>OY821755.1:26112731-27312731 GCA_963682095.1 Potentilla sterilis
TCTTTTCCTCTCATTGATCTAGTCTCAACACTTGTTAGTTTAGTTTGTTTTATGTTTATGTTAGCTTTAATTTATCTAAAATCAACAAAGCCGATTCACTACCACTTGTTAAAACCATCCCCATGACCTTTAGCTTCCAAAGGGCTAAGGTTGTGAATTGTAAAAAGGTAGATGCATGTATTTTCTAGGTTTCATTTCGCGGTAATCTAGTTAGGGTAGAGTTACTCAATCCCTTGGGTACGATACTCTTACTTTTTCCCCCTATACTAAAACTTGACCTCCTATTCTTGGGAGTAGGAAGCATCACAAATTTGCACATAATATTAGTTAGGTGATGCAACCAACAAGTTTTTGGCGCCGTTGCCGGGGATTGAGATAAAACTCAATCCCTATTAGATTGAGATAGAACCCATTTATTCTTTTTCTTTGTTTGGATTTCTTTGTTTGATAGTTTGTTATGGTAGTTTTATTTTTGAAATTTCTACAAGTACTTTGGGTAAGTGAGTTTGTAAATTTTGGTAGAATCCTTATTCAACTGGGATTCCTACTTTGGTAAGGAGTCCTTTTCCTAATAGAGTTCTAAAAAAAAAATGGAGTCCTAGTCACATTGAAACTCTTATTAGGAATCCTAGTTCAATAAGGACTCCACCATAATTATGCATTTTCACAATTTATAGCACAAACCGATTCCACACAAATATTAGAAACGACGAAAGATAAAGAAATCAATTCCGACAAGTTTCCTAGTCAAAACAGGTTTCCTAGTCCAAACAGGATTCCTAGTACAATAAGGAGTCCTACTCAAACTAAAACTCTTCACAAATCGACATTTCTGCATTTTTAGCTCAATTTATTCACCAACACTTGCCAACGACTCCAACATGACTCAATGACTTTATATTACAACAATAAGGGATAAGAAATGCATAAATGGGGATAAAAACATATTAAGAACGTCGCATTTTATGCTCCTATCAACTACCCCACACTTAGCCTTTGCTAGTCCCTTAGCAAAACAAATAAAAAGACTCAACACTACAGCCCCTAAATAATTGTCTCAGGATCTTTAAACACATAGCTTTCAAGTTAAGCATTCAATGTAAGCACAATAATCCCAAGCGTCATAGATATGTATCATGGCATGAACAAGTAAGAAACGAAAATCACAAGCAATGACATGTTATGTTGATTTCATCCTCCTCACTAGGCATACTCTCTTCTTTTCACTCATGATATGGCAATATTCACTCAAAGTATATGCAAGAAAATAGATTAAGAATTACAAAGAGTAACTTGCATATTTCATCAAATAAAGGCACTTTTTGAATAGATCTTTCAGGAAAAACTTCATATAACAACTATGTGCACCAATGAACCAAAGCCATATGCTCACCCTTGACAAAAATCTCCACATACAAAGTTCACCTATTATTCGAATCATGAGAGATCTTAACATGGGAAAATAGTGGGGCTAGGCATAAGGAATTCGCATTTAGAATAGTGGTGAGAAAATGTCACCAAGACTTAGCAAAGCTCAATAAATCCTTATGACTTCACTTCAAAGGGCCAAATTTTATCATGTTGGGCCCAAACTTCATTCTTTTCTTCCCCATAACATAGTGAATATGAACAAAGGTCAAGTATGATATTAATATACCTTCAATTGTAAAACAAACTCCAAATTCACCAAAAGATCCCAATCCAAGCATTTCTATTCTTTTCATTTGCCGAAACGTTTTTCAATTTTCTTTATTTTCGGCACAAATTTATTTTTCTTTTATTTTCTGTCCGAATTTTTTCTTTTTATTTTCGGCAATCATGGTTTTTCATGCTTTTGGATTGGATCACCCCACACTTACTTCAAATCATCACTTCAAACAACAAATTCCAATTAAACTTTACCAAGTCTTGACAACAATGGTTAGGATAAACTGTTCTAAGCTCAAGGAATGTGTATCATGGTGATGAAATAAATGGCTCAATATCGGCTCAAGGGGGTTAAAACTAAGGAGTCCCACGACGGGCACAAATTAGGCATAAGCTTTATTTGGCATGGTGGTAATCCTAACAAGATCATCTCAATCATATTCGAAATCAAGGCATTTTATGAATAATAGTCTCAAAAATCGTCAAGAGCAAGTTCTAGCATTCTAGAGTTCATTAAAATCTATGGCACATAATCATTGAATGTTCAAAGAATAATGAAGTTTTGAAAAATTCTGCCCATTTTTATCACTCAAGAAGGAAAGTATATGGCAATCAAAGCTCACAAAGGTTATTATGGAACAAAATCAACACAACAAACATGCTTCTTACACAATTAAGTTCAAGTCTCAAATGTTCATACCAATCACAAAGTCCATGAAACTCACAATTAATTCTTATGATTATGCAAAACCATCATCTATGTATTAAAGATATAATCATCATAGACTATTTAGGGGCACCTAAGACTCTAAAATTAAAATTAAACAATTAAAAGCAACGAAATTTTTTATTTTATTTTTTTTATTTTATTTTATTTTTTGGTTTTACCGATTTTTTTTTTCTTTTATGACTCTAAACAAAAAACTTAAAACAAAAACAAACATGTGAAACATGTATCCCTACCCCACACTTAGAAAATTACATTGTCCTCAATGTTACACAAAAATTATGTAGTAATTTCTAAGCATTTGATAATTCACACAAGTTCCACATTTATACAATTCAACCAAAAAGAGTTTAGGGTTTAGAAATTCAAACTCTCGTAGACGGCTCTTTCACAATTTTGGTTGAAATGGGTTGCCTCCCATGCAACGCTTAATGTTTATAGTCTACTCAGCCTAGACTCTTCTCCATATCATTAGGATCTTGGTGCGTCTCTAAATTGTATCTCCTCAATGGTGTGCTCCTCAAAAGGTTCGTAGTAAGGCTTAAGTCGATGACCATTCACCTTGAACACTTTTCCTGTTTCAATACTCTGAATTTCTATAGCACCATGAGAAAACACATTAGCAACAATATAGGGACCAGCCCAACGAGAACGCAATTTTCCAGGAAATAATCTAAGACGAGAATGATATAACAAGACTTTTTGACCAATATGAAACGTTTTGCCTCTTATCATCTTGTCATGATACAACTTCGTCTTCTCCTTGTAAATCCACGCAGCATCATATGCTTCATTCCTGATTTCCTCAAGCTCGCTCAACTGTAATTTCCTGTGAAGTCCAGCCTTGTCAAGCTCCATGTTGAATTGCTTAACTGCCCACCATGCTCTATGCTCCAACTCTACTAGAAGATGGCACGCCTTGCCATATGTAAGCCGAAATGGAGACATCCCAATGGGTGTCTTGTATGCCGTTCTGTAGGCCCAAAGTGCATCATCAAGTCTGTCACTCCAATCTTTCCTTGATGGGCCTACAGTTTTCTCCAATATGCTCTTAATCTCTCTGTTGGACACTTCCGCCATTCCGCTCGTCTGAGGGTGATAAGGTGTAGATACCTTATGGATGACTCCATATCTTCTGAGTAAAGCCTCAATTGTTCTGTTGCAGAAATGAGAACCTCCATCGCTTATAAACACACGAGGTACTCCAAACCTGGAAAATATGTTAGTTCTCAAGAAACATGTAACAACTTTAGAATCATTAGTCCTTGTGGCTTTCGCCTCCACCCATTTTGACACATAGTCAACAGCCAACAAGATATAAAGAAAGCCCTTCGATATGAACGAAAATTTTCTAAAGCAAATATCACAGCTGATAGGAGCATAAAATGCGACGTTCTTAATATGTTTTACCCCCATTTATGCATTTCTTATCCCTTATTGTTGTAATATAGAGTCATTGAGTCATGTTAGAGTCGTTGGCAAGTGTTGGTGAATAAACTGAGCTAAAAATGCGGAAATGTCGATTTTTGAAGAGTTTTAGTTTGAGTAGGACTCCTTGTGGTACTAGGAAACCTGTTTGGACTAGGAAACCTGTTTTGACTAGGAAACTTGTCGGAATTGATTTCTTTATCTTTCGTCGTTTCTAATATTTGTGTGGATCGGTTTTGTGCCATAAATGTTAAAAATGCATAATTATGGTGGAGTCCTTATTGAACTAGGATTCCTAATAAGAGTTTGATTTGACTAGGACTCCTTTTTCAAGTAGAACTCTATTTGGAAAAGAAATCCTTACTAAAGTAGGAATCCCAGTTGGATAAGGATTCTACGAGTTTGAGTACTAATTGAAGTCTACGAGTGAAGAATTTTAGTCGAACAAGGAGTCTACAAACGCTCGACGTTTTTGAATCGTCGAAAGAATTTCATTGAAAATACAACTCCTTGTTGGACTAGGATTCCTTATCTATCTAGGACTCTTACTCATGATAATTGTGCTACATATTTTTGTCTTCTTTTTGATTTATTTCATGATCATATTTTCAGGAAATCATGAGAAGACAAATGGTGGAATTTTCGGCAATTATGATGATTGTTGCCGTTTTGAACAAGAATTGAAATCCAAAATGGATTTGGAAACTTTCCTAATCTCCTAATCTTATCTATTACATATATGTCTTTTTAAGACATCATTTGTCTAGATTAGGACAAGTTTAATACATGAATTAATTGTATATTTCTTTTCTTTATTTTCAGATATTACATGGAGATAAAGGAGGAGGTATTATCTTTGAATTAAAAGATTATTTTCGGTAAAAGGGAATGCTTGATGCCGTGCACTTCAAGAAGGAAGAGATTGAATTGGACTCTCCATGGCCGGCCAAAGGAGGATTAAATCAAGAATTTAATTCTATTATCTTATAGAATTTCGGATGAGAAGAGAAGAAAAGATGGAGTCTTTGCGTGAAGATAAAGAAGTGGAAACCAAATCGGTTTTGGTTTCCCCTTGTGCCGTGCAACATATAATTGGACTCTTAAGGATTAATTCCGATTTTTCCTTGGTGTTCTCTTTGGATAATACATGGATTAATTGAAGAAAAGGAGGAATATATTCGGCAGAATTATAAGAGAGGAAAACATGGGACGAACTTGGACATGATCAAAGCTTGATACATTTGCTTGGTGCCGAATCAAAGGAAGTTTAAGTGAAGAAAATACAAAGATATATTCGGCTGATTTAAGAGATAAAAATCGGTGGAATTACATGAAGACTTGAAGACTTGTTGCCGAATCCATCACCTCTAGGTTTCGGGTTCTTGTGCTTCACTCTATGCCGAACCCTAGTCCCATCCTTCCTCTATAAATACCACACATTGGTATTCAGAAAATCATCTCCCTTTTCCTCACTTTTACCTTGCCGAATCCCTGCCAAATTATTTCCACAAATTATATACCAAGGAGCAAAGCCGAATCCACCTTCCATCTCTCACAAAAATCCACCATCACCAATCCTTGCCGAAATCTTCATAAGGTTGTAATCATGGATTGTATTATTTTGGTTTTTATTGCTTTGTATTTAAACATAACCTTGTCTATGAAGTATGTTTTGGTTTATGGATTTAATTTCGGTATTGATAATCATATATGGGATCTTTGGATCTTTGTTATAAATGTTTGGGATTTTTATATATGATTGCCGATTTATGCATGTGATACGATTAAATATGTTGTATGGGCAGTAGTTTTTAGCATGTTTTCTTGATTTTAATTAGGTTTATTTCCTTAATTCGTGTGGAACCGAAGGAGATATCTAGATGCATTCGATGGCCATGAGTGTTATCTAGGTATTAAATTCATATTCCGATTTAATACATGTTGAATTACACGCATGTTGGATTTGACATGTATTAATCTAAGGGTAAGAGTAATTATGGAAATTTACATGTCGATGTGAGATGGGTGACGCCATACTTGCTAACATGTTCCAATTCGACATATTGTGCTTATGTGCTAATTGTGTTTAATTTCTACGCATTGTGTTATTAAACTGATTAGTACCATGTTTAGGATTACACGCATGTTGGATTCTAAATATTTGTGATGTTTTGAATAATTAGAATAACCGCATTGGCTCTAATTAAATTGGAACTTAATTGATCTTGAATTTGATATTTGCTGCTGCCCTATTACTTGTTTTAATTATATTGCATGTGTAACGTGATTTGTGTTTGATGATTGTGTGAAAGGTGATGATCAATTGTATATAATAATTTAGGTTTTAGAATTTGTAAAAATTCAGTAGGTAATTAGTTATAAAAATCGATACCCCCTTTATTTGCAATACTTTATGTGATTAAAAGCCCTTGATTTCCCCGGATAGAACGATCCCTACTTGTCAATACTACACTCGACAAAAGAAGGGTATTATTTGTATGAGATTGTTTTGCAGGTACAAATTGTGCACGCATGTGATCCCATCAATTTTTGGCGCCGTTGCCGGGGAAATTATAAATTTTTGATTCATAAAGTGTTGTTTGTAACTTTGTATAATTGTAAATTATTTAATTTCTGCAATAGTTTTGGGAATTGTATTAATAGGATTTTTGGAAATGTAATAGTAAATAGGTTAATTTTCCGATTTTTTTTTTTTTTTATTTTTTTGTTTTTATTTTTGGTTTTTGGTTTTTGCTCTTAATTGCTGATTTTTGTGTGTTATAATTATGATGTTGATACACCTAGATAATTTCTAGGAAGTTGATAGTTTTTGTGTATGCTTGTAGTTTATTGTAGTTTCTAAAGTGTAACATGTAGGTGAAGCCTCTTTTGTTGATCATAACCATAACCCTTCATACGAGTGATGCCATGTTAGGTATGTTTTTGTGTAGATTGGGAAACGGGCCCTGCAATGTTGGAATTAGTCCATCGTTGGCCCCCCACGCATAAAGACGCTAACTTGGTATTATTTTTATGAGGTTGAGGGCGGTTTTAATCAACACTTGAGACCGCTAGGGATCCGAGTTTATTTTACCAAGTATAGGGCAAGTTATTTTCATTGAATGGTGCGAGGTTTGTAAAACTGGTTCTCAAGACCCATAGACTGATGTTCATTCTCTGTGAGTGAGTCGAAAGGGGACTTGTCCTCCGTGGTTAAAAACTTTGAGACCTGCCTTGTTCCTAAAGAGAGTTTACTCTCCGTGAATTTTAACGACATCGCCTTAGAAAAGTAAAATACGTTCGACCTAGACAACAGCTTGTGCCGAAGCATCACCTCACTTTAGACGCTAGAAAATAACTTAAGCATATGTGGAATCTATTTTTCTTCAAAAAGGTAAAATTCGTCTTTAATTTTTGAGGTATATCGGAATAAGCATGATACTACCTTGGACTGTTTCAGCCCATTGCACTGTTATCTCCTCTGCTCCACGTACCTCAAATTTTAAAGTTGTGTGAATAAAAGACACCTAGAAATCCTAAGTTTCGGCAATCATAATACATACATAATCGATGTAATCTAAAAACCGAACCAACAGAGATACTTGTACAAAAAATTTTCGTGTGATGTACATAACTAGTTTAAATTGTTAGGGAGTTTTGAAAGTCTATTTGTGTTGAGTTTGTTTATGGTTTTGAGGGGAAGAGGAATAGGTAAGGTCACTAATGTTGCTTTTAGCCTTAACCCTTCATACTAGCGCTTGCGTTTTTATGAGGTTGAGGGCGGCTTTTATGCACTTTAGTGGAACTGACAACATAAGGTTCTCAACTGAGTAAGGGGCAATCATAGTTCGTTTGTTCTAATTTTGGTATTGAGGTTTGTTTAACTAGATCTCAAGGCCCACAGACTGATGTTCATTCCCTGTGAGTGAGTCGATTGGGAGTTCGCTCTCCGTGGTAACCAACAACGAGTCTTGCCTCACTCCATTATTAGTACTTTTGTTCTAGCCTTCTGAAACCACGGAACCTTGTGTCTAGTCGATAGACCTAGGCCGCACGTCCACCGAGCTTCAAAACCTTAAATAAGTTTGATATGAGTAGATTTTTGATCTCAAAAGAAAACATTTCTTGGTTTGAATTTTCGAGGTATATCGGATCAAGCATGATACTACCGGGGGCTGTATCAGTCCATTGCACCGTTATCTCCTCTGCTCCACGTACTTTGAAAATTCGAACAAATCATTTAGCAATTTAACTAGGGATACATAAAACACATTTTTCTGTTATACTTGTGAAATTGTGTGAGCCTTATTTGTAAATTTTCGTGTGATATACATCTTTGTAATATACTTGTAACTTTTTCATGTAACATATACTTACAAATTTTTGTTTGTCATTATACATTTACACGTTGAACTTTAATGTAATATACTTTAAATTTTTCTTACACTTATACATACTTGAAATTTCGTGTAACATTTTTACATTTTTATAGTTAAATTTTCGTTGATACTTATACCTGTATGATATATTTACCCTAACACTAATTGTTACATACTAACTATACACGTTTGTTTTCTTTAGAAATTCATTTGTTAAACACCTCGAAATTTAAACAATTTCAGGTACATGAATCTTGGTTGGTCACAAGAGATTGAGGATAGATTGAAAAGAATTTGCAACCAAGAAGAAGAAGAGCCAGTTTTGCCGAGCACTTCTACACCAGAACTTCAGTTTGTTTCTCCCACCTCATCACTTTTTGACCGAAATTTTGTTGCACCACCATCACCATTTCCATCAGAAGCTTCGTGTGAACTAAACCCTTTGTTTCACGAAGAACCAGAATTCGAGCTACTCCATAGTCCAATACCAATTCAGTACTTGAACTTTGATTTACCTGATCCTACATTCAGAATGACTTCACTAAGAGAGGAGAATGGTCAGGTAGATGCGCCACAAGGAGGAGTAGTAAGACCAAGTAATGTAACATATCCTGCAGTTGCACCTGGCAAGTCAGGAGAATTTGAGCTGAAGGGTGGATTTATCCACCAATTGCCTAAGTTTTATGGACTCAGTGGAGAGGATCCTAACCGCCACATTCAGAAGTTCGAATTCAGATGTGAGTCAATGTGCCCAACTGGGGCAGATTTACAACATGTGAGAATGAAGGCGTTCCCTTTTTCACTGGAGGATAGGGCGCAAGAGTGGTTTTATGCTATACCACCTGGGAAGATGATTTCTTGGACAACAATGGTGAGAGAATTTCTCACAAAATACTTTCCATCATCAAGGGTGACACAGATTAGAAAGGAGATCACCTCAATCAGACAAGAGCCAGATGAGAGCTTCGATGTGTACTATGACAGGTACAAGGCTTTGGTGGCAACGTGTCCTAATCATGGGATACGTGAGGGTCTTCTACTACAATACTTTTATGAAGGGTTGCGTCCCTTAGAGAGGAGATTTTTAGATTCAGCAGCTGGTGGATCTTTAATGGAGAAAAGCAGAGAGGAGGTTAAGAATCTGTTGGAGATGCATTTCACTAATCAACAACAATTCGGGTCTACTTCCTCTAGGCGAGTCAGTGAGGCCAGCGGTTATGAGGAATCAAGTGTTGTCAAGGAGCTTAAGGAAGATGTGGGGAAACTCACTCAGATGATGTCTCAGTTTATGAAGCAAAAACATGCCCAAGTCTGTGGGGTGTGTAGCATGGAGGGGCATTCATCAGATGTGTGTCCACAAGTTGGTGGAGGAGATAATTTTGAGGAAGCCAATGCAATTGGTTTTCAAGGGCAGCAACGTCCCACTTTTCAGAACTTCAACCCCAGATTTAATGATCACCCTAATTTTAGGTGGGCTAACAACAACAATGTGCAGAACCCTACACATGTGGCGCCACCACAAGCAAACCAAGGAGGAATGGTGTTTCAACCAAGACCTCAAGGGCAATACCAAGGGTTTGCAAGACCCCAGCAGCAACAATTCTACAACAATAATGCACAAGCATCATCAAATCCCAACTATGACGCCATGCTTAAGTCTTTGAATGATGCAACTCATACATTGTTGCAATCTACAACCTCGAACACCAAGGACATTTCTGAGTTGAAGAATCAGATGGGGAAGGTTGTGGATTTCATGGGGCAGATTCAGGAGCAAGGAAGATTACCTGGAGGAGTAATAAAGAACCCCAAAAATGAGCAAGCTAATGCAATTACCACAAGGAGTGGTAAGGTTGTGGAGGGGCCGAGCATGAAGAGAGGTGACGAAATTTTTGGTGGTGATGCCGAGCACAACAAAGAGTCACTCGGCAATGATGAGGAGATACATGGCAATGATGAGGAGGCAAACGGCAATGAGGCCGAGAGGAGCAAACCAAGCAAGGCTGAGCTCGAGGCTATGAAGAATAGGGACATAGAAAAAGATCCCGCTACCTCAGAGACACTTAAGGTAAAATCTGACTCAAGTGGATTAGTTAATGCTAACCAATCTTCGAGTTTGCCTTTTCCTTCTAGGTTTGCAAAATCAAAGAAGGAGAAATCAGATGAGGAGGTACTTGATATATTCAGGCGTGTGGAGGTGAATATTCCCCTTTTGGAATGCATCAAGCAGATTCCCAAGTATGCCAAGTTCTTAAAGGAGCTGTGCACAACAAGGAGGCATACTAGGGAGGAGCAGGTGGTGAAGATGAGTGAGACGGTCTCAGCCGTTCTCCAAAGAACGCTCCCACCTAAAATGAAAGACCCTGGCAGCTTTTCTGTGCCATGTAAAATTGGACAATTTAATTTTGATAAAGTTTTGCTAGACTTAGGGGCTTCAATTAATGTAATGTCTTATAATGTGTATAAGTCCCTAGGTTTGGGCGAGTTGAAAAAGGACAATGTAATCATTCAACTCGCCGATAGGTCTAACAAGTATCCTGAGGGATATGTTGAGGATGTTCTTGTGCAGGTAAATAATCTGATATTTCCTGCAGATTTCTATGTGCTTCAAATGGAGGAATCGCCCATTAATTCCACTCAATTATTGTTGGGGCGACCATTTATGAGGACAGCAAGAACAAAGATTGATGTGGCTGAAGGCAATCTCACCATGGAGTTCGATGGTGAAGTGATTGGCTTCAACATCTTTGAGGCCATGAGGTATCCAATTTCTGATTTAAAACCTTGCTATAATGTTGATGTAGTTGATTCTATTGCGCAGGTTTTGTCAGAAACTTTGGATCAATAGCAACTAGCTATTGAGCAAGGGGCCGGAATTGACACAAATGGGGAGAGATTGACTAAGGAGGAACGGCTCAAACTTGAGCCGAGCATAATGAGCATTGTTGCCGAGCTAGAGGCAACACCCCACATAAAAAAGTCATGTAAGTATATGTCAATTCCCATTTCCACTAATAAAATTCTACCATCTGTGGAACAGGCTCCTATTTTAGAACTCAAGGTGCTTCCGGATCATTTGAAGTATGTGTACTTGGGAGACGATGACACATTACCAGTTATTGTGTCATCACAGCTGAGTGAGCAGCAGGAAGCACGCTTGACTAGCATGTTGAAGAGGAACAAAACCGCCATTGGATGGACGTTGGCGGATATCAAGGGAATCAGCCCTACAACTTGTGTCCATAGGATCTTGCTTGAAGAAGGAGCCAAGCCTACTAGGGAGGGTCAGAGACGATTACACCCCCCTATGATGAAGATTGTGAAGGACGAGGTGATCAAATTGCTGGATTGTGGAGTCATTTATCCCATCTCAGATAGCCAGTGGATTGCACCTGTCCAAGTTGTACCTAAGAAGAGTGGAGTCACAGTTGTGAAGAATGATAAGGATGAACTCGTGCCCCAACGATTGGTGACAGGTCATAGGATGTGTATCGACTACAGAAAGTTGAATGCTACTACACGCAAGGATCACATGCCTTTGCCTTTCATGGACCAGATGTTGGAGAGACTAGCTGGGCACGAATTCTATTGCTTCTTGGATGGGTACAGCGGTTACAATCAGATATGCATTCACCCGGATGATCAGGAGAAGACAACGTTCACATGTCCCTTTGGTACGTTTGCCTATCGACGCATGCCATTTGGTTTATGCAACGCACCAGGTACATTTCAACGTTGTATGTATTCCATTTTCAGCGATTATATTGAGAATATCATTGAAGTCTTTATGGATGATTTTAGCGTTTATGGAAAAGACTTTGATGTATGCTTAGAGAATTTGGAATCAATCCTGATAAGATGTGTAGAGACTAACCTTGTACTTAATTGGGAAAAATGTCATTTCATGGTAAAACAAGGGATAGTTCTAGGACACATTATATCTGCAAAGGGTATTGAGGTAGATAGGGCCAAGATTGATATTATGCTTCACTTACCCTCCCCTACAACTGTAAGGGAGGTACGTTCGTTTCTTGGCCATGCAGGTTTTTACAGGAGGTTCATCAAGGATTTTTCGTTGGTGGCCAAGCCTATTTGTGCCCTCTTGCAGAAGGAGGTTCCATTCATATGGGACAAAGGGTGTGAAGATGCATTTGTCAAGTTGAAGGAATTGTTGACATCAGCACCAATAATGGCGCCACCTGACTGGAGCCTACCATTTGAGATCATGTGTGATGCTTCAGACTATGCAGTTGGAGCAGTACTTGGACAGAGAAAAGAGAAGAGGCCGATTGCTATATATTATGCCTCTAGAACTTTGAATGATGCTCAATTAAATTACTCTACAACTGAAAAAGAACTGTTGGCTGTCATATTTGCTTTAGAAAAATTTCGTTCATATCTATTGAATTCTAAAGTGATTGTGTATTCTGATCATGCAGCCTTAAGATATTTGATGAAGAAGAAGGACGCCAAGCCACGTTTGATTCGATGGATTCTCTTACTCCAAGAGTTTGACATCGAAATCAAGGACAAGAAGGGGAGCGAAAATGTTGTGGCGGATCACTTGAGCAGGATTGTGAGAGAAGAGGAAACGTTACCACTTCAGGAAACTTTCCCAGATGAGCAGCTTTTTCGAGTGGACACAAAAGAACCTTGGTATGCAGACATTGTCAATTATTTAGTTACTAAAACTTTTCCAAGTACATGTTTGCAGGCAGCCAAGACAAGGATTAAAAAGAATGCAAGACACTACATATGGGACGACCCATATTTGTGGAGGACTTGTAATGATCAAGTGATTAGACGTTGTGTGCCACAAGAAGAGCATAGGCCGATCCTTGCATTTTGCCACAATGAGGCATGTGGAGGACACTTTGGAGCTAAGAGGACAGCACTCAAGGTATTAGAAAGCGGGTTTTATTGGCCAACAATTTTCAAGGATGCATACACTTTTTGTATGACATGTGATAGGTGCCAAAGGACAGGTAACATTGGTAAGAGAGACCAAATGCCCCTAAATCCTATAATATTTGTTGAAATTTTTGATGTTTGGGGTATAGATTTTATGGGACCTTTTCCTTCATCTAAGGGCTTTCTTTATATCTTGTTGGCTGTTGATTATGTGTCTAAATGGGTGGAGGCGAAAGCCACAAGGACTAATGATTCTAAAGTTGTTGCAGGTTTCTTGAGAACTAACATATTTTCCAGGTTTGGAGTACCTCGTGTGCTTATAAGCGATGGAGATTCTCATTTCTGCAACAGAACAATAGAGGCTTTACTCAGACGATATGGAGTCACCCATAAGGTATCCACACCTTATCATCCTCAGACTAGCGGAATGGCGGAAGTGTCCAACAGAGAGATCAAGAGCATATTGGAGAAAACTGTGGGCCCATCAAGGAAAGATTGGAGTGACAGACTTGATGATGCACTTTGGGCCTACAGAACGGCATACAAGACACCCATTGGGATGTCTCCATTTCGGCTTACATATGGCAAGGCGTGCCATCTTCCAGTAGAGTTGGAGCATAGAGCATGGTGGGCGGTCAAGCAATTCAACATGGAACTTGACAAGGCTGGACTTCACAGGAAATTGCAGCTGAGTGAACTTGAGGAAATCAGAAATGAAGCATATGATGCTGCATGGATTTACAAAGAGAAGACGAAATTGTATCATGACAAGATGATAAGAGGCAAAACGTTTCATATTGGCCAGAAAGTCTTGTTATTTCATTCTCGTCTTAAATTATTTCCTGGCAAATTGCGTTCTCGTTGGGTAGGACCATATATTGTTACTAATGTGTTTTCTCATGGTGCTATAGAAATTCAAAGTACGGAATCAGGAAAAGCGTTCAAGGTGAATGGTCATCGACTTAAGCCCTACTACGAACCTTTTGAGGAGCACACCGTTGAGGAGACACAATTCAGAGACGCACCAAGATCCTGATGATATGGAGAAGAGTCTAGGCTGAGTAGACTATAAACATTAAGCGCTGCATGGGAGGCAACCCATTTCAACCAAAAGTGTGAAGGAGCCGTCTACGAGAGTTTGAATTTTCTAAATCCCTAAACTCTTATTGGTTGAATTGTATAAATGTGGGACTTGTGATTTATCATATGCTTAGAAATTACTACATGATATGTGTACATTGAGGACAATGTAATTTTCTAAGTGTGGGGTAGGGATACATGTTTCACATGTTTGTATTTGTTTTGAGTTTTTGTTTTGAGTCATAAAAAGAAAAGAAAAAATCAGAAAATCAGAAAAATTAAAAAAAAATTTTCGTTGGTTGTTATTTTGTGTTTTAATTTTTGAGTCTTAAGTGCCCCTAAATAGTCTATGATGATTATATCTTTAATACATAGATGATGGTTTTGCATAATCATAAGAATTAATTGTGAGTTTCATGGACTTTGTGATTGGGATGAACATTTGAGACTTGAACTTAATTGTGTAAAAAGCATGTATGTTGTGTTGATTTTGTTCCATAATAACCTTTGAGAGCTTTGAATGCCATATACTTTCTTCTTGAGTGATAAAAATGGGCAGAATTTTTCAAAACTTCATCATTCTTTGAACATTCAATGACTATGTGCCATAGATTTTAATGAACTCTAGAATGCTAGAACTTGCTCTTGACAATTTTTGAGACTATTATTCATGAAATGCCTTGATTTTGAAAAGGATTGAAAAGATCATGTTAGGATTACCACCAGTGCCAAACAAAGCTTATGCCTAATTTGTGCCCATCGTGGGACTCCTTAGTTTTAACCCCCTTGAGCCAACATTGAGCCATTTATTTCATCACCTTGATACACTTTCCTTGATCTTAGAATAGTTTATCCTTGCCATTGTTGTCAAGACTTGGTAAAATTTAATGGAATTTGTGAAGTGATGTGATGATGAGAAGTAAGTGTGGGGTGATCTTGTCCAATTATTAAGAAAAGAAAAGGTGTTGCCGAATAAAAGAAGAGAAAAAGAGAAAAATCGGATAGAAAAAGAAAAAAAAATTGATCCGAGAAAGAAAAAATTAAATTAATTCGGCAATAGGAAAAAATATTTGGACAAAGTTGTGATTGTGAAATTGGAGTTTGTGTGATAATTGAAGGTCTATTGTTGTTATATTTGACCTTTGTCCTTGATCACTATTTTATGGGGAAGAAAAGAATGAAGTTTGGGTCCAACAAGTTGAAACTTGGCCCTTTTGAAGAGAAGTCATAAGGAGGATTGAATTTTGCCAAGTTTTGGTGACATTCTATCACCACTTCCTAAATGCGAATGCCTTATGCCAATCCCCATTATCACCATTATGTTGATCTTTTCATGATTCTTAAAATAGGTAAACTATGATTAGTGGAGATTTTTGTCAAGAATGAGCATATGGTTTTGGTTCATTTGTGCACATAGTTGTTATATGAAGTTTTTCCTGAAATATTAATTCACAAAGTGCTTTTAATTGATGAAATATGCAAGTTACTCTTTGTAACTCTTAATCTATTCGCTTGCATATACTATGAGTGAATTGCCATATCATGAGTGAAATGAAGAGAGTATGCCTAGTGAGGAGGATGAAATCAACATAACATATCATTGCTTGTGATTTTCGTTTCTTACTTGTTCATGCTATGATACATGTCTATGACGCTTGGGATTATTGTGCTTACATTGAATGCTTAACTTGAAAGCTATGTGTTTAAAGATCCTGAGACAATTATTTAGGGGCTGTAGTGTTGAGTCGTTTTGTTTGTTTTGCTAAGGGACTAGCAAAGGCTAAGTGTGGGGTAGTTGATAGGAGCATAAAATGCGACGTTCTTAATATGTTTTACCCCCATTTATGCATTTCTTATCCCTTATTGTTGTAATATAGAGTCATTGAGTCATGTTAGAGTCGTTGGCAAGTGTTGGTGAATAAACTGAGCTAAAAATGCAGAAATGTCGATTTTTGAAGAGTTTTAGTTTGAGTAGGACTCCTTGTGGTACTAGGAAACCTGTTTGGACTAGGAAACCTGTTTTGACTAGGAAACTTGTCGGAATTGATTTCTTTATCTTTCGTCGTTTCTAATATTTGTGTGGATCGGTTTTGTGCCATAAATGTTAAAAATGCATAATTATGGTGGAGTCCTTATTGAACTAGGATTCCTAATAAGAGTTTGATTTGACTAGGACTCCTTTTTCAAGTAGAACTCTATTTGGAAAAGAAATCCTTACTAAAGTAGGAATCCCAGTTGGATAAGGATTCTACGAGTTTGAGTACTAATTGAAGTCTACGAGTGAAGAATTTTAGTCGAACAAGGAGTCTACAAACGCTCGACGTTTTTGAATCGTCGAAAGAATTTCATTGAAAATACAACTCCTTGTTGGACTAGGATTCCTTATCTATCTAGGACTCTTACTCATGATAATTGTGCTACATATTTTTGTCTTCTTTTTGATTTATTTCATGATCATATTTTCAGGAAATCATGAGAAGACAAATGGTGGAATTTTCGGCAATTATGATGATTGTTGCCGTTTTGAACAAGAATTGAAATCCAAAATGGATTTGGAAACTTTCCTAATCTCCTAATCTTATCTATTACATATATGTCTTTTTAAGACATCATTTGTCTAGATTAGGACAAGTTTAATACATGAATTAATTGTATATTTCTTTTCTTTATTTTCAGATATTACATGGAGATAAAGGAGGAGGTATTATCTTTGAATTAAAAGATTATTTTCGGTAAAAGGGAATGCTTGATGCCGTGCACTTCAAGAAGGAAGAGATTGAATTGGACTCTCCATGGCCGGCCAAAGGAGGATTAAATCAAGAATTTAATTCTATTATCTTATAGAATTTCGGATGAGAAGAGAAGAAAAGATGGAGTCTTTGCGTGAAGATAAAGAAGTGGAAACCAAATCGGTTTTGGTTTCCCCTTGTGCCGTGCAACATATAATTGGACTCTTAAGGATTAATTCCGATTTTTCCTTGGTGTTCTCTTTGGATAATACATGGATTAATTGAAGAAAAGGAGGAATATATTCGGCAGAATTATAAGAGAGGAAAACATGGGACGAACTTGGACATGATCAAAGCTTGATACATTTGCTTGGTGCCGAATCAAAGGAAGTTTAAGTGAAGAAAATACAAAGATATATTCGGCTGATTTAAGAGATAAAAATCGGTGGAATTACATGAAGACTTGAAGACTTGTTGCCGAATCCATCACCTCTAGGTTTCGGGTTCTTGTGCTTCACTCTATGCCGAACCCTAGTCCCATCCTTCCTCTATAAATACCACACATTGGTATTCAGAAAATCATCTCCCTTTTCCTCACTTTTACCTTGCCGAATCCCTGCCAAATTATTTCCACAAATTATATACCAAGGAGCAAAGCCGAATCCACCTTCCATCTCTCACAAAAATCCACCATCACCAATCCTTGCCGAAATCTTCATAAGGTTGTAATCATGGATTGTATTATTTTGGTTTTTATTGCTTTGTATTTAAACATAACCTTGTCTATGAAGTATGTTTTGGTTTATGGATTTAATTTCGGTATTGATAATCATATATGGGATCTTTGGATCTTTGTTATAAATGTTTGGGATTTTTATATATGATTGCCGATTTATGCATGTGATACGATTAAATATGTTGTATGGGCAGTAGTTTTTAGCATGTTTTCTTGATTTTAATTAGGTTTATTTCCTTAATTCGTGTGGAACCGAAGGAGATATCTAGATGCATTCGATGGCCATGAGTGTTATCTAGGTATTAAATTCATATTCCGATTTAATACATGTTGAATTACACGCATGTTGGATTTGACATGTATTAATCTAAGGGTAAGAGTAATTATGGAAATTTACATGTCGATGTGAGATGGGTGACGCCATACTTGCTAACATGTTCCAATTCGACATATTGTGCTTATGTGCTAATTGTGTTTAATTTCTACGCATTGTGTTATTAAACTGATTAGTACCATGTTTAGGATTACACGCATGTTGGATTCTAAATATTTGTGATGTTTTGAATAATTAGAATAACCGCATTGGCTCTAATTAAATTGGAACTTAATTGATCTTGAATTTGATATTTGCTGCTGCCCTATTACTTGTTTTAATTATATTGCATGTGTAACGTGATTTGTGTTTGATGATTGTGTGAAAGGTGATGATCAATTGTATATAATAATTTAGGTTTTAGAATTTGTAAAAATTCAGTAGGTAATTAGTTATAAAAATCGATACCCCCTTTATTTGCAATACTTTATGTGATTAAAAGCCCTTGATTTCCCCGGATAGAACGATCCCTACTTGTCAATACTACACTCGACAAAAGAAGGGTATTATTTGTATGAGATTGTTTTGCAGGTACAAATTGTGCACGCATGTGATCCCATCAACAGCCAACAGTTCTTTCTCAGTAGTAGAGTAATTTAATTGAGCATCATTAAGTGTGCGAGAAGCATAATAAATAGCATTCGGCTTCTTCTCTTTTCTTTGTCCAAGCACTGCTCCAACTGCATAGTCTGAAGCATCACACATGATCTCAAATGGTAGGCACCAGTCAGGTGGCGCCATAATTGGTGCCGATGTCAACAATTCCTTCAACTTCACAAATGCATCTTCACACCCTTTGTCCCATATGAATGGAACCTCCTTCTGCAAAAGGGCACAAATAGGCTTGGCCACCAACGAAAAATCCTTGATGAACCTCCTATAAAATCCTGCATGGCCAAGAAACGAACGTACCTCCCTTACAGTTGTAGGGGAGGGTAAGTGAAGCATAATATCAATCTTAGCCCTATCAACCTCAATACCCTTTGCAGAAATTATGTGTCCTAAAACTATCCCTTGTTTTACCATGAAATGACATTTTTCCCAATTAAGCACAAGGTTAGTTTCTACACATCTTTTCAGGATTAGTTCCAAATTCTCTAAGCATGCATCAAAGTCTTTTCCATAAACACTAAAATCATCCATAAAGACTTCAATGATATATTCAATATAATCGCTGAAAATGGAATACATACAACGTTGAAATGTACCTGGTGCATTGTATAAACCAAAAGGCATGCGTCGATAGGCAAACGTACCAAAGGGACATGTGAACGTTGTCTTTTCCTGATCATCTGGGTGAATGCATATCTGATTGTAACCGCTGTACCCATCCAAGAAGCAATAAAATTCGTGCCCAGCTAATCTCTCCAACATCTGGTCCATGAAAGGCAAAGGCATGTGATCCTTGCGTGTAGTAGCATTCAACTTTCTGTAGTCGATACACATCCTATGACCTGTCACTAATCGTTGGGGCACGAGTTCATCCTTGTCGTTCTTCACAACCGTGACTCCACTCTTCTTAGGTACAACTTGGACAGGTGCAATCCACTGGCTATCTGAAATGGGATAAATGACTCCACAATCCAGCAATTTGATCACCTCGTCCTTCACAATCTTCATCATAGGGGGGTGTAAACGTCTCTGACCTTCCCTAGTAGGCTTGGCTCCTTCCTCAAGCAAGATCCTATGGACACAAGTTGTAGGGCTGATTCCCTTGATATCTGCCAACGTCCATCCAATGGCGGTTTTGTTCCTTTTCAGCATGCTAGTTAAGCGTGCTTCCTGCTGCTCACTCAGCTGTGATGACACAATAACTGGTAGTGTGTCATCGTCTCCCAAGTATACATACTTTAAATGATTGGGAAGCACCTTCAGTTCTAAAATAGGGGCCTGTTCCACAGATGGTAAAATTTTATTAGTGGAAATGGGAATTGAAAAAAATTTACATGTCCTCATCACGTGGGGTGTTGCCTCTAGCTCGGCAACAACACTCATTATGCTCGGCTCAAGTTCAAGCCGAGCCTCCATCGAATTTACCTCCCCATTTGCATCAATTCCTGCCCCTTGCTCAATAGCTAGTTGCTATTGATCCAAAGTTTCTGATAAAACCTGTGTAAGAGAATCAACCACATCAATATTATAGCAAGGTTTTAAATCAGAAACTGGATACCTCATTGCTTCAAAGATATTGAAGCCAATCACTTCACCATCGAACTCCATGGTGAGGTTGCCTTCAGCAACATCTATCTTAGTTCTTGCTGTCCTCATAAATGGTCGCCCCAACAATAGTCGAGTTGAATTTAGGGGCGACTCTTCCATATGTAGCACATAGAAGTCTGCAGGAAATATCAGATTATTCACCTGCACAAGAACATCTTCAACATATCCCTCAGGATATTTGTTAGACCTATCAGCCAACTGAATAATCACGTTGTCTCTCTTCAATTCTCCTAGACCTAGAGACTTGTAAACATTATAGGGCATCACATTAATTGACGCTCCTAGGTCTAGCAAAACATTAGAAAAACAACATTGTCCAATAATGCAAGGAATAGTAAAGCTGCCTGGGTCTTTCATTTTTGGTGGGAGCTTCCTCTGGAGAACGGCTGAAACCGTCTCACTCATCTTTACCGCCTGCTCCTCCCTAGTATGCCTCCTTGTTGTGCACAGCTCCTTAAGAAATTTGGCATACTTGGGAATCTGCTTGATGCACTCAAGCAATGGAATATTTACCTCTACACGCCTGAAGATATCAAGTACCTCCTCATCTGATTTCTCCTTCTTCGATTTAGCAAATCTGGAAGGAAAAGGCAAACTCGAAGATTGGTTAGTATTAATTAAACCACTTGAGTCAGATTTTACCTTATGTGCTTCCGAGGTTGCGGGATCTTTTTCCATGTCCCTCTTTTTCATCACATCAAGCTCAGCCTTGCTTGGTTCACCACTCTTGTCATCCTCATTGCCGAGTACTAGTTCATTGCCGTGTGTCACCTCACTATCACTGCCGAGTATCACATTGTTGTGCTCGGCATCATCATTCTCGGCATCATCATTCTTCTTCATGCTCGGCCCCTCCACAATCTTACCACTCCTTGTGGTAATTGCATTTGCTTGCTCGTTCTTGGGGTTCTTAATCACTCCTCCAGGTTGTTCTTGGATCCCTTGTTCTTGGATCTGCCCCATGAAATCCACAACCTTCCCCATTTGATTCTTCAGCTCAGAAATATCCTTAGTGTTGGAAGTTGTAGATTGCAACAATGTGTGAGTTGCATCATTCAAGGATTTCAGCATTGCATCATAATTAGGGTTTGATGATGCTTGAGCATTGTTGTTGTAGAATTGTTGCTGCTGAGGTCTTGCATATCCTTGGAATTGCCCTTGAGGTCTTGGTTGAAACGCCATGCCTCCTTGATTTGCTTGTGGTGGCGCCACCTGTTGAGGGTTCTGAACATTGCTATTGTTGGCCCAACGAAAATTAGGGTGATCGTTGTACCTTGGATTGAAATTCTGGAAAGTGGAACGTTGCTGCCCTTGAAATCCAACTGAATTGGCTTCCTCAAAATTATCACTTCCTCCCAATTGAGGACATACATCAGCCGTATGGCCCTCCAAACTACACACTCCACATACTTGGGCATGCTTCTGTTTCATCATTTGGGACATCATCTAAGTCAGCTTCCCCATGTCTTCCCTAAGCTCTTTGACAGCACCAGACTCCTCAAAACCACTAGCCTCATTCACTCGCCTTGAGGAAGTAGACCCGAACTGTTGTTGGTTAGTGAAATGCATCTCCAACAAGTTCTTAACTTCCTCCTTGCTCTTTTCCATTAACGATCCACCAGCTGCTGAATCAAGAAATCTACGCTCCAAGGGACGCAACCCTTCATAAAAATACTGCAGCAAAAGACCTTCACGTATCCCATGATTAGGACACGTTGCCACCAAAGATTTGTACCTATCATAGTACACATCGAAGCTCTCATCTGGCTCTTGTCTGATAGAAGTGATCTCCTTCCTAATCTGTGTCACCCTCGATGAAGGAAAGTATTTGGTGAGAAATTCCTTCACCATAGTATTCCAAGACACCATCTTCCCTGGTGGAATAGCAAAGAACCATTCGGCTGCCCTATCATCAAGTGAGAAAGGAAATGCCTTCATTCTCACATGCTGCAAATCTGCCCCAGTTGGGCACATTGACTCACACCTGAACTCAAATTTCTGAATGTGTCGATTAGGATCCTCTCCACTGAGTCCAAAGAACTTGGGCAATTGGTGGATAAATCCACCCTTCAACTCAAACTCTGCTGATTTGCCAGGTGCAACAGCAGGATACGTTACATTGCTCGGTCTCACTACTCCTCCTTGTGGTGCATCTACCTGCCCATTTTCCTCTCTCAATGAAGTCATATTAAATGTAGGGTCAGGTAAATCGAAATTCAAATATTGAATAGGTATGGGACTTTGAAGTAGCTCAAACTCTGGTTCTTCGTGGAACAAAGGGTTAAGTTCACACGAAGCTTCTGAAGGAAATGGTGATGGTGGTGCAACGAAATCTCTGTTAAAAAGTGATGAAGATGGAGATACGAACTGATGTTCTGGTGAAGGTGTGCTCGGCAAAACTTGCTCTATTTCCTCTTGGTTGCAAATTCTTTTCAATCTCTCCTCAATTTCTTGTGTCCAACCAAGATTCATGTACCTGAAATTATTATAAGATCAAGTATATCAATCAATGAATTACAAAGAAAAATAAACGTGTATTGTATAGTTAGAATGTATAAGTTAGTGTTAGGGTAAAAATATCACACGAAAGAGTGTTAGTAAAATGTCACCGAAAAATTCAATATATGGACGTGTAAAAAATATGTATAAGCGTCATGTTTATGTATAAGTATGTATAAATATAAGTGTCACATAAAATTTCAAACGTGTAAATGTATAGGCTCACTCGAAAATTCATACAAGTATATCACAAAAAAAATATGTCACACGATAATTTACAAGTATGGCACACACACAATTTCACAAGTATCAAGAAATACATATCATACAAATATAAGAATATTAACGAAAAATTAAACTAAAAATATGTATATGTATCACACGAAAATTTCAAGTATATATATGTATCACACGAAAATATATTTCACATAAGTTTACAAGTATGAAGGAAGTATAAGAATGTGTTTTATGTATCCCTAGTTAAATTGCTATATGATTTGTTCGAATTTTCAAAGTACGTGGAGCAGAGGAGATAATAGTGCAATGGGCTGAAACAGTCCAAGGTAGTATCATGCTTATTCCGATATACCTCGAAAATTCAAACCAATAAATGTTTTCTTTTGAGATTAAAAATTTACTTATATCAAACTCATTTCAGGTTTTGAAGCTCGGTGGACGTGCGGCCTAGGTCTATCGACTAGACACAAGGTTCCGTGGTTTCAGAAGGCTAGGACGAAAGTACTAATAATGGAGTGAGGCAAGACTCGTTGTTGGATACCACGGAGAGCGAACTCCCTATCGACTCACTCACAGAGAATGAACATCAGTCTGTGGGCCTTGAGATCTAGTTAAACAAACCTCAATACCGAAATTAGAACAAACGAACTATGATTGCCCCTTACTCTGTTTAGAACCTTATGTTGTCAGTTCCACTAAAGTGCATAAAAGCCGCCCTCAACCTCATAAAAACGCAAGCGCTAGTATGAAGGGTTAAGGCTAATATCAACATTAGTGACCTTACCTATTCCTCTTCCCCTCAAAACCAAAAACAAACTCAACATGAATAGACTTCTAAAACTCCTTAACCATTTAACTAATTTTACATATCACACGAAAAAAAAATTTATACAAGTATCTACATTGGTTCGGTTTTTAGAGTTCATCGATTATGTAAGTATTGTAATTGCCGAAACTTAGGGTTTCTAGATGTCTTTCACATAACTTTAAAATTCGAGGTACGTGGAGCAGAGGAGATAACATTGCAATGGGCTGAAACAGTCCAAGGTAGTATCATGCTTATTCCGATATACCTCAAAAATTAAAGACGAATTTTATCTTTTGAAGAAAAACAGATTCACATATGCTCAAGTTATTTTCTAGCGTCTAAAGTGAGGTGATGCTTCGGCACAAGCGGTTGTCTAGGTCGAAGATACTTTACTTTTTTAAGGCGGTGTCGTTAAAATTCACGGAGAGTAAACTCTCTTTAGGAACAAGGCAGGTCTCAAAGTTTTTAACCACGGAGGACAAGTCCCCTATCGACTCACTCACAGAGAATGAACATCAGTCTATGGGTCTTGAAAACCAGTTTTACAAACCTCGAACCCATCAATGAAAATAACTTGCCCTATACTTGGTAAAATAAACTCGGGTCCTAGCGGTCTACAAGTGTTGATTAAAACCGCCCTCAACCTCATCGAAGTAATACTATTGCTGAAAAATCGCTTGTATGCGTGGGGGGGAAGTATCCCGCGTTTCCCAATCTACATAAAAACGGATCCAACAAAGTACCATTCAAATGAAGGGTTTTGGTTATGATCAACAAAAGAGGCTTCACCTACATGTTACACTTTAGAAACTACAATAAACTACAAGCATACACAAAAACTATCAACTTCCTAGAAATTATCTAAGTGTATCAACATCACAATATACATCACACACATCGGCAATTAAGCAAAATAAAAACCAGAAAACCAAACCAAAAATCGGAAAATACTTCCCTATTTACTATTACATATCCGGAAAATCCTATTATACATATTCCAAAAACTATAGCAAAATTAAATAATCTGCAATATACATAATTACAAAACAACACTTTATGAATCAAAATATTATAATTTCCCCGGCAACGGCGCCAAAAACTGATGGAGGTGTTATCCAAGCACAAAGTACCTGCAAAACAACTTCATACACATAATACCCTTATTTTGTCAATTGTAGTTAGGACAAGTAGAGATCGTTCTATCCGGGGAAATCAAGGGCTTTCAATTACATAAAGTATTGCACAAAAGGGGGGTAACGATTTTTATACTAAATACCTACTGAATTTTTACGAAAATTATTAATTCCTAAGCTATTATTTACATATGATCAACATCTTCCACACAATCACCAAACACAAATCTCATTATACATGCAACAAAATTAAAACAAGTAATAGGGGCAGCAAACATATAACGAATTCAAGATCAACTAAGTTCCAATTTAATTAGAGCCAACGCGGTTATTCTAATTATTCAAGACATCATAAGTATTTAGAATCCACAACGCGTGTAATCCTAAACATGGTACTAATCGGTTTAATAACACAACGCGTAGAAATTAAACACAAATAGCACATAAGCACATATTGTCGAATTGGAACATGTTAGCAAGTATGGCGTCACTCATCTCACATCGACATGTAAATTTTCATAATTACTCTAGCCCTTAGATAAATACATATTAAAATCCACAACGCGTGAGATCCAACATATATTAAATCGGCATATGAATTCAACACCTAGATAACAACCATGGCCTACGATTGCATCTAGACATCTCCTTCGGTTGCACACGAATTATGGAAATAAACCTAATTAAATCAAGAACACATGCTAAAGCTACTGCCCATAACACATATTTAATCACATCACATGCATAAATCGGCAATCATATACAAAATTCCCAAACATTTATAACAAAGATCCAAAGATCCCATATATAATTATCAATACCAAAAATAAATCCAGAAATTAAAACATATTTCATAGACAAAAGTATGTTTAAATACAAAGAAACAAAAGCCAAAAAAAAATACAATCCATGTTACAACCTTATGAAGATTCGGCAAGGATTGGTGGAGGTTGGATTTATGTGAAAGGTGGAGGTGGAGTTCGGCAAAGCTCTTGGTACAATTTCTGAATTTAAATGGGCAGAGGTTCGGCAAGGTAATTGAGGGGAAGAGAAGATGATTTTTATGAATACAAAGTGTTGTATTTATAGGGAAAGAGAGGAGCTAGGGTTCGGCAAGAGTGAAGCACAAGAAAACCAAAACCAAGTTGGATATGGTTTCGGCAAGGATATTCTTTTTCCACCGAAATCTTCTTTATTTTCTTTTAATTCGGCCTAGTCATCTCTTCATGCAATTGCTGCCGAAAATCTCTTCCAAAAATCTTCAATTTAATCCTCATTTTAATTCGGCAATAAGCAATGAATCAAGCTTCAATGAGGTCCACATGCATTCCAAGCTTTTCTCCTTTCTTCTTTTCCAAAATTCACATGATAATAGCTGAATAAATGCCTTGTTATCCTCTTCTCCATTGCATTTATATCTTGAATATTCTTCAATTATCATTCTTTTAATTCGGCAAAGAGTTCTTGAATATTGTTACAAGGAAACCAAAACCAATTTGGTTTCCTCCTTCTTTCTCTTCCACGGCAAGGAAATTGTTTCTTGCCGAAATATCTCTTTGATTTCCTCCATCAATCTTCTCTTTAATTCCTGAAAAATAAGAATAAGAATTATATTAAAAAGAAGATAAAAAGATGTAGCACAATTATCATGAGTAAGAGTCCTAGATAGATAAGGAATCCTAGTCCAACAAGGAGTTGTATTTTCAATGAAATTCTTTCGACATTACAAAAACGTCGAGCGTTTGTAGACTCCTTGTTCGACTAAGACTCTTCAATTCGTAGACTTCAATTAGGACTCAAACTCGTAGAATCCTTATTCAACTGGGATTCCTACTTTGGTAAGGATTCCTTTTCCAAATAGAGTTCTAAAAAAAAAAGGAGTCCTAGTCACATTGAAACTCTTATTAGGAATCCTAGTTCAATAAGGACTCCACCATAATTATGCATTTTCACAATTTATAGCACAAACCGATTCCACACAAATATTAGAAACGACGAAAGATAAAGAAATCAATTCCGACAAGTTTCCTAGTCAAAACAGGTTTCCTAGTCCAAACAGGATTCCTAGTACAATAAGGAGTCCTACTCAAACTAAAACTCTTCACAAATCGACATTTCTGCATTTTTAGCTCAATTTATTCACCAACACTTGCCAACGACTCCAACATGACTCAATGACTTTATATTACAACAATAAGGGATAAGAAATGCATAAATGGGGATAAAAACATATTAAGAACGTCGCATTTTATGCTCCTATCAACTACCCCACACTTAGCCTTTGCTAGTCCCTTAGCAAAACAAATAAAAAGACTCAACACTACAGCCCCTAAATAATTGTCTCAGGATCTTTAAACACATAGCTTTCAAGTTAAGCATTCAATGTAAGCACAATAATCCCAAGCGTCATAGATATGTATCATGGCATGAACAAGTAAGAAACGAAAATCACAAGCAATGACATGTTATGTTGATTTCATCCTCCTCACTAGGCATACTCTCTTCTTTTCACTCATGATATGGCAATATTCACTCAAAGTATATGCAAGAAAATAGATTAAAAATTACAAAGAGTAACTTGCATATTTCATCAAATAAAGGCACTTTGTGAATAGATCTTTCAGGAAAAACTTCATATAACAACTATGTGCACCAATGAACCAAAGCCATATGCTCACTCTTGACAAAAATCTCCACATACAAAGTTCACCTATTATTCGAATCATGAGAGATCTTAACATGGGAAAATAGTGGGGCTAGGCATAAGGAATTTGCATTTAGAATAGTGGTGAGAAAATGTCACCAAGACTTAGCAAAGCTCAATAAATCCTTATGACTTCACTTCAAAGGGCCAAATTTTATCATGTTGGGCCCAAACTTCATTCTTTTCTTCCCCATAACATAGTGAATATGAACAAAGGTCAAGTATGATATTAATAGACCTTCAATTGTAAAACAAACTCCAAATTCACCACAAGATCCCAATCCAAGCATTTCTATTCTTTTCTTTTGCCGAAACTTTTCAATTTTCTTGGTTTAATCGGCACAAATTTTTTTTTTCTTTTTATTTTCTGTCCGAAATTTTCTCTTTATTTTCGGCACTCATGGCTTTTCATGCTTTTGGATTGGATCACCCCACACTTACTTCAGATCATCACTTCAAACAACAAATTCCAATTAAACTTTACCAAGTCTTGACAACAATGGTTAGGATAAACTGTTCTAAGCTCAAGGAATGTGTATCATGGTGATGAAATAAATGGCTCAATATCGGCTCAAGGGGGTTAAAACTAAGGAGTCCCACGACGGGCACAAATTAGGCATAAGCTTTATTTGGCATGGTGGTAATCCTAACAAGATCATCTCAATCATATTCGAAATCAAGGCATTTTATGAATAATAGTCTCAAAAATCGTCAAGAGCAAGTTCTAGCATTCTAGAGTTCATTAAAATCTATGGCACATAATCATTGAATGTTCAAAGAATGATGAAGTTTTGAAAAATTCTGCCCATTTTTATCACTCAAGAAGGAAAGTATATGGCAATCAAAGCTCACAAAGGTTATTATGGAACAAAATCAACACAACAAACATGCTTCTTACACAATTAAGTTCAAGTCTCAAATGTTCATTCCAATCACAAAGTCCATGAAACTCACAATTAATTCTTATGATTATGCAAAACCATCATCTATGTATTAAAGATATAATCATCATAGACTATTTAGGGGCACCTAAGACTCTAAAATTAAAATTAAACAATTAAAAGCAACGAAATTTTTTTTTTTTTATTTATTTAATTTTTTTTTTATTTTACCGATTTTTTTTTTTTTCTTTTATGACTCTAAACAAAAAACTTAAAACAAAAACAAACATGTGAAACATGTATCCCTACCCCACACTTAGAAAATTACATTGTCCTCAATGTTACACAAAAATTATGTAGTAATTTCTAAGCATTTGATAATTCACACAAGTTCCACATTTATACAACTCAACCAAAAAGAGTTTAGGGTTTAGAAATTCAAACTCTCGTAGACGGCTCTTTCACAATTTTGGTTGAAATGGGTTGCCTCCCATGCAGCGCTTAATGTTTATAGTCTACTCAGCCTAGACTCTTCTCCATATCATTAGGATCTTGGTGCGTCTCTAAATTGTATCTCCTCAATGGTGTGCTCCTCAAAAGGTTCGTAGTAAGGCTTAAGTCGATGACCATTCACCTTGAACGCTTTTCCTGTTTCAATACTCTGAATTTCTATAGCACCATGAGAAAACACATTAGCAACAATATAGGGACCAGCCCAACGAGAACGCAATTTTCCAGGAAATAATCTAAGACGAGAATGATATAACAAGACTTTTTGACCAATATGAAACGTTTTGCCTCTTATCATCTTGTCATGATACAACTTCGTCTTCTCCTTGTAAATCCACGCAGCATCATATGCTTCATTCCTGATTTCCTCAAGCTCGCTCAACTGCAATTTCCTGTGAAGTCCAGCCTTGTCAAGCTCCATGTTGAATTGCTTAACTGCCCACCATGCTCTATGCTCCAACTCTACTGGAAGATGGCACGCCTTGCCATATGTAAGCCGAAATGGAGACATCCCAATGGGTGTCTTGTATGCCGTTCTGTAGGCCCAAAGTGCATCATCAAGTCTGTCACTCCAATCTTTCCTTGATGGGCCTACAGTTTTCTCCAATATGCTCTTAATCTCTCTGTTGGACACTTCCGCCATTCCGCTCGTCTGAGGGTGATAAGGTGTAGATACCTTATGGGTGACTCCATATCTTCTGAGTAAAGCCTCAATTGTTCTGTTGCAGAAATGAGAACCTCCATCGCTTATAAGCACACGAGGTACTCCAAACCTGGAAAATATGTTAGTTCTCAAGAAACCTGCAACAACTTTAGAATCATTAGTCCTTGTGGCTTTCGCCTCCACCCATTTTGACACATAGTCAACAGCCAACAAGATATAAAGAAAGCCCTTCGATGAAGGAAAAATGACCCATAAAATCAATACCCCATACATCAAAAATTTCAACAAATATCATAGTAGTAAGGGGCATTTGGTCTCTCTTACCAATGTTACCTGTCCTTTGGCACCTATCACATGTCATACAAAATGTGTATGCATCTTTGAATATTGTTGGCCAGTAAAACCCGCTTTCTAATACCTTGAGGGCTGTCCTCTTAGCTTCAAAGTGTCCTCCACACGCCTCATTGTGGCAAAATGCAAGGATCGGCCTATGCTCTTCATGTGGCACACAACGTCTTATAACTTGATCACTACAAGTCCTCCACAGATATGGATCGTCCCATATGTAGTGTCTTGCATTCTTTTTAATCCTTGTCTTGGCTGCCTGCAAACATGTACTTGGAAATGTTTTAGTAACTAAATAATTGACAATGTCTGCATACCAAGGTTCTTTTATGTCCACTCGAAAAAGCTGCACATCTGGGAAAGTTTCCTGAAGTGGCAACGTTTCCTCTTCTCTCACAATTCTGCTCAAGTGATCCGCCACAACATTTTCGCTCCCCTTCTTGTCCTTGATTTCGATGTCAAACTCTTGGAGTAAGAGAATCCATCGAATCAAGCGTGGCTTAGCATCTTTCTTCTTCATTAGATATCTAAGGGCTGCATGATCAGAATATACAATCACTTTAGAATTCAATAGATATGAACGAAAATTTTCTAAAGCAAATATCACAGCCAACAGTTCTTTCTCAGTAGTAGAGTAATTTAATTGAGCATCATTAAGTGTGCGAGAAGCATAATAAATAGCATTCGGCTTCTTCTCTTTTCTTTGTCCAAGCACTGCTCCAACTGCATAGTCTGAAGCATCACACATGATCTCAAATGGTAGGCACCAGTCAGGTGGCGCCATAATTGGTGCCGATGTCAACAATTCCTTCAACTTCACAAATGCATCTTCACACCCTTTGTCCCATATGAATGGAACCTCCTTCTGCAAAAGGGCACAAATAGGCTTGGCCACCAACGAAAAATCCTTGATGAACCTCCTATAAAATCCTGCATGGCCAAGAAACGAACGTACCTCCCTTACAGTTGTAGGGGAGGGTAAGTGAAGCATAATATCAATCTTAGCCCTATCAACCTCAATACCCTTTGCAGAAATTATGTGTCCTAAAACTATCCCTTGTTTTACCATGAAATGACATTTTTCCCAATTAAGCACAAGGTTAGTTTCTACACATCTTTTCAGGATTAGTTCCAAATTCTCTAAGCATGCATCAAAGTCTTTTCCATAAACACTAAAATCATCCATAAAGACTTCAATGATATATTCAATATAATCGCTGAAAATGGAATACATACAACGTTGAAATGTACCTGGTGCATTGCATAAACCAAAAGGCATGCGTCGATAGGCAAACGTACCAAAGGGACATGTGAACTTTGTCTTTTCCTGATCATCTGGGTGAATGCATATCTGATTGTAACCGCTGTACCCATCCAAGAAGCAATAAAATTCGTGCCCAGCTAATCTCTCCAACATCTGGTCCATGAAAGGCAAAGGCATGTGATCCTTGCGTGTAGTAGCATTCAACTTTCTGTAGTCGATACACATCCTATGACCTGTCACTAATCGTTGGGGCACGAGTTCATCCTTGTCGTTCTTCACAACCGTGACTCCACTCTTCTTAGGTACAACTTGGACAGGTGCAATCCACTGGCTATCTGAAATGGGATAAATGACTCCACAATCCAGCAATTTGATCACCTCGTCCTTCACAATCTTCATCATAGGGGGGTGTAAACGTCTCTGACCTTCCCTAGTAGGCTTGGCTCCTTCCTCAAGCAAGATCCTATGGACACAAGTTGTAGGGCTGATGCCCTTGATATCTGCCAACGTCCATCCAATGGCGGTTTTGTTCCTTTTCAGCATGCTAGTTAAGCGTGCTTCCTGCTGCTCACTCAGCTGTGATGACACAATAACTGGTAGTGTGTCATCGTCTCCCAAGTATACATACTTTAAATGATTGGGAAGCACCTTCAGTTCTAAAATAGGGGCCTGTTCCACAGATGGTAAAATTTTATTAGTGGAAATGGGAATTGAAAAAAATTTACATGTCCTCATCACGTGGGGTGTTGCCTCTAGCTCGGCAACAACACTCATTATGCTCGGCTCAAGTTCAAGCCGAGCCTCCATCGAATTTACCTCCCCATTTGCATCAATTCCTGCCCCTTGCTCAATAGCTAGTTGCTATTGATCCAAAGTTTCTGATAAAACCTGTGCAAGAGAATCAACCACATCAATATTATAGCAAGGTTTTAAATCAGAAACTGGATACCTCATTGCTTCAAAGATATTGAAGCCAATCACTTCATCATCGAACTCCATGGTGAGGTTGCCTTCAGCAACATCTATCTTAGTTCTTGCTGTCCTCATAAATGGTCGCCCCAACAATAGTTGAGTTGAATTTAGGGGAGACTCTTCCTTATGTAGCACATAGAAGTCTGCAGGAAATATCAGATTATTCACCTGCACAAGAACATCTTCAACATATCCCTCAGGATATTTGTTAGACCTATCAGCCAACTGAATAATCACGTTGTCTCTCTTCAATTCTCCTAGACCTAGAGACTTGTAAACATTATAGGGCATCACATTAATTGACGCTCCTAGGTTTAGCAAAACATTAGAAAAACAACATTGTCCAATAATGCAAGGAATAGTAAAGCTGCCTGGGTCTTTCATTTTTGGTGGGAGCTTCCTCTGGAGAACGGCTGAAACCGTCTCACTCATCTTTACCACCTGCTCCTCCCTAGTATGCCTCCTTGTTGTGCACAGCTCCTTAAGAAATTTGGCATACTTGGGAATCTGCTTGATGCACTCAAGCAATGGAATATTTACCTCTACACGCCTGAAGATATCAAGTACCTCCTCATCTGATTTCTCCTTCTTCGATTTAGCAAATCTGGAAGGAAAAGGCAAACTCGAAGATTGGTTAGTATTAATTAAACCACTTGAGTCAGATTTTACCTTATGTGCTTCCGAGGTTGCGGGATCTTTTTCCATGTCCCTCTTTTTATCACATCAAGCTCAGCCTTGCTTGGTTCACCACTCTTGTCATCCTCATTGCCGAGTACTAGTTGCAATGCGTGCACAATTTGTACCTGCAATTGTGTGGAATATATAATTATAGAGAATTCGTATGATACATTTATGGTTTGAAAATTTTACATTACTTCTAACTTATTTCTAACCTATACTCTAACTTATTCTAACTCATTCTTTCTAACCTATACATATTGATTCTCATAATTCTTGTAGAGTTTAATTGTTAGTTGCAGATCATAAGGAAGAGGTGAAGAATTACATTGTAAACAGTTGATTGAAGCTCTCATTGACTTGGGAAGGACGACAAGTGTTGCAAGAAACGAGTTCCACCACTCTCAACTTTTGTTCATGATTTACAATTAAATTCTACTTAGCTAATTGTTTTATATTTATACACTAACTTCTAACTTTAGCTAATTCACTAACTCACTACTAACTTATTCTTTGAATTCTCATCTCCACTCTTCTAAATTTCTTTATCTTGATGTGATGCAGTTGAAGAGTGGAGTAATCATGCATCGAGTTATGATAGCCATTGTAAGGAGGCACGAATTTGGAGTGCGCACTCCAAAAGGCGTCGCCCACAACTTGATTAAGAAGTGAAGAGTCTAGGCTGAGTAGACTATAAACATTAAGCGCTGCAAGGGAGGCAACCCATTTCAACCAAAATTGTGAAGGAGCCATCAACGAGAGTTTGAATTTTCTAAATCCCTAAACTCTTTTTGGTTGAATTGTATGAATGTGGAATTTGTGGAATTTATCATATGCTTAGAAATTACAACATAATTTCTGTTTTACATTGAGGACAATGTAATTTTCTAAGTGTGGGGTAGGGATTGCATGTTTCACATATTTGTTTTGAATCTTTTGTTTGAGTCATAAAAAGAAAAGAAAAATACAAAATCGGAAAAATCCATAAAAAAATAAAAAAATTTGTTGCTTTTGTTTTTTAGATTTTAATCGAGTCTTAGGGGCCCTTAATAAGTCTATGATGATTATATCTTTGAATGCATAGATGATGGTTTTGCATGATCATAAGAATTAAATTGTGAGTTTCATGGATATTATGATTGGTATGAATTTGTGAGATTTTGATTGATATATGAGAAGCATGCATGTTTGTGTTGATTTTGTTCCATAATAACCTATGTGAGCTTTGATGCCAAATACTTTCTTCATGAGCGATAAATATAAGAAAAAATGGGCAGAATTTTTCAAAACTTCATCATTCTTTGATTATTCAATGACTATGTGCCATAGATTTTAATGAACTGTAGAATGCTAAAACTTGCTCTTGACGATTTTTGAGACTATTATTCATGAAATGCCTTGACTTTGAAAAGGATTGAAAAGATCATGTCAGGATACCACCATTGCCAAATAAAGCTTATGCCTAATTTGTGCCCATCGTGGGACTCCTTAGTTTTAACCCCATTGAGCCAACATTGAGCCATTTTATTTCATCACCATGATACACATTCCTTGAGCTTAGAATAGTTTAACCTTACCATTGTTGTCAAGACTTGGGAAAATTTAATTGGAATTTGTTATTTGAAGTGATGATTTGAAGCAAGTGTGGGGTGATCCAATCCAAAAGCATGAAAGAAACATGATTGCCGAAACAAAAAGAAAATTCGGACAGAAAATAAAAAGAAAAATTTGAGCCGAAAATAGAGAAAAACAAAGAAAAAGAATCGGCTAAAGAAATACTTGGATTGGGTTCTTGTGGTGAATTTGGAGTTTGTTTTACAATTAAAGGTCTATTATTATCATGCTTGACCTTTGTCTATGTTCACTATGTTATGGGGAAGAAAAGAATGAAGTTTGGGTCCAACATGATAAAATTTGACCCTTTGAAGTGATGTCATAAGGATTCATTGAATTTTGCTAAGTCTTGGTGACATTTTATCGCCATTATCCTAAATGTGAATGCCTTATGCCAATCCCCATTATCACCTTCACGTTGATCTTTTCATGATTCTTAAAATAAGTAAACTTTGATTTGTGGAGATTTTGTCAAGAGTTGAGCTTATGGTTTTGGTTCATTTGTGCACATAATTGTTAAATGAAGTTTATCTTAATAATACTATTCACAAAGTGCCTTTATTTGATGAAATATGCAAGTTACTCTTTGTAATTCTTAATCTATTCTCTTGCATATACTTTGAGTGAATATTGCCATATCATGAGTAAAAAGAAGAGAGTATGCCTAGTGAGGAGGATTAAATCAACTTAACATGTCATTGCTTGTGATTTTCGTTTCTTACTTGTTCATGCTTTGATACATGTTTCATGACGCTCGGGATTTATGTGCGTACATTCGAATGCTTAACTTGAAAGCTATGTGTTTAAAAGATCCTGATGGGATCACATGCGTGCACAATTTGTACCTGCAAAACAATCTCATACAAATAATACCCTTCTTTTGTCGAGTGTAGTATTGACAAGTAGGGATCGTTCTATCCGGGGAAATCAAGGGCTTTTAATCACACAAAGTGTTGTATTAAAGGGGGTTACGATTTTTATCTAATAACCTACTGAATTTTTACGATTTTTACAAAACCTAAGCTATTATATACAATTGATCATCACCTTTCACACAATCACCAAACACAAATCACATTATACATGCAATAAAATTAAAACAAGTAATAGGACAGCAGCAAATATCGAATTCAAGATCAATTAAGTTCCAATTTAATTAGAGCCAATGCGGTTATTCTAATTATTCAAAACATCACAAGTATTTAGAATCCAACATGCGTGTAATCCTAAACATGGTACTAATCAGTTTAATAACACAATGCGTAGAAATTAAACACAATTAGCACATAAGCACAATATGTCGAATTGGAACATGTTAGCAAGTATGGCGTCACCCATCTCACATCGACATGTAAATTTCCATAATTACTCTTACCCTTAGATTAATACATGTCAAATCCAACATGCGTGTAATTCAACATGTATTAAATCGGCATATGAATTTAATACCTAGATAACACTCATGGCCATCGAATGCATCTAGATATCTCCTTCGGTTCCACACGAATTAAGGAAATAAACCTAATTAAAATCAAGAACACATTCAAAACCTACTGCCCATACAACATATTTAATCATATCACATGCATAAATCGGCAATCATATATAAAAATCCCAAACATTTATAACAAAGATCCAAAGATCCCATATATGATTATGAATACCGAAATTAAATCCATAAACCAAAACATACTTCATAGACAAAGTTATGTTTAAATACAAAGTAACAAAAACCAAAATAATACAATCCATGATTACAACCTTATGAAGATTTCGGCAAGGATTGGTGATGGTGGATTTTTGTGAGAGATGGAAGGTGGATTCGGCTTTGCTCCTTGGTATATAATTTGTGGAAATAATTTGGCAGGGATTCGGCAAGGTAAAAGTGAGGAAAGGGAGATAATTTTCTGAATACCAATGTGTGGTATTTAAAGAGGATAGGAGAGCTAGGGTTCGGCAATGAGTAGTGCACAAGAAAACCGATTCCATTTTGGTTTTTCAATTCGGCACCAAGTCTTCTTTTCTTCTCCAATATGTGTTGCCGAAAATAATAGCTGAATTAATCTTCCACAATATCCTTAGATTTAATCTTGAATTAATTCAGCAAAATTATCATGAACCTTGCTTCAAATAATGTCCACATTCGGCAAGCTTTTCCTCCTTGATTCTTTCTTGCACTTGCCGGCCTTGAAGAGTTCCATTACATCTCTTCTTCTTTTTATTCTTCAAGCCGTGTATCACATAGTTATTCCAATAAAAATCGGAATTTAATCCCACAATTATTGAATAAATGGTGCACGGCATCAAGTAACCAAAACCGAATTGGTTTGTACTTCTTTTCTTTCATGGCAAGGAATTTCTTCTTTTCCATTTTACTTCCGAAATTCCATAAGATAATGGAATTAATTCTTCTTTAAATCTTCATCTTGGCCGGCCATGTGGTCTTCTAATCCAATTCTTCTTCCTTGAAGGTGCACGGCACAAGTCTTCTCTCCTTGCCGAAAATTATCTTTAATATAAAGATAATAACTCCTCCTTTATCTCCAAGTAATATCTGAAAATAAAGAAAAGAAATACAAAATTAAACCATGCATTAAACTTGTCCTAATCTAGACAAATAATGTCTTAAAAAGACATAGATGTAATAGATAAGGTTAGGAGATTAGGAAAGTTTCCAAATCCATTTTGGAATTCTATTTCTTGATCTACACGGCATGGCATCTTCATATTCCACCGAAAATTCTTCCATTTGCCTTCTCATGATTTCCTGAAAATATCATTATGAAATAAATCAAGAAGAAGACAAAATATGTAGCACAATTATCATGAGTAAGAGTCCTAGATAGATAAGGAATCCTAGTCCAACAAGGAGTTGTATTTTCAATGAAATTCTTTCGACGATTCAAAAACGTCGAGCGTTTGTAGACTCCTTGTTCGACTAAAATTCTTCACTCGTAGACTTCAATTAGTACTCAAACTCGTAGAATCCTTATCCAACTGGGATTCCTACTTTGGTAAGGATTCTTTTTCCAAATAGAGTTCTACTTGAAAAAGGAGTCCTAGTCACATTAAAACTCTTATTAGGAATCCTAGTTCAATAAGGACTCCACCATAATTATGCATTTTCACAATTTATAGCACAAATCGATCCACCATGATTATTAGAAACGACAAATACTGAAAATTCCATTTCGACAAGTTTCCTAGTCAAAACAGGTTTCCTAGTCCAAACAGGATTCCTAGTATAACAAGGAGTCCTACTCAAACTAAAACTCTTCAAAAATCGACATTTCTGCATTTTTAGTTCAGTTAATTCACCAACACTTGCCAACGACTCTAACATGACTCAATGACTCTATAATACAACAATAAGGGATAAGAAATGCATAAATGGGGGTAAAAACATATTAAGAACGTCGCATTTTATGCTCCTATCAACTACCCCACACTTAGCCTTTGCTAGTCCCTTAGCAAAACAAACAAAAAGACTCAACACTACAGCCCCTAAAATGATCGTCTCAGGATCTTTAAACACATAGCTTTCAAGTTAAACATTCAATGTAAACACAATAATCCCAAGCGTCATAGACATGTATCATAGCATGAACAAGTAAGAAACGAAAATCACAAGCAATGACATGTTATGTTGATTTCATCCTCCTCACTAGGCATACTCTCTTCTTTTTACTCATGATATGGCCATTCACTCATAGTATATGCAAGCGAATAGATTAAGAGTTACAAAGAGTAACTTGCATATTTCATCAATTAAAAGCACTTTGTGAATTAATATTTCAGGAAAAACTTCATATAACAACTATGTGCACAAATGAACCAAAGCCATATGCTCATTCTTGACAAAAATCTCCACTAATCAAAGTTTACCTATTTTAAGAATCATGAAAAGATCAACATAATGGTGATAATGGGGATTGGCATAAGGCATTCTCATTTAGGAAGTGGTGATTAAACGTCACCAAGACTTGGCAAAATTCAATCCTCCTTATGACTTCTCTTCAAAAGGGCCAAATTTTATCATGTTGGGCCCAAAATTCATTCTTTTCTTCCCCATAATAAAGTGAAAATGAACAAAGGTCAAGTTTAACAACAATAGACCTTCAATTATCACACAAACTCCAAATTCACCATAAAATTCATCCAAAATTTTCCATTGCCGAATCCTTTTCTTTTTATTTCGGATCTCTTATTTTTCTTTCTTTTTTTTTTTTTATCCGATTTTTCTTTTCTTTCTTCTTTTATTCGGCAACACCTTTTCTTTTCTCAACAATTGGACAAGATCACCCCACACTTACTTCTCATCATCACATCAATTCACAAATTCCATTAAATTTTACCAAGTCTTAATGGCAAGGATAAACTATTCTAAGATCAAGGAAAGTGTATCAAGGTGATGAAATAAATGGCTCAATGTTGGCTCAAGGGGTTTAAAACTAAGGAGTCCCACGACGGGCACAAATTAGGCATAAGCTTTGTTTGGCATTGGTGGTAATCCTAACATGATCTTTTCAATCCTTTTCAAAATCAAGGCATTTCATGAATAATAGTTTCAAAAATTGTCAAGAGCAAGTTCTAGCATTCTAGAGTTCATTAAAATCTATGGCACATAGTCATTGAATGATCAAAGAATGATGAAGTTTTGAAAAATTCTGCCCATTTTTATCACTCAAGAAGGAAAGTATATGGCAATCAAAGCTCACAAAGGTTATTATGGAACAAAATCAACACAATATACATGCTTCTTACACAATTAAGTTCAAGTCTCACATGTTCATACCAATCACAAAGTCCATGAAACTCACAATTATTTTCAAAATTATGCAAAACCATCATCTATGTATTAAAGATATAATCATCATAGACTATTTAGGGGCACCTAAGACTCAATAATTAAAAACAAAATTAAAAAGCAACGAAAATAAAGACAAAAAGCACCGAAATTTTTTAAATTTTTCTGATTTTCTGATTTTTTTATTTTCTTTTCTTTTTATGACTCAAAACAAAAACTCAAAACAAATACAAACATGTGAAACATGTATCCCTACCCCACACTTAGAAAATTACATTGTCCTCAATGTACACATATCATGTAGTAATTTCTAAGCATATGATAAATCACAAGTCCCACATTTATACAATTCAACCAAAAAGAGTTTAGGGATTTAGAAAATTCAAACTCTCGTAGACGGCTCCTTCACACTTTTGGTTGAAATGGGTTGCCTCCCATGCAGCGCTTAATGTTTATAGTCTACTCAGCCTAGACTCTTCTTCATATCATCAGGATCTTGATGCGTCTCTGAATTGAATCTCCTCAACGGTGTGCTCCTCAAAAGGTTCGTAGTAAGGCTTAAGTCGATGACCATTCACCTTGAACGCTTTTCCTGATTCCGTACTTTGAATTTCTATAGCACCATGAGAAAACACATTAGTAACAATATATGGGCCTACCCAACGAGAACGCAATTTGCCAGGAAATAATTTAAGACGAGAATGAAATAACAAGACTTTCTGGCCAATATGAAACGTTTTGCCTCTTATCATCTTGTCATGATACAATTTCGTCTTCTCTTTGTAAATCCATGCAGCATCATATGCTTCATTTCTGATTTCCTCAAGTTCACTCAACTGCAATTTCCTGTGAAGTCCAGCCTTGTCAAGTTCCATGTTGAATTGCTTGACCGCCCACCATGCTCTATGCTCCAACTCTACTGGAAGATGGCACGCCTTTCCATATGTAAGCCGAAATGGAGACATCCCAATGGGTGTCTTGTATGCCGTTCTGTAAGCCCAAAGTGCATCATCAAGTCTGTCACTCCAATCTTTCCTTGATGGGCCCACAGTTTTCTCCAATATGCTCTTGATCTCTCTGTTGGACACTTCCGCCATTCCGCTCGTCTGAGGGTGATAAGGTGTGGATACCTTATGGGTGACTCCATATCTTCTGAGCAAAGCCTCTATTGTTCTGTTGCAGAAATGAGAACCTCCATCGCTTATAAGCACACGAGGTACTCCAAACCTGGAAAATATGTTAGTTCTCAAGAAACCTGCAACAACTTTAGAATCATTAGTCCTTGTGGCTTTCGCCTCCACCCATTTAGACACATAATCAACAGCCAACAAGATATAAAGAAAGCCCTTAGATGAAGGAAAAGGTCCCATAAAATCTATACCCCATACATCAAAAATTTCAACAAATATTATAGGATTTAGGGGCATTTGGTCTCTCTTACCAATGTTACCTGTCCTTTGGCACCTATCACATGTCATACAAAAAGTGTATGCATCTTTGAAAATTGTTGGCCAATAAAACCCGCTTTCTAATACCTTGAGGGCTGTCCTTTTAGCTCCAAAGTGTCCTCCACATGCCTCATTGTGGCAAAATGCAAGGATCGGCCTATGCTCCTCTTGTGGCACACAACGTCTAATCACTTGATCATTACAAGTCCTCCACAAATATGGGTCGTCCCATATGTAGTGTCTTGCATTCTTTTTAATCCATGTCTTGGCTGCCTGCAAACATGTACTTGGAAAAGTTTTAGTAACTAAATAATTGACAATGTCTGCATACCAAGGTTCTTTTGTGTCCACTCGAAAAAGCTGCTCATCTGGGAAAGTTTCCTGAAGTGGTAACGTTTCCTCCTCTCTCACAATTCTGCTCAAGTGATCTGCCACAACATTTTCGCTCCCCTTCTTGTCCTTGATTTCGATGTCAAACTCTTGGAGTAAGAGAATCCATCGAATCAAGCGTGGCTTAGCATCCTTCTTCTTCATCAAATATCTTAAGGCTGCATGATCAGAATACACAATTACTTTAGAATTCAATAGATATGAACGAAATTTTTCTAAAGCAAATATCACAGCCAACAGTTCTTTCTCAGTTGTAGAGTAATTTAATTGAGCATCATTCAAAGTTCTAGAGGCATAATATATAGCAATCGGCCTCTTCTCTTTTCTCTGTCCAAGCACTGCTCCAACTGCATAGTCTGAAGCATCACACATGATCTCAAATGGTAGGCTCCAGTCAGGTGGCGCCATTATTGGTGCTGATGTCAACAATTCCTTCAACTTGACAAATGCATCTTCACACCCTTTATCCCATATGAATGGAACCTCCTTCTGCAAAAGGGCACAAATAGGCTTGGCCACCAACGAAAAATCCTTGATGAACCTCCTGTAAAATCCTGCATGGCCAAGAAACGAACGTACCTCCCTTACAGTTGTAGGGGAGGGTAAGTGAAGCATAATATCAATCTTGGCCCTATCTACCTCAATACCCTTTGCAGATATAATGTGTCCTAGAACTATCCCTTGTTTTACCATGAAATGACATTTTTCCCAATTAAGTACAAGGTTAGTCTCTACACATCTCATCAGGATTAATTCCAAATTCTCTAAGCATACATCAAAGTCTTTTCCATAAACACTAAAATCATCCATAAAGACTTCAATGATATTTTCAATATAATCACTAAAAATGGAATACATACAACGTTGGAATGTACCTGGTGCGTTGCATAAACCAAAAGGCATGCGTCGATAGGCAAACGTACCAAAGGGACATGTGAACGTTGTCTTTTCCTGATCATCTGGGTGAATGCATATCTGATTGTAACCGCTGTACCCATCCAAGAAGCAATAGAATTCGTGCCCAGCTAGTCTCTCCAACATCTGGTCCATGAAAGGCAAAGGCATGTGATCCTTGCGTGTAGTAGCATTCAACTTTCTGTAGTCGATACACATCCTATGACCTGTCACCAATCGTTGGGGCACGCGTTCATCCTTGTCATTCTTCACAACCGTGACTCCACTCTTCTTAGGTACAACTTGGACAGGTGCAATCCACTGGCTATCTGAGATGGGATAAATGACTCCACAATCCAGCAATTTGATCACCTCGTCCTTCACAATCTTCATCATAGGGGGGTGTAAACGTCTCTGACCCTCCCTAGTAGGCTTGGCTCCTTCTTCAAGTAAGATCCTATGGACACAAGTTGTAGGGCTGATTCCCTTGATATCCGCCAACGTCCATCCAATGGCGGTTTTGTTCCTTTTCAACATGCTAGTCAACTGTGCTTCCTGCTGCTCACTCAGCTGTGATGACACAATAACTGGTAGTGTGTCATCGTCTCCCAAGTATACATACTTCAAATGATCCGGAAGCACCTTGAGTTCTAAAATAGGGGCCTGTTCCACAGATGGTAGAATTTTATTAGTGGAAATGGGAATTGACATATACTTACATTGCTTTTTCACATGGGATGCTGCCTCTAGCTCGGCAACAATATGCATTAGGCTCGGCTCAAGTTTGAGCCGTTCCTCCTTGGTAATTCTCTCACCATTTGTGTCAATTCCGGCCCCTTGCTCAATAGCTAGTTGCTATTGATCCAAAGTTTCTGATAAAACCTGCGCAATAGAATCAACTACATCAACATTATAGCAAGGTTTTAAATCAGAAATTGGATACCTCATGGCCTCAAAGATGTTGAAGCCAATCACTTCACCATCGAACTCCATGGTAAGGTTGCCTTCAGCCACATCAATTTTCGTTCTTGCTGTCCTCATAAATGGTCGCCCCAACAAAAGTTGAGTGGAATTTAGGGGCGACTCTTCCATCTGAAGCACATAAAAATCTGCAGGAAATATCAGATTATTTACCTGCACAAGAACATCCTCAACATATCCCTCAGGATACTTGTTAGACCTATCAGCGAGTTGAATGATCACATTGTCCTTTTTCAACTCGCCTAAACCTAGGGACTTATACACATTATAAGACATTACATTAATTGAAGCCCCTAAGTCTAGCAAAACTTTATCAAAATTAAATTGTCCAATTTTACATGGCACAGAAAAGCTGCCAGGGTCTTTCATTTTAGGTGGAAGCTTTCTTTGGAGAACGGCTGAGACCGTCTCACTCATCTTCACCACCTGCTCCTCCCTTGTATGCCTCCTTGTTGTGCACAGCTCCTTTAAGAACTTGGCATACTTTAGAATCTGCTTGATGCATTCCAAAAGGGGAATATTCACCTCCACACGTCTGAAAATGTCAAGTACCTCCTCATCTGATTTCTCCTTCTTTGATTTTGCAAACCTAGAAGGAAAAGGCAAACTCGAAGATTGGTTAGTAATTAAACCACTTGAGTCAGATTTTACCTTAAGTGTCTCTGAGGTAGCGGGATCTTTTTCCATGTCCCTATTCTTCATTTTCTCGAGCTCAGCTTTGCTCGGTTTCTTTCCTTTGTCCTCATTGCCGTGTGCCTCCTCCTCATTGTCATGCATCTCCTCATGCTCGGCATCAACATGCACTAGCACGTCACCCTTGTCATTACACTCCTCCATAATCACGTCCTCATTATTCTTAACCGATGGCCCCTCCAAGATTTTACCACTCCTTGTGGTAATTGCATTAGCTTGCTCATTTTTGGGGTTCTTTATCACTCCTCCAGGTAATCTTCCTTGCTCCTGAATCTGCCCCATGAAATCCACAACCTTCCCCATCTGATTCTTCAACTCAGAAATATCCTTAGTGTTTGAAGTTGTGGATTGCAACAATGTATGAGTTGCATCGTTCAAAGACTTAAGCATGGCGTCATAGTTGGGATTTGACGATGCTTGTGCATTATTGTTGTAGAATTGTTGCTGCTGGGGTCTTGCAAACCCTTGGTATTGCCCTTGAGGTCTTGGTTGAAACACCATTCCTCCTTGATTAGCTTGTGGTGGCGCCACTTGTGTAGGGTTCTGCACATTGCTATTGTTGGCCCAACGAAAATTAGGGTGATCATTAAATCTGGGGTTGAAGTTCTGGAAAGTGGAACGTTGCTGCCCTTGGAAACCAACCGAATTGGCTTCCTCAAAATTTTCACTTCCTCCAACTTGTGGACACACATCTGCCGAATGTCCCTCCATGCTACATACCCCACAGACTTGGGCATGTTTTTGCTTCATAAACTGAGACATCATTTGAGTGAGTTTCCCCACATCTTCCTTAAGCTCCTTGACAACACTTGATTCCTCATAACCGCTGGCCTCACTGACTCGCCTAGAGGAAGTAGACCCGAATTGTTGTTGATTGGTGAAATGCATCTCCAACAGATTCTTAACTTCCTCTCTGCTTTTCTCCATTAAAGATCCACCAGCTGCTGAATCTAGAAATCTCCGCTCCAAGGGACGCAACCCTTCATAAAAGTATTGTAGAAGAAGACCCTCACGTATCCCATGATTAGGACACGTTGCAACCAAAGCCTTGTACCTGTCATAGTACACATCGAAGCTCTCATCTGGCTCTTGTCTGATTGAGGTGATCTCCTTTCTGATCTGTGTCACCCTTGATGATGGAAAGTATTTTGTGAGAAATTCTCTCACCATTGTTGTCCAAGAAACCATCTTCCCAGGTGGTATAGCATAAAACCACTCTTGCGCCCTATCCTCCAATGAAAAAGGAAACGCCTTCATTCTCACATGTTGTAAGTCTGCCCCAGTTGGGCACATTGATTCACATCTGAATTCGAATTTCTGAATGTGGCGGTTAGGATCCTCTCCACTGAGTCCATAAAACTTAGGCAATTGGTGGATAAATCCACCCTTCAACTCAAATTCTCCTGACTTGCCAGGTGCAACTGCAGGATATGTTACATTACTTGGTCTTACTACTCCTCCTTGTGGCGCATCTACCTGACCATTCTCCTCTCTTAGTGAAGTCATTCTGAATGTAGGATCAGGTAAATCAAAGTTCAAGTACTGAATTGGTATTGGACTATGGAGTAGCTCGAATTCTGGTTCTTCGTGAAACAAAGGGTTTAGTTCACACGAAGCTTCTGATGGAAATGGTGATGGTGGTGCAACAAAATTTCGGTCAAAAAGTGATGAGGTGGGAGAAACAAACTGATGTTCTGGTGTAGAAGTGCTCGGCAAAACTGGCTCTTCTTCTTCTTGGTTGCAAATTCTTTTCAATCTATCCTCAATCTCTTGTGACCAACCAAGATTCATGTACCTGAAATTATTTAAATTTCGAGGTGTTTAACAAATGAATTTATAAAGAAAACAAACGTGTATAGTTAGTATGTAACAAATATTGTTAAGGTAAGAATATTATACAAGTATAAGTATTAACGAAAATTCAACTATAAATATGTAAAAATGTTACACGAAATTTCAAGTATGTATAAGTGTAAGAAAAATTCAAAGTATATTACAAAAAAGTTCAATGTGTACATGTATAATGACAAACGAAAATTTGCAAGTATATGTTACATGAAAAAGTTACAAGTATATTACAAAGATGTATATCACACGAAAATTTACAAATAAGGTTCACACAATTTCTCAAGTATAAACAAAAGAAAAAATGTGTTTTATGTATCCCTAATTAAATTGCTATATGATTCGTTTGAATTTTCAAAGTACGTGGAGCAGAGGAGATAACGGTGCAATGGACTGATACAGCCCCCGGTAGTATCATGCTTGATCCGATATACCTCAAAAATTCAAACCAAGAAACATTTTCTTGTGAGATTAAAAATTTACTTATGTCAAACTCATTTAAGATTCTGAAGCTCGGTGGACGTGCGGCCTAGGTCTATCGACTAGACACAAGATTCCGTGGTTTCAGAAGGCTAGAACGAAAGTACTAATAATGGAGTGAGGCAAGACTCGTTGTTGGTTACCACGGAGAGCGAACTCCCAATCGACTCACTCACAGGGAATGAACATCAGTCTGTGGGCCTTGAGATCTAGTTAAACAAACCTCAATACCAAAATTAGAACACACGAAATATGATTGCCCCTTACTCAGTTGAGAACCTTATGTTGTCAGTTCCACTAAAGTGCATAAAAGCCGCCCTCAACCTCATAAAAACGCAAGCGCTAGTATGAAGGGTTAAGGCTAAAAGCAACATTAGTGACCTTACCTATTCCTCTTCCCCTCAAAACCATAAACAAACTTAACACAAATAGACTTTCAAAACTCCCTAACAATTTAAACTAGTTATGCACATCACACGAAAATTTTTGTACAAGTATCTATGTTGGTTTGGTTTTTAGATTACATCGATTATGTAAGTATTATGATTGCCGAACTTAGGATTTCTAGGTGTCTTTTATTCACACAACTTTAAAATTCGAGGTACGTGGAGCAGAGGAGATAACAGTGCAATGGGCTGAAACAGTCCAAGGTAGTATCATGCTTATTCCGATATACCTCAAAAATTAAAGACGAATTTTACCTTATTGAAGAAAAATAGATTCCACATATGCTTAAGTTATTTTCTAGCGTCTAAAGTGAGGTGATGCTTCGGCACAAGCTGTCGTCTAGGTCGAACGTATTTTACTTTTCTAAGGCGATGTCGTTAAAATTCACGGAGAGTAAACTCTCTTTAGGAACAAGGCAGGTCTCAAAGTTTTTAACCACGGAGGACAAGTCCCCTATCGACTCACTCACAGAGAATGAACATCAGTCTATGGGTCTTGAGAACCAGTTTTACAAACCTCGCACCATTCAATGAAAATAACTTGCCCTATACTTGGTAAAATAAACTCGGATCCCTAGCGGTCTCAAGTGTTGATTAAAACCGCCCTCAACCTCATAAAAATAATACCAAGTTAGCGTCTTTATGCGTGGGGGGCCAACGATGGACTAATTCCAACATTGCAGGGCCCGTTTCCCAATCTACACAAAAACATACCTAACATGGCATCACTCGTATGAAGGGTTATGGTTATGATCAACAAAAGAGGCTTCACCTACATGTTACACTTTAGGAACTACAATAAACTACAAGCATACACAAAAACTATCAACTTCCTAGAAATTATCTAAGTGTCACAAACAATCACAATAATATCACACAAATCGGCAATTAAGAGCAAAAACCAAAAACAAAAATAAATACAAAAATCGGAAAATTAACCTATTTACTATTACACTTCCGAAAATCCTATTAATACAATTCCCAAAACTATTGCAGAAATTAAATAATTTACAATTATACAAAGTTACAAACAACACTTTATGAATCAAAAATTTATAATCTCCCCGGCAACGGCGCCAAAAACTGATGGGATCACATGCGTGCACAATTTGTACCTGCAAAACAATCTCATACAAATAATACCCTTCTTTTGTCGAGTGTAGTATTGACAAGTAGGGATCGTTCTATCCGGGGAAATCAAGGGCTTTTAATCACACAAAGTGTTGTATTAAAGGGGGTTACGATTTTTATCTAATAACCTACTGAATTTTTACGATTTTTACAAAACCTAAGCTATTATATACAATTGATCATCACCTTTCACACAATCACCAAACACAAATCACATTATACATGCAATAAAATTAAAACAAGTAATAGGACAGCAGCAAATATCGAATTCAAGATCAATTAAGTTCCAATTTAATTAGAGCCAATGCGGTTATTCTAATTATTCAAAACATCACAAGTATTTAGAATCCAACATGCGTGTAATCCTAAACATGGTACTAATCAGTTTAATAACACAATGCGTAGAAATTAAACACAATTAGCACATAAGCACAATATGTCGAATTGGAACATGTTAGCAAGTATGGCGTCACCCATCTCACATCGACATGTAAATTTCCATAATTACTCTTACCCTTAGATTAATACATGTCAAATCCAACATGCGTGTAATTCAACATGTATTAAATCGGCATATGAATTTAATACCTAGATAACACTCATGGCCATCGAATGCATCTAGATATCTCCTTCGGTTCCACACGAATTAAGGAAATAAACCTAATTAAAATCAAGAACACATTCAAAACCTACTGCCCATACAACATATTTAATCATATCACATGCATAAATCGGCAATCATATATAAAAATCCCAAACATTTATAACAAAGATCCAAAGATCCCATATATGATTATGAATACCGAAATTAAATCCATAAACCAAAACATACTTCATAGACAAAGTTATGTTTAAATACAAAGTAACAAAAACCAAAATAATACAATCCATGATTACAACCTTATGAAGATTTCGGCAAGGATTGGTGATGGTGGATTTTTGTGAGAGATGGAAGGTGGATTCGGCTTTGCTCCTTGGTATATAATTTGTGGAAATAATTTGGCAGGGATTCGGCAAGGTAAAAGTGAGGAAAGGGAGATAATTTTCTGAATACCAATGTGTGGTATTTAAAGAGGATAGGAGAGCTAGGGTTCGGCAATGAGTAGTGCACAAGAAAACCGATTCCATTTTGGTTTTTCAATTCGGCACCAAGTCTTCTTTTCTTCTCCAATATGTGTTGCCGAAAATAATAGCTGAATTAATCTTCCACAATATCCTTAGATTTAATCTTGAATTAATTCAGCAAAATTATCATGAACCTTGCTTCAAATAATGTCCACATTCGGCAAGCTTTTCCTCCTTGATTCTTTCTTGCACTTGCCGGCCTTGAAGAGTTCCATTACATCTCTTCTTCTTTTTATTCTTCAAGCCGTGTATCACATAGTTATTCCAATAAAAATCGGAATTTAATCCCACAATTATTGAATAAATGGTGCACGGCATCAAGTAACCAAAACCGAATTGGTTTGTACTTCTTTTCTTTCATGGCAAGGAATTTCTTCTTTTCCATTTTACTTCCGAAATTCCATAAGATAATGGAATTAATTCTTCTTTAAATCTTCATCTTGGCCGGCCATGTGGTCTTCTAATCCAATTCTTCTTCCTTGAAGGTGCACGGCACAAGTCTTCTCTCCTTGCCGAAAATTATCTTTAATATAAAGATAATAACTCCTCCTTTATCTCCAAGTAATATCTGAAAATAAAGAAAAGAAATACAAAATTAAACCATGCATTAAACTTGTCCTAATCTAGACAAATAATGTCTTAAAAAGACATAGATGTAATAGATAAGGTTAGGAGATTAGGAAAGTTTCCAAATCCATTTTGGAATTCTATTTCTTGATCTACACGGCATGGCATCTTCATATTCCACCGAAAATTCTTCCATTTGCCTTCTCATGATTTCCTGAAAATATCATTATGAAATAAATCAAGAAGAAGACAAAATATGTAGCACAATTATCATGAGTAAGAGTCCTAGATAGATAAGGAATCCTAGTCCAACAAGGAGTTGTATTTTCAATGAAATTCTTTCGACGATTCAAAAACGTCGAGCGTTTGTAGACTCCTTGTTCGACTAAAATTCTTCACTCGTAGACTTCAATTAGTACTCAAACTCGTAGAATCCTTATCCAACTGGGATTCCTACTTTGGTAAGGATTCCTTTTCCAAATAGAGTTCTACTTGAAAAAGGAGTCCTAGTCACATTAAAACTCTTATTAGGAATCCTAGTTCAATAAGGACTCCACCATAATTATGCATTTTCACAATTTATAGCACAAATCGATCCACCATGATTATTAGAAACGACAAATACTGAAAATTCCATTTCGACAAGTTTCCTAGTCAAAACAGGTTTCCTAGTCCAAACAGGATTCCTAGTATAACAAGGAGTCCTACTCAAACTAAAACTCTTCAAAAATCGACATTTCTGCATTTTTAGTTCAGTTAATTCACCAACACTTGCCAACGACTCTAACATGACTCAATGACTCTATAATACAACAATAAGGGATAAGAAATGCATAAATGGGGGTAAAAACATATTAAGAACGTCGCATTTTATGCTCCTATCACTCACATGTCGAAAATCACAAATAATGAAATGATAAACTCCCCGGAAATCTTATTTCCGGTCGTACAAATATAAAATACAATAAAACAATTAAGTATGATTTATCGAATCCTACTATTTCTGGAAATCTCATTTCTGGTCATTTCATTTAAATACCATTAAAACTTTTCAGTACGATTATGAACAATTAAAAACATATTATTTCCGAAAACCTCGTTTCCGGATAAAATCACGTACTACTAAAATCGTAGTAAAAATATAACCCCAAAACATATTTATTTAAATATCATATCATTTAATTATTTAAATTATTATCTTCTCAAATCATTTATTTGAAATAAACTTCATTTCATTAAAACAATTATGCATGCATTTATTTAAAATAAAAATCCACTCACAGTACTGCCAAGTGCGCCGCTAATCTGATCTCTCGTCCCGTCGAATTACCTCTCAACCTGAAACAGGGACGAAATTCTAAATATTACGAAACTCGAAATTTAATTATAATCGATAAATCTACGGACGTCCTCACTCGTCCGAAACTTCCAATTTTTCCTTTTTCACTTATCGGTATAGGAATTTCGCCTCAATACCGAATAATCTAAGTCCGAAATTACTCAGGACACCCACTCCGTGTCCGATTAATTCTTAGTTATTCCGTCGTAAAACCCTTTTAATCAGTTTTTAACCTTTTTACGGTAACTCAACAGTAAAAACTACTAGTCAAACAGTAATTATTCCAGGTCAAACAATAATTCTGAAAGTCAAACAGTAAATGGTTAAAATTCAATTATTATTTACCATTTACTGTTTACTATTTACTTTTACTGGTTAAATGGTTAAAATTCATCGCCGCCGGCAGCTCCGCTACCGGAGGTCAAAAACACCTCCAATCGAAGCCAATTTCACCCAACATCATCGTCACCACCTCAGAACCTCATCCCCGCGGTCTCCTCCGCCAAAAACAGCCCCAGCCGCCGCGTACGGCGGCCCGAAAATCCTAAATTCCCATTTCTCCAAAAACCAACCAAATCAACCCCAAATTATACTCAATCAACTCCAAACAATGTTCTAAACACTAATCTAGCCTCCAATTACAACAAAAACATCAAAATCACAACCTCCACCAAAATTCACAAAAACCCTAAAAAAAATTCTAATTCTAATTTCTCCTTACCTGGTGCAATTCGGTTCAATTCCTTCCATGGAATGATTGCACACGTCAAGGTCATCAATTCCCCCCAAAAATCGGGTGGAACCTTGGCCGGAGGAGGGAGAACCAGCCTGACTGGGCTTGAAGTTCTTGGGCTGGAATCGGCCGAACGGCGGCGATTCCCACCATGCCACTGCCACTGGCGTGATGGGGAGGCCGAGTCGGTCCGAACGGGACCGGTGCGCCGACCCATTTCGGCCGGACGGCGGAGTTGGGTGGAGGCAGGGAGCGGGTCGGGGGAGAGGAGAGAGAAAGGAGAGAGAAAAGAAGAAAAGAAAAAAAAAGAAAAAGGAAGAAAAAGGAAAACTTGCCGTTTTGGGAAATTTCCTCCCGGCTATTTATACTCGTCCGAAAAAGGCAAAATCCCGTTTTCACGTCGTAACTTTTTCCTGCAAACTCTAAATTAAACGTGCCACGTGTCCACAAACTCGTTTCAACGTGCTCTACCTCGTCAAGAAATAAAATCTTTGGCTGGGTCAACTTATTTAAAAGTCAACGTTTAGAACTTTCAAATCGTAAAAATAATTCCCGAGGAGAAATAATAAAAGTAAAATAGTTAAACGGTAATTCTAAGTTCGGGTGGTATCAATTCTCCCCTCATAAAAATTTCGTCCTCGAAATTTACGTACCTGCCAATAGAGAAGGATGAGCACTGACATCTTACTGCTTCTCTATTTTCTCAGGTAGTAGTCCATTTACCTCATAATTTACCTCAAACAATTTAGTCCTCCTGATCAAGACTTTCAACTGACTGCTCTTGGACATTTAAATCTTTCTTCGGGTGATAGGTTAAATTTCCAAGATATGCGAAATATCGGCAATTACTCATAGAGTATAGACACATGGAAAAACAACATCATGTATCTTGGATAACTTCGAAAGTAGCTTTAACCGATAAGCTACCGAACTAATCACCCTTGAAATCTCATGAAGGCCGATAAATCTCGAGGCTCAGGATCTCGCCTCTATTAACCGTAGAACTTTGAGTTACTCATCTCAGATACCCCTGAACTGCATCTCACAAAACTCAACATATTCTTTAGGATCTTAATAGATTTCTCTGTCCATTCACCAATCCAGGTGTGCAAGACAATGCTGAATATCATCGAGTTTCCAAAGCTGCGTGCAACTCCTTTCAGGTCCATACAATACATCACGGTTCCCTCCATCAAATTTCATGGACTTAGGCATCATAAGGTCTAACAGTCTCCCTCACCCACAACTCATCAAGTCGACTTTGGGTGCGGAATATGCCATATACTAATCAAAATAGTAATATCTAATCCCACTCTGACACAGGCAAACGTCGCTAAGAATCCCAAAGTTCTACCTCTCACGTTTTATCTGTTGTCACAACAATCAATAACGTCGCATCACTCGAACTGGAGAAAATATACATGTGAGCTATTCAATGCTTTATCTCTCATATGCTCTCAGGACGAGTCCTCAACTTGTGCTTCCCGCACTAAAATGATCAGGACTGATTCCAAAATAAACTGACTTATCAAAGTCCAATCTCGTCCATAATAAAGCAACTCTCATAACTCACAACTCACAAAAGAGTGGGACCTGAATCATCGTCAAATGTGACAACCAACAGAGACTTTCAACTAGATACATCAGCTATCACCAATACCCATATCCGATATGACATCAAAGAAATTCTTCTGATGTCCAAATATGTTTTCATAACCAACGACTAACACCAGAACTGTTAAATCAATCATTAACAAAAACAGCATTCCACGTAAATTGAATTTCCGAATATGATCTTAAACTCGAGAGAAAATATCTCAAATACCAAAAGACTCGCTGAATTCACAAAATAAACCTCACAACTTGAATTTGCTCGAGCCAACACAAATCCATTATCCTCTACTAACTCGCATCAAAGAAAAGATATTCTCGAGAAATAGCATTCTCAAAACCTCAATTAAACTATAGAGGTTCCAGTCAATATCTCGTCCCACGAGAGCTGACATGAGAATAACTCAAATCAATGATCTATCCAATGAAAACACCAACACGCATTACAAAAATAATGACTTCTCAAGTCATCTCCGGATCAGTAAGTGGTCCCACCACACTACGATCCCAAAAGAAATTCTCCCACTAATGAAACGTCGTTCAACTAATAAGAATACGCACTATTAACGTCACAACATTCCTTACACAAGCCTTGACTCGAAACACTTCCTGAGTCAACAGGGAAACACATTTCCCATAAGGCTATACTATAAATGACAGATAAAACGTCTCAAACAAATCACCTGGCCTTGCCATGCAAAACCAATACAAAAGAAATACTCGTGACTGATCTTATCGTTCTTAAGATGCACTTTACTTAATGAAGTCACTTGATTTATTAGCATCCTCTGATTGAGTCACACCATTTAATACTTATCCCATGCTACATTCAATGACTTCAATATCGCTGACCCCTTGGCGTCGAAATCTCTATATCCACAATCGTCAGAGTCCAGGTTGCAACTATCCACATGACTCATACACTTGTCGAAATAGGAACAAAGCCGATATCTTTCCTTGACAAGTGTTCCGTGACTAATTAAATAGTCAACGTCAATATTCGTCGTCAACCAGATAAATGTTTGAAAATCAAACCATATCGCTACGAGGGTAGCAGATAGAATTCCGACTCAACTATGAAAAATGGCTAAAATAGCTCTGGAGTTCGAAAAATACTCCCTGGAAGTCACCGTTGGATTTCAATCCAACCACCATAGATAAGCGTGTGACTTCAATACAAACTAGTAGCCATTCACAGATCTTGAATCAGGATTACGGATCAAAAGTTATGATCCGTCGAAGTTTCGAAACAATTCCTCGACTAAGAAACACAAAAGAACGAAAGAAGTGGCCGATCAAATATAACTACAATTATTTATATAATGACCAGTCGATAAAAGCCATTTGTCAAATTCTGGTGCAACTACCAAAATCTTCTCATCCGAATTACCGAGCTAACCATGCAATAGTCAAATGGATCCCCGATCTTGGTATTTCAGATATCATCTCCAGTTGCTCACGCGGTAAAGCCATGCCACTGAGCTCAAGCCATACATCATCGTAACACGGTGATTCCGAAGCCATCACGACTATATCTCAAATTTATGCCGCATGGAATCACTAAGCATCGCCAACTTCCATTCATCACTGACCTCCCATTGTTATCATGATCACATATTCAAATTTCTTTCCCTTCAAATACCACATATTTCAAAATAAAATATCTCCAATCCATGTAGCTATTTCAATTTCTAATTCTTCCTTTGTCCAATCTCCCGACCAAGGTCGCTGAGAATTAGAATTACTTATAGTTCCCACAATCTCTATATGACTCTCATTTATTCCTCCATAACCGATATGCCCAATATCAACACAAGACGGTTATGTGTACTACACATGTACACTGTCACTTAAACGTCCACATACTCACTTTCTCCATATACGCCAAATCCATTGGTCAATCCACAAAATATAGCCGAAGAGTGACTCTCACACAAACCCAAAACAATCTAAAATAACATTCAAATTGTTACATATTCAATTTCCCACTCATTACAGCAAAGTCGCAACGTCGCCAATCATCTCACTCTGGCCATATCAACATTTCCAAAACCGATCACTTAAATAGGCTGCTCAAGAACTAGGGCCAATTCCCCGTACACACGTGAATAAGAGACCAAGGTCCCAATGTGTAGCCTTCTCAGGAATAACATCTTCCTATCTCAAAAGAAATAGGGCCGAAACATCCGAGTTCCCAACTCGTAACCTGACGCGAAAACTGCTGATAAGCGTCAATGCACAACTGAATAGGTATAACCCACATACCTATTACGTACACAAGGATAACGTCTTAAGAGGTCGATGTACTCGAGGCATAGTCTAAAAGATATAAGTCGATACCTGGAATGTATTTTATATACTTAATAATGACATTAGCACCAAAGAACATATGATGGCTACCCGCTGCAGTCGGACCATCAGTCGGTGGTACTAAGCATTACTAAGCATCTAAAATAACAGAATAGAATAGTACTCTACAGAGTACATAGACTCCAAGAAATTTGGCTTACACAATACCAAGAAATCTGGCTCACAACATAATGAACACACTAGCATTGACGAGCGTGATGGAAATCCGCCGCAGTCGGACCCTCACTCAAAGAATGCTAGGTGTCGTCAAATAGAGAAGACAACATGACACAAGAGAATGAAAGGACCTAATGCTCTGATACCAAACTGACAGGACCCGAACCAGATTTCACCCTGAAACCCGGATAAGATCCTGCGGGGACTATCTTAAGATTAACTCTATCGATAAATCGCTAAGCCAATCTTAAGATAGAAAACCCTAAAACCTGCAACAAATAAAACACTTCTAAATTCCAATTCCAAACGAAACACCTGGAGCCACCTGCTCCCCAAATCACAACAACCGCCATAATAAACTCAAAATCAAACTCAATTACTCACAAGTAATCAGAGCAATCTAAAACAATGAAGTGGAATTACAAATAGAAATAGAACAAGAACTTATAATAATAAGGGATCACGGATCCCACCTAGCGGAAGCAGCAAGGATGACAGCTATGCCTCGACTCCGAGTACTCTTGACCTCTGATTATTACTCTGCACACTGGGCGATTTAAATCGAAGGGCCCAGGGGAAAGTAATTTAAAAACGTTAGAGTGAGTGGATTTTTATTTTAAATAAATGCATGCATAATTTTTTTAATGAAATGAAGTTTATTTCTAATAAATGATTTGAGAAGATAATAATTTAAATAATTAAATGATATGATATTTAAATAAATATGTTTTGGGGTTATATTTTTACTACGATTTTAGTAGTACGTGATTTTATCTGGAAACGAGGTTTCCGGAAATAATATGTTTTTAATTGTTTATAATTGATCGTACTGAAAAGTTTTAATGGTATTTAAATGAAATGACCGGAAATGAGATTTCCGGAAATAGTAGGATTCGATAAATCATACTTAATTGTTTTATTGTATTTTATATTTGTACGACCGGGAATAAGATTTCCGGGGAGTTTATCATTTCATTATTTGTGATTTTCTACATGTGAGATGTCGAAGTTATATATTATTTTCGATATTTATTTTATGACATGTGGGACATGTCGGATGTATATATATATATATATATATATATATATATATATATATATATTCTTTTGAGGCAACGAGTTTATGTGATTATATATATATGAGCCTCAGGGATACGGTCGGGGACCGTACGGATTTATGATATATAAGGGGATACGTAATTTTCGGTTTTGTTTTCGGATTTTCACCATATCAGGGTCCAGATATATATTGATGCTAGCTAGCTTATTAACCTCATCCCACGCGAGGTGACGACTTGACCATATAGGTCAGATTCACGCTCGGTGGTCGACGGAGTGTGGTGTAGAGGTTTAGCGTGGGACGCTATAGAGAGTTTTGGAGGCTCTGACCCTTAGTCTTGGAGGCTACTATTAAATGGTGGTAATGACGTTCCCCTATTTTATTATATGATATGACCAATGGGATTGGTCAGGATATTATATCATTTGGGTTTCGGGAATATTTCTCTATGAGACTTTCTGTTATTTAATAAATTCCTGAACCAGCGGGGCTGGGGTTTTTATGCGACCAATGAGATTAGTCGAGAAACATCACAAATGGTTTTCAAAAGTATATTGTTTTTGAATACATATAAAAAGAATAATTATTTATTTATTTGATTTTATATCAGCGGGGCTGATGATTTTTAAATATGATTTTTTTTATAAAACGTGGGACGTTTTATTTATAATGCATGCACTGTGGTTTTATTTCTAAAACTCTGGGAAAGTAATATAATACTTTCATTCAAAGTACTATATTAAATTATATTATTTTTATCCACTCACTCTAACGTTTTTAAATTACTTTCCCCTGGGCCCTTCGATTTAAATCGCCCAGTGTGCAGAGTAATAGTCAGAGGTCAAGAGTACTCGGAGTCGAGGCATAGCTGTCATCCTTGTTGCTTCCGCTAGGTGGGATCCGCGATCCCTTATTATTATAAGTTCTTGTTCTATTTCTATTTGTAATTTCAGTTCATTATTTTAGATTGCTGATTACTTGTGAGTAATTGAGTTTGATTTTGAGTTTATTGTGGCGATTGTTGTGATTTGGGGAGCAGGTGGCTCCAGGTGTTTCGTTTGGAACTGGAATTTAGAAGTGTTTTATTTGTTGCAGGTTTTAGGGTTGTCTATCTTAAGATTGACTTAGCGATTTATCGATAGAGTTAATCTTAAGGTAGTCCCCGCAGGATCTTATCCGGGTTTCAGGGTGAAATCTGGTTCGGGTCCTGTCAACGTTAGTAGTATATCGTAAGTAGAGATCGTTCTAGCCGGGGATTAAGGGTACCTGAAATATTCAAAGGTTAAACACATATTCACACACATTTATATACATTGAAACATTGAAACGAAACAAAGGGGGGAGTTAAGATTGAATCGGCAGCAAGGCTGCCCCTAAACCTAGACACGAAATTGAAAACCTAAAACTAATATTTACAAGTGATCATAGTCGAGTTCATCCTTTGCCGAAGTTCTTCAAGGTTTTTCTAAAGTGTGATTCGACTAAAATCTTAGCTCTTTAATTTTCTGTATGAATTGCGATTTAATGATGAATGATTTGTTGGATTACAGTTTTCGGTTTGTATGTTTTATTATGGATTTCTGAAATTTATTCATGGTTTATGTATTATTTCCGAAAAATCCATTCAGGGTTTGTGTATGAGTTTCGAATTACTTTATGTATGTGATTTCGTATTTAATTGGTTTAGGGCAGTAGGATTTCATGTATGTTCTTGATGTTATTTGATTAATTTTCATGAGTTCGTGCATCACAAATCGTGTGCTTAAGGGCTGACTTTGTGGCTTCTCCTTGGGTACCGATTTTATCTACCAAAATAATTTGGATTACTTCATACGCTGAGTTTATGTGATTTAGATTGTTTATTAGGGCGGTTATAACCATGAAAATTTACATGTTAAAGCCAGGTGAGGTGACACCTTACTTGTTGCATGTGTCTAATTTGACTTATTGTGCTTATGTGTTCTTCGTGTTTACCTTCGACGCTGAGTGTTTGTAAACTGATTAGCACTATGTTTAGGATTATATGCTGAGTTAATTCTAAATAATTAAGAAGTCTTAACGATTAGATGAACCGCTGAGAGCTCTAATTAGAATTGGAATTAAATTTGTCTAAGTGCTATGTGAAATATTGCTGCCTTGAATCTTTTATTTCGATTAATGCATGTGTAAAGTGATTTCGTGTTATGTGTTCTTGTGGAGAAGATGATCATATGTAAATAATAGTTTTAGGTTTATTTTCGTTACATTTAGTAGTTGATTAGATACAAATCTCAACCCCCCATATGATTATGTAATGCTTTGTGTGAATTAAATGCCCTTGATTTCCCCGGATAAAATGATCCCTACTTGTCAATACTACACTCGACACAAGAAGGGTAATATATGTATGAGATTATTTTGCAGGTACAAATTGTGCTCGTAATATGGTCGCATCAATTTTTGGCGCCGTTGCCGGGGAAATTAAAATTGTTTAATTTGATGAAGTGTTACTTTGTAACAATTGTTTATATGTTTATTTGTTCATATTTTGGATTGTTTAAACATTATAGTTTTCGGTTTTGTATAATAAGTTTTTCGGAATTGTAATAACTTAAGTAGGTTTTAGTTTTTGGTTTTTCAATATTGCCGAAATTTATATGATTTATCATGTGATATATGTTTGTTACACTTAGTTAAATTTCTAGAAGTGTAAAGGTTTATTTGTGTTTGATTTACTTTGGTTTTCGAGGGGAAGAAGGAATAGGTAAGGTCTCTATTGTCAATTTATAGCCTTAACCCTTCATATGAATGATGCCTTGGCAGATCCGCCTTTTATGTAGATTGGGAAACGGGCCCTGCTCTATAATGGAATTGTTCCATTGTTGGCCCCCCACTCATACGAGCGACGACTTGGCAAATCCATTTTTATGAGGTTGAGGGCGGCTTTTATTAGATAATAGTGGTACTGTCAACACAATATTCCAAACTGAGTAAGGGGCAAAAAGGTTCGCTGATAGGAGCACAATGTGCGACGATATTATATGCATATGCCCTGGTTTATGCTTTGTTTAACCCTTATTTGTCTAAGATTGAGTCATAATATAGCTTAATGTCATTTTGGTAGAGTTTTGGAAAAATGTGCTTAATAATCAGAAAAACGACTAAGTATAGAAATCTGAGGAAAAAGTGCAAAATATGTTGTTTTCGAGATTTTGAGGGCTGTGTTTGACTGACCTATTATTTTCCAAATTTGCTGAAATCTGGTATGCATGTTATTGGCTTGCTAATGGGTTGTGTGTCAAAAAGTCAGATCAATCGGAGTTTGGAAAGTTACTTAAAAGATGGCTGCAACTTGGCAGTCCGAGCAAAGATCACCAGGGACTTTCAGGAATTTTCCTGGGACTGTGTCCCAACTTCAAAAATTTATTCCCGATGTTTCATAAGGAATTTGATCAATCCCTTTTAGATGGAGGAAGCTCTATGTGTCTAGTTTATCTGAGACTTGGAATCGCATCAATCGGATCTCCGAGGAGGGAGATATGCCAAAGTTACTAAAGCAAGGTCATTCCAGCCGATTTCAAGAAGTCTCTGCCTCTTTTCCTTGATTTCTATTTTGATGGACATTTGGTGTACAAGTGCATATTTGAAGTTTGTCCAAGCTTATATAAGGTTAGAGGAAGACATTGAGACAAGGCATTGAAGAAAAATACAAAAAAAAAAAAGAGTTCTCCTAGTCAAGTTAGGAGAAGCTGCCGGAAAAAGGGAGATTTGTGCCGATTTGCATTCTTGGCGTGCCAGGCATTTTCGATGGACCAAGGCTGCTAAATGAAGACATCAAGCCCACATTTGAAGTCCATGAAGATATGAAGCCCAAGCCTTGAAGAAAATTCAGAAAAAGATGTCCAAGAATGCAATAATTATTCAACAAGGAAACATAAACCAACTAGGAAAAGATTTTCTTCCCCTTGTTGTGGCCGGCAACCGTAGCAGTTTTTCCTCTATATATAGCCAACTTTTACACAGAAAAAGTCGTCACATTCCAAAGCAAAAATCTAGCCAAAGATTTACCTAAATTTCCCAAAAGTTCTACACAAAAACCTTAGCCAAAACCACCTCCACCACACCCAAAGTTCTTGCCGGACCTTGGTTCTTTTGCTGCCGACACTACCACTGCCGAGCAGCAGCCTCCATCCGATCACCACCATCCGCCGGATCCACACCAAGACGAAGTCTCCAAGGTTTCTAATGTGTGATCCACTCCCTACTCTTGGTTATGTAATTTTTGTTGTAGCTATGTTAAGCTTTGTCTATGAAGTTAGCATGAATTCTTGGTTTCAAACTCTATGTCTATGTATTGTTTGGAGTGAAATTTGGTTTTATGATTTGTATGTTCAATTTTTTTTCTTTATCTTTAAGTGGTATTTGGATGTAAGAATACGGATTGCATGCTAAAGAGTAAGGAAAATATATGATGAACTAGTAATTAGGATTTTCGGCAAAGATATGTGTTAAATTGATTTTAGGGTTTTCTTGACTTGTTCTTTAAATTCGTGTGCTTAAAGATTGGTAGTCTATGTAAGTGCAATGCGTAGATTATTAATCTCATTAGCCGAAAATTAATATGGATTAAGTAATCAACGAGTTACTTTGTTTGTGTTGTTTTTCACGATGGTTAGAGTAATTTAAATGAATATGCTTATTGATAAGAAGAGTGACGCCTTACTATATTGACTTGTTTCCAACTAAAGAAAAAGACTTTGTGCTTAATTACTTGTCATGTTTGTTTACGTCGGTTAGAATATTCAAAGATGACTAGTATAATTTTAAGGTTAGGCGGTTAGTCACTTAAAATACATGAGGAGTCTTAATCAATTAGTAGTGCCGGTTAGGAGCTAATTGGGTTGGAGTTAAGTTGAGTCTAGAACGCTTTAATACCTTGCCGTGAGTCCTATTTGCTTGTTTGTTATGTGTTTTGATTGCTTTCGTGTTAGTGCTTTGTGGAAGAATGTCGACCAAACTTGTATATAGTAATTTAGGATTTTTAATTTCAGTGTTTTATTGCATGTGTTAGTTAGAGGCAGTAATAGGCCGCCGACCCTAGGATTTTTATGTTTCATGTTTCGTGATTTTTGTTTGTGTGCCGTACCCTAGTAGAGAAGATGCATGTGTTTGTGTTTTCGTGTTATGTGTTCTTGTGGAGAAGATGATCATATGTAAATAATAATTTTAGGTTTAATTTTCGTTACATATAGATGTTTAGATACACTTTCCAAACTCCCCCATATTTATTTATAATGCTTTTTGAGAATTAAATGCCCTTGATTTCCCCAGATAGAACGATCCCTACTTGTCAATACTACACTCGACACAAGAAGGGTAATATATATGTATGAGATTATTTTGCAGGTACAAATTGTGCACGTATTATGGTCGCATCACAAGACTTGGTAAAGCCTATTATCATGGAATTGTAACTTGGAGTGCTGTTGTGAAACAAGTGTGGGGTGAACTTAGCATTGTTTATAAATTGATGAATGTCGTGCCTAAAATAAAAGAAAAGAAAAACAATTCGGACAGAAAAATACAAGGAGAAAAATGTTAGTCCGAAACAAAAGAAAAAGGAAGGCACGGTTTCAAAGTGATTTTTGCTAAGTTGATTGTGAAATTGGAGTTTGTTTGAAAATTGAAGGTGTATCATTGTATACATGACCTTTGTGAAATTGGAGTGAATATTGCCATATCATGAGTGAAAAGAAGAGAGTAGGCCTAGTGAGGAGGATTAAATTAACTTAACATATTTACATGCTTATTTTCTCACTTCTTATTTGTTCATGCCATGAAACATGTCTATGACGCTTGCGATTATTGCGCTTACATTTGGAAATGCTTAACTTGAAAGCTATGTGTTTATAAAGATCCTGAGACAATCATTTAAGGGCAGTAGTTTTAGTAGAGTCTTGTATTTAGTTTGCTAGGGACTAGCAAATGATAAGTGTGGGGTAGTTGATAGGAGCACAATGTGCGACGTTATTAATGTGTTATTATCCCTTATTTATGCTTTGTTAAGTCTATTTAGAGTAAGATAGAGTCATAATATAGTTTAGTGTCCCTTTGGTAGAGTTTTGGAGAAAATGTGCTTAATTGTCAGAAAAACGACTAAGTATAGAAATCTGAGGAAAAAGTGCAAAATATGTTGTTTTCGTGATTTTGAGGCTTGTGTTTGATTGACTTATACTTTTCCAAATTTGATGAAATTTGGTAGGCATATAATTGGAAAGCGGTAGTGTATTGTATCAAAAATTTAGATCAATTGGAGCTTGCGAAGTCACCCAAAAGATGGCTGCAACTTGGCAGTTTGAACAAAGATCACCAGGGACTAACAGGATTTTCCTGGAACTGTATCCTGACTTCCAGAATTTATGCCAAACGATCCACAAGGAACTAGGAGGCGAATCATATATCGATGGAAAGCTGTGTGTGTCTAGTTTCATATGAAATTAGAATCGCAGCAAAAGCTCTCTTGAGGAAGGAGTTATGCCGGTTGGATTACACGAAGGTCAATCTACCGAGAAGGAAAATCTATTTCCTGCCGAAAGACAAAAGCTTTCCCGGTCCACCAAGGAGAACTTTCGGTTGCTTCATGAATTATTTATCCAACAAGGGATGAGCTGAGTCCATCAAGAAGTCCATGAAGCAATGATCCATGAAGAAAATCAGAAGAGATAATTCAGAAAAAGGGGAAGAAAATCGGAAGAGATAATTCAGAAAAAGAGGAAGAAAAAGTGCAAATCCTAATTAAATTCGGCAGAATTCCTGTGCACGTCTCTCAACTTCCACGGACTCTCCCGGACAGCTCACTTTGAACCAGATGACGTGCCATATATGGATGGAAAGCTACGGGAGTCTAGTTTCCAACCCAATTGGAACCAATTCAATATCTATTTTTTAAAGAAAGATATTCCGTAATCTTCACTCGAAGGTCAAATCTGCCAGTAGGATAAGTTTGAGAAAAACTAGGTTTTGTGAACCCTAGTTGCTGCTGAAACCCTACCTTCTTTGTCCTCTATATATAACCAAGTTTTACACAGAAAAATATCATCTCATCTCTCACCTTTAAGCTGCCAAAGCTCTGCCGAAATTCCTCCACCATATCCAAAGAAAAATACTAGCCAAATCCCCTTCACCACTACACTCAAATCGCATCCTTCATCACCATTGGATCATCTTTGCCGAAAGCTTCCTTGAAGGTTTCTTAAAGTGTGATCAACTCTTCTTCCATGGCTTTTATTTTTCTGTACAATTACATTACTTTGTCTATGAAGTTTGTAAGGATTTGTGGATGTTTGATTGGTTTTATTAGTCTGAATTTAGACTTTCGAATATGCATGTTTGATGTTTGATTTCCGATTTCTGTTCTTAACATGTTTCGAAATTTAATCAGGTTTTGTATTTAAATTTCGCAAGTTCTCTTGATTTTGTTTTGGTTTATTTTCTGAATTCGTATGCACAACAAGTTGTATATTTGAGGGCAGCCATGGCCATGGCTGATTCTTGGGTGTATGCTTCTTGTTGCCAAATTTGTATGAGGTAAATTATATATGGTTTATCTTGTATGAATTCCAAGGGTAGAGTAATTCTGAAAATATGCATGATAATGGGGTGAGGTGACGCCATACTTGTTACTTGTTTCCAATTCGACTCATTGTGATTATGTGTTTCTTGGTTTAATTTCTACACGAAGTGTCTTTAAACTGATTAGCACTATGTTTAGGATTACGCACGAAGCTGGTTCTAAATAATTAAGGAGTTTTGCTAATTAGATGAACCACGAAGGGCTCTAATTAAATTGGAACTAAAATACTTTCTTTGAGACTTGCTGAATTTTATGTTATGATTCCTCGTTTGATTTTGTTACATGTTATGTTAGTTTTGTGTAATTTGTATTGTGTGAAAGATGATGATCATGTGTAAATAATAGTTTAAGTTTTTATTTCTTTTATTTTCAATAATTTTCAGTAGGTTTAGATACAAATTTTCAATCCCCCTTTATTATGTAATACTTCATGAGATTAAATGCCCTTGATTTCCCCGGATAGAACTATCCATACTTGTCAATACTACACTCGACACAAGAAGGGTAATATATGTATGAGACTATTTTACAGGTACAAATTGTGCACGTAATTTGGTCCCATCAAAGGGTAATATATGTATGAGATTATTTTACAGGTACAAATTGTGCACGTAATTTGGTCTCATCAATTTTTGGCACCGTTGCCGGGGAATATTATAACTATTTGATTCATGTTGTGTTACTTTTATCATCGTATATTTCGAATTGTTTATAATTTTTCTAATGTTTTCAGTTTTGTATAATTTTAATTTTTGGACTTGTTTAAATTTTTCTTTAAGTTTTCGGGTTTGTAATAGTAATTAGGGTTTCGATTTTTTTTGTTTTATAATTGTTGCCGGAATTTTTGAGTTATCATGTGATATATGTTTGTGACACCTAGTTAAATTGCTAGAATTCTAAAGGTTTATTTGTGTTTTATTTACTTTGGTTTTTTAGGGAAAGAAGGAATGGGTAAGGTCGCTATTGTCAATTTATAGGCTTAACCCTTCATACGAATGATGCCTTAGCAAATCCGCTTTTATGAACAACCGGGAAACAGGGTAGTGCCCTCTCAACTCATACGAGCGATGTTTTGGCAAATCCATTTTTATAAGGTTGAGGGCGGCTTTTATTAGACAATAGTGGTACTGTCAACACATTATTCCAAACTGAGTAAGGGGAAAAAAAGTTCGCCTATTAGTTCGTTTGTCTCTATTATGTTGTCAAAGTTTGTTTAACTAGATCTCAAGAGCCATAGACAGTTATCTCTTCTCTGTGAAGGGGGCGATAGGGAGTTCGCTCTCCGTGGTAACCAACAACGAGTCTTGCCTTGCTCCATGATAGAACTTTCGTTCTAGCCTTCTGAAACCACGGAATTTTGTGTCTAGACGATAGCACCTAGGCCGCACGACCGCCGAGCTTCAAAAGTTAAAGTAGATTGAGTACGAGTATGTCTTAAAGCTTGAATTAAAATGTTACCTTTAATTTTTAAGGTATATCGGATAAAAGTATGATACTACCTTAGACTCTTTCAGCCCATTGCACTGTTATCTCCTCTGCTCCGTACCTCGAATTTTAAAGTTTTGAATAAAAGCAATTAGACACTAAGTGTTCGACATGTTTATTATGCTTTGATATTTTTCGGAATTATTGCAAAATTGAGTTCGAATTCCTTATTATTTGTTAACTCGAGTTCTTATTTACTTGTAATTTTGTGATACTTATACATTATTTGTTATATACTTGTTCGAAATTTTTGTGATAGTAATACTTTGTTTTTGTTTTATACTTCAATAATCATTTCTATTTGTTTACTCTCATACGTTGTTGATGTAAAATTCGTTACTTATTTGTTTTGTTAACACTTCGTTACTTATTTGTTTTGATAACACTAATTCATTTTACTACACCCTAACTCTAACTATGCATCATATTTTTGCTTTTATTTTGAATTCCTTACCTAAACACTTGATCTTCAAATTTTCAGGTACATGAATAATTTTGTACATGAATATTGGTTGGACACAAGAGATTGAGGAGAGATTGAACCGAATTTGTAACCGAGAACAAGAGGAACAAATACCACCTAGCATGGCACCATCAGAGCATCAGTTTGTATCTCCCACCTCATCACTTTTTGACAGAGATTTTGTTGCACCACCATCACCATTTCCCTCGGAAGCTTCTTGTGAACTTAATCCTTTGTTTCACGAAAATCCAGAGTTCGAGTTGTTACAAAGCCCCTTTCCAATTAACTTTCAGAACTTTGACTTACCTGATCCAGTACTCTGAATGACTTCACTAAGGGAGGAGAATGGTCAAGTTGATGCACCACAAGGAGAAAAGGTGAGGCCGAGTAATGTCACATACCCGACCGTTGCAACTGGCAAGTTGGCAGAGTTTGAGCTAAAAGGTGGATTCATTCACCAATTTCCTAAGTTCTATGGACTCAGTGGAGAGGATCCAAACCGTCATATCCAGAAGTTTGAGTTCAGATGTGAAACCATGTGTCCAACTGGAGCAGATTTGCAACATGTGAGGATGAAAGCTTTTCCATTCTCACTTGAAGATAGGGCAGCAGAATGGTTCTTTACTATCCCACCTGGCAAGATGACATCATGGAATACCATGGTAAAGGAATTTCTCACGAAGTACTTTCCCTCATCAAGGGTGACTCAGATTAGGAAGGAAATCACATCGATCAGACAAGAACCAGATGAAGCTTTTGGTGTGTACTATGATAGGTACAAAGCTTTGGTGGCAACGTGTCCTAATCATGGGATACATGAGGGACTTCTATTACAATATTTCTATGAGGAAAGCGCCCTATGGAGCGTCGATTTCTTGATTCAGCTACTGGAGGATCACTAATGGAAAAGAGCAAAGAGGAAGTTAAGAATTTGTTGGAGATGAATTTCACTAATCAACAACAGTTCGGGTCTATTTCTTCTAGGCGTGTAAATGAGGTTAGTGGCTTTGAGGAGTCAAATTCTGTTAAGGAACTTAGGGAAGACGTTGGGAAGTTGACACAGATGATGTCTCAGATGATGAAACAGAAGCAAGCCCAAGTCTGTGGGGTTTGTAGTTTGGAAGGACATGCAACTGACGTGTGTCCTCAATTGGGAAAGGATGAGAACTATGAGAAAGCCAATGCTATTAGTTTTCAAGGGCAGCAACGTCCCAACACCTTTATCAACTTTAGCCCCAGGTACAATGATCATCCCAACTTCAGGTGAGCTAATAATGACAATGTGCTTAGGCCAAATGTTCAGCAGAATACATCCTACCAACCGAGGGCAGCCGCACCTTTCCAAAGGACACAAGCTCCATTTCAAGCTCCCTATGCCGCACCTACACAAATGGGAGCCCCTACCCCATATGATGATGTCTTGAAGTCACTAGTTATGGGGCAGAATCAACTCAACACCTCCACCCAAGCATTGTTGGCGTCTCAACAAACAAACGCCAAGGATATTTCAGAGTTGAAGAATCAAATGGGGCAGGTGGTAGACTTTATGAGGCAGTTCAATGAGCAAGGGAAACCCTCCAATGTGATCAAGAACCCCAAAAGGGAACAAGCTCAAGCCATAACCACAAGGAGTAGTAAAGTTCTTGAGGGGCCGGTTCCAAGAGTTGAGAAGAAGAGAACTACCCTAAGAAAGATGGGGGCAGCCATGCATGATGACGAGGAGGACGAGCAAATGGAGGCTCACGGCAAGCTAGAGACACACGGCAATGAGGCCGAGCAGAAGATAAGCAAGGATGAGCTCGAGCCAATGAAGAAAAGAGACCTTGAGAAGGATCCTACTACCTCCAAACTTGAGGCACCAAAGGTAAACGACCCTAACTCAAATGGTTTAGTTAATACTAACCCAAATTCGTGTCTACCTTTTCCCTCAAGGTTTGCAAAGACTAAGAAGGACAAGTCAGATGAGGAGGTACTTGATATATTCAGGCGTGTGGAGATCAACATACCCTTGTTGGAGTGCATCAAGCAGATCTCAAAGTATGCGAAATTTTTGAAGGAGTTGTGCACCACAAGGAGGCATACTGATAGGAGCATAAAATGCGACGTTCTTAATATGTTTTTATCCCCATTTATGCATTTATTATCCCTTATTGTTGTAATATAGAGTCATTGAGTCGTGTTAGAGTCGTTGGCAAGTGTTGGTGAATAAACTGAGCTAAAAATGCAGAAATGTCGATTTTTGAAGAGTTTTAGTTTAAGTAGGATTCCTTGTGGTACTAGGAATCCTGTTTGGACTAGGAAACCTGTTTTGACTAGGAAACTTGTCGGAATTGATTTCTTTATCTTTCGTCGTTTCTAATATTTGTGTGGATGTGGTTTGTGCTATAAAATGATAAAATGCATAATTATGGTGGAGTCCTCATTGAACTAGGATTCCTAATAAGAGTTTGATTTAACTAGGACTCCTTTTTCAAGTAGAAATCTATTTGGAAAAGGAATCCTTACTAAAGTAGGAATCCCAGTTGGATAAGGATTCTACGAGTTTGAGTCCTAATTGAAGTCTACGAGTGAAGAGTTTTAGTCGAACAAGGAGTCTACAAACGCTCGACGTTTTTGAATCGTCGAAAGAATTTCATTGAAAATACAACTCCTTGTTGGACTAGGATTCCTTATCTATCTAGGACTCTTACTCATGATAATTGTGCTACATCTTTTTATCTTCTTTTTAATTTAATTCTTATTCTTATTTTCAGGAATTAAAGAGAAGATTAATGGAGGATTTTTGAGAGAATTTTCGGTGGAAAAGAAATGATGCTTGCCGGCCAAGATAAGAGAAGGAGGAAACCAAATTGGATTTGGTTTCCTTGTAACATTTTGCAAGGGACTCTTTGCCGAATTAAAGGAGAACTTATTGAAGATAAATCAAGGAGGCCGGCCAAGATAAGAGAAGGAGGAAGAATTAATTCTATTTTACATAGAATTTTCGGAAAAGAAAAGAAAAGAGAAAAGAGGGGAATGCATGTGGACTGAATTATGGCTTTGTGCAATAACTTGGTGCCGAATTAAAGAAGTTTTACTTGAAGAAAATTGAAGATTTAATTCGGCAATTGCATGGAAAAGAAGACCTAGCCGAATTAAAAGAAGACATGATATTTCGGATTGCTTGAAGATTAAGTTTTGCCGAAACCAAAACCTAATTGGTTTCGGTTTCTTGTGCACTACTCATTGCCGAACCCTAGCCCTTTCTCTCCTCTATATATACACACTTTGTATTCATAAAAAGGATCTCCCTTTCCTCACTTTTACCTTACCGAATCCCTGCCAAATTATTTCCACAAATTATATACCAAGGAGCAAAGCCGAATCCACCTTCCATCTCTCACAAAAATCCACCATCACCAATCCTTGCCGAAATCTTCATAAGGTTGTAATCATGGATTGTATTATTTTGGTTTTTATTACTTTGTATTTAAACATAACTTTGTCTATGAAGTATGTTTTGGTTTATGGATTTAATTTCGGTATTGATAATCATATATGGGATCTTTGGATCTTTGTTATAAATGTTTGGGATTTTTATATATGATTGCCGATTTATGCATGTGATATGATTAAATATGTTGTATGGGCAGTAGTTTTTAGCATGTTTTCTTGATTTTAATTAGGTTTATTTCCTTAATTCGTGTGGAACCGAAGGAGATATCTAGATGCATTCGATGGCCATGAGTGTTATCTAGGTATTAAATTCATATTCCGATTTAATACATGTTGAATTACACGCATGTTGGATTTGACATGTATTAATCTAAGGGTAAGAGTAATTATGGAAATTTACATGTCGATGTGAGATGGGTGACGCCATACTTGCTAACATGTTCCAATTCGACATATTGTGCTTATGTGCTAATTGTGTTTAATTTCTACGCATTGTGTTATTAAACTGATTAGTACCATGTTTAGGATTACACGCATGTTGGATTCTAAATACTTGTGATGTTTTGAATAATTAGAATAACCGCATTGGCTCTAATTAAATTGGAACTTAATTGATCTTGAATTTGATATTTGCTGCTGCCCTATTACTTGTTTTAATTTTATTGCATGTATAATGTGATTTGTGTTTGGTGATTGTGTGAAAGGTGATGATCAATTGTATATAATAATCTAGGAATTAATTTTCGTAAATTAGCAGGTAAATAAATTAAAGAAATCGTAAACCCCCTTTAAATACAATACTTTGTGTGATTGAAAGCCCTTGATTTCCCCGGATAGAACGATCCCTACTTGTCCTAACTACAATTGACAAAAGAAGGGTATTATTTGTATGAGATTGTTTTGCAGGTACAAATTGTGCACGCATTATGGTCCCATCAGTTTTTGGCGCCGTTGCCGGGGAAATTATAATATTTTGATTCATAAAGTGTTGTTTGTAACTTTGTATAATTGTAAATTATTTAATTTCTGCAATAGTTTTGGGAATTGTATTAATAGGATTTTCGGAAATGTAATAGTAAATAGGTTAATTTTCCGATTTTTATTTTTGTTTTTATTTTTGATTTTTGGTTTTTGCTCTTAATTGCCGATTTGTATGTATTATTGTGATGTTGATACACCTAGATAATTTCTAGGAAGGTGGTAGTTTTTGTGTATGCTTGTAGTTTATTGTAGTTTCTAAAGTGTAACATGTAGGTGAAGCCTCTTTTGTTGATCATAACCATAACCCTTCATACGAGTGATGCCATGTTAGGTATGTTTTTGTGTAGATTGGGAAACGGGCCCTGCAATGTTGGAATTAGTCCATCGTTGGCCCCCCACGCATAAAGACGCTAACTTGGTATTATTTTTATGAGGTTGAGGGCGGTTTTAATCAACACTTGAGACCGCTAGGGATCCGAGTTTATTTTACCAAGTATAGGGCAAGTTATTTTCATTGAATGGTGCGAGGTTTGTAAAACTGGTTCTCAAGACCCATAGACTGATGTTCATTCTCTGTGAGTGAGTCGATAGGGGACTTGTCCTCCGTGGTTAAAAACTTTGAGACCTGCCTTGTTCCTAAAGAGAGTTTACTCTCCGTGAATCTTAACGACATCGCCTTAGAAAAGTAAAATACGTTCGACCTAGACGACAGCTTGTGCCGAAGCATCACCTCACTTTAGACGCTAGAAAATAACTTAAGCATATGTGGAATCTATTTTTCTTCAAAAAGGTAAAATTCGTCTTTAATTTTTGAGGTATATCGGAATAAGCATGATACTACCTTGGACTGTTTCAGCCCATTGCACTGTTATCTCCTCTGCTCCACGTACCTCGAATTTTAAAGTTGTGTGAATAAAAGACACCTAGAAATCCTAAGTTTCGGCAATCATAATACTTACATAATCGATGTAATTTAAAAACCAAACCAACATAGATACTTGTACAAAAAAAAAAAAATTTCGTGTGATGTGCATAACTAGTTTAAATTGTTAGGGAGTTTTGAAAGTCTATTTGTGTTAAGTTTGTTTATGATTTTGAGGGGAAGAGGAATAGGTAAGGTCACTAATGTTGCTTTTAGCCTTAACCCTTCATACTAGCGCTTGCGTTTTTATGAGGTTGAGGGCGGCTTTTATGCACTTTAGTGGAACTGACAACATAAGGTTCTCAACTGAGTAAGGGGCAATCATAGTTCGTTTGTTCTAATTTTGGTATTGAGGTTTGTTTAACTAGATCTCAAGGCCCACAGACTGATGTTCATTCTCTGTGAGTGAGTCGATTGGGAGTTCGCTCTCCGTGGCAACCAACAACGAGTCTTGCCTCACTCCATTATTAGTACTTTCATTCTAGCCTTCTGAAACCACGGAATCTTGTGTCTAGTCGATAGACCTAGGCCGCACGTCCACCGAGCTTCAGAATCTTAAATGAGTTTGACATCAGTAAATTTTTAATCTCACAAGAAAATGTTTCTTGGTTTGAATTTTTGAGGTATATCGGATCAAGCATGATACTACCGGGGGCTGTATCAGTCCATTGCACCGTTATCTCCTCTGCTCCACGTACTTTGAAAATTCGAACAAATCATATAGCAATTTAATTAGGGATACATAAAACACATTTTTCTTTTGTTTATACTTGTGAAATTGAGTGAATCTTATTTGTGAATTTCGTGTGATATACATCTTTGTAATATACTTGTAACTTTTTCATGTAACATATACTTGCAAATTTTCGTTTGTCATTATACATTTACACATTGAACTTTTATGTAATAGACTTTAAATTTTTTCTTACACTTATACATACTTGAAATTTCGTGTAACATTTTTACATATTTATAGTTAAATTTTCGTTGATACTTATACTTGTGTGATATATTTACCCTAACACTAATTGTTACATACTAACTATACACGTTTGTTTTCTTTATAAATTCATTTGTTAAACACCTCGAAATTTAAATAATTTCAGGTACATGAATCTTGGTTGGTCACAAGAGATTGAGGATAGGTTGAAAAGAATTTGCAACCAAGAAGAAGAAGAGCCAGTTTTGCCGAGCACTTCTACACCAGAACATCAGTTTGTTTCTCCCACCTCATCACTTTTCAACCGAAATTTTGTTGCACCACCATCACCATTTCCATCAGAAGCTTCGTGTGAACTAAACCCTTTGTTTCACGAAGAACCAGAATTCGAGCTACTCCATAGTCCAATACCAATTCAGTACTTGAACTTTGATTTACCTGATCCTACATTCAGAATGACTTCACTAAGAGAGGAGAATGGTCAGGTAGATGCGCCACAAGGAGGAGTAGTAAGACCGAGTAATGTAACATATCCTGCAGTTGCACCTGGCAAGTCAGGAGAATTTGAGTTGAAAGGTGGATTTATCCACCAATTGCCTAAGTTTTATGGACTCAGTGGAGAGGATCCTAACCGCCACATTCAGAAGTTCGAATTCAGATGTGAGTCAATGTGCCCAACTGGGGCAGACTTACAACATGTGAGGATGAAGGCGTTTCCTTTTTCATTGGAGGATAGGGCGCAAGAGTGGTTTTATGCTATACCACCTGGGAAGATGATTTCTTGGACTACAATGGTGAGGGAATTTCTCACCAAGTACTTTCCATCATCAAGGGTGACACAGATCAGGAAGGAGATCACCTCGATCAGACAAGAGCCAGATGAGAGCTTCGATGTGTACTATGATAGGTACAAGGCTTTGGTGGCAACGTGTCCTAATCATGGGATACGTGAGGGTCTTCTTCTACAATACTTTTATGAAGGGTTGCGTCCCTTGGAGAGGAGATTCTTAGATTCAGCAGCTGGTGGATCTTTAATGGAGAAAAGTAGAGAGGAAGTTAAGAATTTGTTGGAGATGCATTTCACTAATCAACAACAATTCGGGTCTACTTCCTCTAGGCGAGTCAGTGAGGCCAGCGGTTATGAGGAATCAAGTGTTGTCAAGGAACTTAAGGAAGATGTTGGGAAACTCACTCAAATGATGTCTCAGTTTATGAAGCAGAAACATGCCCAAGTCTGTGGGGTATGTAGCATGGAGGGGCATTCATCAGATGTGTGTCCACAAGTTGGTGGAGGAGATAATTTTGAGGAAGCCAATGCAATTGGTTTTCAAGGGCAGCAACGTCCCACTTTTCAGAACTTCAACCCCAGATTTAATGATCACCCTAATTTTAGGTGGGCTAACAACAACAATGTGCAGAACCCTACACATGTGGCGCCACCACAAGCTAATCAAGGAGGAAATGTGTTTCAACCAAGACCTCAAGGGCAATACCAAGGGTTTGCAAGACCCCAGCAGCAACAATTCTACAACAATAATGCACAAGCATCGTCAAATCCCAACTATGACGCCATGCTTAAGTCTTTGAACGATGCAACTCATACATTGTTGCAATCTACAACCTCGAACACCAAGGACATTTCTGAGTTGAAGAATCAGATGGGGAAGGTTGTGGATTTCATGGGGCAGATTCAGGAGCAAGGAAGATTACCTGGAGGAGTGATAAAGAACCCCAAGAATGAGCAAGCAAATGCAATTACCACAAGGAGTGGTAAAGTTTTGAAGGGGCCGGCACTCAAGGAGGTTGAGGACGTGTTTGTGGATCATCATGATGATGGTGATGACGTGCTAGAGCATGTTGATGCCGAGCAAGAGAGGGAGACACTCGGCAATAATGAGGTGCACGGCAATGATGATGATTCAAACGGCAATGAGGCCGAGAGGAGCAAACCGAGCAAGGCTGAGCTCGAGAAAATGAAGAATAGGGACATGGAAAAAGATCCCGCTACCTCAGAGACACACAAGGTGAATAATTCTAACTCAAGTGGATTAGTTAATGCTAACCAATCTTCTTGTTTGCCTTTTCCTTCCAGGTTTGCAAAATCAAAGAAGGAGAAATCAGATGAGGAGGTACTTGACATTTTCAGACGTGTGGAGGTGAATATTCCCCTTTTGGAATGCATCAAGCAGATTCCAAAGTATGCCAAGTTCTTAAAAGAGCTATGCACAACAAGGAGGCATACTAGAGAGGAGCAGGTGGTGAAGATGAGTGAGACGGTCTCAGCCGTTCTCCAAAGAAAGCTTCCACCTAAAATGAAAGACCCTGGCAGCTTTTCTGTGCCATGTAAAATTGGACAATTTAATTTTGATAAAGTTTTGCTAGACTTAGGGGCTTCAATTAATGTAATGTCTTATAATGTGTATAAGTCCCTAGGTTTAGGCGAGTTGAAAAAGGACAATGTGATCATTCAACTCGCCGATAGGTCTAACAAATATCCTGAGGGATATGTTGAGGATGTTCTTGTGCAGGTAAATAATCTGATATTTCCTGCAGATTTCTATGTGCTTCAAATGGAGGAGTCGCCCATTAATTCCACTCAACTTTTGTTGGGGCGACCATTTATGAGGACAGCAAGAACGAAAATTGATGTGGCTGAAGGCAATCTCACCATGGAGTTCGATGGTGAAGTAATTGGCTTCAACATCTTTGAGGCCATGAGGTATCCAATTTCTGATTTAAAACCTTGCTATAATGTTGATGTAGTTGATTCTATTGCGCAGGTTTTATCAGAAACTTTGGATCAATAGCAACTAGCTATTGAGCAAGGGGCCGGAATTGACACAAATGGGGAGAGATTGACTAAGGAGGAACGGCTCAAACTTGAGCCGAGCCTAATGCATATTGTTGCCGAGCTAGAGGCAACATCCCATGTGAAAAAGCAATGTAAGTATATGTCAATTCCCATTTCCACTAATAAAATTTTACCATCTGTGGAACAGGCTCCTATTTTAGAACTCAAGGTGCTTCCGGATCATTTGAAGTATGTATACTTGGGAGACGATGACACATTACCAGTTATTGTGTCATCACAGCTGAGTGAGCAGCAGGAAGCACGTTTGACTAGCATGTTGAAGAGGAACAAAACCGCCATTGGATGGACGTTGGCGGATATCAAGGGAATCAGCCCTACAACTTGTGTCCATAGGATCTTGCTTGAAGAAGGAGCCAAGCCTACTAGGGAGGGTCAGAGACGTTTACACCCCCCTATGATGAAGATTGTGAAGGACGAGGTGATCAAATTGCTGGATTGTGGAGTCATTTATCCCATCTCAGATAGCCAGTGGATTGCACCTGTCCAAGTTGTACCTAAGAAGAGTGGAGTCACAGTTGTGAAGAATGATAAGGATGAACTCGTGCCCCAACGATTGGTGACAGGTCATAGGATGTGTATCGACTACAGAAAGTTGAATGCTACTACACGCAAGGATCACATGCCATTGCCTTTCATGGACCAGATGTTGGAGAGATTAGCTGGGCACGAATTCTATTGCTTCTTGGATGGGTACAGCGGTTACAATCAGATATGCATTCACCCAGATGATCAGGAAAAGACAACGTTCACATGTCCCTTTGGTACGTTTGCCTATCGACGCATGCCATTTGGTTTATGCAACGCACCAGGTACATTTCAACGTTGTATGTATTCCATTTTTAGTGATTACATTGAAAATATCATTGAAGTCTTTATGGATGATTTTAGCGTTTATGGAAAAGACTTTGATGTATGCTTAGAGAATTTGGAATTAATCCTGAAAAGATGTGTAGAAACTAACCTTGTACTTAATTGGGAAAAGTGTCATTTTATGGTAACACAAGGGATAGTTCTAGGACACATTATATCTGCAAAGGGTATTGAGGTAGATAGGGCCAAGATTGATATTATGCTTCACTTACCCTCCCCTACAACTGTAAGGGAGGTACGTTCGTTTCTTGGCCATGCAGGTTTTTACAGGAGGTTCATCAAGGATTTTTCGTTGGTGGCCAAGCCTATTTGTGCCCTTTTGCAGAAGGAGGTTCCATTCATATGGGACAAAGGGTGTGAAGATGCATTTGTCAAGTTGAAGGAATTGTTGACATCAGCACCAATAATGGCGCCACCTGACTGGAGCCTACCATTTGAGATCATGTGTGATGCTTCAGACTATGCAGTTGGAGCAGTACTTGGACAGAGAAAAGAGAAGAGGCCGATTGCTATATATTATGCCTCTAGAACTTTGAATGATGCTCAATTAAATTACTCTACAACTGAAAAAGAACTGTTGGCTGTCATATTTGCTTTAGAAAAATTTCGTTCATATCTATTGAATTCTAAAGTGATTGTGTATTCTGATCATGCAGCCTTAAGATATTTGATGAAGAAGAAGGACGCCAAGCCACGTTTGATTCGATGGATTCTCTTACTCCAAGAGTTTGACATCGAGATCAAAGAAGGGGAGCGAAAATGTTGTGGCGGATCACTTGAGCAGAATTGTGAGAGAAGAGGAAACGTTACCACTTCAGGAAACTTTCCCAGATGAGCAGCTTTTTCGAGTGGACACAAAAGAACCTTGGTATGCAGACATTGTCAATTATTTAGTTACTAAAACTTTTCCAAGTACATGTTTACAGGCAGCCAAGACAAGGATTAAAAAGAATGCAAGACACTATATATGGGACGACCCATATTTGTGGAGGACTTGTAATGATCAAGTGATTAGACGTTGTGTGCCACAAGAGGAGCATAGGCCGATCCTTGCATTTTGCCACAATGAGGCATGTGGAGGACACTTTGGAGCTAAGAGGACAGCGCTCAAGGTATTAGAAAGCGGGTTTTATTGGCCAACAATTTTCAAGGATGCATACATATTTTGTATGACATGTGATAGGTGCCAAAGGACAGGTAACATTGGTAAGAAAGACCAAATGCCCCTAAATCCTATACTATTTGTTGAAATTTTTGATGTATGGGGTATAGATTTTATGGGACCTTTTCCTTCATCTAAGGGCTTTCTTTATATCTTGTTGGCTGTTGATTATGTGTCTAAATGGGTGGAGGCGAAAGCCACAAGGACTAATGATTCTAAAGTTGTTGCAGGTTTCTTGAGAACTAACATATTTTCCAGGTTTGGAGTACCTCGTGTGCTTATAAGCGATGGAGGTTCTCATTTCTGCAACAGAACAATAGAGGCTTTGCTCAGACGATATGGAGTTACCCATAAGGTATCCACACCTTATCATCCTCAGACTAGCGGAATGGCGGAAGTGTCCAACAGAGAGATCAAGAGCATATTGGAGAAAACTGTGGGCCCATCAAGGAAAGATTGGAGTGACAGACTTGATGATGCACTTTGGGCCTACAGAACGGCATACAAGACACCCATTGGGATGTCTCCATTTCGGCTTACATATGGCAAGGCGTGCCATCTTCCAGTAGAGTTGGAGCATAGAGCATGGTGGGCGGTCAAGCAATTCAACATGGAACTTGAAAAGGCTGGACTTCACAGGAAATTGCAGCTGAGTGAACTTGAGGAAATCAGAAATGAAGCATATGATGCTGCATGGATTTACAAAGAGAAGACGAAATTGTATCATGACAAGATGATAAGAGGCAAAACGTTTCATATTGGCCAAAATTCAAAGTACGGAATCAGGAAAAGCGTTCAAGGTGAATGGTCATCGACTTAAGCCTTACTACGAACCTTTTGAGGAGCACACCGTTGAGGAGACACAATTCAGAGACGCACCAAGATCCTGATGATATGGAGAAGAGTCTAGGCTGAGTAGACTATAAACATTAAGCGCTGCATGGGAGGCAACCCATTTCAACCAAAAGTGTGACGGAGCCGTCTACGAGAGTTTGAATTTTCTAAATCCCTAAACTCTTTTTGGTTGAATTGTATGAATGTGGAACTTGTGAATTATCAAATGCTTGGAAATTACTACATAATTTTTGTGTACATTGAGGACAATGTAATTTTCTAAGTGTGGGGTAGGGATACATGTTTCACATGTTTGTATTTGTTTTGAGTTTTTGTTTTGAGTCATAAAAAGAAAAGAAAATAAAAAATCAGAAAATCAGAAAAATTAAAAAAAATTTCGTCTTTATTTTCGTTGGCTTTTATTTTGTTTTTAATTATTGAGTCTTAGGTGCCCCTAAATAGTCTATGATGATTATATCTTTAATACATAGATGATGGTTTTGCATAATCATAAGAATTAATTGTGAGTTTCATGGACTTTGTGATTGGTATGAACATTTGAGACTTGAACTTAATTGTGTAAAAAGCATGTATGTTGTGTTGATTTTGTTCCATAATAACCTTTGAGAGCTTTGAATGCCATATACTTTCTTCTTGAGTGATAAAAATGGGCAGAATTTTTCTAAACTTCATCATTCTTTGAACATTCAATGACTATGTGCCATAGATTTTAATGAACTCTAGAATGCTAGAACTTGCTCTTGACAATTTTTGAGACTATTATTCATGAAATGCCTTGATTTTGAAAAGGATTGAAAAGATCATGTTAGGATTACCACCAATGCGAAACAAAGCTTATGCCTAATTTGTGCCCGTCGTGGGACTCCTTAGTTTTAACCCCCTTGAGCCAACATTGAGCCATTTATTTCATCACCTTGATACACTTTCCTTGAGATTAGAATAGTTTAACCTTACCATTGTTGTCAAGACTTGGTAAAATTTAATGGAATTTGTTAATTGATGTGATGATGATAAGTGAGTGTGGGGTGATCTTGTCCAATTGTTGAGAAAAGAAAAGGTGTTGCCGAATAAAAGAAGAAAGAAAAGAAAAATCGGATAGAAAAAAGAAAGAAAAAAATAAGAGATCCGAAATAAAAAAGAAAAAAGATTCGGCAAAAATAAAAATATTTGGACAAAGTTGTGATTGTGAAATTGGAGTTTGTGTGATAATTAAAGGTCTATTGTTGTTATATTTGACCTTTGTCCTTGATCACTATTTTATGGGGAAGAAAAGAATGAAGTTTGGGTCCAACAAGTTGAAACTTGGCCCTTTTGAAGAGAAGTCATAAGGAGGATTGAATTTTGCTAAGTCTTGGTGACATTCTATCACCACTTCCTAAATACGAATTCCTTATGCCCAATCCCCATTATCACCATTATGTTGATCTTTTCATGATTCTTAAAATAGGTAAACTTTGATTAAGTGGAGATTTTTGTCAAGAATGAGCATATGGCTTTGGTTCATTTGTGCACATAGTTGTTATATGAAGTTTTTCCTGAAATATTAATTCACAAAGTGCTTTTAATTGATGAAATATGCAAGTTACTCTTTGTAACTCTTAATCTATTCGCTTGCATATACTATGAGTGAATTGCCATATCATGAGTGAAAAGAAGAGAGTATGCCTAGTGAGGAGGATGAAATCAACATAACATGTCAGTGCTTGTGATTTTCGCTTCTTACTTATTCATGCTATGATACATGTCTATGACGCTTGGGATTATTGTGCTTACATTGAATGCTTAACTTGAAAGCTATGTATTTAAAGATCCTGAGACAATCATTTTAGGGGCTGTAGTGTTGAGTCTTTTTGTTTGTTTTGCTAAGGGACTAGCAAAGGCTAAGTGTGGGGTAGTTGATAGGAGCATAAAATGCGACGTTCTTAATATGTTTTTACCCCCATTTATGCATTTCTTATCCCTTATTGTTGTAATATAGAGTCATTGAGTCGTGTTAGAGTCGTTGGCAAGTGTTGGTGAATAAACTGAGCTAAAAATGCAGAAATGTCGATTTTTGAAGAGTTTTAGTTTAAGTAGGACTCCTTGTTGTACTAGGAAACCTGTTTGGACTAGGAAACCTGTTTTGACTAGGAAACTTGTCGGAATTGATTTCTTTATCTTTCGTCGTTTCTAATATTTGTGTGGATCGGTTTTGTGCCATAAATGTTAAAAATGCATAATTATGGTGGAGTCCTTATTGAACTAGGATTCCTAATAAGAGTTTGATTTGACTAGGACTCCTTTTTCAAGTAGAACTCTATTTGGAAAAGAAATCCTTACTAAAGTAGGAATCCCAGTTGGATAAGGATTCTACGAGTTTGAGTCCTAATTAAAGTCCACGAGTGAAGAGTTTTAGTCGAACAAGGAATCTACAAACGCTCGACGTTTTTGAATCGTCGAAAGAATTTCATTGAAAATACAACTCCTTGTTGGACTAGGATTCCTTATTTATCTAGGACTCTTACTCATGATAATTGTGCTACATCTTTTTATCTTCTTTTTAATTTAATTCTTATTCTTATTTTTCAGGAATTAAAGAGAAGATATTTGGAAGATTAATGGAAGAAATCAAGAGAATTTTCGGCAAGAAGATGTTCCTTGCCGTGGAAGAGAAAGAAGAGGAATCCAAATTGGTTTTGGTTTCTTTGTGCCATACAAATACCTAGCAATTAATTTCCGATTTTTGCCTAGAGTTTTTCTTGGATAATACACGGCTAAAGAAAAGAGAAATGAGATGGATTTGGACTCTTGAAGGCCGGCCAAGATAAGAGATGGAGGAAGAATTAATTCTATTTTACATAGAATTTTCGGAAAAGAAAAGAAAAGAGAAAAGAGGGGAATGCATGTGGACTGAATTATGGCTTTGTGCAATAACTTGGTGCCGAATTAAAGAAGTTTTACTTGAAGAAAATTGAAGATTTAATTCGGCAATTGCATGGAAAAGAAGACCTAGCCGAATTAAAAGAAGACATGATATTTCGGATTGCTAAAAGATTAACCCTTGCCGAAACCATATCCAACTTGGTTTCGGTTTGCTTGTGCTCTACTCTTGCCGAACCCTAGCATTGCCTCTCCCCTATAAATACAACACTTTGTATTCATAAAAAGGATCTCCCTTTCCTCACTTTTACCTTGCCGAATCCCTGCCAAATTATTTCCACAAATTATATACCAAGGAGCAAAGCCGAATCCACCATCCATCTCTCACAAAAATCCACCATCACCAATCCTTGCCGAAATCTTCATAAGGTTGTAATCATGGATTGTATTATTTTGGTTTTTATTACTTTGTATTTAAACATAACTTTGTCTATGAAGTATGTTTTGGTTTATGGATTTAATTTCGGTATTGATAATCATATATGGGATCTTTGGATCTTTGTTATAAATGTTTGGGATTTTTATATATGATTGCCGATTTATGCATGTGATATGATTAAATATGTTATTTGGGCAGTAGTTTTTAGCATGTTTTCTTGATTTTAATTAGGTTTATTTCCTTAATTCGTGTGGAACCGAAGGAGATGTCTAGATGCATTCGATGGCCATGAGTGTTATCTAGGTATTAAATTCATATTCCGATTTAATACATGTTGAATTACACGCATGTTGGATTTGACATGTATTAATCTAAGGGTAAGAGTAATTATGGAAATTTACATGTCGATGTGAGATGGGTGACGCCATACTTGCTAACATGTTCCAATTCGACATATTGTGCTTATGTGCTAATTGTGTTTAATTTCTACGCATTGTGTTATTAAACTGATTAGTACCATGTTTAGGATTACACGCATGTTGGATTCTAAATACTTGTGATGTTTTGAATAATTAGAATAACCGCATTGGCTCTAATTAAATTGGAACTTAATTGATCTTGAATTTGATATTTGCTGCTGCCCTATTACTTGTTTTAATTATATTGCATGTGTAAGGTGATTTGTGTTTGATGATTGTGTGAAAGGTGATGATCAATTGTATATAATAATTTAGGTTTTAGAATTTGTAAAAATTCAGTAGGTAATTAGCTATAAAAATCGATACCCCCTTTAATTGCAATACTTTATGTGATTAAAAGCCCTTGATTTCCCCGGATAGAACGATCCCTACTTGTCAATACTACACTCGACAAAAGAAGGGTATTATTTGTATGAGATTGTTTTGCAGGTACAAATTGTGCACGCATTGTGATCCCATCAGTTTTTGGCGCCGTTGCCGGGGACATTATAAATTTTTGATTCATAAAGTGTTGTTTGTAACTTTGTATAATTGTAAATTATTTAATTTCTGCAATAGTTTTGGGAATTGTATTAATAGGATTTTTGGAAATGTAATAGTAAATAGGTTAATTTTCCGATTTTTATTTTTGTTTTTATTTTTGGTTTTTGGTTTTTGCCCTTAATTGCCGATTTTTGTGTGATATTATTGTGATGTTGATACACCTAGATAATTTCTAGGAAGTTGATAGTTTTTGTGTATGCTTGTAGTTTATTGTAGTTTCTAAAGTGTAACATGTAGGTGAAGCCTCTTTTGTTGATCATAACCATAACCCTTCATACGAGTGATGCCATGTTAGGTATGTTTTTGTGTAGATTGGGAAACGGGCCCTGCAATGTTGGAATTAGTCCATCGTTGGCCCCCCACGCATAAAGACGCTAACTTGGTATTATTTTTATGAGGTTGAGGGCGGTTTTAATCAACACTTGAGACCGCTAGGGATCCGAGTTTATTTTACCAAGTATAGGGCAAGTTATTTTCATTGAATGGTGCGAGGTTTGTAAAACTGGTTCTCAAGACCCATAGACTGACGTTCATTCTCTGTGAGTGAGTCGAAAGGGGACTTGTCCTCCGTGGTTAAAAACTTTGAGACCTGCCTTGTTCCTAAAGAGAGTTTACTCTCCGTGAATTTTAACGACATCGCCTTAGAAAAATAAAATACGTTCGACCTAGACAACAGCTTGTGCCGAAGCATCACCTCACTTTAGACGCTAGAAAATAACTTAAGCATATGTGGAATCTATTTTTCTTCAAAAAGGTAAAATTCGTCTTTAATTTTTGAGGTATATCGGAATAAGCATGATACTACCTTGGACTGTTTCAGCCCATTGCACTGTTATCTCCTCTGCTCCACGTACCTCAAATTTTAAAGTTGTGTGAATAAAAGACACCTAGAAATCCTAAGTTTCGGCAATCATAATACTTACATAATCGATGTAATCTAAAAACCGAACCAACATAGATACTTGTACAAAAAAAAAAAAAAAATTTTCGTGTGATGTGCATAACTAGTTTAAATTGTTAGGGAGTTTTAAAAGTCTATTTGTGTTGAGTTTGTTTATGATTTTGAGGGGAAGAGGAATAGGTAAGGTCACTAATGTTGCTTTTAGCCTTAACCCTTCATACTAGCGCTTGCGTTTTTATGAGGTTGAGGGCGGCTTTTATGCACTTTAGTGGAACTGACAACATGAGGTTCTCAACTGAGTAAGGGGCAATCATATTTCGTTTGTTCTGATTTTGGTATTGAGGTTTGTTTAACTAGATCTCAAGGCCCACAGACTGATGTTCATTCCCTGTGAGTGAGTCGATTGGGAGTTCGCTCTCCGTGGTAACCAACAACGAGTCTTGCCTCACTCCATTATTAGTACTTTCGTTCTAGCCTTCTGAAACCACGGAATCTTGTGTCTAGTCGATAGACCTAGGCCGCACGTCCACCGAGCTTCAGAATCTTAAATGAGTTTGACATAAGTAAATTTTTAATCTCACAAGAAAATGTTTCTTGGTTTGAATTTTTGAGGTATATCGGATCAAGCATGATACTACCGGGGGCTGTATCAGTCCATTGCACCGTTATCTCCTCTGCTCCACGTACTTTGAAAATTCGAACAAATTATATAGCAATTTAACTAGGGATACATAAAACACATTTTTCTGTTATACTTGTGAAATTATGTGAGCCTTATTTGTAAATTTTCGTGTGATGTACATCTTTGTAATATACTTGTAACTTTTTCATGTAACATATACTTACAAATTTACGTTTGTTATTATACATATACACGTTGAACTTTTATATATTGTGAATTTTTCATACATTTATATATACTTTAAATTTCGTGTAACATTCTTACATATTTATAGTTGAATTTTCGTTGATATTTATACTTGTGATATATTTACCCTAACACTAATTGTTACATACTAACTATACACGTTTGTTTTCTTTTGAAATTCATTTGTTAAATACCTCGAAATTTAAACAATTTCAGGTACATGAATCTTGGTTGGTCACAAGAGATTGAGGATAGATTGAAAAGAATTTGCAACCAAGAAGAAGAAGAGCCAGTTTTGCCGAGCACTTCTACACCAGAACATCAGTTTGTTTCTCCCACCTCATCACTTTTCAACCGAAATTTTGTTGCACCACCATCACCATTTCCATCAGAAGCTTCGTGTGAACTAAACCCTTTGTTTCACGAAGAACCAGAATTCGAGCTACTCCATAGTCCAATACCAATTCAGTACTTGAACTTTGATTTACCTGATCCTACATTCAGAATGACTTCACTAAGAGAGGAGAATGGTCAGGTAGATGCGCCACAAGGAGGAGTAGTAAGACCAAGTAATGTAACATATCCTGCAGTTGCACCTGGCAAGTCAGGAGAATTTGAGCTGAAGGGTGGATTTATCCACCAATTGCCTAAGTTTTATGGACTCAGTGGAGAGGATCCTAACCGCCACATTCAGAAGTTCGAATTCAGATGTGAGTCAATGTGCCCAACTGGGGCAGACTTACAACATGTGAGGATGAAGGCGTTTCCTTTTTCACTGGAGGATAGGGCGCAAGAGTGGTTTTATGCTATGCCACCTGGGAAGATGGTTTCTTGGACAACAATGGTGAGAGAATTTCTCACAAAATACTTTCCATCATCAAGGGTGACACAGATCAGAAAGGAGATCACCTCAATCAGACAAGAGCCAGATGAGAGCTTCGATGTGTACTATGACAGGTACAAGGCTTTGGTGGCAACGTGTCCTAATCATGGGATACGTGAGGGTCTTCTTCTACAATACTTTTATGAAGGGTTGCGTCCCTTAGAGAGGAGATTCTTAGATTCAGCAGCTGGTGGATCTTTAATGGAGAAAAGTAGAGAGGAGGTTAAGAATTTGTTGGAGATGCATTTCACCAATCAACAACAATTCGGGTCTACTTCCTCTAGGCGAGTCAGTGAGGCCAGCGGTTATGAGGAATCAAGTGTTGTCAAGGAGCTTAAGGAAGATGTGGGGAAACTCACTCAGATGATGTCTCAGTTTATGAAGCAAAAACATGCCCAAGTCTGTGGGGTGTGTAGCATGGAGGGGCATTCATCAGATGTGTGTCCACAAGTTGGTGGAGGAGATAATTTTGAGGAAGCCAATGCAATTGGTTTTCAAGGGCAGCAACGTCCCACTTTTCAGAACTTCAACCCCAGATTTAATGATCACCCTAATTTTAGGTGGGCTAACAACAACAATGTGCAGAACCCTACACATGTGGCGCCACCACAAGCTAATCAAGGAGGAATGGTTTTTCAACCAAGACCTCAAGGGCAATTTCAGGGATATGTAAGACCCCAGCAGCAACAATTCTACAACAATAATGCACAAGCATCATCAAATCCCAACTATGACGCCATGCTTAAGTCTTTGAATGATGCAACTCATACATTGTTGCAATCTACAACCTCGAACACCAAGGACATTTCTGAGTTGAAGAATCAGATGGGGAAGGTTGTGGATTTCATGGGGCAGATTCAGGAGCAAGGAAGATTACCTGGAGGAGTGATAAAGAACCCCAAGAATGAGCAAGCAAATGCAATTACCACAAGGAGTGGTAAGGTTGTGGAGGGGCCGAGCATGAAGAGAGGTGACGAAATTTTTGGTGGTGATGCCGAGCACAACAAAGAGTCACTCGGCAATGATGAGGAGATACATGGCAACGATGAGGAGGCAAACGGCAATGAGGCCGAGAGGAGCAAACCGAGCAAGACTGAGCTCGAGGCTATGAAGAATAGGGACATAGAAAAAGATCCCGCTACCTCAGAGACACTTAAGGTAAAATCTGACTCAAGTGGTTTAATTACTAACCAATCTTCGAGTTTGCCTTTTCCTTCTAGGTTTGCAAAATCAAAGAAGGAGAAATCAGATGAGGAGGTACTTGACATATTTAGACGTGTGGAGGTGAATATTCCCCTTTTGGAATGCATCAAGCAGATTCCCAAGTATGCCAAGTTCTTAAAGGAGCTGTGCACAACAAGGAGGCATACTAGGGAGGAGCAGGTGGTGAAGATGAGTGAGACGGTCTCAGCCGTTCTCCAAAGAACGCTCCCACCTAAAATGAAAGACCCTGGCAGCTTTTCTGTGCCATGTAAAATTGGACAATTTAATTTTGATAAAGTTTTGCTAGACTTAGGGGCTTCAATTAATGTAATGTCTTATAATGTGTATAAGTCCCTAGGTTTGGGCGAGTTGAAAAAGGACAATGTAATCATTCAACTCGCCGATAGGTCTAACAAGTATCCTGAGGGATATGTTGAGGATGTTCTTGTGCAGGTAAATAATCTGATATTTCCTGCAGATTTCTATGTGCTTCAAATGGAGGAATCGCCCATTAATTCCACTCAACTATTGTTGGGGCGACCATTTATGAGGACAGCAAGAACGAAAATTGATGTGGCTGAAGGCAATCTCACCATGGAGTTCGATGGTGAAGTAATTGGCTTCAACATCTTTGAGGCCATGAGGTATCCAATTTCTGATTTAAAACCTTGCTATAATGTTGATGTAGTTGATTCTATTGCGCAGGTTTTATCAGAAACTTTGGATCAATAGCAACTAGCTATTGAGCAAGGGGCCGGAATTGACACAAATGGGGAGAGATTGACTAAGGAGGAACGGCTCAAACTTGAGCCGAGCCTAATGCATATTGTTGCCGAGCTAGAGGCAACATCCCATGTGAAAAAGCAATGTAAGTATATGTCAATTCCCATTTCCACTAATAAAATTTTACCATCTGTGGAACAGGCTCCTATTTTAGAACTCAAGGTGCTTCCGGATCATTTGAAGTATGTATACTTGGGAGACGATGACACATTACCAGTTATTGTGTCATCACAGCTGAGTGAGCAGCAGGAAGCACGTTTGACTAGCATGTTGAAGAGGAACAAAACCGCCATTGGATGGACGTTGGCGGATATCAAGGGAATCAGCCCTACAACTTGTGTCCATAGGATCTTGCTTGAAGAAGGAGCCAAGCCTACTAGGGAGGGTCAGAGACGTTTACACCCCCCTATGATGAAGATTGTGAAGGACGAGGTGATCAAATTGCTGGATTGTGGAGTCATTTATCCCATCTCAGATAGCCAGTGGATTGCACCTGTCCAAGTTGTACCTAAGAAGAGTGGAGTCACAGTTGTGAAGAATGATAAGGATGAACTCGTGCCCCAACGATTGGTGACAGGTCATAGGATGTGTATCGACTACAGAAAGTTGAATGCTACTACACGCAAGGATCACATGCCATTGCCTTTCATGGACCAGATGTTGGAGAGATTAGCTGGGCACGAATTCTATTGCTTCTTGGATGGGTACAGCGGTTACAATCAGATATGCATTCACCCAGATGATCAGGAAAAGACAACGTTCACATGTCCCTTTGGTACGTTTGCCTATCGACGCATGCCATTTGGTTTATGCAACGCACCAGGTACATTTCAACGTTGTATGTATTCCATTTTTAGTGATTACATTGAAAATATCATTGAAGTCTTTATGGATGATTTTAGCGTTTATGGAAAAGACTTTGATGTATGCTTAGAGAATTTGGAATTAATCCTGAAAAGATGTGTAGAAACTAACCTTGTACTTAATTGGGAAAAGTGTCATTTTATGGTAACACAAGGGATAGTTCTAGGACACATTATATCTGCAAAGGGTATTGAGGTAGATAGGGCCAAGATTGATATTATGCTTCACTTACCCTCCCCTACAACTGTAAGGGAGGTACGTTCGTTTCTTGGCCATGCAGGTTTTTACAGGAGGTTCATCAAGGATTTTTCGTTGGTGGCCAAGCCTATTTGTGCCCTTTTGCAGAAGGAGGTTCCATTCATATGGGACAAAGGGTGTGAAGATGCATTTGTCAAGTTGAAGGAATTGTTGACATCAGCACCAATAATGGCGCCACCTGACTGGAGCCTACCATTTGAGATCATGTGTGATGCTTCAGACTATGCAGTTGGAGCAGTACTTGGACAGAGAAAAGAGAAGAGGCCGATTGCTATATATTATGCCTCTAGAACTTTGAATGATGCTCAATTAAATTACTCTACAACTGAAAAAGAACTGTTGGCTGTCATATTTGCTTTAGAAAAATTTCGTTCATATCTATTGAATTCTAAAGTGATTGTGTATTCTGATCATGCAGCCTTAAGATATTTGATGAAGAAGAAGGACGCCAAGCCACGTTTGATTCGATGGATTCTCTTACTCCAAGAGTTTGACATCGAGATCAAAGAAGGGGAGCGAAAATGTTGTGGCGGATCACTTGAGCAGAATTGTGAGAGAAGAGGAAACGTTACCACTTCAGGAAACTTTCCCAGATGAGCAGCTTTTTCGAGTGGACACAAAAGAACCTTGGTATGCAGACATTGTCAATTATTTAGTTACTAAAACTTTTCCAAGTACATGTTTACAGGCAGCCAAGACAAGGATTAAAAAGAATGCAAGACACTATATATGGGACGACCCATATTTGTGGAGGACTTGTAATGATCAAGTGATTAGACGTTGTGTGCCACAAGAGGAGCATAGGCCGATCCTTGCATTTTGCCACAATGAGGCATGTGGAGGACACTTTGGAGCTAAGAGGACAGCGCTCAAGGTATTAGAAAGCGGGTTTTATTGGCCAACAATTTTCAAGGATGCATACATATTTTGTATGACATGTGATAGGTGCCAAAGGACAGGTAACATTGGTAAGAAAGACCAAATGCCCCTAAATCCTATACTATTTGTTGAAATTTTTGATGTATGGGGTATAGATTTTATGGGACCTTTTCCTTCATCTAAGGGCTTTCTTTATATCTTGTTGGCTGTTGATTATGTGTCTAAATGGGTGGAGGCGAAAGCCACAAGGACTAATGATTCTAAAGTTGTTGCAGGTTTCTTGAGAACTAACATATTTTCCAGGTTTGGAGTACCTCGTGTGCTTATAAGCGATGGAGGTTCTCATTTCTGCAACAGAACAATAGAGGCTTTGCTCAGACGATATGGAGTTACCCATAAGGTATCCACACCTTATCATCCTCAGACTAGCGGAATGGCGGAAGTGTCCAACAGAGAGATCAAGAGCATATTGGAGAAAACTGTGGGCCCATCAAGGAAAGATTGGAGTGACAGACTTGATGATGCACTTTGGGCCTACAGAACGGCATACAAGACACCCATTGGGATGTCTCCATTTCGGCTTACATATGGCAAGGCGTGCCATCTTCCAGTAGAGTTGGAGCATAGAGCATGGTGGGCGGTCAAGCAATTCAACATGGAACTTGAAAAGGCTGGACTTCACAGGAAATTGCAGCTGAGTGAACTTGAGGAAATCAGAAATGAAGCATATGATGCTGCATGGATTTACAAAGAGAAGACGAAATTGTATCATGACAAGATGATAAGAGGCAAAACGTTTCATATTGGCCAAAATTCAAAGTACGGAATCAGGAAAAGCGTTCAAGGTGAATGGTCATCGACTTAAGCCTTACTACGAACCTTTTGAGGAGCACACCGTTGAGGAGACACAATTCAGAGACGCACCAAGATCCTGATGATATGGAGAAGAGTCTAGGCTGAGTAGACTATAAACATTAAGCGCTGCATGGGAGGCAACCCATTTCAACCAAAAGTGTGACGGAGCCGTCTACGAGAGTTTGAATTTTCTAAATCCCTAAACTCTTTTTGGTTGAATTGTATGAATGTGGAACTTGTGAATTATCAAATGCTTGGAAATTACTACATAATTTTTGTGTACATTGAGGACAATGTAATTTTCTAAGTGTGGGGTAGGGATACATGTTTCACATGTTTGTATTTGTTTTGAGTTTTTGTTTTGAGTCATAAAAAGAAAAGAAAATAAAAAATCAGAAAATCAGAAAAATTAAAAAAAATTTCGTCTTTATTTTCGTTGGCTTTTATTTTGTTTTTAATTATTGAGTCTTAGGTGCCCCTAAATAGTCTATGATGATTATATCTTTAATACATAGATGATGGTTTTGCATAATCATAAGAATTAATTGTGAGTTTCATGGACTTTGTGATTGGTATGAACATTTGAGACTTGAACTTAATTGTGTAAAAAGCATGTATGTTGTGTTGATTTTGTTCCATAATAACCTTTGAGAGCTTTGAATGCCATATACTTTCTTCTTGAGTGATAAAAATGGGCAGAATTTTTCTAAACTTCATCATTCTTTGAACATTCAATGACTATGTGCCATAGATTTTAATGAACTCTAGAATGCTAGAACTTGCTCTTGACAATTTTTGAGACTATTATTCATGAAATGCCTTGATTTTGAAAAGGATTGAAAAGATCATGTTAGGATTACCACCAATGCGAAACAAAGCTTATGCCTAATTTGTGCCCGTCGTGGGACTCCTTAGTTTTAACCCCCTTGAGCCAACATTGAGCCATTTATTTCATCACCTTGATACACTTTCCTTGAGATTAGAATAGTTTAACCTTACCATTGTTGTCAAGACTTGGTAAAATTTAATGGAATTTGTTAATTGATGTGATGATGATAAGTGAGTGTGGGGTGATCTTGTCCAATTGTTGAGAAAAGAAAAGGTGTTGCCGAATAAAAGAAGAAAGAAAAGAAAAATCGGATAGAAAAAAGAAAGAAAAAAATAAGAGATCCGAAATAAAAAAGAAAAAAGATTCGGCAAAAATAAAAATATTTGGACAAAGTTGTGATTGTGAAATTGGAGTTTGTGTGATAATTAAAGGTCTATTGTTGTTATATTTGACCTTTGTCCTTGATCACTATTTTATGGGGAAGAAAAGAATGAAGTTTGGGTCCAACAAGTTGAAACTTGGCCCTTTTGAAGAGAAGTCATAAGGAGGATTGAATTTTGCTAAGTCTTGGTGACATTCTATCACCACTTCCTAAATACGAATTCCTTATGCCCAATCCCCATTATCACCATTATGTTGATCTTTTCATGATTCTTAAAATAGGTAAACTTTGATTAAGTGGAGATTTTTGTCAAGAATGAGCATATGGCTTTGGTTCATTTGTGCACATAGTTGTTATATGAAGTTTTTCCTGAAATATTAATTCACAAAGTGCTTTTAATTGATGAAATATGCAAGTTACTCTTTGTAACTCTTAATCTATTCGCTTGCATATACTATGAGTGAATTGCCATATCATGAGTGAAAAGAAGAGAGTATGCCTAGTGAGGAGGATGAAATCAACATAACATGTCAGTGCTTGTGATTTTCGCTTCTTACTTATTCATGCTATGATACATGTCTATGACGCTTGGGATTATTGTGCTTACATTGAATGCTTAACTTGAAAGCTATGTATTTAAAGATCCTGAGACAATCATTTTAGGGGCTGTAGTGTTGAGTCTTTTTGTTTGTTTTGCTAAGGGACTAGCAAAGGCTAAGTGTGGGGTAGTTGATAGGAGCATAAAATGCGACGTTCTTAATATGTTTTTACCCCCATTTATGCATTTCTTATCCCTTATTGTTGTAATATAGAGTCATTGAGTCGTGTTAGAGTCGTTGGCAAGTGTTGGTGAATAAACTGAGCTAAAAATGCAGAAATGTCGATTTTTGAAGAGTTTTAGTTTAAGTAGGACTCCTTGTTGTACTAGGAAACCTGTTTGGACTAGGAAACCTGTTTTGACTAGGAAACTTGTCGGAATTGATTTCTTTATCTTTCGTCGTTTCTAATATTTGTGTGGATCGGTTTTGTGCCATAAATGTTAAAAATGCATAATTATGGTGGAGTCCTTATTGAACTAGGATTCCTAATAAGAGTTTGATTTGACTAGGACTCCTTTTTCAAGTAGAACTCTATTTGGAAAAGAAATCCTTACTAAAGTAGGAATCCCAGTTGGATAAGGATTCTACGAGTTTGAGTCCTAATTAAAGTCCACGAGTGAAGAGTTTTAGTCGAACAAGGAATCTACAAACGCTCGACGTTTTTGAATCGTCGAAAGAATTTCATTGAAAATACAACTCCTTGTTGGACTAGGATTCCTTATTTATCTAGGACTCTTACTCATGATAATTGTGCTACATCTTTTTATCTTCTTTTTAATTTAATTCTTATTCTTATTTTTCAGGAATTAAAGAGAAGATATTTGGAAGATTAATGGAAGAAATCAAGAGAATTTTCGGCAAGAAGATGTTCCTTGCCGTGGAAGAGAAAGAAGAGGAATCCAAATTGGTTTTGGTTTCTTTGTGCCATACAAATACCTAGCAATTAATTTCCGATTTTTGCCTAGAGTTTTTCTTGGATAATACACGGCTAAAGAAAAGAGAAATGAGATGGATTTGGACTCTTGAAGGCCGGCCAAGATAAGAGATGGAGGAAGAATTAATTCTATTTTACATAGAATTTTCGGAAAAGAAAAGAAAAGAGAAAAGAGGGGAATGCATGTGGACTGAATTATGGCTTTGTGCAATAACTTGGTGCCGAATTAAAGAAGTTTTACTTGAAGAAAATTGAAGATTTAATTCGGCAATTGCATGGAAAAGAAGACCTAGCCGAATTAAAAGAAGACATGATATTTCGGATTGCTAAAAGATTAACCCTTGCCGAAACCATATCCAACTTGGTTTCGGTTTGCTTGTGCTCTACTCTTGCCGAACCCTAGCATTGCCTCTCCCCTATAAATACAACACTTTGTATTCATAAAAAGGATCTCCCTTTCCTCACTTTTACCTTGCCGAATCCCTGCCAAATTATTTCCACAAATTATATACCAAGGAGCAAAGCCGAATCCACCATCCATCTCTCACAAAAATCCACCATCACCAATCCTTGCCGAAATCTTCATAAGGTTGTAATCATGGATTGTATTATTTTGGTTTTTATTACTTTGTATTTAAACATAACTTTGTCTATGAAGTATGTTTTGGTTTATGGATTTAATTTCGGTATTGATAATCATATATGGGATCTTTGGATCTTTGTTATAAATGTTTGGGATTTTTATATATGATTGCCGATTTATGCATGTGATATGATTAAATATGTTATTTGGGCAGTAGTTTTTAGCATGTTTTCTTGATTTTAATTAGGTTTATTTCCTTAATTCGTGTGGAACCGAAGGAGATGTCTAGATGCATTCGATGGCCATGAGTGTTATCTAGGTATTAAATTCATATTCCGATTTAATACATGTTGAATTACACGCATGTTGGATTTGACATGTATTAATCTAAGGGTAAGAGTAATTATGGAAATTTACATGTCGATGTGAGATGGGTGACGCCATACTTGCTAACATGTTCCAATTCGACATATTGTGCTTATGTGCTAATTGTGTTTAATTTCTACGCATTGTGTTATTAAACTGATTAGTACCATGTTTAGGATTACACGCATGTTGGATTCTAAATACTTGTGATGTTTTGAATAATTAGAATAACCGCATTGGCTCTAATTAAATTGGAACTTAATTGATCTTGAATTTGATATTTGCTGCTGCCCTATTACTTGTTTTAATTATATTGCATGTGTAAGGTGATTTGTGTTTGATGATTGTGTGAAAGGTGATGATCAATTGTATATAATAATTTAGGTTTTAGAATTTGTAAAAATTCAGTAGGTAATTAGCTATAAAAATCGATACCCCCTTTAATTGCAATACTTTATGTGATTAAAAGCCCTTGATTTCCCCGGATAGAACGATCCCTACTTGTCAATACTACACTCGACAAAAGAAGGGTATTATTTGTATGAGATTGTTTTGCAGGTACAAATTGTGCACGCATTGTGATCCCATCATGGAGTCACAGTTGTGAAGAATGACAAGGATGAACTCGTGCCCCAACGATTGGTGACAGGTCATAGGATGTGTATCGACTACAGAAAGTTGAATGCTACTACACGCAAGGATCACATGCCTTTGCCTTTCATGGACCAGATGTTGGAGAGATTAGCTGGGCACGAATTCTATTGCTTCTTGGATGGGTACAGCGGTTACAATCAGATATGCATTCACCCAGATGATCAGGAAAAGACGACGTTCACATGTCCCTTTGGTACGTTTGCCTATCGACGCATGCCTTTTGGTTTATGCAACGCACCAGGTACATTCCAACGTTGTATGTATTCCATTTTTAGTGATTATATTGAAAATATCATTGAAGTCTTTATGGATGATTTTAGTGTTTATGGAAAAGACTTTGATGCATGCTTAGAGAATTTGGAATTAATCCTGAAAAGATGTGTAGAAACTAACCTTGTACTTAATTGGGAAAAGTGTCATTTTATGGTAACACAAGGGATAGTTCTAGGACACATTATTTCTGCAAAGGGTATTGAGGTAGATAGGGCCAAGATTGATATTATGCTTCACTTACCCTCCCCTACAACTGTAAGGGAGGTACGTTCGTTTCTTGGCCATGCAGGTTTTTATAGGAGGTTCATCAAGGATTTTTCGTTGGTGGCCAAGCCTATTTGTGCCCTTTTGCAGAAGGAGGTTCCATTCATATGGGACAAAGGGTGTGAAGATGCATTTGTCAAGTTGAAGCAATTGTTGACATCAGCACCAATTATGGCGCCACCTGACTGGAGCCTACCATTTGAGATCATGTGTGATGCTTCAGACTATGCAGTTGGAGCAGTGCTTGGACAGAGAAAAGAGAAGAGGCCGATTGCTATATATTATGCCTCTAGAACTTTGAATGATGCTCAATTAAATTACTCTACAACTGAGAAAGAACTGTTGGCTGTTATATTTGCTTTAGAAAAGTTTCGTTCATATCTATTGAATTCTAAAGTGATTGTGTATTCTGATCATGCAGCCTTAAGATATTTGATGAAGAAGAAGGATGCTAAGCCACGCTTGATTCGATGGATTCTCTTACTCCAAGAGTTTGACATCGAAATCAAGGACAAGAAGGGGAGCGAAAATGTTGTGGCGGATCACTTGAGCAGAATTGTGAGAGAAGAGGAAACGTTACCACTTCAGGAAACTTTCCCAGATGAGCAGCTTTTTCGAGTGGACACAAAAGAACCTTGGTATGCAGATATTGTCAATTATTTAGTTACTAAAACTTTTCCAAGTACATGTTTGCAGGCAGCCAAGACAAGGATTAAAAAGAATGCAAGACACTATATATGGGACGACCCATATTTGTGGAGGACTTGTAATGATCAAGTGATTAGACGTTGTGTGCCACAAGAGGAGCATAGGCCGATCCTTGCATTTTGCCACAATGAGGCATGTGGAGGACACTTTGGAGCTAAGAGGACAGCCCTCAAGGTATTAGAAAGCGGGTTTTATTGGCCAACAATTTTCAAAGATGCATACATATTTTGTATGACATGTGATAGGTGCCAAAGGACAGGTAACATTGGTAAGAGAGACCAAATGCCCCTAAATCCTATAATATTTGTTGAAATTTTTGATGTTTGGGGTATAGATTTTATGGGACCTTTTCCTTCATCTAAGGGCTTTCTTTATATCTTGTTGGCTGTTGATTATGTGTCAAAATGGGTGGAGGCGAAAGCCACAAGGACTAATGATTCTAAAGTTGTTGCAGGTTTCTTGAGAACTAACATATTTTCCAGGTTTGGAGTACCTCGTGTGCTTATAAGCGATGGAGGTTCTCATTTCTGCAACAGAACAATAGAGGCTTTACTCAGACGATATGGAGTCACCCATAAGGTATCCACACCTTATCATCCTCAGACTAGCGGAATGGCGGAAGTGTCCAACAGAGAGATCAAGAGCATATTGGAGAAAACTGTGGGCCCATCAAGGAAAGATTGGAGTGACAGACTTGATGATGCACTTTGGGCTTACAGAACGGCATACAAGACACCCATTGGGATGTCTCCATTTCGGCTTACATATGGCAAGGCGTGCCATCTTCCAGTAGAGTTGGAGCATAGAGCATGGTGGGCGGTCAAGCAATTCAACATGGAACTTGACAAGGCTGGACTTCACAGGAAATTGCAGCTGAGTGAACTTGAGGAAATCAGAAATGAAGCATATGATGCTGCATGGATTTACAAAGAGAAGACGAAATTGTATCATGACAAGATGATAAGAGGCAAAACGTTTCATATTGGCCAGAAAGTCTTGTTATTTCATTCTCGTCTTAAATTATTTCCTGGCAAATTGCGTTCTCGTTGGGTAGGCCCATATATTGTTACTAATGTGTTTTCTCATGGTGCTATAGAAATTCAAAGTACGGAATCAGGAAAAGCGTTCAAGGTGAATGGTCATCGACTTAAGCCTTATTACGAACCTTTTGAGGAGCACACCGTTGAGGAGATACAATTCAGAGACGCACCAAGATCCTGATGATATGAAGAAGAGTCTAGGCTGAGTAGACTATAAACATTAAGCGCTGCATGGGAGGCAACCCATTTCAACCAAAAGTGTGAAGGAGCCGTCTACGAGAGTTTGAATTTCTAAACCCTAAACTCTTTTTGGTTGAATTGTATAAATGTGGGACTTGTGATTTATCATATGCTTAGAAATTACTACATGATATGTGTACATTGAGGACAATGTAATTTTCTAAGTGTGGGGTAGGGATACATGTTTCACATGTTTGTATTTGTTTTGAGTTTTTGTTTTGAGTCATAAAAAGAAAAGAAAATAAAAAATCAGAAAATCAGAAAAATTTAAAAAATTTCGGTGCTTTTTGTCTTTATTTTCGTTGCTTTTTAATTTTGTTTTTAATTATTGAGTCTTAGGTGCCCCTAAATAGTCTATGATGATTATATCTTTAATACATAGATGATGGTTTTGCATAATCATAAGAATTAATTGTGAGTTTCATGGACTTTGTGATTGGTATGAACATTTGAGACTTGAACTTAATTGTGTAAAAAGCATGTTTGTTGTGTTGATTTTGTTCCATAATAACCTTTGTGAGCTTTGATTGCCATATACTTTCCTTCTTGAGTGATAAAAATGGGCAGAATTTTTCAAAACTTCATCATTCTTTGAACATTCAATGACTATGTGCCATAGATTTAATGAACTCTAGAATGCTAGAACTTGTTCTTGACAATTTTTGAAACTTTTATTCATAAAATACCTTGATTTTGAAAAGGATTGAAAAGATCATAATAGGATTACCACCAATGCCAAACAAAGCTTATGCCTAATTTGTGCCCGTCGTGGGACTCCTTAGTTTTAACCCCCTTGAGCCGACATTGAGCTATTTCTTTCATCACCATGATACACTTTCCTTGAGCTTAGAATAGTTTAACCTTACCATTGTTGTCAAGACTTGGTAAAATTTAATGGAATTTGTGAATTGAAGTGATGTTGTAAAGTAAGTGTGGGGTGAACTTGTCCAAATGCATGAAATTTATGTGTGCCGAACAAAAGAAAAAAGAAAAATCGGATAGAAAAAGAAGAAAAATAATTGATCCGAGAAAAAAAAAAAAAAAATTAATTCGGCAATAAAAAATATTTGGACGAAATTTATGGTGAATTTAGGAGTTTGTATGATAATTGAAGGTCTATTGTTGTTATACTTGACCTTTGTTCATTTTCACTTTATTATGGGGAAGAAAAGAATGAATTTTGGGCCCAACATGATAAAATTTGGCCCTTTTGAAGAGAAGTCATAAGGAGGATTGAATTTTGCCAAGTCTTGGTGACATTCTATCACCACTTCCTAAATGAGAATGCCTTATGCCAATCCCCATTATCACCATTATGTTGATCTTTTCATGATTCTTAAAATAGGTAAACTTTGATTAAGTGGAGATTTTTGTCAAGAATGAGCATATGGCTTTGGTTCATTTGTGCACATAGTTGTTATATGAAGTTTTTCCTGAAATATTAATTCACAAAGTGCTTTTAATTGATGAAATATGCAAGTTACTCTTTGTAACTCTTAATCTATTCGCTTGCATATACTATGAGTGAATTGCCATATCATGAGTGAAAAGAAGAGAGTATGCCTAGTGAGGAGGATGAAATCAACATAACATGTCAGTGCTTGTGATTTTCGCTTCTTACTTGTTCATGCTATGATACATGTCTATGACGCTTGGGATTATTGTGCTTACATTGAATGCTTAACTTGAAAGCTATGTGTTTAAAGATCCTGAGACAATCATTTTAGGGGCTGTAGTGTTGAGTCTTTTTATTTGTTTTGCTAAGGGACTAGCAAAGGCTAAGTGTGGGGTAGTTGATAGGAGCATAAAATGCGACGTTCTTAATATGTTTTTATCCCCATTTATGCATTTATTATCCCTTATTGTTGTAATATAGAGTCATTGAGTCGTGTTAGAGTCGTTGGCAAGTGTTGGTGAATAAACTGAGCTAAAAATGCAGAAATGTCGATTTTTGAAGAGTTTTAGTTTAAGTAGGATTCCTTGTGGTACTAGGAATCCTGTTTGGACTAGGAAACCTGTTTTGACTAGGAAACTTGTCGGAATTGATTTCTTTATCTTTCGTCGTTTCTAATATTTGTGTGGATGTGGTTTGTGCTATAAAATGATAAAATGCATAATTATGGTGGAGTCCTCATTGAACTAGGATTCCTAATAAGAGTTTGATTTAACTAGGACTCCTTTTTCAAGTAGAAATCTATTTGGAAAAGGAATCCTTACTAAAGTAGGAATCCCAGTTGGATAAGGATTCTACGAGTTTGAGTCCTAATTGAAGTCTACGAGTGAAGAGTTTTAGTCGAACAAGGAGTCTACAAACGCTCGACGTTTTTGAATCGTCGAAAGAATTTCATTGAAAATACAACTCCTTGTTGGACTAGGATTCCTTATCTATCTAGGACTCTTACTCATGATAATTGTGCTACATCTTTTTATCTTCTTTTTAATTTAATTCTTATTCTTATTTTCAGGAATTAAAGAGAAGATTAATGGAGGATTTTTGAGAGAATTTTCGGTGGAAAAGAAATGATGCTTGCCGGCCAAGATAAGAGAAGGAGGAAACCAAATTGGATTTGGTTTCCTTGTAACATTTTGCAAGGGACTCTTTGCCGAATTAAAGGAGAACTTATTGAAGATAAATCAAGGAGGCCGGCCAAGATAAGAGAAGGAGGAAGAATTAATTCTATTTTACATAGAATTTTCGGAAAAGAAAAGAAAAGAGAAAAGAGGGGAATGCATGTGGACTGAATTATGGCTTTGTGCAATAACTTGGTGCCGAATTAAAGAAGTTTTACTTGAAGAAAATTGAAGATTTAATTCGGCAATTGCATGGAAAAGAAGACCTAGCCGAATTAAAAGAAGACATGATATTTCGGATTGCTTGAAGATTAAGTTTTGCCGAAACCAAAACCTAATTGGTTTCGGTTTCTTGTGCACTACTCATTGCCGAACCCTAGCCCTTTCTCTCCTCTATATATACACACTTTGTATTCATAAAAAGGATCTCCCTTTCCTCACTTTTACCTTACCGAATCCCTGCCAAATTATTTCCACAAATTATATACCAAGGAGCAAAGCCGAATCCACCTTCCATCTCTCACAAAAATCCACCATCACCAATCCTTGCCGAAATCTTCATAAGGTTGTAATCATGGATTGTATTATTTTGGTTTTTATTACTTTGTATTTAAACATAACTTTGTCTATGAAGTATGTTTTGGTTTATGGATTTAATTTCGGTATTGATAATCATATATGGGATCTTTGGATCTTTGTTATAAATGTTTGGGATTTTTATATATGATTGCCGATTTATGCATGTGATATGATTAAATATGTTGTATGGGCAGTAGTTTTTAGCATGTTTTCTTGATTTTAATTAGGTTTATTTCCTTAATTCGTGTGGAACCGAAGGAGATATCTAGATGCATTCGATGGCCATGAGTGTTATCTAGGTATTAAATTCATATTCCGATTTAATACATGTTGAATTACACGCATGTTGGATTTGACATGTATTAATCTAAGGGTAAGAGTAATTATGGAAATTTACATGTCGATGTGAGATGGGTGACGCCATACTTGCTAACATGTTCCAATTCGACATATTGTGCTTATGTGCTAATTGTGTTTAATTTCTACGCATTGTGTTATTAAACTGATTAGTACCATGTTTAGGATTACACGCATGTTGGATTCTAAATACTTGTGATGTTTTGAATAATTAGAATAACCGCATTGGCTCTAATTAAATTGGAACTTAATTGATCTTGAATTTGATATTTGCTGCTGCCCTATTACTTGTTTTAATTTTATTGCATGTATAATGTGATTTGTGTTTGGTGATTGTGTGAAAGGTGATGATCAATTGTATATAATAATCTAGGAATTAATTTTCGTAAATTAGCAGGTAAATAAATTAAAGAAATCGTAAACCCCCTTTAAATACAATACTTTGTGTGATTGAAAGCCCTTGATTTCCCCGGATAGAACGATCCCTACTTGGCCTAACTACAATTGACAAAAGAAGGGTATTATTTGTATGAGATTGTTTTGCAGGTACAAATTGTGCACGCATGTGATCCCATCACATACAAGGGAGGAATAGGTGGTGAAAATGAGTGAGATAGTTTCGGCTGTACTCCAGAGAAAGCTCCCACCAAAAATGAAAGACCCAGGCAGGTTTACCGTGCGTTGTAAAATTGGACAATGTTATTTTGATAAAGTTTTGCTAGATTTAGGGGCATCTATAAATGTAATGCCATACAATGTTTACAAGTCCCTAGGTTTAGGAGAGTTGAAAAAGGACAATGTTATAATTCAACTTGCTGATAGGTCTAACAACTATCCTGAGGGATATGTTGAGGATGTTCTTGTGCAAGTAAATAATCTGATTTTTCCTGCAGATTTCTATGTGCTTCACATGGAAGAGTCGTCCCTTAATTCCACTCAATTTTGGTTGGGGCGACCATTTATGAGGACAGCAAGAACGAAGATAGACGTTGCAGAAGGGAATCTCACAATGGAATTTGATGGTGAAGTTATTAGCTTCAACGTGTTTGAAGCCATGAGGTATCCAATTTCTGACTTAAAACTTTGCTATGCTATTGATGTTGTTGATTCTGTTGCACAGGTTTTGTCAGAAACTTTGGATCAATAGCAACGAGCTATTGAGATGGGGGCTGGAATTGATGATGAAATGGAGGGGACAAATTTGAATGAGGCTCGGCTCGGACTTGAGCCGAGCATAGCATTAGTTGTTGCCGAACTTGAGGCAGCCCCTCGACTAAGGTATGAACGTTATACGTCAATTCCAATTAGCACTAATAAGTTGTTACCATCTGTGGAACAAGCCCCAAAATTAGAGCTTAAGGCTCTACCAGATCATTTGAAGTACAAATTCTTAGGAGACGATGACACTTTACCAGTTATTGTGTCATCAAATCTGAGTGAGCAGCAAGAAGAAAGATTGATTGATGTGCTAAAGAGAAACAAGACCGTCATTGGTTGGACCTTGGCGGACATCAAGGGAATCAGCCCTACTACTTGTGTTCACAGGATCTTGCTCGAGGAAGGAGCCAAGCCTACTAGGGAGGGTCAGAGACGTTTACACCCCCCTATGATGAAGATTGTGAAGGACGAGGTGATCAAGCTTTTAGATTGTGGCGTAATTTATCCCATTACGGATAGCCAATGGATCTCACCCGTTCAGGTTGTACCCAAGAAGAGTGGAGTTACAGTTGTTGAGAATGATAAGAATGAGCTCGTGCCACAAAGATTGGTGACAGGATATAGGATGTGTATCGATTACAGGAAGTTGAATGCAACTACACGCAAGGATCACATGGCTCTAGCTACCCTTTATGGATCAGATGTTGGAGAGATTAGCTGGGCACGAGTACTATTGTTTCTTGGACGGGTACAGCGGTTACAATCAAATATGCATCCACCCTGATGACCAGGAAAAGACGTTTACATGTCCCTTCGGTACGTTTGCCTATCGACGCATGCCTTTTGGTTTATGCAACGCACCAGGTACATTTCAACGTTGTATGTATTCCATATTGTCTGATTACATTGAGAACATTATTGAAGTCTTTATGGATGATTTTAGCATATATGGGAAAGACTTTGATGCATGCTTAGTGAATTTGGAATTAATCCTGGAAAGATGTGTTAAAACTAATCTTGTATTAAATTGGGAAAAATGTCATTTTGTGGTAAAACAAGGGATAGTTTTAGGACACATAATTTATGCTAAGGGGATAGAGGTTGATAGGGCCAAGATAGATGTTATGCTTCACTTACCCTCCCCTACAACTGTAAGGGAGGTTAGCTCTTTTCTTGGCCATCACTACCAGATCCGAGGGCATAGCCGACGAAAAAATTTTCGTCGGCTATACCTTCTGCCGACGAAATTTTCGTCGGCTATAATTCGTCGAAAAAAAGGAAATCGTCGGCTATATGCGAGTATGGCCGACGACTTTACCGACGAAATATCATTTCGTCGACCAAACCTTGGCAAAATATCCGACGAAATTCGTCGGGTATTTTCGAGTATGGCCGACGATATCGTAAACTATAGCTGACGAAATTCGTCGGCTATTTGTTCTGAACTATAGCCGACGATTTCATCTATTTCGTCGGTTATTTCGTCGAAATATATTAATATTTTAATAGGCATTAATTAGTTATAGCCGACGAAATAAGGTAATTTTCGTCGGCTATAGTACTTATAGCCGACGAAATAATGCCAAAATCGTCGGCTATTCTTACATTTGGTGAAAAAAAAATTAAATTATTTTCTAAATTACCATTCCAAGCAACCTGCAAATCACAAAGACAGTACATGCATTTGCACTAACAAGAAACACGTCTAAATGACTTATTATTTAATTCGTTCCAATATACATAAAATATAACCCTAATCATCACCTAAGCCACTAAAGTCCACCACGTCATCCCCAGCATCCTGCTCTCCATCATGCTCGTCATCCTGCTGACCGAACTCGGGAGGTTGAGGCATTGGAGGTTCAACTAACGGCTGAAACGGGGGCGGGGGTTGAAGGCTTTGTTGTTGTGCGGCGAACATCTCATACCACCAGTTTTGTTGGCCGGCGTAGTTGTGTTGCCGAATTCTCTCCCATTCAGCATGCCAACTGGACAGATCTAAATAATACTGCTGTGTTCTGCGGTGTTGCTCCTGTGATCTCTAGAAGTCGGCCGCCAACCTGGCATTTTCATCTGCCAATCTCCGCACTTCCCCCCTCACCTGTTGGCTCTCCCCGCCTCCCTTCTTTTGACCTCCCTTAGTGGTCTTCAGGAACCCTAGTCCAGAACTTCCCAAACCCCGGCAGTAGTAGTTGTTTGAGCGGTTTGGGAAGGCTGCGTCGAACATCCTCGCTGCCGTTTGGACATTGGACCGGTCGACCTGGCGCAGGGCTTCTTCCAGATCTGCCTCTAAAATGTTCGGTTGTGTCTCCCGAACTACTTGCTGGAACACCTCTTCTTCGGCCAGGTTAACCCTCTCCTAATTGGACGGGAAAAAAAAGAATTAATATTCTAACAAATATATAATTAAGTAAAATTAATAATTAAAATTTTAAAATAGTAATGAACGACTTACGAGCTGTTCTGTCGCTTGTGGATAAGCGAGCTTGAACGTCTCCACGTACGGGTTGCTATCAAGATGATCTCTAAGCGCCTCCTCCTGATATTGTGCAAACGGCCTAGAACCAGCATGATGGGGGGTTGTGTTACGGCGGCGGTTCTCACAGTTTATCGGAGAACGTTGCTTCAAAAAAAATAAGAAAATATTAGAAAAATGCATAAAAAAATATTAGTGTAATAATTATAAAATAATTAAACTAATAATTAAAATTTTAACAAAATAAACATTTGTAGTGAAGTTTAGTATTTACCTGCATAACTGGGTTGTTGAAGTCTACTGTCTTCAACCAACGCCACTCGTACTCCCTGAACATGAACTCTCTGGGAGTACCCATACGACCACGGTTGTCGTATTCGTTATAGTGGGAACGGAGCTCGTTCTTCCACTCTTTGAACCTACGAAAAAAACAAAAGTTCATTAGAAATATTATTAATATCATAAAATATTTCAAATTATAAGATGAAGAATTCCCAACGTACCTCGAGTTCTGCACGGAGTCCGCCCAATCCCGCTTGTGTTCGGCAATCTCGAAGAATGTCTGAAAGATAATATTTTATTAGTTTTACAATTGTAACAATACCGAAAATTATTAAATATTACGATAAATAAATTAAATTTTTTAAATTACTCACCGACGCGGCGTTGTTCTCCTCTCTCTTTATCTCTTCGAGCACATCAGCCCACTGGGTCCACAACATAGGGACTCTATCCCTAATCAGGGCCCCCACGCAACCCGAGTAGTCGCGTTTTTTTTTCCCCTGAACCTCCTGATTAGGAGGTTCGTTGATCTGGATCCTCCCCCTCAGATCAACAGTTCTCCTGAGCGTGTCAAAACATATGACACCTCTCGTATTCCTCCGTGCACTGCTAGCGGCTGTCCCTATCACATAAACGACGATTGGTTAATAAAATTAAATATTAGTGCGTTAATTTTAATAAAATATTTAATTAATAAAATCAAATGTTACCTGAACTGGATGACTCGTCTGTCGACTTTCCTTTTCTCCTCGCCGAAATCAGGAGGTCAGGGTTCTCAAATGGCTGCTACTGGTATGCCTCCGCAGCACTCACGTACTGAGGCATATCAGGCCATATGGGCACGCCACGATAGTCGACCTCCGGTATCGCAGGAATGTTGTACGGGAGGTAGAGCTGGTTTGGGAGAGTAGGACCCTCAGTCGAGTCAGCCGCAGAAGTCGTCGGACTCCTCATCGGCTCCCGATGAACCTCAGGCATACGAACCTGAGGAACGTCTACAGCTATCTCGTCCTGAAATAGCTGCCGACTGAACCTCGGAGCATCTGGCCCGACAGGCGGAAGTGAACTGCTCGACGGCAGCCCCGCCTGGAGAAGGGTCTGGTGCCAAGAACTCATACTCCTCCGCGGCTGGGATGAATCCACAGTCCTCCGCGGCTGGGAGGAATCCACACTCCTCCGCGGCTGGCTGGTGGTCCTCTCAGGCTGGCGAAGGGTCCTGTCGGAGTCTGCAGAACCGGCGGAACTTCCAGAACCTCTCGATCTGGAACGATGGCCTCCGAAGAACTGTCTGAATGCATCGGCCATCTGCAACCGCGGCCATTTTAAATAATACTAACCATTAACCTAAATATAACTATTTATATACAAATATAACTATATTTCTTCATTAACATATATATATAATTAGACTACCAATTTATATATATAATTAATTTAACAATTTATATAACAATTTATATAATTAAAATTAAATATATAACAATTTTACCTAAATTATAACAAATATATAACAATTAAATTTATTAACAAATATATAACAATTTATATAGTTAAAATTAAATATATAACAATTTATTATATAACAATTTATATAATTAAAATAAAATATATAACAATTATATAACAATTTGTTAAAATTAAATTTATTAACAAATATATAACAAATATATAACAATTTATATAATTAAAATTAAATATATAACAATTTATTAAATTAAATTAAATTGAAAAAAAAAAATTACCGGATCGGATCGGAGGAGGAGGAGGAGGAGGAGGAGGAGAGCGGCGGTGCGGCTCTGTCTGAATTGCTGCGGAGGAGAAAGCAGAAAAACGGAGGAGAAAGCAGAAAAAAGGAGAAAACGGAGGCTAGGGTTCGGCAGTTTCAGACTTATACCCGATAGAATAGCCGACGATTAAAAAATATTTCGTCGGCTATTCTTTACTATAGCCGACGAAATCTTGAACATCGTCGGCTATACTTTGAATATCGTCGGCTATTCTTTGAATGTCGTCGGCTATACTTTAGGCGCTCAACAGCCGTCCGATCTCCCCCATCCAACGGCGGACAATGAAAAGGCGCGGATCGCAAAAGTTTAGCCGACGAATTTAAATATTTCGTCGGCTATACTTTGAAAAATCAGCAGCCATTAGTTCTGAGCCATCCAACGGCGGACAATAAGCGGATCGCAAGAGTTTAGCCGACGAAATATTTGAATTCGTCGGCTAAACCTTTGGTCAAACTACGAAGTCAAACCTCTAAATGCTTTCAAACGGAAATTGGCCTGTGTAAATGACGTTTTTTGGCCTGACCTTCAACAGATAATAGTTTCAAATCGATGAGGCGCAACAAATCGTATAAAAATTTTCCTCAAAATATTTACCGACCGTCAGGCTACCCATAGGAAAACGGAAGTAAAAAACAGTTAACCACAACATTCGACATACAGATTTTGTCGGAATCGTGTCATTTTTCAACCGTAGACGTATTTCATTATTTCGGTCATATCTTATTTCACGACACATTTGCATTTGTAGATTGTACGTATAGTAACTATTTGAAACTATACATTCACTTAAACACTTAGTAAACAAGTTAAGGAACATTAGTGCATATGTTCCGATTTTGAATCTAAAAGTTTGGACAATCTATTCCAACCGTCAGATATCACCGTTAAGATTAAATACATGTATAAAAAAAATCCAACTACATCTGACAACCTTAAAGGCTCGATCGGGACAGTCAACCGGGTGAGTCAACCCTTTAAACGCTTAGAAATGGAAATTGGCCTGTGTAAATGACCTTTTTTTGCCTGACCTTCAACAGATAATAGTTTCAAATCGATGAGACGCAACTAATCGTATAAAAATTTTCCTCAAAATATTTACCGAACGTGAGGCTACCCATAGGAAAACGGAAGTGAAAAACAGTTAACCGCAACATTCGGCTCGCAGATTTTGTCGGAATCTTCTCATTTTTCAACCGTAGACGTATTTCATTATTTCGGTCATATCTTATTTCACGACACATTTGCATTTGAAGAGTGTACGTATAGTAACTATTTGAAACTATACATTCACTTAAACACTTAGTAAACAAGTTAAGGAACATTAGTGCATATGTTCCGATTTTGAATCTAAAAGTTTGGACAATCTATTCCAACCGTCAGATATCACCGTTAAGATTAAATACATGTATGAAAAAAAATCCAACTACATCTGACAACGTTAAAGGCTCGATCGGGACGGTCAACCGGGTGAGTCAACCCTTTAAACGCTTAGAAATGGAAATTGGCCTGTGTAAATGACGTTTTTTGGCCTGACCTTCAACAGATAATAGTTTCAAATCGATGAGACGCAACTAATCGTATAAAAATTTTCCTCAAAATATTTACCGAACGTGAAGCTACCCATAGGAAAACAGAAGTGAAAAATAGTTAACCACAACATTTGACACGCAGACTTTGTCGGAATCTTCTCATTTTTCAACTGTAGACGTATTTCATTATTTCGGTCATATCTTATTTCACGACACATTTGCATTTGAAGGATGAAGCAATGGGTTGTCGATAGTGATAGAAAATGGAAGGTGGTCTGTTTTTGTTTTTTTTTTTAAGATAGCCGACGAAATCAAACCTAGTACTCGTCGGCTATTCTTTTGTCGTTTTGTGTCTAAAATAAAATATGTATTTTTCAATATAGTTTTGCCCGATGAAATCACGCATTTTTCGTCGGCTATAATTAGTATAGCCGACGAAATAATGCATTTTTCGTTGGCTATTCTTTGAAAAAAATAAAAAAATCAGTGGTGTTACACCTCTCGTATTCCTATGTCCTGTTCATATATAACCAAAATTGAACATCAAAAAAACAGAAACCCAACAGTCAACATATTTCAAATTTTTTTTTTAAGGGGTTTGGAACCCAGCCTAGCTGGGAGGCTCATCCCCACGCCCGTTCATTAGAAATGAGTGGATTACAAATGAAATGATTACATCATCTAAATTACTTAATCCGTCGGATTGTAATCGGAATCATCGGATGAGTCTTCTTCGGTTTCTGAATTGCTCGATAGGGGTAATCTATGTCTTTCCTCACCACTAGAGTCCTCGTTAGTTTCTTCATTTGGATCAACATCAACAAGCAGTGGCTCTTCACGTCGAATTCGCACCGGCGTGTCTAGGCGAATAAAAGAGGAGTCAGGAATACCGTTTGAGTTGGGCTCTTGATACGCGGTGCCACCTTCCTCGTTCTCTTTAGCCACTCCAAGTGTAGACGCCCGGTAAATGTTGCGATGGTGGATAGTGTTGACTACTTTCCACGGGACCCCCTTGGCGAGATCATCAAGATAAAACACTTGTTTCACCCATGTGGCTAAAACGAACGGGTCGTCCTCATACCATGATGTACTAGTGTTCACAGAAGTTATGCCGTATTGATCGGTTTTCATGCTCTGCGGCCGTGTGTCAAACCATCTACACTTGAAAAGGTGCACTTTCATGCCTTCCCCATAATGTAGTTCCACAACTGAATGGAGAACACCGTAATAGTCAACTCCAGCATCCCCACCATGTGCCATAACCCCTGAATTTTGTGTTTTCAGTCTGAGGTCTCTCTCTTCACATCGAAATAACACACCATTCACCTTGCACGTCGCATAAACTTTTGAATAGACCGGCCTCATCGCTAGAAGTTTGAGTTCGTGCCACCAATTTGGGTGATTATCATTTTTAATAAGGTCCATCTGCAACCATCAGAATCAACTATAAATATGAATAATTATACACAATAATATATAAACACGTATAGAATTGTGTTAAAGTTACGTACCCAGAAGCCGAAATACTCTGCGAATGTCCGGTTGTGGTAATCGAGATCACCTCCTACTTGGTCACAGTTTAGATGCATGTTCTTCCAAAACTGAACTTCTGGACAATTGATTAGTACCCACCAATGTACAATGGCTACTTCATAATCTTTCAACTTGTAGGAAACTGGCATGTTTCCACCGAGTACAACATCGTCGGAGAGTATGGAAAGATTGAACTGTGAAGGTACATCTTCCGGTATGCTTTCCTGTAACGCTCCTAAATACAGCTTCATGTAGGTGACGCACTCGTGCGCAATATATGCTTCAGCTATACATCCTTCAGGTGCGGATCTGTTTTGGATAAAATCACCGTATTGTCCAAGGTGCCTATAAATCAAGTTTTTAAAGTGTTATGATAATACATTAATACTATATCACATATATTGATGAGGAAATTAACATAAAGTGTAAAATACGTACCTTTCCATCGGATACATCCAAGTGAAGTGCACAGGACCGGTAAGCAACAACTGCCGAGGAAGATGGATCATGAGGTGAGGCATGATGTCGAAAAAATTTGGAGGAAATATCATCTCAAATTTACACATGATATGAACGATGTCTTGTTGCATTTCCCGGAGGTCAGATTTTCTCACTTCCCGTGTGCATACCTTATGGAAAAATCTTGCCAACGCTACTAACGGCTCCACAACGTGACGGGGAAGGAACGGTCGAATGAAAACAGGGAAGAGACGTTGTAGCAGGATATGATTGTCATGACTTTTCAACCCGTAAAGATTGTTGAATTGTCTGTTCACACACTTGGCTATATTTCCAGCAAAGCCTGAAGGATACTTGGCCCGACTTATCCAATGGAAAATTTCTGGTTTATGCTCAGGCTTGACAGTGTAAGGAGCTTGAGGCATTTTTCTCTTCCCTTGTTTCAACTATAGTTGTTTTCTGATATTCATGTTTTGCAGATCAGTGCGAGCCTTAGGACCGTCTTTCGTCTTTCCCTCCAAGTTCAGCGTTGTGCCCACCACACTTTCAGAAACATTTTTTTCTATGTCCATAACGTCTAGGAAGTGACGGATCAGCAACTCACACCAGTACGAGAGTTTCCACAATATGCTCTTATGTGTCCAGAATTTGTACTCCTCAGGTCTTTCAGGTATTTCCGCTACAATATCGGGATGATTACTGAGGGGCCCAAAATCGTACTCATTAAGCACTGCTAAAATTTCTCTTCCCGTCCATCTTCTGGGAGGACCACCGTGTTCTTCGGTTCCATCAAATGCGGCAGACTCGTAACGCCAGTGGTGATCCGCCGGAAGGAACACACGATGACCCATTCTGCATATCTTGTTGCAATGAGGGGTGCTCCCACAATCGCTGAGGCACTCTGGACAAGACTTGTATCCCCTAACAACGCTGCCCGACAACATCCCATAAGCAGGAAAATCACTGATGGTACCAATAACCATGGCATGCATCTGGAACGTCTCCTTCTTGTACTTGTCAAAAGTGGGATGACCAACGTCCCACAATACCTTAAGCTCTTCAATCAATGGTCTCATATACACATCGAGACATTTCCCTGGGTAACCAGGCCCCGGAATCAACAACGTCAACATATTATATTCCTTCTTCATGCACATCCACGGAGGAAGGTTGTAAGGTACCAAAACCACCGGCCATATACTGTATGAAAGACTCATGGTGCCGAAAGGGTTAAACCCGTCGGTTGAGAGCCCGAGCCTGACGTTTCTGACATCTGACGCAAAATGAGGAAACTCATTGTTTATATACTTCCAAGCCGCTCCGTCAGAGATGTGTGTCATGATATCTGCGTCTCCCGCGTCCCGCTCACCGTGCCATCTCATAGCTTTTGCGGTGGTTTCTGACATGTACAACCGCTCAAGCCTATCTCTCAACGGAAAATACCGAAGCACATTCACAGGTTTCCTATTGCCTGCTCCCATCAACTTATATCGGTCAGACTGACATATCGGACATGTGTCAAGGCTAGCAAGGTCATTCCCTTCTGCATCCTTACCCCAGAAGAGAACGCAGTCAAATGCACATGCATGGATCTTAATGTAGGAAAGCCCTAGATCTTTGAGGATACTTCGGACCTTACGGTGATTGGTAGGATTACGATGACCCTCCTCCAACAACGAAGAAGTGTACTGTAGATATTCATCCACTTGCTTGATGCTCGATTTTGTCTCGACTTTAATCCTCATTACCTGATAGGAGCACAATGTGCGACGATATTATATGCTTATGCCCTCGTTTATGCTTTGTTTAACCCATATTTGTCTAAGATAGAGTCATAATATAGTTTAGTGTTAATTTGGTAGAGTTTGGCGAAAAATGGTTAAGAATCTGAAAAATGACCAAGTTTGAGAAATCTGGAAAATAGTGCAAAATGTGTCTTTTTCGTAATTTTGAGATGAGCAAAAGTGCGATCTATCCTTGTCCGAATTCTATGAAATTTGGTGTGCTTAATATCCATATACTGAGGAATGTTGTGTTAATATTTCAGATCAATCGGAGTTCGGGAAGTCACCCAAAAGTTGGCTGCAAAACGGCAGTCCGAACATTCCAATCCAGGGGCTTACAGGATTTTCCTGGGACTTTGTCCCAACTTCGAAAAATCATTCCCGACGACTTGCAAGGAATTTGGCCGAGATATTTTATGGGGAGATGGCCATATGTGTCTAGTTTATGTGAGACTTGGAATCGCATCAATCGGAGCTCCGAAGGTGGAGATATGCCGGAATTACTGCGACAAGGTCAAAGCTGCCGATTCCAGGGACTGATTTCTTCCTTTTCACAAGTGCTTCATTTCGATGGACCATATGATGTACAAGAGCATTTGTGAAGACATCCCAAGCGTATGGAAGGAAGGAGAATGAGACTTGGCCATGGCATTGAAGAAAAACTTGAAGAAAGAAGTTCTCCTAGTCAAGCTAGGAGAAGCTGCCGATTCTGGCAGATTTGGTGCAATATTGTGCTGCCGGCATTTTGGGGCATTTTCGATGGATCAAGACCTGTAAATTGAAGTCCAAGACCATACAAGAAGTCCATGAAGATGTGAAGCCCAAGCCTTGAAGAAAAAATTCAGAAAAAAGAAAACCTAATTGGACTAAGAAAGGAAGGTTGCAAAACCTTATCCCATTAGGTTTTCTGAAATCCTTTTTGCAAGAGGGCTGCCGGCAACACCCTATTCTCTATAAATACCCCCACTTTTCCTACAGAAAAATCATCTCATCTCAAGCATAGAATACTAGCCAAAAGCTCTTCCAAAGCCTCACCATAAATCCTATACAGAAAATAGTTTAGCCGAACCACCACCACCATGTAGATCCGTCCCACACCCTTGCCGAATTTCTTTGGAGGTTTCTGCAAGGCGTGCTCCATCTTCTCGTGGCTTCTTTATTGTTCTGTAATTTTACAATACTTTGTCTATGAAGATTGTATGTTTTAATGGTTGTTGAATTTGGTTTTACTCTTTGTTTATGAACTTCGAATGCATGCGAATTTTGTATGACAAATTGTAATCTTTAACTTGTAGTATTTTCGTATGTATGGATAATTAGGGCAGTGGTATTAGAAGCATGTTTAGGATTTAATTTGGTTAGTAATCTAAGGGTGTTCCTTAACAAATCGAAACATTAGTTGTGCTTAAGCATTTGTTGTTTAAAGCATGTAAATCTAGATGTTAGGTTTCATTTAACCTGAGTAGAACGAATAAAGATGAAACGTATGTTGCTTTGATTTGTTGTGCTCACCTAGGGTAATACCTTAGCTAAAACTTGCATGTTAAATAAGATGATTGACAACCTTGCTTGTTTACATGTCTTCGATTATAGACTTTTGTGCTTCAATGCTATGTCTTGTATAAGGTAGCATAACTTTTAGGATCACCATGCGAATAGCTCGATCTTAAAACATTAGAAAAAGTCTCACAACTAGGTAAAAATCGGCTCCCGTTCTAGTTGTAGGTCGAAACTAAGTTGAGTCTTGAACATGCTAAATACTTGTCTCTTACTTTCTTGCATGCGAATCTATGTGTTAAAGAGTCTTTTGTGTGAACTGTTTTGTGTGAGAGATGATGATCACTTGTATATAGTAGTTTAGGTTTTGTTTTCTTTTTATTTTCGTGTCTTAGATATAGAGGCAGCCCTTGCTGCCAAGCCTTTTATCCCCCATAATTTCGTGTGTGAATATGTATATATGTATATAAGTGTGACAATTGTGTGCATATATGTTTGTGAATATTTTTGTTAACATTCTCATATTTCAGATACCCTTAATCCCCGGCTAGAACGATCCCTACTTATTCTATACTACTAACGATTGTAGGGTTTATTATTGCGTGCGAGCTTCGGCTCACGTCAATTTTTGGCGCCGTTGCCGGGGATTATAAAATCTTGATTTGTTTGAATGTTAGTTTTGTAAATTTCTGAAAATCGTTTTGAGTCTTTAAAGTTTTGAGGTATATCGGATAAAGCATGACCTTACCATGGGCTGCACAAGTCCATTGCATAGTTTGCTCCTCTGCTCCACGTACCTTGAATCTTTGATGTCGTGTATAGTTTGAAAAATTCTTGAAAATTTCGTGTAATGCCTTGAAAAATTTGTTGAAGTATAGCTTTGTATATTCTTGCATTTATCTTTGTGTTTTGTTCACTTTGATGTGTCTTGTGCGTGTGCAGATTGAATTGAAACGAAAAAGTGCAGGAAATACCAAGTTCTGCCCAAAGCAGGAATCGGGCAGTGCAGTCCTCCAACTTTGGATAGCTGCCGTTTTTACCTCACAAAACCTGGGAAAGTGAGCTCTACGCCGTTGGAAAGATCTCGGAGTCTACTTTCTGTAGCATTTTACAGAAGTGGATTTGGAGTTCCGTGCCGTTCTCAGTGTCAATTTGAGTACCGGAAGGTCAGTGCAGCAAACCAGGATTCTGTGCGGCTGCAGCTAATAAAACCCAAAACAGAGAATACCTCCGGTGGTCGGATTTTGGCACACTTTATACCGTTGGAAAGCTCTTTGAGTTGGCTACAACTTTCATAATGGACACTTTTTCATTCGAGTAGCCTATCATGTAACAAATCAGGTATAAAGAGGTAAAGGTCTGTTCTGTTTTGCTGATAACTGCTGTTATTTTCAGCCAACTTTGCAGGGGCATAACTTTTCAGCTGCTTGGAGTTATGGGACGTACCACATATGTACGTGCAGCTAGTAACATGGACTTTCAATTCCATATGGTAGCTTCCCAATCCAACCGCCCATTACATTGTTATTTGCACTGGAAAACAGCTTCGTGGGACATCACCGAGGGGGGCTGCTGCCCCAACTGCGGAGCTGCACATGGCATGTTGAATACACAAAACACATGGTGAAGAGTCTAAGCAATGGACTATAAATAAAAAGCGCTACTTGGGAGGCAACCCAATTCGATCAAAGAAAAGTGAAGGAGCCATCACCGAGAGTTTGCAATTTCTTAACCCTTTTCTTTTTCTTTGGTTTGTGATGATATGTTGGAATGTGTTAGACAATTGCATGCTTAGGAAATTCGTTGATATAGATTTGTGCTTACATTGAGGACAATGTAATTTTCTAAGTATGGGGTGGGATAACGTATTCCTTTTATGTTTTCGTGTGCTTAGTTTAGAAAAGAAAATTCAGAAAAATATTCCACAAAAATAGAGTGTTTAAATTGTTGTTTCGAGTCTTAGGATGCCCCTAATATGTCAATGATGTTTTTCTCCTCTTTGCATACGTAGATGATGGTTATGCATACAATTAAAATTGTAAGTTTCATGGATTTTGTGCATTGGTAGGAGCATGTAGGACTTGTTGATTATGAAGCATGCATGTTTGAGCTAATTTATTTCGATTATAACCTATGTGAGCTTTTGAGCCAAATTGCTTTCTTCTTGAGCGATAAAAAGATAAAATTCGATAGATTCGTAGGAAGCATGAAACCTCATAATTCTTTGATTATTCGATGACTATGTGCCATAGCTTTTTAATGAACTCTAGTATGCTAGAACTTACTCTTGTTGATTTTCGAAACGTTTATGTCATAAAATACCTTGATTTTGAATGTGATTGAATAAAGATCATTTAGGTTTACCACCAAAGCCAAATAAAGCATGAGCCGTATTGGAGCCCGTCGTGGGACACCTTAGTAAACCCCTTTGAGCCTATGTTGAGCCTTTTCTTTCATCATCCTTAAACACTTTCCATGAGCTTAGTATAGTTGTGCCCTTACCCTTGATCAAAGTATTGGCAAAGCTTGATTTTTGAAGGCGTTTTTGCGTGAAGTGATGAAGAAGAACAAGTGTGGGGTAGACTTAGCCATGAATTTATATGAAAAATGTATATGCATGTCGTGCCTTAGTAAAGAAAAGAAAAGAGAAAAATTTAGCTCGGACCAAAAATAAAAGAAAAATATGATGCCGAGAGCTATGATAAAAAGGGCACGGCATAGGCTAGAAAAACAGAAAATTTTGTGCATGGCTATTGTCTTGATTTTTATTGCTGTAATGTTATGGGAAGAAAAGAATGAAGTATGGGTCCAACAAGATGAAATTTGACCCTTGGCGAGAAGACATAAGGAGATTTGAGCTTTGCCAAAGGCCACGATGACGTTTTTAAGCCTCCTTATCCAAATATCGAATACCTCTTAGCCTAGCCCCATTACACCCCTTTTATTGATCTTTTTCATGATTCTTAAGATGGTTAAAATTGATTTGTGGAGATTATCTCAAGAGTAAGCATATGGTTTTGGTTCATTGGTGCATATAGTTATCATATGAGGTTTTTCCATAAAATTTCACAAAGTGCTTTCGTTTCTTTGATATATGCAAGTCACTCTTTGTAATTCATTATCTTTCGCTTGCATATACTATTGTGTGAATAACCATGCTTCGAGAGAAAAGAAGAGAGTATGCCTAGTGAGGTGATTTGAATTAGCTTTTAACATGTTTACATGCTTACCTTTTGCTCTTATATGTTCATATTGATGTCACATGTTCATGAAGCTTGGAATTTTCGTACTTATCATCCTCATGCATTAACTTGAAAGCTATGTGTACATACGAGCCTGAGACAAATTGTTAGGGGCAGTAGTTTGTTTAGAGTCTAGTTTAATTTAGTTTGCTAAGGGACTAGCAAAGGATAAGTGTGGGGTAGTTGATAGGAGCACAATGTGCGACGATATTATATGCTTATGCCCTCGTTTATGCTTTGTTTAACCCTTATTTGTCTAAGATAGAGTCATAATATAGTTTAGTGTTAATTTGGTAGAGTTTGGCGAAAAATGGTTAAGAAAAATGGTAGACAATATAGTTTAATGTCTAAGATATTCATCCACTTGCCTGATGCTCGATTTTGTCTCGACTTTAATCCTCATTACCTCCATCACACTTTGAAGAACTGTCTTCTCAGAACTTGAAGACACAGGGGTCTGTTGCAATGCAATCAGTTTGTTGTACTTGTCAAAGGCAGCAGTGTTGACAACTTGTGGGAACGGCTGCACCGGGTCATGCATATATTGTTCCCCACGTACACCGCTTTCAAAAGGAAACACGTCGTTGACGAATGCCATTGTTAGATCGTTGGATGTACTACTACTGCCCGCCTCAAAAAACTGTCCATGATCATGCGATCCATCTAATGATGGCTCACCGTGATATATCCAACGTTTGTACTTCGGCCAAAACCCATTACTCTTTAGGTGCTCCCATACTTTCCTAATCGGAAATCGACACATATCACTGCAAAAAATGGTATTCATTCCCGTTTGCATTTTCCTCGACGAACTGCAAAAAATCCACAACTCCTGTAGTGTATCGTCGGTCATGCCTTGGAAGCGAAATCCAACTCTTATCTCGATCCATATATAGCCTGATAATAATATATATGTATAACTTTAATTAATAATAAATTAATTAACACATATATATTACAATATATATTATTATCAACATCAACTCATATATATATATATATACCATTAATTAACAACCATTATTTAAGTTCATTACACTATCAACAACCATTAATTAACATATATATATATATATTTTAACACTAATTAAAATAACATCAAATTAAAACACATAATTAAACTCTAACTGAAAATCAACTCAACTACAACTCAAAATCAACATATATACATACATTCTAACACTAAAACAACAACAAAACAAAAAATCACTTACTATATCAAAATCACTAAAACTCAAAATCAACTCAACTAAAACTCAAAATCAACATATATACACATATACGTACCTATATATAGCTCCACAATGTAAGAGAGGACGGATTTCAACAATACCCACAGATTTTTCACTCTTTCTCCCGTTTTTTTTCGTTTTTTTTTTAAATGAGCAGCTTCTGTCCAGATCTGAAAATATAAAGACTTATAGCCGACGAAAATTCCAATTTCGTCGGCCAAACTTTCAAAAGTTTTCGTCGGCTAATGTTTTAGAGAAAGGCCAACGAAAATCCAAATCGTCGGTCATTCTAGGGGTATAGCCGACGAAAAATATTTTTTAGGGACGAAAGAAAAAATCGTCGGCCATTCTTGTGGAATAGCCGACGATTTTTTATTTTTAGCGACGAAATAAAAAATTGTCAGCCATTCTTGGGAATAGCCGACAAAAAAAGTATGTCGTCGGCCGTTTTTTTTTTTTTCGTCGGTAATGCTCTTTTTTCTGGTAGTGCATGCAGGTTTCTATAGGAGGTTCATCAAGGATTTCTCTTTGGTGGCCAAGCCCTTATGTTGCCTATTACAGAAGGATGTTCCATTCGTGTGGAATGCAGCATGTGAGGCATCATTTTTGAAGCTCAAAGAGTTACTAATTTCGGCACCCATCATGGCGCCACCACATTAGACTTTGCCATTTGAGCTCATGTGCGATGCATCAGATTATGCCATTGGAGCAGTTCTTGGACAAAGAAATGAGAAGAGGCCGAATGCAATTTACTATGCCTCTAGAACTTTAAATGATGCTAAACTTAATTATTCCACCACAGAGAAAGAATTATTTGCTGTAATTTTTGCTTTAGATAAATTTCGTTCATATCTATTGAATTCTAAAGTGATTGTGTATTCAGATCATGCAGCTCTCAGGTACTTGATGAAGAAGAAAGATGTCAAACAACGCTTGATTTGATGGATCCTCTTACTACAAGAGTTTGACATCGAAATCAAGGACAAAAAGGGGAGTGAAAACGTGGTAGCTGACCACTTGAGTAAAATTGTGCAAGAGGAGGAGACGTTACCTTTAAATGAGTCTTTTCCAGATGAGCAGCTTTTTTCTTTAGAGACATATGAACCTTGGTATGCTGATGTTGTAAATTATTTAGTTACTAAGACTTTTCCAAGTACAGTTTCGCAGGCAGCTAAGGTACGGATTAAAAAGTGGGCAAGACACTACATATGGGATGACCCATACCTTTGGAAGTATTGTAGTGATCAAATCATTCGACGTTGTGTCCCAGAGGAAGAACATAGGCCGATTCTCACATTTTGTCACTCTGAGGCGTGTGGAGGTCACTTTGGACCAAGGAGGACAGCCTTCAAAATATTAGATAGTGGATTTTATTGGCCCACGATTTTCAAGGATGCTTACATATTTTGTAAGACATGTGATAAGTGCCAAAGAACAGGTAATATAGGACCTAAAGATCAAATGCCCCTAACCCCTATTATTGTTGTTGAAATATTTGATGTTTGGGGTATTGATTTTATAGGACTTTTTCCATCATCCAAAGACTTTCTTTATATCTTATTGGCTGTGGATTATGTATCTAAATGGGTTGAGGCGAAAGCCATAAGGACTAATGATTCTAAAGTTGTTGCAGAATTCTTGAGGACTAACATATTTTCCAGGTTTGGAGTACCAAGAGTGCTTATAAGTGATAAAGGTTCTCATTTCTGTAATAGAACGATTGAGGCATTGCTCAAGAAGTATGGAGTCACCCATAAAGTTTCCACACCATATCACCCTTAGACAAGTGGAATGGCAGAAATTTCAAATAGGGAGATCAAGAGCATATTGGAGAAAACTGTTGGCTCAACAAGGAAGGATTGGAGTGACAGGCTTGATGATGCTTTGTGGGCATATAGGATAGCCTACAAGACGCCTATAGGGATGTCTCCCTTTAGGCTTACCTACGGAAAAACATGCCATCTCCCAGTGGAATTAGAGCACAAGGCGTGGTGGGCAGTTAAGGAGTTCAACATGAACTTAGACAAGGCAGGTCTTCATAGGAGATTGCAGTTGAGCGAGCTGGAAGAAATCAGAAATGATGCATATGATGCGGCTTGGATTTACAAGGAGAAGACAAGAGTGTACCGTGATAAGCACTTGAGAGGGAAAACGTTTCATATAAGGCAAAAAGTCCTATTATATCATTCTCGTCTTCGTTTATTCCCAAGAAAAATTACGTTCTAGATGGGTTGGTCCTTATATTGTTACTAATGTGTTTGCTCATGGTGCTATTGAAATTAAAAGTGATATTACAGGTAAAGAATTCAAGGTGAATGGTAATTGACTAAAGCCTTATTACGAGCCTTATGAGGAGCATCTTGAGGAAATAGATGTGGAGGACGCCCCAAGATCAAAGTGAACATGTGAAGAGTCTAGGCTAAATGACTATAAACAATTAAGCGCTGCATGGGAGGCAACCTATTTCAACCAAAATTGTGAAGGAGCCATCAACGAGAGTTTGAAATTTCTAAATCCCTAAACTCTTTTTGGTTGAATTGTATAAATGGAGATATGAGAATTATCATGTGCTTAGAAATTACAACATTATTTTGATATACATTGAGGACAATGTAATTTTCTAAGTGTGGGGTAGTGATACATGTTTCCATATTTTTCTTTTTCTTGTTTATTTAGTTGTTTCGAGTCAAGAAAAAGAAAATCGGAAAAATTCAGATAAATTTAAAGATTTCGTTGTTTTTAGTTTAAGATTGAGTCTTAAATGCCCCAAAATGAGTCGATGATGATTATATCTTTGAATACATAGATGATTGTTTTGCATGATCATAAAAATAAATTGTGAGTTTCATGGACATTGTGATTGGTATGAACATGTGAGATTATGATTGACATACAATAAAACATGCATGTTTGAGTTAATTTGTTTCCATAATATCCTATGTGAGCTTTCGTGCCAAATACTTTCTTCTTGTGCGATAAATATAATACATGGCAGAAATTTGTCTAAACTTCATCATTCTTTGAATATTCAATGACTATGTGCCATAGATTTTAATGAACTCTAGAATGCTAGAACTCACTCTTGATGATTTTTGAGACTATTATTCATGACTATGCCTTGATTTCGAATATGATTGAGATGATCTTGTTAGGTTTACCACCAAAGCCAAATAAAGCATGTGCCTAATTTGTGCCCGTCGTGGGACTCCTTAGTTTTAACCCCTTTGAGCCGAAATTCAGCCATTTTATATCATCACCATGATACACTTTCCTTGTGCTTAGAATAGTTTTATCCTAACCCTTGTTATCAAGACTTGGTAAAGCTTAATTTTATTGTGGAATTGTGATATGAAGTGATAATTTAAAGCAAGTGTGGGGTAAACTTAGCCAAAGATTATGTAAAATTAATTGATGCCGTGCCTAAAGAAAAAGAAAAAAACAGAAAAATTGTGATCGGACAGAAAATAAAAGAGAAAAACATTGAGTCTGAAAGAAAAAGAAAGAAGAGGCACGGCTAAAAATGAAGAGGTGCTAGGTTGTTTTGTGAATTTGAAGTTTGTTTGATTAATTGAAGGTCTACTATGGTTATATTTGACCTTTGTTCATGTTCACTATGTTATGGGGAAGAAAAGAATGAAGTTTGGGTCCAACATGATGAAATTTGTCCTTGGAGTGAAGTCATAAGGAGTATTGAGCTTTGCTAAGTCTTGGTGACATTGTCTCACCATTATCCTAAATACGAATACCTTATGCCGAGCCCCATTATATTCCCTTGTAAAGATTTCTCATGATTCTTAAAATAGGTGAACTGTGTATGTGGAGATTATCTCAAGAGTTGAGCCTATGGTTTTGGTTCATTTGTGCACATAATTGTTAAATGAAGTTTATCTTGATAATACTATTCACAAAGTGTCTTTATTTGATAACATATGCAAGATACTCTTTGTAATTCTCAATCTATTTTCTTGCATATACTTTGAGTGAATATTACCATATCATGAGTGAAAAGAAGAGTATGCCAAGTGAGGAGGATTGAATTAACTTGACATGTTGACATGCTTATTTTCTCACTTCTTACTTGTTCATGCCATGAAACATGTCTATGACGCTTGGGATTATTGTGCTTACATTTGGATGCTTAACTTGAAAGCTATGTGTTTGAAAGATCCTGAGACAATTATTTAGGGGTAGCAGTTGTAATAGAGTCTTTTATTTTGTTTTGCTAAGGGACTAGCAAAAGCTAAGTGTAGGGTAGTTGATAAGTGCATAATATACGACATTCCTAATGTGTTTTATCCCCATTTATGCAATGATTAACCCTTATTGTTGCAATTTAGAGTCCTTTAGTCGAGTCAGGAGTCTTTGGTAGAGTCGGTTTGTGAAATGAGCTAAAACGTCTAAAAACGCTGAATTTGTGAAGAGTTTGAGTTGAACTAGGATTCTTAAGTCAAGAGTTTGATTCAAAGTAAGACTCCTTATGCAAATAAGAGTCTTAATCAGTTTAGGAGTCTACAATGTTTCGACGTTTCTGAAAACGTCGAAAGTTCTAAGAGTTTCAATCAAAATAGAACTCCTTGTTGAACCAGGAAATCCTGAATGAATCAGGAATCATACTCTTAATAATTCTCCTACATTTTATCTTGTCTTTTTAATATTTCTTCTCTCTTATTTTCAGGAATTAATTGAGGAAATTCGGTGGAGAAAACAAAGAAGAAATCGGGCAGAAATTATTACCTATTGCCGAATGCAAGAGAAGAGTTGCAATGCAACTAGGACAAGAAGAGAGGATGAATTAAATCAAGGATAAATGGAAGAGATATTGCAAGGATATTCAGTAATTATCCAAGGGAAATTCAGCAACAAATTCAAAAGAAAAGGAAGAGATAATTCAGAAAAAGAAGAAGAAAAATCGGAAGAAACCTTGATTAAATTCGGCAGAATTCCTGTGCACGTCATCCAACTTCCACAGACTCTCCAAGACAGCTCACTTTGAACCAGATGGCGTGCCATATATGAATGGAAAGCTACGGGGGCCTAGTATCCAAATCAGTTGGAATCCCCTCAATAGCTATTTTCTGGAGAGAGTTATGATGTAATCAATGCACGGAGGTCATTCTGCCGAATTCAGAAAATCAAGGAAAACCTAAACCAATTCGGTTTTGGTTTGTGGCCGGCTTCTCTAGGTTATTTCCTCTATAAAAAGCCATGTAATAGTCAGAAAAAGATATCTCATCTCTCACTTTCACATAGCCCTTACTATCTAAATTTCGTACCATCCATCCCCATTGAAACCACTCTTTGCCGAAGCTTTCTTGAAGGTTTACCAAAGTGTGATTAACTCTTCTTCCATGGCTTTTATTTTTCTGTACAATTACTTAACTTTGTCTATGAAGTTTGTAAGGATTTGTGGATGTTTTATTGGTTTTATTAATCTGAATTTAGACTTTCGAATATGCATGTTTGTTGTTTAATTTCCGATTTTTGTTCTTAACAAGTTTCGAATTCTAATCAGGGTTTGTATATAATTTTGGTAAGTTATCAGGGTTTTGTTTTGGTTTATTTTATGAATTCGTATGCACAACAAGTTGTATACTTGAGGGCAGCCTAGGCCATGGCTGATTCTTGGGTGTATGCTTCATGTTGCCGAATGTGTATGAGGTAAATTATACACGAAGTTGGTTTACCTTGTATGAATTCCAAGGGTAGCGTAATTCTGAAAATATGCATGATAATGGGGTGAGGTGACACCATACTTGTTACTTATTTCCAATTCGACTCATTGTGCTTATGTGTTTCTTGGTTTAATATCTACACGAAGTGTCTTTAAACTGATTAGCACAATGTTTAGGATTTCGCACGAAGCTGATTCTAAATAATTAAGGAGTTTTACTAATTAGATGAACCACGAAGGGCTCTAATTAAATTGGAACTAGAACTAATCTTGAGGATTTGCCGAACTGTTTGCTGTATCCATGATTGAATTAGCTGCATGTTATGTGAGTTTTGTGTAATTTGTATTGTGTGAAAGATGATTATCATGTGTAAATAATAGTTTAGGTTTTTATTTATATTATTTTCGTAATTTTCATGAGATTAAAACCCCAATTTGATTGTATGAGAAGGGTAATATATGTATGAGATTATTTTCCATGTACAAAATGTGCATGTAATTTGGTCCCATCAATTTTTAGCGCCGTTGCCTGGGAAATTAAAATTGTTTAATTTCATGAAGTGTTACTTTGTAACAATTGTTTATTTGTTTATATTTCAGATTGTTTAATTTTTAGTTGTGTATAATTTCAAGTTTTTCGGGTTTGTAATAGTAATTAGTGTTTCGATTTTTGTTTTATAATTGTTGCCGAAATTTTTGAGTTATCATGTGGTATATGTTTGTGACACCTAGTTAAATTGCTAGAAGTTTAAAGGTTTATTTGTGATTTACTTACTTTGGTTTTTGAAGGGAAGAAGGAATAGATAAGGTTGCTATTGTCAATTTATAGCCTTAACCCTTCATACGAATGATGCCTTATCAAATCCGCTTTTATGAACAATCGGGAAACAGGGTAGTGCCCTCCCAACTCATAGGAGCGATGCTTTGGCAGATCCATTTTTTTATGAGGTTGAGGGCGGCTTTTATTAGACAATAGTGGTACTGTCAACACATTATTCCAAACTGAGTAAGGGGTGAAAAGGTTCGCCTATTAGTTCGTTTGTCTCTATTATGTTGTCAAGGTTTGTTTAACTAGATCTCAAGGCCCGTAGACTGCTATCTCTTCTCTGTGAAGGGGGCGATAGGGAGTTCAATCTCCGTGGTGACCAACAACGAGTCTTGCCTTGCTCCATGATAGAACTTTCGTTCTAGCCTTCTGAAACCACGGAATTTTGTGTCTAGACGATAGCACCTAGGCCGCACGACCGCCGAGCTTCAAAATCTAAAGTAGATTAAGTACGAGTATGTCTTAAAAGCTTGAATTAAAATTTTACCTTTAACTTTTGAGGTATATCGGATAAAAGCATGATACTACCTTGGACTGTTTCAGCCCATTGCACTGTTACCTCCTCTGCTCCACGTATCTCGAATTTTAAAGTTTTGAATAAAAACAATTAGACACTAAGAGTTCGACATACTTGTATGTTCTAAAAATTTCGGAAATTTTGTAAAGTTTTATTTTGAATCCTTTGTTACTTGTTAAACGGAATGCTTGTTTAATACTTGTAAATTTTGTATGACTTATACTTTGATTGTGATTTATTCCTTTTTACTTGTTTATACTCTTACACTTTGTCATTACACGTTTCACTTATACTAATAATTTGATTGTGATATAAAATCCCATATGTGTGCTTTATACATGTAGAAATTTTCGTTAACTATATGTTACAAATATTACTAACTCTAAATCTAACTTTCTAACTTTTATACTTTTCTTGTATGTTTGTCTCCTGTAACATGTTGTAACTACCCGCAATTTTCGTTGAGCCTTTGTCCTTGTTTATCTAACATACTTGTAGAGTTTGATTGTTAGTTGCAGATCATAAGGAAGAGCTGAAGAATTACATTGTTAACAGTTGATTGGAACTCTCAATAAGTTGGGAAGGACGACTTGTGTTACAAGAAGAGACTCCATACTCTAGACTTGTGTTCATGATTTGCAATTAAATTCTACTAATTAATTATTGTATATTGGTACACTAACTTCTACTGACTTTTGCTAATTTGCTAACTCTATACTATCTCATTCTTTGAATTCTACAAAAGATCTTGTGGCTGAAGGAACTCAGTTTATCAAGGACCTTGTGTCCTCAAATGTGCCTGTTGGGTTCCCACTTCTACTCTCACTATTGTTCTCTCTGATGACGCTATGCGGATTATGAGTGAAGTGACCGGCAACAAGTTTAGATGGAAATCGATTAAAGCCTCATATGAGCAATTGGAAGAGCGACTTTTGATGGATGTACACCTCCAAGAGGCGCCAATTACGAGCGAATGAATAGAGAAGAGTCTAGGCTAAAGGACTATAAACAATTAAGCGCTGCATGGGAGGCAACCCATTTCAACCGAAATAGTGAAGGAGCCGTCTACAAGAGTTTGCATTTTCTAATCCCTAAACTCTTTTTGGTTGAATTGTATAAATGGAAATATGAGAATTATCATGTGCTTAGAAATTACAGCATTATTTTGATCTACATTGAGGACAATGTAAATTTCTAAGGACTGATAGGAGCATAAAATGCGACGTTCTTAATGTGTTTTATCCCCATTTATGCAATTGCTTAACCCTTATTGTTGTAATATAGAGTCATTTAGTTAAGTATAGAGTCTTTGGTAGAGAATTTGCGAAAATGTGCTTAAAAGGAGGAAAAAGTGAAATTTCGGCAAGTCCTTATTAAAGTAGGAATCCTTGTTGGAGTATGATTGTTAAATATGTTTTATTTATACCGAAACTAATATTCTTGTTCTCTTATTATCAGATTTAATCATAACATGTGCTCGGCGTGGCATGCATAAGGAAAGCAAGGATTAAATAGGCTGCCGAACCCAACAAGGAAGGAAATAAATGAAATTGAAAGAGAAAAATGTGCAGCTGAATTGAAAGAGAAGGAGGAGAAAATAAGGAAAGAAAGCCGAGTTAAGAAGGAGCTTTATTCAGAAATTAATCTTTATTCTTTGACTAATTCGGCAAACAAAATAAGGGAGGTCTTCTACGGCAAAAGAAGGAAGGGAATTCAAGGACGAATGTGGACTGATTTTCACCCATCATTCCAAGGAAAGTTGGCTGAATTATATCAAGAATAAATGGAAGAAATATTGCAAGATTATTCAGCATTTATCCTCGAGTTATTTCGGCAACAACCTAGAAGGAAGGATTCCTTTGCCGAAACCCTAATGCTCCCCCTCTCTCCTATAAATACAATTCGGCAGCCCTTATTGAAGATCATCACATTCTACACGAAAATACTAGCCAAAGTTCTGCCAAATTTCTCTCAAGTGAAGGAAGAAAATCCTCAAGCCGAAACACATCCATCCTCCCACCACAAAATCGCAAGAACCCTAACCTACCTTCATCCGTGCACTCCACCACTTCTTGCCGAATCTTCCAAGGTTTTTCAAGTAGTGATTCATCCCTATGGCTTGTATTATTTTCTGCCTTGTTACAATCTTTGTTGTAATAATACTTGGTTTAATTTTGGTTTTGTATGAATGTTTTAATTTCGGTTTCTATTGAAGTTATGATGTTTGTATGAACAATTTCATGTATGATTTCCGAATTCTTTGAATGGGGCAGTAGCATATTTCGGTTATGTTTCTTTGATTTGCTTGATTAATTTTCATGAATTCTATGCATAAAAGTCTTGTACGTGCGGGCTGTCCTTGTCATGGCAGTTCCAAGGGTCTTGATTTCACTTGCCAAAGTAATTTGGATTGCATCATACGCTGAGTTGTTGTGTCTAAATCACTTAAGAGGGTTACCATAATTCTGAAAATTTGCATGTTTAAACAAGATGTGTGACGACTTGCTTGTTTATGTGTTTCCAATTTGGCTTTTGTGCTTATATGTTCTTCGTGTTTAACTTCTACGCTGAGTGTTTTTAAACTGATTAGCATTATGATTAGGGTGATACGCTGAGTTAACTCTAATTACTTGTGAAGTCTTAACGATTAGATGGACCGCTGAGGGCTCTAATTAAAATTGGAATTAGGTTAAATCATAGGAATTGCCGATTGTATGCTTGCTGCCTATTTGTTCTTTGGTTCGTGTCATGCATGATTTTGAGTTCTTTGTGCCATGCTTTGTGTGGAATTGTTGATCACTTGTATATATATAATTTAGATTTTTATTTTCAGTAAGTATTTAATCCCAATTTCGAATCCCCCATTGTTATGTTTCTGTTAACACTTTAATTCTCGATTACCCTTCAAGTTCCCCGGATTGATCGAACCCTATTTATCCATACTAACGATGACATTTTACAGGGTTTTAAATTAGTGTGAGTTTCGGCTCCCACCAATTTTTGGCGCCGTTGCCGGGGATCTTGAGAAATATTGTTTATTGAAGTGTTAATATTTGTATATTTGTTAAATTTATGTTTGTATAAATTTTTCTTTACTTTGATTCGTAGTTGTAGATGGTTTGTAATAGTAATTAGGGTTTTGTTTTTCAGTTTTTAATAGTTGCCAATTGTAATTATTTGAGGATGTATGTTGTAATAACTTAGATAATTTCTAGGAAGTTGATAGTTTTATGTATGCTTAAGTTTATTGTAGTTTCTAAAGTGTAACATGTAGGTGAAGCCTCTTTTGTTGATCTTAACCTAAACCCTTCATACGAGCGCTTGCGTTTTTATGAGGTTGAGGGCGGTTTTGATCAACACTTGTAGACCGCTAGGGATCCGAGTTTATTTTACAAAGTACGGGGCAAGTTATTTTCATAGATATGGTTCTCAGGTTTGTTTAACTGGATCTCAAGGCCCACAGACTGATGTTCATTCTCGGTGAGTGAGTCGATAGGGGACATGTCCTCCGTGGTGTCCAACAACGAGTCCTGCCTGGTTCCTGTAGGGGGTTCGCCCTCCGTGAATCTTAACGACACCGCCTTTGAAAAGTAAAATACGCTCGACCCTAGACAACAGCTTGTGCCGAAGCATCACCTCACTTTAGACGCTAGAAGATAACTTGAATATACATGATTCTATTTTCTTCAAAACTAAAATTCGTCTTTAATATTTGAGGTATTTCGGAATAAGCATGATACTACCTTGGGCTGTATCAGTCCATTGCACTGTTATCTCCTCTGCTCCACGTACCTTAAATTTTAAAAGTGGTGTGAATAAAAGCAATTAGAGTAAGCTAAGCTCGACATCCTTTGACTCTAAATTTTTGCCTAATTACTTTCGTGTGCATATGTGCGATATTGTGTGGAAATTCCGTATTTTTGAAATCGTAAAGATGTATCTATCTTATGTAAATGTTGTATTTTGAAATCGTTGCTAACTCTAACATACTTGTAGAGTTTGATTGTCAGTTGCGGATCATAAGGAAGAGGTGAAGAATTACATTGTAAACAGTTGATTGGAGCTCTCATTGACTTGGGAAGGACGACAAGTGTTACAAGAAACGAGTTCCACCCCTCTAAACTTTTGTTCATGATTTGCAATTAAATTCTACTTAGCTAACTATTGTATATTTATACACTAACTTCTAACTTTTGCTAATTTGCTAACTCTATACTAACTCATTCTTTGAATTCTACAGAAGATCTTATAGCTGAAGGAACTCAGTTTATCAAGGACCTTGTGTCCTCAAATGTGCCTGTTGGGTTCCCACTTCTACTCTCACTATTGTTCTCTCTGATGACGCTATGCGTATTAAGAGTGAAGTGACCGGCAACAAGTTTAGATGGAAATCGATTAAAGCCTTATATGAGCAATCTGAGGAGCGACTTTTGGTGGATGTACACCTCCAAGAGGCGCTAGTTACGAGTGAACATGAGAAGAGTCTAGGCTAAAGAACTATAAACATTAAGCGCTGCATGGGAGGCAACCCATTTCAACCGAAATTGTGAAGGAGCCGTCTACGAGAGTTTGCATTTTCTAAATCCCTAAACTCTTTTTGGTTGAACTGTATAAATGGAAATATGAGAATTATCATGTGCTTAGAGATTACAATATTATTTTGATTTACATTGAGGACAATGTAATTTTCTAAGTGTGGGGTAGTGATACATGTTTCCATGTGTTTTGTTTTGTTTTGTTTCATTTATTTTAGTTTGTTTCGAGTCAGTAAAAGAAAAATACAGAAAAATTAAAAATTTTCGTTTGTTTTTAGCTAAGATCGAGTCATAGATTCCCCTAAATAGTCGATGATGATTATATCTTTGAATGCATAGACGATGGTTTTGCATAATCATAAGAATTAATTGTGAGTTTCATAGATATTGTGATTGGTATGAACATGTGAGATTATGATTGACATACAATAAGCATGCATGTTTGAGTTAATTTGTTTCCATAATATCCTATGTGAGCTTTCGTGCCAAATACTTTCTTCTTTTGCGATAAATACGACAAGTGGCAGAAATTATCTAAACTTCATCATTTGTTGAATATTCAATGACTATGTGCCATAGATTTTAATGAACTCTAGAATGCTAGAACTCACTCTTGTTGATTTTTGAGACTATTATTCATGACTATGCCTTGATTTCGAAAGTGATTGAGAAGATCTTGTTAAGATTACCACCAATGCCAAATAAAGCATGTGCCTAATTTGTGCCCGTCGTGGGACTCCTTAGTTTTAACCCCTTTGAGCCGAAATTCAGCCATTTTATTTCATCACCATGAAACACATTCCTTGTGCTTAGAATAGTTTTTTCCTAACCCTTGTTATCAAGACTTGGTAAAGCTTAATTTTATTGTGGAATTGTGATTTGGAGTGATGATTTGAAGCAAGTGTGGGGTGAACCAATCCAAAAGCATGAAAGAAATGTGATTGCCGAAACAAAAAGGAAAAATCGGACAGAAAATAAAAATTTGTGCCGAAACAAAGAAGAGAAAGAAAAGAATTTCGGCAACAAAAAGAAAAATAAAAATGCTTGGATTGGGTTCTTGTGGTGAATTTGGAGTTTGTGTTACAATTGAAGGTCTATTATTATTATACCTGACCTTTGTTCATATTCACTATGTTTTGGGGAGAATGAAGAATGGGCCCAACAAGTTTAAACTTGGCCCTTGGAGTGAAGTCATAAGGAGTATTGAGCTTTGCTAAGTCTTGGTGACATTTTTATCACCATTATTCTAAATGCGAATACCTTATGCCAAGCCCCATTATATTCCCTTTAAAGATCTCTCATGATTCTTAAAATAGGTGAACTTTGTATGTGGAGATTATCTCAAGAGTTGAGCTTATGATTTTGGTTCATTTGTGCACATAATTGTTAAATGAAGTTTATCTTGATAATACTATTCACAAAGTGCCTTTATTTGATGACATATGCAAGTTACTCTTTGTAATTCTTAATCTATTCTCTTGCATATACTTTGAGTGAATAATGCCAATTCATGAGTGAAAAGAAGAGAGTATGCCTAGTGAGGAGGATTGGATTAACTTGATATGTTTACATGCTTATTTTCTCACTTCTTACTTGTTCATGCCATGAAACATGTCTATGACTCTTGGGATGATTGCGCTTACATTTGGATGCTTAACTTGAAAGCTATGTGTTTGAAAGATCTTAAGACAGTTATTTAGGGGCAGCAGCAGTTTTATTGAGTCTTTTTATTTAGTTTTGCTAAGGGACTAGCAAAAGCTAAGTGTGGGGTAGTTGATAGGAGCATAAAATGCGACGTTCTTAATGTGTTTTATCCCCATTTATGCAATTGCTTAACCCTTATTGTTGTAATATAGAGTCATTTAGTTAAGTATAGAGTCTTTGGTAGAGAATTTGCGAAAATGTGCTTAAAAGGAGGAAAAAGTGAAATTTCGGCAAGTCCTTATTAAAGTAGGAATCCTTGTTGGAGTATGATTGTTAAATATGTTTTATTTATACCGAAACTAATATTCTTGTTCTCTTATTATCAGATTTAATCATAACATGTGCTCGGCGTGGCATGCATAAGGAAAGCAAGGATTAAATAGGCTGCCGAACCCAACAAGGAAGGAAATAAATGAAATTGAAAGAGAAAAATGTGCAGCTGAATTGAAAGAGAAGGAGGAGAAAATAAGGAAAGAAAGCCGAGTTAAGAAGGAGCTTTATTCAGAAATTAATCTTTATTCTTTGACTAATTCGGCAAACAAAATAAGGGAGGTCTTCTACGGCAAAAGAAGGAAGGGAATTCAAGGACGAATGTGGACTGATTTTCACCCATCATTCCAAGGAAAGTTGGCTGAATTATATCAAGAATAAATGGAAGAAATATTGCAAGATTATTCAGCATTTATCCTCGAGTTATTTCGGCAACAACCTAGAAGGAAGGATTCCTTTGCCGAAACCCTAATGCTCCCCCTCTCTCCTATAAATACAATTCGGCAGCCCTTATTGAAGATCATCACATTCTACACGAAAATACTAGCCAAAGTTCTGCCAAATTTCTCTCAAGTGAAGGAAGAAAATCCTCAAGCCGAAACACATCCATCCTCCCACCACAAAATCGCAAGAACCCTAACCTACCTTCATCCGTGCACTCCACCACTTCTTGCCGAATCTTCCAAGGTTTTTCAAGTAGTGATTCATCCCTATGGCTTGTATTATTTTCTGCCTTGTTACAATCTTTGTTGTAATAATACTTGGTTTAATTTTGGTTTTGTATGAATGTTTTAATTTCGGTTTCTATTGAAGTTATGATGTTTGTATGAACAATTTCATGTATGATTTCCGAATTCTTTGAATGGGGCAGTAGCATATTTCGGTTATGTTTCTTTGATTTGCTTGATTAATTTTCATGAATTCTATGCATAAAAGTCTTGTACGTGCGGGCTGTCCTTGTCATGGCAGTTCCAAGGGTCTTGATTTCACTTGCCAAAGTAATTTGGATTGCATCATACGCTGAGTTGTTGTGTCTAAATCACTTAAGAGGGTTACCATAATTCTGAAAATTTGCATGTTTAAACAAGATGTGTGACGACTTGCTTGTTTATGTGTTTCCAATTTGGCTTTTGTGCTTATATGTTCTTCGTGTTTAACTTCTACGCTGAGTGTTTTTAAACTGATTAGCATTATGATTAGGGTGATACGCTGAGTTAACTCTAATTACTTGTGAAGTCTTAACGATTAGATGGACCGCTGAGGGCTCTAATTAAAATTGGAATTAGGTTAAATCATAGGAATTGCCGATTGTATGCTTGCTGCCTATTTGTTCTTTGGTTCGTGTCATGCATGATTTTGAGTTCTTTGTGCCATGCTTTGTGTGGAATTGTTGATCACTTGTATATATATAATTTAGATTTTTATTTTCAGTAAGTATTTAATCCCAATTTCGAATCCCCCATTGTTATGTTTCTGTTAACACTTTAATTCTCGATTACCCTTCAAGTTCCCCGGATTGATCGAACCCTATTTATCCATACTAACGATGACATTTTACAGGGTTTTAAATTAGTGTGAGTTTCGGCTCCCACCAAGGACCGGTGGGGTAGTGATACATGTTTCCATGTTTTGTTTTATTTATTTTAATTTGTTTCGACTATTTTGTTTCATTTAGTTTAGTTTATTTCGAGTCAGAACAATAAAAATACAGAAAAATTTAAAAATTTTCGTTGCTTTTTTTTTCGTTGCTTTAAGTTAAGATCGAGTCTTAGATGCCCCTAAAAGAGTCGATGATGATTATATGTTTGAATACATAGATGATTCTTTTGCATAATCATAAGAATTAATTGTGAGTTTCATATATATTGTGATTGGTATGAACATGTGAGATTATGATTGACATACAATAAAGCATGCATGTTTGAGTTAAATTGTTTCCATAATATCCTATGTGAGCTTTTGTGCTGATAGAAGCATTTTATGCGACGTTCTTAGTACGTTTTTACCCTCATTTATGTAACGCTTAACCCTTATTGTTGTATTATAGAGTCTTTTAGTCGAGTCAGAGTCCTTGGTAGAGTCGGTTTGTGAAAAGAGCTAAAACATCTAAAAACGCTGAATTTGTGAAAGAGTTTGAGTTGAACTAGGATTCTTTTGTAAAGAGTTTTATTCAAAGTAGGATTCCTTGTCACATCAGGAATCCTATTTAGTTCAGGAGTCTACAATGGCTCGACGTTTCTCAAAACGTCGAAGGCTTTAAGAGTTTCAGTGAAAGTAGGACTCGTTGTCCAACCAGGAAACCTAAATAGAATCGAACTCTTACTCTAATCAAATTCGGCATACAGAATATTAATTCCCTAACATATATTTATTTTCTTTATTATTTTCAGGGAATTAAAAGATGAGAATTGGGATTAAATGAAAAGCATGTCGAGCACATGCTAATGAAGCTTGTCAATCAAGAAAGAAGAAAAGCATGTCATACACATGCATTGCAAAAGAATAAATGCCGAATTACAAGAAGAGGAGAAGAAGAATTCGAATCAAAGAAGGAGAACTTTTCTTTGAAATTAATAGAAGAAAACCTAAATGAACCTAGACTTGATTCCATTCAAGTTCATTTAGGTTTTGCCAAAATTAATCAAGAAGAAAAGGAGGAATTTTTCAGTAAATTGCAAAGGAATTTCGGTGGGAATTAAAGGAGAGAAAGAAGACTTACCTTGCAAGAATTGAGGAAGTAGAATTCGGCACAAACCCTTGTTGCCGAAACCCTAGCCTTGCCGAAATTCATTAGAGATGAAACCCTAATGCTCCTTTTTGCCGAATTCTTCCTAAGAGATAAAACCCTAGCCTATCCCCCTCTCCTATATAAAGCACACGGCAGCCTTGAAAGAAATCATCTTGTCTTTCACTTTCACAAAGCCAAATCTTTGCCGAATTAAACACCACAATACCAAAGAATACTTCAGCCGAATCCACCATCACTACTACACCTAAATCGCAACACCATCTCCATCACCGAATCTTCTCTTTGCTGAAGTCTTCAAGGTTCTTCAAAGTGTGATTCACTCTTTCCCCATGACTTTATGTTTTCTTTGTAATTACAATACTTTGTCTATAAAGATTGTATGTTTTTGTGGTTGTTTATTTAGTTTTATTTATTCAGTTTTGGATTTTCGGATTGAATTATTTGATTGTCTAATTTCTGAATTATGATCTTGATGTTTAACAGTTTTATTCAAGGTTTATGTTATAATTGAAATTACATGTGTTCTTGGTTTTGTTTCGGTTTATTTTCTGAATTCATATGCATATAAATTGATGCATGAGTTCAGCCTTGATCATGGCTGAACCGTGTGTATTGGTTTCACTTGCCGAATTTAACATAAGATGAATTATGCGCGAAGTTGATTCATCTTGTGTTAGTTCTTTGGGCTAGAGTAATTCTGGAAATTTACATATCGATGTGAGATGAGGTGACGCCATACTTGCTAATATGTTTCCAATTCAACTCATTGTGCTTATGTGTTTCTTAGTTTAATTTATACGTGAGACCATACTTGCTAATTAGATGAACCGCGAAGGCTCTAATTAAATTGGAACTGAAACTGATCTTGAATGCTTGTTCTTTTGTTATAATATTACTTTGTACGAAATTACTAAATTGATTGTGAGTTTTGTTTTTGCTGATATATGTAAAAGATAATGATCATATGTATATATTTAATTTAGTTTTTAATTTCGTAATTTTTAGTAGATTATAAATACAATTTCCAATCCCCCTTTATTATTTAACACTTCATGTGATTAAATGCCCTTGATTTCCCCGGATAGAACGATCCCTACTTGTCAATACTACACTCGACACAAGAAGGGTAATATATATGTGTTGACAGTAGCCGCAGAGAGGCTACAGCAGGCCCACAGACCCGCAGCAAGTGCACCAGGGCCCGACCCAAGGCTCGGGACCGGCTCACCAGCACCCGGCCTCGGGGTCCAGCACTCTATCCTGCCACCAGGGACCCTGGGACCGGGGACGCCTGCCAGCCAAAGAGGGCACCAGAATGTACAAACAGAAGGGAACCAGTCCCACATCGAAGGGTGAGGCCAGCCCTCACCCCCAACCACCTATATAAGGGCCCCAACTACCCTCTTTAATAGGTAACTTATCTCTCTCCCCGCTTACATACGTGCTCAAGTTATATATATCCCAACTATACTAACTTAGGCATCGGAGAGGAGAAGACCGGCCCGCCCGGTATTCCCCTTAGTAAGCAGGATTGCAGGAGATCAAGTTGGATTCATCTGTATCTACCAGGCCCCCGGGTTTAGGCAGAAATAATTGGCGCCGTCTGTGGGAAGCTTGAACGAAAAGCCGTGTAAGCAACACTGTTGGAAAAGAATTCGGAAATGAGTCAAGAGAAAGGTACCACCGAGGAGGGACGTGTTGCATTAGTGCAGACGCTCACCTCCACCCCGGCCGTCACGCGGGAGCCGCGCTGCGACCGGGGCAACGGTCAGAAAGGAGGGAGCTGTGGGGGACCGTCCGGCATGCCGGGGCCCCACCATGACATCTCACGCGGGAAAGACCTGGCAGGGGATGAAGACAGTCCAGAACGCCGGGGCTTCTCCTTGACGTTCTCAGATGATCCGAGCGATCGATCTGAGAGCCCGGTGTTGGTTGCATCACCTAACTAATATTATGTTCAAATTTGTGATGCTTCCTACTCCCAAGAATAGGAGGTCAAGTTTTAGTATAAGGGGAATAAGTAAGTGTATCGTACCCAAGGGATTGGGGGAAACTCTATCCTAACTAGATTACCGAAAAATAAAACCTAGAAAACACATGCGATCTACTTTTTACAACTCACAACTTTAGCCCTTTGGAAGCTAAGGTAATGATGATGGTATTAACAAGAGGTGGAGAATCGGCTTGATTGATTTGAGATTTAAAATAAAGCCTTACGTAAAAGTAATCTATGATAATTAAATTGTAGAGACTAAATTAACAAGAAGAGTAGAGACTTAGGCATCACACCTACCCTAACTCATGCACAAATGTAATTTAAAAGTTGATGTGAAACATGCTTGACAAACATCCCCCTAGTGCTTTGGTGAAGCTACCAAGAAACTAACTAATCATGCAATTTAACAAAGTCTTTTGGAGCCAAGTTAAATCACACAACCTTAATCCTAATTATATTACCTTATAATACAAGTGGGCTATGTACCACAAGCCTAACGCCCCCTTAGAGCAATTAGACTCAAGGCACAAGCATTAAGACCAAAGTAAGAAATTCAAGCAACTTAGTACTTCCCTTAAGAAATACTAAGCCACCACCTAAAGGCTACTCATGCTCATGGATTCAAGAAGTTGTCAAATTCAAGTTTCCAATTCATTAGTTATCTAAACATGTTTCCTAGGTGACAAAGCTAGTTAACACATTTAGTAAGCATAAAGTGTAGAAGCCATAGATTCAAACATGCATCAACATCAAACTTAAAGGAAAATTACATTGTTTGCACAAGTTTGGCTAGGGGCAGCCCTAGCCTCAAGTCCAACTACTCACTACTCATTACATACAACAAAGCCATGAACTTGAAATACATCAAAGTAAAAAGAGAAGAAGAGCAAGAAGAAAGAGGGAGATTACCAAGGGTTTGGTACCAAGATACCAAACCTTACCAAGATGTAAGATAAGAGAGTGCTTCTATGTATGGTACTAATGGGTCCTAACAAAGAAAGAACTCCATCACCACCATACACAATCCACACAATCTAATATGAATAAAGAACAAGGCTTGAGGATGAATAAGAGTGAGAGAAGAAAGAAAAGGGTAAGAAAATGCTTCCAAGAATGGTATTAATGGGATCTAAGATGGGAATAACACCATTAACACCATGCTAATCCACAAAATCTTGAAGAAACAAGCTTGTAGTATAAAATATGAGTAGAGGATGAAGAGAAATGAAGTGGGTGTGGTTTTGGTGAAACCCCCAAGCTATCACAACTCTTTCTTACACCAAAACTAAAACTACAAGCTTGCAAAATGAGAGAGAGGAATAGTCAAATCGTCCAAAATGAGAGAGGGAGGTATAAATAGTCCTAAATTGATGAATGAAGGTTGGAGATGCAAGGAAATGAAGGGCTAGATGTGGTGGAGAAGGAAAAGGTAAGGGCACTCTTGATATTTGGCCATAAAGACAAGGGGACAAGGTCAACATCACAGGGACAAAGCCAAAGATGTCCCTTTCACTTGTCTTCTTCTTATTTGAATTTGAATTAACAAGTCTTCTTCCCTCCAATGCTCTTTCATTTGTTGAATATCAACCATCACCATATTCCGGCCGCCGGAGTTTGACCGGAGTTCTGCCCGTTGACCGGCGTTGACCGGTCAAATTCGTCTTTTAGTGAAATTTCCGATTTTGCTCCTTTGACTTCAATTCTTCACCCGGTTTCTTCAATATGTGCTAGATCCACCTTTTTGACTTGTTTCCCATCCGTAGCTCTATTTCCTAGCATGAATAGGAAACGTAATAAGAAATAGATAAAATACGAAAAGATATAGCAAAAGAATAAGAATAAGACAACAATTATTAGGTAATTATTGACTTAACAAACTACCTCACACTTAATCTTTGCTTGTCCTCAAGCAAAACACAAATCTAACTAACAACAAGTAAAACTTAAAGGCTCGCTTGCAACCTTGCGGAGTTTAACCATTTTCCCTCAGATAACCATGACTAGTGGATCAACTTCAATTAAGCAAGTTTAGAAACCAAATTTTCAAAATGCAAAGCTAATAGGTGGTGTTGGAGAGTCCTGCTCAACAATGTATATGCATATGCCATGTATGCACCTTAAAATAATTCATATAGGATTAACATGAACCACTTTTGTCTAACCATCAAACTCGCATGGATATCACTCATTATTTTCACTCAAGTGTTTAATGGCTAGTGTTTACACTCATGCAATTCAATTGACATATTTTCCATAGGCTTGCTCTTCAATCTTTTCTCCACATGATCATTGCACAAGTTCTCTTGGATCACAAGGTCTTTTATTAAGGTTATAACGGGACTGAAGGCGGGGGGTTTAAGAAATAAAGGGAAAGGAAATCACAAATTCTAAGCCTCTTAGTAAGTAATTCTCTTGTTGACATCCTATAAAACTCTTTTGCTATAGGTGCTTTATAATTCTCTCTTTTCTTTTCCACAAACCTATCTAGACTACTAAACAAAATAAAAAAAAAAAAATTATTCTCCTCACTCTTTTTGTAATTTTTTTTTTCTTCTTTTTTTTGTTCTCTTTTTTTTTTTTTTTTTTTTTCAAATAACACTTTTTTTTTTCTTTTCTTTTCTTTTCTTTTCTTGGCCACACACAAAAATATTTTACCCACCTCAAACTCATTCTTTTACTCCACAAACCCATTTACAAGAACCAAACTAATAATAGGACTCACATTGCTTACCACTTGGCTTAGAAATGGTAGAAAAAAGTGTTTAGGCATAAAAGGGTGGACATTTGTGGTGGTGAAGAAATGAAAAGGCTAACACATAATTATAAAGGCTCAAATTGGCTTACTAATGGATTTCATTATAAGGACAAAAGCTATTTGGCCATGGTGGATCCCTAATGCCTTGGTCTTCCCCAATAACAACTCATGTTTTTGATATAAAGTCTTGAAAGATTTGGAGCAAGTTCTAGATTACATGCACAATGAATTGATCACACAATGAAAGAACTAGTGCAAGTGAAACTTGTATGCACTATAATAGGCCCAAAAGCTCACATAATTAGGCATAGAAAGTTTCAACAAATTTAAACCACATCTTTCCCACATGAATCCATCTAAAATGACATAGGCAATATGACATTAATGCATGTGAGCACAAAACGCCAAATCCTCCTATTAACAAAGCATTGATTTTCAATCACTAAACAAGTTTAAAATCGATCAATCCAATTAGACATAAGTCCGGTTTCATCATCGGGGGTTGTTTCAATTTTATGGACCAAGCAAGCAAACCACTAACAAATTAATTTTTATTTTTTTTTCTAATTTTTTCAATTTTTAAATTTTTTTTTTAACTAACAAAAGAAAAATAAAAAAAAAATAAAGAAAAGGGTAAGGAATGAAATTACTTAGCCTTACACCTCACACTTGAATCACATATTGTCTTCAATGTGCAATGAACAATAGTAATGCAAATTAAAGGCTTATTAACTACCACATGCTAGCCACACACACTAAATTAACACAATTACCTAACATGCACCTCACACTTAAAACATCATATAGTCCCTAATGTGATATGAAGCTATTAAGATCCTATCAATGTTTTGTAGAGCATGCATCATAAGGTAACAACTAGCCTTCAAAACAACTAACACAAGGCAAGAGAGAGAAGGTAGGCACCTCACCCTTGAACATTTGATAATCATTTCAATAAAAGCTAATCCTTTTGTGTTTTATCCATTGATCAAGGGGGAAAAATGATTACCAAACTCTCAACGCCATAACACAAACAAAATAAAAACACCATGCTAGGAAAAATATAATAAGAGTTAGAGAATAGAAAGCGCAAACTCTTTGAAGATCCCCAATTAGCTCCGTTGGGCCTTGCCATCCCTTTGCTCCATGAATGTAGACCCAAATAGGCCTTCCCTCTTTATTCCTCCGAAACTCTCAAACTCCTCTTCCTTATTTTCTTCATTTGGAGTCCGCCAAGACGGGTTCAAGTTTAAGGACATTAACAAGGTCCATAATGCTCCCTCAAATGGATGGGGGTTCCTCAAAGTACTTCACCTCATAAGCCTCTTTCGGTGCACCTTCTATGTAGGGTTTTACTCGGTGGCCATTCACCTTAAAGGTTGATCCATCCCGCAAATTCTTCAATGTGACCGCACCATGAGTAAACACTTCGAGAAGCTCAAAAGGCCCAATCCACCTTGATCTTAATTTTCCGGGAAACCACTTTAATTTTGAATTGAAGAGTAGCACAAGCTTCCCAACCTCCAAGTGCCTTGTCTTGATTCTTTGGTCATGGAATGCCTTTGTTTTTTCCTTGTAAATCTTTGCATTCTCGTAAGCATCCATCCGAAGCTCCTCTAGTTCACACAGCTCTAACTTCCGCTTTTCACCACACTTTGTCATGTCAAAATTAAGGGTCTTCATTGCCCAATAGGCCTTGTGCTCCAACTCAACCGGCAAGTGGCAAGCCTTTCCATAAACAAGGCAGTAGGGAGACATTCCAATAGGTGTCTTGAATGCGGTTCGGTAGGCCCATAAAGCATCATCAAGCTTTATTGCCCAATCTTTCCTAGTTGTGGACACCACTTTTTCAAAGATGCTTTTTATCTCCCGGTTGGATATCTCAACTTGGCCGCTTGTTTGGGGATGGTATGGTGTGGACACTTTGTGGTTAACCCCATATTTCTTCAATAAGACCGCAAATGGTTTGTTGACAAAGTGCGAGCCGCCATCACTAATAATGCTCCTTGGGGTGCCAAACCTTGTGAAAATGTTTTCTTTAAGAAACTTGAGCGCTACTTTATGGTCATTAGTCTTGGTGGCAACGGCCTCGACCCACTTACTTACATAATCAACTCCCACAAGAATGTAGAGATAGCCATATGAACTTGGGAAAGGTCCCATGAAGTCGATGCCCCATACGTCAAATATCTCCACTTCAAGCATATAGTTCAAAGGCATTTGATCTCTTGAGGAAATGTTGCCGACCCTTTGGCAACGGTCACAAGAACTCACATAGGAATGGGCATCTTTAAACAATGAAGGCCACCAAAACCCACAATTAAGCACTTTTTGGGCTGTCCTTTTTCCTCCATGGTGACCGCCACATGCTTGATCATGGAAAAAAGATAAGACACTTTGCACCTCTTCCTCCGGAATGCACCTCCTCACCAATTGATCTTTGCATTGCTTGAATAAGTAAGGATCCTCCCAAAAGTAGTGTCTTGCCTCCTTTATGAGCCTCCTCCTTGCATGGAAGTCAAAGGTCTTTGGAACACATTTTCCCCCACTTGCCAAGAAGTTAACCAAATGTGCAAACCAAGGTAGCTTCTTCTCAACCGTAGAGAATAACCGCTCATCCGGGAATGAATCATGCAAGGGCACCCCATTATCATCACCTTGATGCGTAAGCCGAGAAAGATGATCCGCTACCAAGTTAATCTTACCGGGCTTGTCCACGATTTCAATATCAAACTCTTGAAGGAGTAAGATCCACCTCAAAAGTCTTGGCTTGGCATCACTCTTAGACAGCAAATACTTGAGTGCGGAATGATCCGTGTGGACGATGACTTTAGACCCCAAGAGATAGCTTCGAAACTTTTCTAAGGCAAAGACCACCGCCAACAACTCTTTCTCAGTGGTAGTATAGTTCACTTGGGCATCATTCATGGTCTTGCTTGCATAATATATAGCATGCAAGAGTTTCTCCTTGCGTTGTCCCAACACGGCTCCCAGGGCATAGTCACTTGCATCACACATAATTTCAAATGGGAGGGTCCAATCCAGTGAGCAAATAATAGGAGCATTGGTAAGTAGCTCCTTTATCCTCTCAAATGCCTTCAAGCATGCTTCATCAATTGGAGTTGAACTCAAAACCGAGGTAGGATTGATGGAGAGATAGTTGCTAGTAGCACGCACCCCACTATCTTCATGCCTTGTATAATAACCATCGTCTTGAGTCGATATAGGCATATCAAAATAAGACTCAAGGTGCTCAACGGCTTTCGATGTGCCCTCTTCACAAAAATCCATCCCAAAGTGTGCTATGGCCGATTCTAAGGCATCATTTGATGAAGTCTCATGAAAAGTGTGCTCCACTAAGTCATCGATCTTATCCTCCACTTCAATAGAATAGACTTTTTGCAATCTCATAGGCTTCTTCAATTCATCAAAGATCTTGAATCCAATAGTAGTGTCATACACCGTCATGGTAAGTAGGCCCAATTTGACATCAATCTTTGTCCCTGCCATGGCCATAAAAGCTCTACCAAAGATAATAGGGAGATCATCTTGATAGACTTCCTCCATGTCAAGAATGACAAAATCGGCCGGTATGACTAACTCGTCGACTTGCACCAACACATCCTCCACAACTCCTCTTGGATACCTCACACTTCTATCGGCTAGTTGGAGAGAAATTTGTATAGGCTTGAGGTCGCTCAACCCAAGATCCTTGTAGACACCATATGGCATTAAATTGATGCTTGCCCCCAAGTCCATAAGAGCCTTCTCAAATGGCCTTTCACCAATCTTGCAAGGAATAGTAAAGGACCCCGGATCCTTAAGCTTGGGAGGTAATTTCCTTTGAAGCACGGCACTTATTCGATCATTCAAGCACACTTTGTCATCCTTCTTCAATTTACTCTTATACCGCTTGTGGGTGCATAAGTCCTTGAGAAATTTAGCATAAGTGGGAATGGTCTTGATAACATCAAGAAGAGGAATATTGACCTCCACCTTCTTGAATACATCAAAACACTCCATGGACTTCTTCTCTTTCTTACTCAACGCCTTCTCTTGGTACACCGCTTGTGGAAAAGGAAGTGCCACTTCTTCTTGCATGTCTTCCACACTTGGCTTACACCCACTTGTTCCCACATTGTCACTCATGGTCTTTGACTTGGCTTTGCTCTTCAAATACTCATCACTATACCCCAAATTTACTCCATCATCTCCCACATCGCCCGTAGCCTTCTTTTGAAATCCGGGAGGTACTTTTGGAACATTAGGAGTCAACAAAGCTTCCCTTGGTGCATCCATCTCCTCATCATCATTATTAGGAGCAACCTTGTTGTCATATATCTTTCCACTTCTCAAAGTTGTGATGGCTTTGGCTTGGTTGATTCTTGGGTTCTTTTCGGTCATAGAAGGCAACTCCCCTTGCTTTCTTTCTCTCATCTCACTAGCCAATTGCCCCATTTGGGCTTCAAGCTTATGCAAGCCTTGAGTAGTGGAGGCCACCTCATTCCGAACACTTTGAATAAGCTCATTTTGATTTGCCAATACCTTGGCAAGCATCTCCTCAATGCTAGATTTAGGAGGATCCACTTGTTGAGGGGGGACTTGAGCATTAGGAGCTTGGAAGGGAGGTCTTGCTTGATAAGGTGGCTTTGGATAAGCATTGCCACCATAAGTAGCACCATTGACACCCTTGTTTCCTTGAAATCCTTGGCTCCCACTAGCCCCACCATAGTTGACACCTCCTTGATTGTAATTCACACCTTGGTTGCCACCCCATGAGAAGTTAGGGTGGTTTCTCCATCCGGGATTGTAGGTGTTGGAATAAGGGTCATTCTTCGGTCTCGAATATGCCATTTGCTTGCATTCTTCAATGATCTCGGGGAAACAATCTCCATGAAGGCAGGATAGAGTTTCATGGTTCACTCCTTCACAAATCAAACACACTTGAGGCCCTTGAACCTCATTAACTTGCTCACGGCCCCCTTGCTTTCCTTGCTTCAAAAGCATATCAAACTTCTTGTTGAGACTATCTTCCAACCTCTTGAACTCTTGATGTACATCCATGCTTGATGCCTTGACTTCATACATGCCACCGGTCTTTGGTTGAGTTGCTTCCCTTAGAGACACATGAGAGGTGGAAGGCTTGCGACCTTGTGGGTTATTATCCCACAATTGAGACCGCTCCGCAAGCTTCTCTAACACTCGGTGTGCTTCATCGGCTACCAAGTCCATGAAATCGCCATTACTTGCATTATCAACCTTCCTTCGAGTCTCCGATGTCAAACCTTGATAAAATAGGCTCATAAGCATGTCTTGAGATTGGCCATGATTAGGACAACCAAGCTCAAAATCCTTGAATCTCTCCCATGTCTCATGAAATAGCTCATCATGCTGTTCTTTGAAAGTCATCAACTCGGTCCTAGCTTCTTGCATTAGCCTTTTGAGGAGGGAAGTACTTCATAATGAACTTCCTTTGCATATCTTCCCAAGAATGAATGCTATTTGAGGGGAGCTTGTTTAACCACATCTTTGCCTTTTCCTTTAAGGAGCAAGGAAATAAGAGAAGTTTGAGAGCTTCCTCCGTCATGCCATTGAGTTTGATATTTGCGCACGCATCCTCAAACTCACTTAAGTGGTGGTATGGATCATTATTAGGCAACCCATAAAATGTTGGCAAGGTTTGAAGAAAACTAGGCTTGATCTCAAAAGATGTTGCACATGGAGGTAATACTATACATCTTGAGTATGTAGAAAGTGCCGGCAAGGCACAATCTCGGATAGGCTTTTGCTCTCTCAACTCCACCCTCGGATCACCACCCGCCATGACTATCTTATATGTTCTCGGACCAAGATTAGGATTCAATTTCCGTGCTTCTTTGTCAAGATCAAACAACTTCTCAAAGGTGACAAGGTTGTTCACAAGCAACTCCGGACTCCCCAAATATTCACTTGAATCACTTGAATTGTCCTCGGATGATTGAACAAATGGATTAGTGTAGGTAGTAGATGAAGAAGAGGCCTTGAACTTGTGTGAAATTTCGTTGGGAGTTTCTTGATCGTGAGGCTCTAGAACCGTGTGTAAACCCCTTTCAAAATTTGGAGACAAGGACATGTACACCTAAAAAATCACCCAAATTAAAGATTATATAAGTAAAGAGTAATAAAACAAAATGCAAGATATAAACAATAAATGAAAATTGCAACAACACTTTATTATTATTATTATTATTTTTTTTTTAACTTTACCAAAGTACTTTAAACAATTTCTAGAAAATTAGAAACCAATCAAAACTTGTAATTAGAGAAGCAAAGAGGATAAGGAGCTCCAAATTGGCGTAGTTCCAATTAAAGTGTAACAAAATTGGCGTAGTTCCAATTTAAAGTTTGGCGTAGTTCCAAACTAAGCGCAACTTTGGCGTAGTTCCAAAGTACGTTTGGCGTAGTTCCAAACTAAAGCGCTAGCTTAACGCTCTTACTTTCGGTAACTCTTTTCGAATTATGACCAGGTAAGTGTAGATGCGGCTTTGGTAGAGCGAGGCTCACTTAGTACACGGCACAACACCCGGGATGAAATCCCTAGCCAACTTACCTAGACATCATAATCCTACTAAGGTGCGCCTATTTGTAAAAAGCGATAAACTTATACGTTACAAGAGTCCAATCCAATTTACTTAGTAAAATGGAAGAGGCATTCGATCCTTGGGTGTTGTCTAACACTCAACTTTTCGGTAACTCCTCTTGAGTAAACTCAATTGGATGCGCCTAGTTGTGAAGAGTGAATAGACTAGACGGTACAAGGATAAAATCCCTAATCCTATTTACTTTAAAATTGACAAGTTCCAACCAACCTCTAATTCAAAAGAAAAAGTTAGGTACCTTATATTTAAATATATAATTTTAATCAACTAAAATGTGAGTTTGCACAAGTAATAAGTGAATAATAACTAGGCAAGATTAATTTTCCTTTTTCAACATGCTCACAAGATTTTTTTATTTATTTTTTTTTTACCTCATTTACAATTCTACTTATCCAAAGTACTTGTAACAACTTCAAAAATAAAGAAAATATTTACACAAATTAAAAGCTAACAAAAGAAGAAGAAACTAAGCTACAAATGTGTTCTCTAGTCCCACGGCAACCTAATAGGGATTGAGTTTTACCTCAATCCCCGGCAACGGCTCCAAAAACTTGTTGGTTGCATCACCTAACTAATATTATGTGCAAATTTGTGATGCTTCCTACTCCCAAGAATAGGAGGTCAAGTTTTAGTATAAGGGGAATAAGTAAGAGTATCGTACCCAAGGGATTGGGGGAAACTCTATCCTAACTAGATTACCGAAAAATAAAACCTAGAAAACACATGCAATCTACTTTTTACAACTCACAACTTTAGCCCTTTGGAAGCTAAGGTAATGATGATGGTATTAACAAGAGGTGGAGAATCGGCTTGATTGATTTGAGATTTAAAATAAAGCCTTACGTAAAAGTAATCTATGATAATTAAATTGTAGAGACTAAATTAACAAGAAGAGTAGAGACTTAGGCATCACACCTACCCTAACTCATGCACAAATGTAATTTAAAAGTTGATGTGAAACATGCTTGACAAACATCCCCCTAGTGCTTTGGTGAAGCTACCAAGAAACTAACTAATCATGCAATTTAACAAAGTCTTTTGGAGCCAAGTTAAATCACACAACCTTAATCCCAATTATATTACCTTATAATACAAGTGGGCTATGTACCACAAGCCTAACGCCCCCTTAGAGCAATTAGACTCAAGGCACAAGCATTAAGACCAAAGTAAGAAATTCAAGCAACTTAGTACTTCCCTTAAGAAATACTAAGCCACCATCTAAAGGCTACTCATGCTCATGGATTCAAGAAGTTGTCAAATTCCAGTTTCCAATTCATTAGTTATCTAAACATGTTTCCTAGGTGACAAAGCTAGTTAACACATTTAGTAAGCATAAAGTGTAGAAGCCATAGATTCAAACATGCATCAACATCAAACTTAAAGGAAAATTACATTGTTTGCACAAGTTTGGCTAGGGGCAGCCCTAGCCTCAAATCCAACTACTCACTACTCATTACATACAACAAAGCCATGAACTTGAAATACATCAAAGTAAAAAGAGAAGAAGAGCAAGAAGAAAGAGGGAGATTACCAAGGGTTTGGTACCAAGATACCAAACCTTACCAAGATGTAAGACAAGAGAGTGCTTCTATGTATGGTACTAATGGGTCCTAACAAAGAAAGAACTCCATCACCACCATACACAATCCACACAATCTAATATGAATAAAGAACAAGGCTTGAGGATGAATAAAAGTGAGAGAAGAAAGAAAAGGGTAAGAAAATGCTTTCAAAAATGGTATTAATGGGATCTAAGATGGGAAGAACACCATTAACACCATGCTAATCCACAAAATCTTGAAGAAACAAGCTTGTAGTATAAAATATGAGTAGAGGATGAAGAGAAATGAAGTGGGTGTGGTTTTGGTGAAACCTCCAAGCTATCACAACTCTTTCTTACACCAAAACTAAAACTACAAGCTTGCAAATTGAGAGAGAGGAATAGTCAAATCGTCCAAAATGAGAGAGGGAGGTATAAATAGGCCTAAATTGATGAATGAAGGGTGGAGATGCAAGGAAATGAAGGGCTAGATGTGGTGGACAAAGAGGGAAGCACAAATTGTGGATCTAGTCTTTATTAAATGACCAAAAACCTCAAAGATATTTTGGTGGAGAAGGAAAAGGTAAGGGCAGTTTTGATATTTGGCCATAAGGACAAGGAGACAAGGTCAACATCAAAGGGACAAAGCCAAAGATGTCCCTTTCACTTGTCTTCTTCTCATTTGAATTTGAATTAACAAGTCTTCTTCCCTCCAATGCTCTTTCATTTGTTGAATATCAGCCATCACCATATTCCGGCCGCCGGAGTTTGACCGGAGTTCTGCCCGTTGACCGGCGTTGACCGGTCAAATTCGTCTTTTAGTGAAATTTCTTATTTTGCTCCTTTGACTTCAATTCTTCACCCGGTTTCTTCAATATGTGCTAGATCCACCTTTTTGAATTGTTTCCCATCCGTAGCTCTATTTCCTAGCATGAATAGGAAGCGTAATAAGAAATAGATAAAATACGAAAAGATATAGCAAAAGAATAAGAATAAGACAACAATTATTAGGTAATTATTGACCTAACACCCGGACCGGGACCCTACATACAGCCCCGGCCATAGCAGTATGGCGGGAGAGATACGGGCAATGGCCGCAGAGGTCAATCGTCTAAGAGAGGAGAGCGACAGGGACAAAGCTAAGTCCAACGCCCGGTACGAAGAGATGGAAGCGGTGAATGCTGCCCTAGTAGCCGCCCTGGAGAGGGGACGGCAACGTAGTGACGCCATGGCCGAGGCGCAGGCGGCACTCCTACCGGTCCAACCTCAACACACCGAGGCAGGGCAGTCTTCGGGCGGTCGGCCCGGTGATCCCGTGCGAGAAAAGTCGCCGGCAGGCGCAGACCCGCCGAAGAGCACGTCAGCCTCCCGCCAGCTCCGCACTTCGTCTGGGGATGAAGTTGAGACTCCGGCCGCACGGGCGCTGCAGATGTTAGCCAACACCGTGTCGGACTTAAAGGCCCAAATGGAGGCCAACGAGAGAAGAGCCGCGCGGCCGATGGAGGGCGCCCGGTTTAATGAGCGCATGGGCCCTTTCTCGCACTGGGTCATAGAGTCGGGGAGATCTGGCAACCAGAAGTCCCTCAAGCTCACCTATTCAGGGTCCGGTTGCCCGTATCAGCACCTGGACAGTTTCCGGTCCCAAACCTGCGCCAAGGGATACTCTGATGCAGTCTGCTGCAACATCTTCCAGGAGACTTTGTCTGGAGAAGCGTTCAGCTGGTTCTACGAGCTTCCAGCGAACTCGATCGAGGCGTTCGAGCAGTTAGCCGACCGGTTCGTAGGCCGCTTCATTCTCCGAGTCGAGGGAGCCCGGACGTCGACCATCCTCTTCAACTGCATACAAGCCCCCGGAGAGGAGCTGAGAACCTTCGTCAACCGCTGGCAGACGACTACGGCCGGGGTTCGGAACCTGGACAAAGGCATCGCCGAGATGGCGTTTAAGCAGGGGCTCCGAGCGGGTAAGTTTTCCTACGCCGTCCGGGTAGAACTCCCGCAGGGGTATGACGAGTTGATGGCTATGGCCATCCGGCATGCTCAGGCCGATCATGAGACCTATGGGCACCACCTACTGAAGAGGAAGCGGGATGAGCAGCAGGAAGACCATCCCCGGGAAGAGAACCCTCCGCCCGGCCAGGAAGCCAAGCCCAGTCAGCGGACCGAGAACCGCACCGCTCGACCCAGTCGGAACGCCAACAACAGAAACTGGCCACAGCGGCAGCAGAGGCCCTATTCTGATAAACCCCAGAACGAGCACAAGCCGGCGCCGTACCGCCAAGAGCGCCCCCTGGCAATCATGCCAGCACCACCGGCCGGTCAAGAAGTCTTCACCGCTCTCACCACTTCCTACGAGGATATTTTACTTGAGAACGGGAGCGTCATTCCCCCACCGCCCAAGAGAAAGTACCCGAAGGGGAAACTTACAATGGCACAGACGGGCAAGTACTGCTCTTATCATGATGAGGCTACTCATCGAACAAATCAGTGCTGCGCTCTCAAGACAGCGGTACAGGGTTTGATCGATAACAGCCAGCTCCAGCGGTACGTAGGGGAAAGAAGAACAGACCCCGACCGGGAACGTGACCAGGCCTGGTAAACCCGCTAACTCCGAGCGGTTAGTTTGACATATCTCCGGTTAAACCGTTGTAAAAACAAATATATGCAAACTACTTTTGAGAAAATTTCACCGGCTCCGCCAGTTCAAGTATATTCATAATCAAGCAAGTATACAAGCAGTAACCGTTCCGGAAAGATTACAAGGAGAAGAGCAAGGAAAATCCTAAGGAGCCACGACTCCGCCTTCAGCAGGCAATCCGCCAGCCTCTCCTGCGGTACCCTCGTCGTTGACCTCAGTTCCGGCGTTGACTCTGGCTCGGGCAGACTCGGCACCGTTGGTAAAAGAATCCAAGTCCGAGCGAATCGCTTCTTCTGGCTGCCCCTCCACCGCCTCCTGATGGATGTCCGACTGCTCATGGATATCTCCTTCAGCAGCAATCGGCTTCAGGGAAGTGTCTAACCATCCCTTCCCCGCCCATTCCGTGTACGCATCCGAGATGCCCTCTTCCCTGGCCTTCACCAGAAACTCCAGGAACTGATCGCTCTCGCGGTATTTAAGAACGACCCGCTCGTAGAGTTCCGGGTCATCTTCCCCGGTCGCAGCAGCAGTGGCGGCACGCAGAGCGGCAGCTCCCACTTGGAGCTCGTCCACCTTGGCTTCCAGCTCGGCCCTCTCCTTCTCCAGGCTCCGGTTCTGCTCCTCCAGCTTCTTGGCCCTCTCCTCCGATCTGGCCTTCTCCCGATCCGAGCGGGACTTCTCCACCTCCAGGCGCTGTCGGGCCACCGATAAAGCAGTTATCTGTCTCTTCAGCTCCGACAGTTCCTCGCTCGCGTCCGGTTGGTACAGACTGTACAGCAGCTGCGCAACAACAGAAACAGTTAATCGGGCAGTAAGACACACCACCTACAAGCAGTGTAGTGGCACCAATTAGTGCTTACCCGGAGGACGGATTCCTTGCATTTTGGGCGGTTCCCGCCTGCCAGGGCTCCAGAGACCCCAGGTCTGTCCAGACCAAGGCCGGCCAAGTCTGCCGCCACTTGCCGGACGAATGCACTATCCGGGCTTCCCCTTGGTGCCTCCGCAGGTGCGGGACTACTCTGCCGGGCAGCGGCAGCCCTCTCCCCAGTGGAGTTAGTTTGCGCGCCGCTGGTTATCCTGAACCGTTTGACCAGGTTCTCCCGTGCCGACCCGCCAGTAAGCGTCACCAGCGCAGAGGAAGGAATGTCCCCTTCTTTCCGTTTCTCTCCCCGGCCTTCCGGAGAAGAAGATTGTGCGTCTACCCGGGCGACACGAGCCACGTGCAGCACAGACACCGGCCGGTTGGGGATCCTGTTCACTCCACCGGGGATCCTCACTGGCCCCCCGGTAGTCTTGCCCTTTCCAGGCACCGCAAGGGCCGCAGCATGATGAGTCTTCACCCGCCTCAAGAGGTAGGCGCCGTCATCAACATCCATGGCCCTCGGCTCCGGATGAGTCGTGAGCCGGCCGGACTCCTCGTCCACCGACGTCCGCGAGACGGTCTCGCCTTTCTCCTTCAACTTGTTAAGGAGGTCTTCCCCGGCCATTGAGAGAGTGGTTTCGGGCTTGATGACCGCCCGAGAAGATGCACCTGCAAGGAAAGCGAACAGTTAGCATTTTGCCGGGGCTAGCACAAAGTATCACCGCTAAAGGGCTTCCTACGCACCGGGACCCCGCCCGAGTTGGCAGTATTCCAGCACTTCTCGCCGGATAAAGTTGAAAGAACTCCGTTCCAGATCGTCCCAACATCCGAGTACAGTCGAGATCCTCTCATGCTCCAGATCGGATAGCTCGAACGACTGGTCGCCAATGGGTTGGAAGGCGCCAGGAACCCAATACATTTTACTCCTCGCCTGCCACCTCCCGCCCACCATCACCACCTTCTTCCGCCAACTGTTGTCTACCCATGTAGGCATATTGGTGACGATCGGTTGATGGTTCCGGGCGTTGAAGGACAGGCAACCCTGGGACCCTTGTTTCCTGGAGTAGGACAACCTATACAAGGACCGGAATTCATTTACCGTTGGCATACTCATTCCGGACAGATCATATAGGCAGCCGAGGCTCAATAATCGCCTCCACTGGAGCCCAGGAAGCTGCGCGGGCGACACTTGCAGCGCACTGAGCATATACTGCACGAAATTTGGCAGCGGGAGCGAGAGTCCATGCCGGAACTGGTCCTGATGCACGGCAACCCAACCTGCCTCCGGGTTGCAAGCTGACTCTCCAGGATTCAGGGGCCGCAGCAGAACCTCATCCGGGATACCCCACGTTTCCCGGAACGCTGCAATCTCTCCAGGAGTCATGCTACCCTCCGGTTCATCACACACCACAGCATCCTTCCCTCTGCCAATGGTGTAGCTCACGGCCGGAGCACCCGCAAGGCGCACCCCGTGCGGTATTTCAGTCTCCGAGGATTCAGCCCCGGAAGACGAAGACAAAGACGGAGATGAAGCCCTGCTCCCGGAGCAGTCAGCGACTTCGGTCTCCGGGGATTCTGAACCGAGCCAGTCCTCCAGCCTCTTCGTATCATCCACGATGGGACCCCTGGCAGCCGATTCGGAAGCCCGGTCAGAACTTGAAGAAGACATCTTAACCTAGGGGAAGAAAACAAAACCCTAGCGCTCGTCAGCAACAGGCTACAACAGCGCCTTCTATGGCCTCTCCCCAAGTTTCCCGCAGAGCAGTTCAGTCAGCGACAGAGATCCCTCCCCCCCCCCCCCCCCCGCCGCAAAACAACAAAACCAAAACAAGAACAACACCGGGGCAAAGAAATCAACAAACTTACCGATTAGTATGCTCAACCGAGGACAGTCCGCCCTGCGAAAGCAGCGAGCAATGGTAGGAAGAGAGTAGGGAGCAAACGGATCTCGTGGGGCAAAAGGGCTCAGAGTTTTCGCCGGATTTCTCTCTTTCTCTTAGTTTCTCCAAAGCAAGAAGCAACAGCAGAAAGAAGAGCAGAAGAGGCCTTTTTATAGAGGGGACCGGTGCCCTAGGCAATTGAAATCCCTCCAAAACAAGTAATCAGAGCAACTAAAACGCCTGCGAATCCAGGCCCTTCATCTCAAGACCGCCCCCCGCTGGCACGTGTCCCAGCATTGGTAAACTGCCCATACCATCATAACTGACGGCACTGATGGACTTCCTCCTTAAATGCATGTCAGCCACTTGTCCCACACGCTGGCGACAGGAAGGTAGGAGCGGGAACCGAGGCATCAGGCCCTCCCACACTTCCCCAGGTTCCACGGTTGCACGCCATCTTCGCTGCATATCTCGAAGACCTCTCCCCGGTGGTGATCATCCAACCGCTTCGAGACCATCTATCCGGGTATGAGCAATATGAGACTTGTCTCGATATGGCAGGATGCCCGGTCGAGGTCCGCCCGGCACCATGGCAGTTCGCGGTTATGATCATTCAACCGGCTGCATGGCTTCTTCGCTGTATATCTCGAAGACCTCTCACCGGTGGTGATCATCCAACCGCTTCGAGAGCATCCATCCGGATACGAGCCATCCGCCCGGCACCATGGCAGTTTACGGTTATGATTATTCAACCGGCTGCATGGCTTCTTCGCTGTATATCTCGAAGACCTCTCACCGGTGGTGATCATCCAACTGCTTCGAGAGCATCCATCCGGGTACGAGCCATCCTCCCGGCACCATGGCAGTTTACGGTTATGATCATTCAACCGGCTGCATGGCTTCTTCGTTGTATATCTCGAAGACCTCTCACCGGTGGTGATCATCCAACCGCTTCGAGAGCATCCATCCGGGTACGAGCCATCCGCCCGGCACCATGGCAGTTTACGGTTATGATCATTCGACCGGCTGCATGGCTTCTTCGCTGTATATCTCGAAGACCTCTCACCGGTGGTGATCATCCACCGCTTCGAGAGCATCCATCCGGGTACGAGCCATCCGCCCGGCACCATGGCAGTTTACGGTTATGATCATTCAACCGGCTGCATGGCTTCTTCATTGTATATCTTGAAGACCTCTCACCGGTTGTGATTTTCCAACCGCTTCGAGAGCATCTATCCGGGTATGAGCCCTCCTTCTAGCACCATCTTCGTTGCATATCACTGGGGGACTCGTCTCGATATGGCATGTCGCCCGGTTGAGATCCGCCCGGTCCGTAGCAGTTCACGGTTAGGTATCATTCAACCGGCTGCACGCCATCCTACTAGAGACCTCGTCTCGATATGGCATGTCGCCTGGTCGAGGTCCACCCAGCTACATCTCACTTGGGGGACTCGTCTCGATATGGCAGAACACCCGGTCGAGATCCGCCCACCAGTTACGACGCATCCAACTGGCTCGAGAGCACATTCCGGGAACAGGATCCACCTGGCCCCATGGCATTTCACTGGAGGACTCGTCTCGATATGGCAGGACGCCCGGTCGAGTCCCACCCGGTACCATGGCTTGACCCCGGTCATGAGAACATTCGACCGGCATGGGCTTTATACACCCGGGTGAGTTTACATCTAACTCATGTACTCTTGTCCAGCAGGATAAAAACCCTGCATCGCATTGAACCGCGATCAACGTGGGGCTGCACGGCGAGCCTTGTCACTTCAACGCCACCCCCCTTACCTCAACGCTTATTCAACACAAGCTGAGAAGAACTAGCAAGTGTTCACCGGTGCTTTAAACAGCCCGCAACACCGGGGTAATCTCCCCGCAGCCTAGCAATATGGGACTCGTCTCGATATGGCAGAACGCCCGGTCGAGATCCCATGAACTCCACTCTGTTCCGCTTTGGCAGATCGCCCGGTAGAGGCTCAGTGAACTCCGCTCCATTTCGATTTGGCAGATCACCCAGTTGTGACCCAGTGAATCTCCGCTTCGTACCGATAGGGCAGAGTGCCCGGCCGGAATTCCATGCACATCTCTTGCATGGCGGATTTCAACGCCCCATTATCATCCCATGCACAAATCTCTTGCATGGCGGATTTCAACGCCCCATTATCATTCCATGCACACATCTATTGCATGGCATCATGGCATCATCTCATACACTCTCCGGGTTCCACCCCACTCCATGCTCATAGCCCCACAACACCTGAGCACAGTACTACTTATATATACAAACGTACTTATAAACTATTGCTTCCCATCGGTAACAGGTACTCACCTCGGTCACGCCCAATCTTTAACGCGGACTTGGGGGACTGGGCACCGGTAGGTTGGTAACCCTGCGGGTCTGCGGGACAAGAGCAAGACAGATTTAAGTCCCCATTCAAGATTGCACTTGACCGGGAACTTGGGGGACTTCTTGATAGTAGCCGCAGAGAGGCTACAGCAGGCCCACAGACCTGCAGCAAGTGCACCAGGGCCCGGCCCAAGGCCCGGGACCGGCTCACCAGCACCTGGCCTCGGGGTCCAGCACTCTATCCTGCCACCAGGGACCCTGGGACCGGGGGCGCCTGCCTGCCAAAGAGGGCACCAGAATGTACAAACAGAAGGGAACCAGTCCCACATCGAAGGGTGAGGCCAGCCCTCACCCCCAACCACCTATATAAGGGCCCCAACTACCCTCTTTAATAGGTAACTTATCTCTCTCCCCGCTTACATACGTGCTCAAGTTATATATATCCCAACTATACTAACTTAGGCATCGGAGAGGAGAAGACCGGCCCGCCCGGTATTCCCCTTAGTAAGCAGGATTGCAGGAGATCAAGTTGGATTCATCTGTTTCTACCAGGCCCCCGGGTTTAGGCAGAAACAATATGAGATTATTTTGCAGGTACAAGTTGTGCACGTATTATGGTCTCATCATGTGCCCAAATACTTTCTTCTTGTGCGTAAATGATAACATACATGATGGGAAGAAGGAATAGGTAAGGTTGCTATTGTCAATTTAGTGCTTTGATTTGATGAAACATGCAAGCTATTTGTTGCCTTACAATCTATTCTCTTGCATATACTTTGAGTGAATATTCCCATATCATGAGTGAAAAGAAGAGAGTATGCCTAGTGAGGAGGATTAAATTAACTTAACATGTTGACACGCTGATTTTCTCACTTCTTACTTATTCATACCATGAAACATGTCTATGACGCTTGGAATTACTGTGCTTACATTTGAATGCTTAACTTGAAAGCTATGTGTTTAAAAGATCCTGAGACAATCATTTAGGGGCAGCAATTTTAGTAGAGTCTTTTATTTTCAGGAATTAATTGAGGAAATTCGGTGGAGAAAACAAAGAAGAAATCGGACAGAAATTATTACCTATTACCAAATGCAAGAGAAGAGTTGCAATGCAGGAATTAATGTGTTTGCTCATGGTGCTATTGAAATTAAAAGTGATATTACAGGTAAAGAATTCAAGGTGAATGGTAATTGACTAAAGCCTTATTACGAGCCTTATGAGGAGCATCTTGAGGAAATAGATGTGGAGGACGCCCCAAGATCAAAGTGAACATGTGAAGAGTCTAGGCTAAATGACTATAAACAATTAAGCGTTGCATGGGAGGCAACCTATTTCAACCAAAATTGTGAAGGAGCCATCAACGAGAGTTTGAAATTTCTAAATCCCTAAACTCTTTTTGGTTGAATTGTATAAATGGAGATATGAGAATTATCATGTGCTTAGAAATTACAACATTATTTTGATATACATTGAGGACAATGTAATTTTCTAAGTGTGGGGTAGTGATACATGTTTCCATATTTTTCTTTTTCTTGTTTATTTAGTTGTTTCGAGTCAAGAAAAAGAAAATCGGAAAAATTCAGATAAATTTAAAGATTTCGTTGTTTTTAGTTTAAGATTGAGTCTTAAATGCCCCAAAATGAGTCGATGATGATTATATCTTTGAATGCATAGATGATTGTTTTGCATGATCATAAAAATAAATTGTGAGTTTCATGGACATTGTGATTGGTATGAACATGTGAGATTATGATTGACATACAATAAAACATGCATGTTTGAGTTAATTTGTTTCCATAATATCCTATGTGAGCTTTCGTGCCAAATACTTTCTTCTTGTGCGATAAATATAATACATGGCAGAAATTTGTCTAAACTTCATCATTCTTTGAATATTCAATGACTATGTGCCATAGATTTTAATGAACTCTAGAATGCTAGAACTCACTCTTGATGATTTTTGAGACTATTATTCATGACTATGCCTTGATTTCGAATATGATTGAGATGATCTTGTTAGGTTTACCACCAAAGCCAAATAAAGCATGTGCCTAATTTGTGCCCGTCGTGGGACTCCTTAGTTTTAACCCCTTTGAGCCGAAATTCAGCCATTTTATATCATCACCATGATACACTTTCCTTGTGCTTAGAATAGTTTTATCCTAACCCTTGTTATCAAGACTTGGTAAAGCTTAATTTTATTGTGGAATTGTGATATGAAGTGATAATTTAAAGCAAGTGTGGGGTAAACTTAGCCAAAGATTATGTAAAATTAATTGATGCCGTGCCTAAAGAAAAAGAAAAAAACAGAAAAATTGTGATCGGACAGAAAATAAAAGAGAAAAACATTGAGTCTGAAAGAAAAAGAAAGAAGAGGCACGGCTAAAAATGAAGAGGTGCTAGGTTGTTTTGTGAATTTGAAGTTTGTTTGATTAATTGAAGGTCTACTATGGTTATATTTGACCTTTGTTCATGTTCACTATGTTATGGGGAAGAAAAGAATGAAGTTTGGGTCCAACATGATGAAATTTGTCCTTGGAGTGAAGTCATAAGGAGTATTGAGCTTTGCTAAGTCTTGGTGACATTGTCTCACCATTATCCTAAATACGAATACCTTATGCCGAGCCCCATTATATTCCCTTGTAAAGATTTCTCATGATTCTTAAAATAGGTGAACTGTGTATGTGGAGATTATCTCAAGAGTTGAGCCTATGGTTTTGGTTCATTTGTGCACATAATTGTTAAATGAAGTTTATCTTGATAATACTATTCACAAAGTGTCTTTATTTGATAACATATGCAAGATACTCTTTGTAATTCTCAATCTATTTTCTTGCATATACTTTGAGTGAATATTACCATATCATGAGTGAAAAGAAGAGTATGCCAAGTGAGGAGGATTGAATTAACTTGACATGTTGACATGCTTATTTTCTCACTTCTTACTTGTTCATGCCATGAAACATGTCTATGACGCTTGGGATTATTGTGCTTACATTTGGATGCTTAACTTGAAAGCTATGTGTTTGAAAGATCCTGAGACAATTATTTAGGGGTAGCAGTTGTAATAGAGTCTTTTATTTTGTTTTGCTAAGGGACTAGCAAAAGCTAAGTGTAGGGTAGTTGATAAGTGCATAATATACGACATTCCTAATGTGTTTTATCCCCATTTATGCAATGATTAACCCTTATTGTTGCAATTTAGAGTCCTTTAGTCGAGTCAGGAGTCTTTGGTAGAGTCGGTTTGTGAAATGAGCTAAAACGTCTAAAAACGCTGAATTTGTGAAGAGTTTGAGTTGAACTAGGATTCTTAAGTCAAGAGTTTGATTCAAAGTAAGACTCCTTATGCAAATAAGAGTCTTAATCAGTTTAGGAGTCTACAATGTTTCGACGTTTCTGAAAACGTCGAAAGTTCTAAGAGTTTCAATCAAAATAGAACTCCTTGTTGAACCAGGAAATCCTGAATGAATCAGGAATCATACTCTTAATAATTCTCCTACATTTTATCTTGTCTTTTTAATATTTCTTCTCTCTTATTTTCAGGAATTAATTGAGGAAATTCGGTGGAGAAAACAAAGAAGAAATCGGGCAGAAATTATTACCTATTGCCGAATGCAAGAGAAGAGTTGCAATGCAACTAGGACAAGAAGAGAGGATGAATTAAATCAAGGATAAATGGAAGAGATATTGCAAGGATATTCAGTAATTATCCAAGGGAAATTCAGCAACAAATTCAAAAGAAAAGGAAGAGATAATTCAGAAAAAGAAGAAGAAAAATCGGAAGAAACCTTGATTAAATTCGGCAGAATTCCTGTGCACGTCATCCAACTTCCACAGACTCTCCAAGACAGCTCACTTTGAACCAGATGGCGTGCCATATATGAATGGAAAGCTACGGGGGCCTAGTATCCAAATCAGTTGGAATCCCCTCAATAGCTATTTTCTGGAGAGAGTTATGATGTAATCAATGCACGGAGGTCATTCTGCCGAATTCAGAAAATCAAGGAAAACCTAAACCAATTCGGTTTTGGTTTGTGGCCGGCTTCTCTAGGTTATTTCCTCTATAAAAAGCCATGTAATAGTCAGAAAAAGATATCTCATCTCTCACTTTCACATAGCCCTTACTATCTAAATTTCGTACCATCCATCCCCATTGAAACCACTCTTTGCCGAAGCTTTCTTGAAGGTTTACCAAAGTGTGATTAACTCTTCTTCCATGGCTTTTATTTTTCTGTACAATTACTTAACTTTGTCTATGAAGTTTGTAAGGATTTGTGGATGTTTTATTGGTTTTATTAATCTGAATTTAGACTTTCGAATATGCATGTTTGTTGTTTAATTTCCGATTTTTGTTCTTAACAAGTTTCGAATTCTAATCAGGGTTTGTATATAATTTTGGTAAGTTATCAGGGTTTTGTTTTGGTTTATTTTATGAATTCGTATGCACAACAAGTTGTAAACTTGAGGGCAGCCTAGGCCATGGCTGATTCTTGGGTGTATGCTTCATGTTGCCGAATGTGTATGAGGTAAATTATACACGAAGTTGGTTTACCTTGTATGAATTCCAAGGGTAGCGTAATTCTGAAAATATGCATGATAATGGGGTGAGGTGACACCATACTTGTTACTTATTTCCAATTCGACTCATTGTGCTTATGTGTTTCTTGGTTTAATATCTACACGAAGTGTCTTTAAACTGATTAGCACAATGTTTAGGATTTCGCACGAAGCTGATTCTAAATAATTAAGGAGTTTTACTAATTAGATGAACCACGAAGGGCTCTAATTAAATTGGAACTAGAACTAATCTTGAGGATTTGCCGAACTGTTTGCTGTATCCATGATTGAATTAGCTGCATGTTATGTGAGTTTTGTGTAATTTGTATTGTGTGAAAGATGATTATCATGTGTAAATAATAGTTTAGGTTTTTATTTATATTATTTTCGTAATTTTCATGAGATTAAAACCCCAATTTGATTGTATGAGAAGGGTAATATATGTATGAGATTATTTTGCATGTACAAAATGTGCATGTAATTTGGTCCCATCAATTTTTAGCGCCGTTGCCTGGGAAATTAAAATTGTTTAATTTCATGAAGTGTTACTTTGTAACAATTTTTTATTTGTTTATATTTCAGATTGTTTAATTTTTAGTTGTGTATAATTTCAAGTTTTTCGGGTTTGTAATAGTAATTAGTGTTTCGATTTTTGTTTTATAATTGTTGCCGAAATTTTTGAGTTATCATGTGGTATATGTTTGTGACACCTAGTTAAATTGCTAGAAGTCTAAAGGTTTATTTGTGCTTTATTTACTTTGGTTTTTGAAGGGAAGAAGGAATAGGTAAGGTTGCTATTGTCAATTTATAGCCTTAACCCTTCATACGAATGATGCCTTAGCAAATCCGCTTTTATGAACAATCGGGAAACAGGGTAGTGACCTCCCAACTCATAGGAGCGATGCTTTGGTAGATCCATTTTTTTATGAGGTTGAGGGCGGCTTTTATTAGACAATAGTGGTACTGTCAACACATTATTCCAAATTGAGTAAGGGGAGAAAAGGTTCGCCTATTAGTTCGTTTGTCTCTATTATGTTGTCAAGGTTTGTTTAACTAGATCTCAAGGCCCGTAGACTGCTATCCCATCATGTACAAAATTGCGGGAGTTCGCTCTCCGTGGTGACCAACAACGAGTCTTACCTTGCTCCATGATAGAACTTTCGTTCTAGCCTTCTGAAACCATGGAATTTTGTGTCTAGACGATAGCACCTAGGCCGCACGACCGCCGAGCTTCAAAATCTAAAGTAGATTAAGTACGAGTATGTCTTAAAAGCTTGAATTAAAATTTTACCTTTAACTTTTGAGGTATATCGGATAAAAACATGATACTACCTTGGACTGTTTCAGCCCATTGCACTGTTATCTCCTCTGCTCCACGTACCTAGAATTTTAAAGTTTTGAATAAAAGCAATTAGACACTAAGAGTTCGACATACTTGTATGTTCTAAAAATTTGGGAAATTTTGTAAAGTTTAATTTTGAATCCTTTGTTACTTGTTAAACGGAATGCTTGTTTAATACTTGTAAATTTTGTATGACTTCTACTTTGATTGTGATTTATTCCTTTTTACTTGTTTATACTCTTACACTTTGTCATTACACGTTTTACTTATACTAATAATTTGTTTGTGATATAAACTCCCATATGTGTGCTTTATACATGTAGAAATTTTCGTTAACTATATGTTACAAATATTACTAACTCTAAATCTAACTTTCTAACTTTTATAATTTTCTTGTATGTATGTCTCCTGTAACATGTTGTAACTACCCGCAATTTTCGTTGAGCCTTTGTCCTTGTTTATCTAACATACTTGTAGAGTTTGATTGTCAGTTGCAGATCATAAGGAAGAGGTGAAGAATTACATTGTTAACAGTTGATTGGAACTCTCAATAAGTTGGGAAGGACGACTTGTGTTACAAGAAGAGACTCCATACTCTAGACTTGTGTTCATGATTTGCAATTAAATTTTACTAATTAATTGTTGTATATTGGTACACTAACTTCTACTGACTTTTGCTAATTTGCTAACTCTATACTAACTCATTCTTTGAATTCTACCAAAGATCTTATGGCTGATGGAACTCAGTTTATCAAGGACCTTGTGTCCTCAAATGTGCCTGTTGGGTTCCCACTTCTACTCTCACTATTATTCTCTCTGATGACGCTATGCGGATTATGAGTGAAGTGACCGGCAATTGGAAGAGCGACTTTTGGTGGATGTACACCTCCAAGAGGCGCCAATTACGAGCGAATGAATAGAGAAGAGTCTAGGCTAAAGGACTATAAACAATTAAGCGCTGCATGGGAGGCAACCCATTTCAACCGAAATAGTGAAGGAGCCGTCTACAAGAGTTTGCATTTTCTAATCCCTAAACTCTTTTTGGTTGAATTGTATAAATGGAGATATGAGAATTATCATGTGCTTAGAAATTACAACATTATTTTGATCTACATTGAGGACAATGTAAATTTCTTAGGGTGGGGTAGTGATACATGTTTCCATGTTTTGTTTTATTTATTTTAATTTATTTCGAGTATTTTGTTTTATTTAGTTTAGTTTATTTCGAGTCAGAAAAAGAAAAATACAGAAAAATTTAAAAAAATTTGTTACTTTTTTTTTTCGTTGCTTTTAGTTAAGATCGAGTCTTAGATGCCCCTAAAAGAGTCGATGATGATTATATGTTTGAATACATAGATGGTTGTTTTGCATAATCATAAGAATTAATTGTGAGTTTCATAGATATTGTGATTGGTATGAACATGTGAGATTATGATTGACATACAATAAAGCATGCATGTTTGAGTTAAATTGTTTCCATAATATCCTATGTGAGCTTTTGTGTCCAAATACTTTCTTCTTGTGCGTAAATGATAACATACATGGCAGAAATTTGTCTAAACTTCATCATTCTTTGATTATTCAATGACTATGTGCCATAGATTTTAATGAACTCTAGAATGCTAGAACTTGCTCTTGATGATTTTTGAGACTATTATTCATGGCTATGCCTTGATTTTGAAAGTGATTGAGAAGATCTTACTAGGATTACCACCAAAGCCAAATAAAGCATGTGCCAGATTTGTGCCCGTCGTGGGACTCTTTAGTTTTAACCCCTTTAAGCTTACATTGAACCTTTCTTTCATTACCTATACACATCTCATATGCTTAGTATAGCTATATCTTTACCTTTGTTCTCAAGACTTGGTAAAGCTTGATTTTGTTGCGGATACGCGATTTGTAGTAATGTTGTGAAACAAGTGTGGGGTGAACTTAGCATTGTTTATAAATTGATTAATGCCGTGCCCAAAAGAAAAGAAAAGAAAAGCAATTCAGATAGAAAAATACAAAGAGAAAAATGTTAGTCCGAAACAAAAGAAAGAGGAAGGCACGGTTTCAAAGTGATTTTTGCTAACTTGTTGTGAAATTGGAGTTTGTTTGAAAATTGAAGGTCTATCATTGTATACATGACTTTTGTTTGATTTCACTATGTTTGGGAAAGAAAAGAATGAAATAGGGCCCAACAAGTTGAAACTTGGCCCTTAGAGTGAAGTCATAAGAAGCAGTGAGTTTTACTAAGTCTTGGTGACATTTATCACCACTATCCTAAATGCGAATTCCTTATGCCGAGCCCTAATATATTCCCTTGTAAAGATCTCTCATGATTCTTAAAATAGGTGAACTTTGTATGTGGAGATTATCTCAAGACTTGAGCTTATGGTTTTGGATCATTTGTGCACATAGTTGTTATATGAAGTTTATCTTAATAACATTATTCACAAAGTGCTTTGATTTGATGAAATATGCAAGCTATTTGTTGCCTTACAATCTATTCTCTTGCATATACTTTGAGTGAATATTGCCATATCATGAGTGAATATTGCCATATGCCTAGTGAGGAGGATTAAATTAACTTAACATGTTGAAATGCTGATTTTCTCACTTCTTACTTATTCATACCATGAAACATGTCTATGACGATTGTTAGGGGCGAAAAGGTTCGCCTATTAGTTCGTTTGTCTCTATTATGTTGTCAAGGTTTGTTTAGCTAGATCTCAAGGCCCATAGACTGCTATCTCTTCTCTGTGGAATTAACTTAGGGAGTTCGCTCTCTGTGGTGACCAACAACGAGTCTTGCCTTGCTCCATGATAGAACTTTCGTTCTAGCCTTCTGAAACCACGAAATTTTGTGTCTAGACGATAGTACCTAGGCCGCACGACCGCCGAGCTTCAAAACCTAAAGTAGATTGAGTACGAGTATGTCTTAAAAGCTTGAATTAAAATTTTACCTTTAACTTTTGAGGTATATCGGATAAAAGCATGATACTACCTTGGACTGTTTCATCCCATTGCACTGTTATCTCCTCTGCTCCACGTACCTCGAATTTTAAAGTTTTGAATAAAAGCAATTAGACACTAAGAGTTCGACATACTTGTATATTCTAAAAATTTCGGAAATTTTGTGTTTATGTGTTTCTTGGTTTAATTTCTACACGAAGTGTCTTTAAACTGATTAGCACTATATTTAGGATTACGCACGAAGCTGGTTCTAAATAATTAAGAAGTTTTGCTAATTAGATGAACCACGAAGCGCTCTAATTAAATTGGAACTAGAACTAATCTTGAAAATTTGCCGAACTGTTTGCTGCATCCATGATTGAATTAGCTGCATGTTATGTGAGTTTTGTGTAATTTGTATTGTGTGAAAGATGATGATCATGTGTAAATAATAGTTTAGGTTTTTATTTATATTATTTTCGTAATTTTCAGTAGCATATAGAATCCAAATTAAAACCCCAATTTGATTGTGTAATACTTCATGAGATTAAATGCCCTTGATTTCCCCGGATAGAACGATTCCTATTTGTCAATACTACACTCAACACAAGAAGGGTAATATATGTATGAGATTATTTTGCAGGTACAAAATGTGCATGTAATTTGGTCCCATCAGGCTTTCACCTCCACCCACTTTGAAATATAATCAACAGCCAATAAGATATAAAGAAAGCCTTTGGATGAGGGAAAAGGTCCCATGAAATCTATACCCCATAAATCAAAAATTTCAACCTCTATAATAGGAGAAAGGGGAATTTGATCTTTTGGACCAATGTTACCTGTTCTTTGGCATCTGTCACACGTTTTACACATGGTATACGCATCTTTAAAAATTGTAGGCCAAAAGAATCCACAATCCAATACCTTAAGGGCTGTCTTCTTAGGTCCAAAATGACCTCCACACGCCTCATTGAGACAAAAAGCTAGGATCGACCTATGCTCTTCTTGTGGGACACATCTTCGAATGATCTGATCACTACAATGCTTCCATAGATATGGATCATTCCATATGTAGTGTCAAGCTATCTTTTTGATCCTTATCTTGGCTGTATGCAAAAATGTACTAGGAAAAGTCTTAGTAACTAAGTAATTCATAATATCAGCATACCAAGGTTCATGTGTCTCAATATGAAAGAGCTGCTCATCTAGGAAGGACTCTCTTAATGGGAGCGTGTCCTCCTCTTGCACAATTCTGCTCAAGTGATCCGCCACAACGTTTTCACTTCCCTTTTTGTCCTTGATTTCGATGTCAAACTCTTGTAATAAGAGGATCCATCGAATCAATCGTGGTTTGGCATCTTTCTTCTTCATCAAGTACCTAAGAGCTGCATGTTCTGAATAAATTGTCACTTTAGAATTCAAAAGATAAGATCGAAATTTTTCTAAAGCAAATATGACAGCCAAAAGCTCTTTTTTTGTGGTGGAATAATTCATTTGAGCATCGTTCAACATTCTAGAGGCATAGTATATTGCATTCGGCCTCTTCTCATTTCTTTGTCCAAGAACTGCTCCAACGGCATAATCACTTGCATCACACATGAGCTCAAAAGGAAGCTCCCAATTAGGTGGCGCCATGATTGGTGCCGAAATTAGCAATTCTTGGAGCTTCAAAAATGCTGTCTCACATGCTGCATCCCAAACAAACGGAACATCCTTCTGCAAAAGAGAACACAAGGGTTTTGCCACCAAAGAAAAGTCTTTGATGAACCTTCTATAGAAACCTGCATGGCCAAGAAAAGAACGAACCTCCCTCACAGTTTTGGGGGAGGGTAAATATTGCATAACATCAATCTTGGCATTATCAACCTCTGTTCCCTTAGCAGATATTATGTGTCCCAAAACTATTCCTTGATTAACCATAAAATGACATTTTTCCCAATTCAAAACAAGGTTAGTTTCTACACATCTCTCCAAGATTAATTCCAAATTATCTAAACATACATCAAAGTCTTGTCCATAAACAGAAAAATCATCCATAAAGACTTCAATGATATTTTCAATGTAATCTGAGAAAATGGAATACATACAACGTTGAAATGTACCTGGTGCGTTGCATAAACCAAAAGGCATGCGTCGATAGGCAAACGTACCAAAGGGGCACGTAAACGTTGTCTTCTCTTGGTCATCCGGGTGAATGCAAATCTGATTGTACCCACTATACCCATCCAAAAAACAATAGAACTCGTGTCCAGCTAATCGTTCCAACATCTGGTCCATGAAGGGCAAAGGCATGTGATCCTTACGTGTAGTAGCATTCAGCTTTCGATAATCAATGCACATCCTATGACCTGTCACCAATCTTTCGATAATCAATGCACAGCTATTGAGCAAGGGGCCGGAATTGACAAAAGAGGAGATCGGATTTCAGAAGAAGCATGGCTCGAACTTGAGCCGTGTATGGCACAAGTAGTTGCCGAAATAGAGGCACTACCTTATGTGGGTTCTAACAAATTCTTGTCAATTCTAATTTCCACTAATAAAATTCTACCATCTGTGAAACAGGCCCCAAAATTAGAGCTTAAGGCTCTACCATATCACTTGAAGTACATATACTTGGGAAACGATGACACTCTACCAGTTATTATTGCGAATTTGATTCATGGTTTATATGTGATTGCTGAATTAGATTTTGGGTTCTTATGATATATTGTATATAATTTTGCATGTTGATTTCATAATTATTAGGTTTAGGGCAGTAGCTTTTTATATATGTTCTTGATGATATTTGATTAATTTTCATGAGTTCGTGCATCACAAATCGTGTGCTTAAGGGCTGACTTTGTGGCTTCTCCTTAGGTGCCGATTTTATATACCAAAACAATTTAGATTGCTTCATACCACTACAACAGCAGAAATCTTAGGCGACGAAAATTTTTCGTCACCTAAGAAGGTTTTTCGTGGCCTAAGTTCTTAGGTGACGAAAAATTGGTGGCCTAAGTTTCGTCGTCTAAAGATTGTGGTCTAAGAAAGTAGGCGACGAAAAAAAACAATTTCGTCGACTAAGAAAACACTTAGACGACGAAATAATTTCGTCGTCTAAGAAAGTTAGTGAGGACAAAAAATCTCTTGGAAGACGAATTTTTTCGTCGGCAGAATGCAACTTAGTCGACGAAGTATTAAACATTCGTTGACTAAGTAATTTACTTAGTCGACGAAACTTTAAGATTTCGTCGACTAAGACATCTACTTCGTCGACGAAGCTTAAATATTTCGTCGACTAAGAGACCCACTTAGTCGACGAAACTAGAATGTTTCGTCGAGGTAGTAATTTACTTAGTCGACGAACCATTAATATTTCGTCGACTAAGTAAACTTCTAAGTCGACGATATTCGATTTTTTTGTCGACTAAGTGTGTCTCTTAGTCGACGAAATATTAACGCTTCGTCGACTAAGTATTAATTATTTAAATAAAAAAATAATTGAGACTGAATATACTAAATGTAAATATATTAAAATTTATTCATATTTTATTCATATAAATTAAATACTTAATTATTAATAAAATTTATTCATACAAATTAAATAGTATTTAATACATTTGTTCATACAAATTACACTACCAGAAAAGGGGGTCATAGCCGACGATATGAAAAAAAACGGCCGACGAAAGAGTACTTCGTCGGCTATAACCCCTTATAGCCAACGAAGTACTCTTTCGTCGGCCACATCGTCGGCTATAATATTATAGCCGACGAGTCGTCGGCTATTCCTTGACGTCGTCGGCTATAACTATAGCCGACGAAATTTTTTTGGTTATAGCCGACGAGGAGGGTCTTCGTCGGCTATAACCCTTATATCAGATCTATTCTGCACCAGCGAGCTCACTTCGTTGAAATTTTTTCGAAAAATTTTGAAAACGCTCTGAAATCGTCCAAAACCTCGGCCATAAGCTTGAAAGGTACGTATATTGCTGTGTGTGTTGATTTAGTTGGTTATATGCAGAGGTGTGTTAATTTAGAGTTTAATTAGAATAAATGTGTGATTAATTTGATATATATATGTGTTGAGATGAGATTATTAATGGCCGGGTTGATATGTTGGTTAGATAGAATTGAAGTTTTGTTGAAGATTAGTGATTGATTGTTGATTTAGAGGTGATTTTAGATGAATTTGATGAAAAAATGTATATATATATATATTAATTAATTTAATTGTAATTAAAAATATATTGTTGGTATATATAAAAAATATATTGTGTTCAATTAATTAGGGAGATTGATGATGTTTTAATTAATTTAGGGATGTATATATATATATATATATATATATATATATATATATATATATATGTGTGTGTGTGTGTGTGTGTGTGTGTGTGTGTGTGTAATGATGAATTTTTTAATTAATTAGTACGTACGTACGTACGTAGTACGTGCATATATACATATCTATATATAATTATATTTATTTATTGAATTTACAGGATGGACAAGAGTTGGATTACCCTTGGAAGATGGGATCAGGCGTATCATGATGGAGTTAGGAGTTTCCTGGAATTTGTGGTGGCTAACTGTGGAGACACTACACTTCATTATTGCCCGTGTAAAAACTGCAAGTGTGCCAGCCCACGACAACGTTTTTCCATAGAGAAAGTGGAGCAACACCTGGCTAGATATGGATTTTGGGTCCTATACACTAATTGGATTTATCACGGTGAACCAGAGTTTGCGGGTCCTCATGATCATGGACAATTTGCCGAGAGAAGGAGTTCGTCCAATGATCCAACAACGAACTGGATCAACGATATGTTTCCTCGTGAGAGCGGTGTCTTTGATGAAGCACCAGATGTGCAACTCCCTCCTCCGGAGATGGAGTGTTTCCCTGATATTGAGCCACTCGAGCCATTACCCCGATCACCGGTCAACACAAGTGGTATGGAAAAGTACAACAACCTGATCGCATTGCAACAGACTCCGTTGTACCCCGGATGCAGTAAGACTGTCCTTGAATCTGTCATGGGAGTGATGAAGATCAAAACGGAGAACAAAGGCACTGTCAAATCGGTTGATGATTGGCTGAAGATATGGGGTGGGGCGATGCCCCTCGGACATCGGCTTCCTACCAGTCATCATAAGGTGCGACATATCCTTAAAGATCTCGGCCTTTCCTACATCAAGATTCATGCATGCAGATACGATTGCGTTCTGTTTTACGGGGAAGGACTTGCAGATCTTGAATACTGCCCAGTATGCAATACAGAGCGGTAGAAGTTCACTCCTAAAGGGAACAAGAAAGCTGTGAAGATACTTCGGTACTTCCCGCTGATTGATAGGCTTGAGCGGTTGTTCATGTGTGCTTTCACGGCCGAAGCTATGAGATGGTGGGCTGAGAGGAATGTGCCTGACGATGACACCCTTAGACATCCCGCCGACAGAGAGGCTTGGAAGAAGAATGTGTTGGAGTTTCCTGAATTTGCATCAGAGGTTCGAAATGTTTAGCTAGGGCTATCATCCGACGGTTTCAACCCTTTTGGCAAGAAAGAGATTCAGTACAGTGTGTGGCCAGTTATTTTGATTCCGTACAACCTTCCACTGTGAATGTGCATGAAGAAGGAATATAACATGCTCACATTGTTGATTCCAGGCCCAGGTTATCCGGGAAAGTGTCTCGATGTGTATTTGAGACCCGTAATTGAGGAGCTTCGGTACTTGAGTCTGAAAGGCCACCTGGTCTACGACCGGTTCAAAAATGAGATGTTCCGGATGCGTGCCATGCTTGTTGGCACAATCAGTGACTTTCCTGGGAGGGGTATGTTGTCAGGCAGCGTCACCAGGGGTTACAGGGCTTGTTCAGAGTGCATGACTGTTGATTGCTCCAGTCCTCATTGCAGCAAGATTGTCTAGATGCGTCACCGTTGTTGGCTTCCTCATGACCATCCATTTAGGGACGATGCACAGGCTTTTGATGGGACTGAAGAAAGGGGCTGGGCACCGGACCGATGGACAGGGGAGGAAATATTGGCAGTGTTGAATGAGTATGACTTTGATCCGCTTAGCAATCATCCCGATGTGTTGCGCACGATTCTAGGGAGGCCCGATCGGTATAGGTTCTGGTCACACAAGAGCATCTTCTGGGAACTTCCTTATTGGTCCAGGTTGCCTATCAGACACTACCTGGATGTCATGCATATAGAGAAGAACGTGTGTGAAGCCGTGGTTGGCACAGTTTTGAATTGGGAGAAGAAAACAAAAGACACCCCCAAGGCACGCGTTGATCTGAGAAATATGGGACTGCGGGACCATTTGTGGTTGAGAGTGGGCAGGAGCAAAATGCCCCAAGCTCCTTACACCGTCTCCAGGGATCAGAAACATGAAATCTTTGGATGGATGAGTAATGTCAGGTAACTTTTTATTAGGCATGTATTCCCTAAAGAATCCATCTGTTGTTCGACGACTATATATGCATGAAATCTAATTGTTGTTAATGGCTATGCAGGTATCCTTATGGCTATACAGGTAACATAAGCAAGTGTGTTAACTACCGAGACAACAAGATGTACGGATTGAAGAGTCACGACTGCCATGTACTGCTTCAACACCTCTTCCCTATTTTCATTCGAGCATACTTGGAGGATGAAGTGGTTGAGCCGTTGGTGGCGTTGTCAAGATTCTTCCAGAAGGTATGCGCTAGAGAAGTTAGAAAATCAGACCTCATGAGAATGCATGAGGAAATCGTTTTTATCTTGTGCAAGTTCGAGAGGATATTTCCCCCAAACTTCTTTGACATCATGCCTCACCTGATGATCCATCTTCCCCAACAATTGTTGCTTACCGGTCCCGTACACTACACTTGGATGTATCCCATCGAAAGGTACATGTTATTCATAAATTTGATTTATACATGTTTTTAAATAAAATTTGCATGCTCTTAACATGCACTTGTTAACCTTGCAGACAACTTGGAGACTACAAGAAATATGTGCACAATAAATCTGCGCCTGAGGGGTGTATTGTTGAAGCTTACATTGCGCATGAGTGTGTAACGTACGCCAAGTTGTACTTGGGAGCGATGGAGAGGGAACTCGCACAACATCCAAGTCGAGATGACCCCGAGTTCAACCTATCTATCGTCTCCAACGATGTTGTACCATACGGAAGCTTCAAGAAGAAGGGTGTGGACAAGTTGCCTGACCATGAGGTAGGGATTGCCCACTGGTGGGTTCTAATAAACTGTCCGGAGGTACAATATTGGAAACGAACCCATCTTAACTGCAAGGAAGTTGGCGGTGATCTCGAGTACCACAACACGACGTTTGCAGACTATTTTCCACAATGGGTAAGTGTATAAATATATATATTAGATGACTTTCTTTTACAGTTCCCTATTCTTTAATCATAAACACACCAAGTGATTTGAGTTATATTTTTCAGCTGATGCACGTGGCTGCGAAGGGTGGTCATAGAAATTACTCAGAGGAATTGAGGCTGTTGTCGATGAAGCCGATATCTTCCACAGTCTGCCCAATGTGTGATATCAACGGCGTTAAGTATATATGTGAAGCTAGAGATGGGGAAAGCAAAACACAGAATTGTGGGGTGATGGTCGATGGTGCAGAGGGGGGCGTGGATTATTACGGTGTCCTACAGTCAGTTGTTGAACTCATTTATGGGAACCGCATGAAAGTCCACTTGTTCAAGTGTCGATGGTTTGATACTAGGCCGCACCGCATAAGGACCGATCAGTACGGCATACTTTTGGTGAATACCGCCACTAGTGTGTATGAAGATGACCCCTTTGTTTTCGCCACAGCGGCCAAAAAGGTCTTTTATCTTGATGATCCATTGAACAAAGGCACGTGGAAGGTAGTTAACCATGTGTCTCACCGAGACATATACAGTGCTACCACACTTGGTGTGAGCACAGAGTGTCAAGAAGCGACCACATACCAAGAGCCGGACGCCGTCGACATTCCGGAATCCTCCACCATCCGCGATAATAATGTGACGCCGGGCAGAGTGGTTCGACTTCCTAGGGGTCAGGTGCCCATGTATGATGTTAATCTGAATCATCTATCTCAGGCAGACGATGACTCAGACGACGAGTACGAGCACCGGTTGCCAGATATTAACTACTATACTACGTCTGACTCAAGTGATGAGGATGATTCTGATTATCATCCTTAGTATACTATTTATGTATGTATTTGTGTACGATGGTGCATGCATGTATGAATCCATATTATTTAAATACATTTTTTGTCCTTAGCGTTTTCGGAGTTTATGGAAAATTGTATTGAATTGTTTGTGCGATGTTCAAGAATTTATCAGGTGAAATAGGCAATTTGCAGGCCCTAAATGGCAAATTTTCAGAAAGATAAGCATTATAGCCGACGAAATGGACCATACTTCGTCGGCTATAATGCCTATTCTGGGTAATTTAATATGCAAGTCGTCGGCTAACGACAAAACGTTGAAGGTCGTCGGCTAAAGTATAGCCGACGACTTACAATTCGTCGGCTATAACCGGCCCGCCCCCCGCACAGCCCAAGGCCTGGCCCGTACCTCGGCCCGCAAAGCCCAACTTCGGCCCGGCCCGGATTTAAGGTCAGAGTATAGCCGACGAAATTCGTCGGCTATAGTATAGCCGACGAATTAAAATTGACATCGTCGGCTATAGTCCTTCGATTTAAATCGAAGCAGACCGCGCCTCCCTCATTTTCTCCCGGCTCCCCTCAAAACCCTAATCGCCGCCCGACCCTCCCCGACGCCAACCGACCACCACCGACACTCCCCGAGCCCTCCCGACCCTCCCTGTCCCTACCAGACCCCTCCCCGACCCCTCCCCGTCCGATTCGAAATCGAACCGAACGCAGCAGCCGCCCCTAGCCGCCCGACCCTCCCCGACGCCGACCGACCACCACCGACACTCCCGGACCCCTCCCCGTCCTTCCCGACCCTCACCGATACGAAATCGAACCGAACGCAGCCGCCGCCCGTAGCCGCCGTCGCCGCCGCACCGTACCACCACTGGACCTTGTCCCCGTCGCACCACCATGTCAGGTAGTCCCGGCTCTCCCTCATTTGTGATTTATTGAATTATTTAGGGTTTTGATTTAGAATTTTTTTGATTTATTTAGGGCTAATTGTGAATTTTGTGGATAAATGAATACATTTTCTCTTGTTTACCGACCAAGAAAATCTTGGCTTGCTAATTAGTATACTTACAACTCTGATATGGTACCTACTTATATGGGATACAATTTACGTATATGTGTGTTATACTTATAAGGTTTTAGTCACTAGTCAAAGAACAATACCTTGTACCGGTGATATGCATCAATAGCGACATCTCCAGTGCTGTGGTCCTTTATCTTATCTGGTTTTTTCCATTAACACACACTTGAACATCAATAGTGAAGATGTGAAAAAGAAATCAATGAATAAATCTATGAAAAAGATAGCCATACAAATTCAGAGGCACTTTTTTGTTTTTGTTGTTCTTGTTAATTTGTTATTTTGTGGAATTTTTTTTCATTTTGTGGAATGTTTGTGAAATTTATGGAATTTATATACTAATTGTGCAGAAAACCGCCGCGCTGTAGACCGCTGGATTGCCAGACCGAGCGGGAGCGACCCCGAAGCTCAGGCAGCACCCAGCCGTGGGGGGGGCGGACCCAACGGTAGTCGGGGCATACCCAGCGGTCGTCGAGGCCTACGCCGGCCAATGAACAGGCGCTAGGAGACGTTGATGGGATTTACCCCGAGCGATACACGTGGGGGCTCATCGTATGAGTCGACGGGAGCGGGCCCATCCTCGAGCGTCAGAGGAGAACGCACAGCCGCACCCTCCAGACCCCACTGCACTTCAGCACTGTTCCAGGATCGGCAGCCGACCCCACCGCGCGACGATCAGGACCCTCCAGAGATGCTCCCTGTCCCCCCACAGCGACAGCGTCCACAGCGACAGGGCCCACCGACAGGGGGATCAGGCCCCTCAGGGTCCACGCCCCGTATGTCTCCGCCATCGGGGATGTACATGGTCTAGTTCCTCCCTGCCATCCCCGAGTACGACGCTAGGGGGAGGCAGATTTGGAGGCACGACCGGCCGCACGAGATTCCCTGGGAGGAGGCCTACGTCCACAAGAATTTCGACTCAGAGGACTGCCGCGGCCTGTGGTGTGTTCGTGAGAAGGACAAACAGTACAACGACGCAGGTAATTAGTTAGTTTAATTAATTATTTAGATTGTTTAATTAATTATTTAACTACGTCGAAGCTTAGTTCATAATTAGTTAGTAAATAAAATTAGTTAGGTCGTTAGTTAGTTATTAAATTAAATTAGTTAGTTAGTTAGTAAATTAAATGTGTTAGTTAGTTAGTAATTTAAATTAGTTAGTAAATTAAAGAATTTAGCTAGTTAATCTAGTTACTAAATTAAATTATTTAGTAAATTAATTTAATTTAGCTAGTTAGTTATTAAATTAAATTATTTAGCAAATTATTTAGTTAGTTAATTACTAAATTAAATTAGTTAGTTAGTAAATTATGTACGTAGTTGGTTAGTCAATTAGTTAGTTAGTACGGAATTTTTATTAGGCATGTATTCATTTTTATTATGAAGTAGGCGTCCTCGTAAATAAACCCGCGGGGACGAGAAGGACCAGACGGCCAGCGAACATGTCGACCTTGGAGAGGGAACTCGCCGGTGGGATCAGGGAGATCCTGCCCGGTCCCGGTGAGGATGGACGCCCGATCGAGAGGAGAGAAACCACGACCAAGTATATCAATGTGACGGGCATGATCGTGCGGGACAGGGTCCCAATGTTGTGGCCCGACTGGGGCTCTGTGCACGATGACATCAAGGCACGAGTGTACAATGCACTATCGGTGAGTTAAATCATATTTTATTATAGAAAATAAACATTTATGAATTGAGTCCTTATAACTATATAAAAATATTTTCTAATTAATTTATAATATTGCAGCAATGGTTTAGAGTCCATCCTACCTTGGACTGGTGGAGAGACGAGCAGCTGAAGAACAGGTTATGTGTTTCGCGTTATTTTACTATCATTCGAGTTGAAGACGATTAAAGATGTACGAATATACCTAACAGTTGTGTTCTGTTAATATAGGTACTCCGAGTGGAAGAACGAGCTGTCGACGCACCACAGGACGTACCATGTGGAGAAGGGCTTGGGGCGAGGTGAAACCCCCCACGAGTTCCGATACAGGGAGAATGAGTGGCTATGGCTGGTAGCCTACTTCGGGAGTGACAGGGTCTCGGTAAGAAAATTTAGCCTAGTCTATAACTTTTTTATGTTATTTAGTAATTAAATTATGTAGTTACTAAATTAAATTAATTAGTTAGTTAGTTAGTTATTAAATTAAGTTAGTTAGTTAGTTACATAGTTAGTTAGTTCGTTACTAAATTAAATTAAATTAAATTAAATTAGGTAGTTAGTAAGTTAGTTAGTTACTAAATTAAATTAGTTAGTTAGTTAGTTACTAATTAAACTAAATTAGTTAATAATTTTTTTTTGGTTAGTTCCTAATATTTTAAGTTAGTTACTAATTTATATTTGTGTTTATATGTTCGTTCTTATAATAAAGAAAATCTGGAAGACGAACAGCGACAACTGCAAGAGGAACGAGCACCCCCACCACGGCGGCGCCCGCTCCTGGAGGCAGTGGGCAGAGATTGCAAGGAGGGACCGACCGCCGAGCCCGTTGTCGTGGATTCATGCGCACATGTATCCGGACCGTCCCGACCAAGTGGTAAGTATTCGCCCATCTTCAATAAAAGTGTTTCATTAAATTAATTTATATATTTTTTTTATTAATTCGTTTATTATATTTTCTTGTCAATTAGGCGAGAATAGATGCGGAGACCGACGCGATCACCTTGAGGATCGCGCGAGAGACTCTGGGGGAAGGGGCGTCCAACGAGGCGATCGTGCAGTTTGCCTCCACGATTGACACCCTTGAGCCGCGCTTGGCCTCTCAGATCATGCACGCAGCGGTAGGGACTGGCAACAACTACTTCTACCAGAGAGGCCTAGGCGCGGCGGGAGATGGGGTTCTGAAGTACACGCCGGCCAATCCCAGCACGCAGCGTGCGGCTTCGACGAGGAGAGACTTGCAGACACAGCTGCAGAGGACGCAGGCAGATTTGGCGAGGGCGGTGGAGGCGCTCCAGCAGCAGGCTTCGGTGCAGCTGGCCAGCAACGCGGCCGCGGCGGAGATGTACCGATGGATGCGGCAATCTTGGGAGGCCCAGCGAGCTGGAGAGGAGCCCCCGCCTCCGCCACAGATGCCCGATTTCGTCGTCCCCACTCCTCCCCCGCATCGGAGTACGCCAGGCGATCAGGGTAGCCATAGCCACCGGAACTCGAACGATCCCGTTGACGACGCCATCCATTTTGGGGGTGATGAGTAGTTAGTAGTGTACGTAGATGGCTAGTTAGGGGGTTTGTACAGTAGGATATTACGGATGGATTGATGTGGATATTTGTTGGCTATTTGGATGTACATTTGTGGATTTTCTACAGGCAAACCGAAGACGAAGTGGAATTGGGCCCGAACAAAATTTTAAATTTTTTTTTAAATATTTAAGGGTTATAGCCGACGAAATGGACCATATTTCGTCGGCTATAACCTCCCGGCTTCCGGCTTCCGGCAAAAATAAGCCGTTTCCGGTGCCGGCGAAGGTTATAGCCGACGAATTAATCGTCGGCTATGCCTCGACTTATAGCCGACGATAGAGTCGTCGGCTATACTTCGGGGTTTAGGGGTTAGGGGTCAGGGTATAGGGGTTAGGGGAGAGTTATAGCCGACGACTCTATCGTCGGCAATGTTCGCATAATAGCCGACGACGCTTTGTTCGTCGGCTATACTTCGTGGTTTAGGGTTTAGGGGTTTCGGGTTATAGCCGACGACTTACCCTAAGTGTCGTCGGCTATACTATAGCCGACGGGGCATTCCCGACGAGGGAATAGCCGACGATACTTCGTCGGCTATGACTATAGCCGACGATTTAATGGAAACGGCCGACGAGATGGCGTCGTCGGCTATGACCCCTTTTCTGGTAGTGTTAACAATTTAAACTGAACAATAGCGACTAATATAAAAGAGGAGCGCGCAGATGCTTCTTCGGTTGGTCGGGACGAACTCTCTTCTGAGGCAATTGACCTGTAGAAGGGGCCAAATGCCAGGAGCCTCTTCTTCAGCTTCCCGTGAGTCGGCGGCATATTTTTCTTGTCAAGAAATATAAATTATATAAATATGAATATATAAATTGAAGGTAGACATGATATCTATAAATACAAAGGGCAAAAGGCAAAAATGCAAGATCTTCATAAATACAAACTGAGGATTTCTATAATTTTCTCTCCAGGATATCTAATTTTCAATATAACCACACTTGGAATACAATGATTCCAGTTTTAGAAAGCCAAAGAAAAAAGATTAAAAATTAACTGTGCATATTTCAAATTATGAATTCTTTTAATACCTCATAAGAACCATAGCCATAGAGTAGCAATGGATCAGATCCATCAAGCTTTATGATGTCCTTCCTGTAAACAATTGATATTGGAATCTGAGTACCATCTGCAGCACTAGCCCATTTCCTTTCAGTAACATATTTTGATTCTTCAAAACCTCCCAAAACCTGAGAATGCAATAGACAAAATACTGAATAATAGAATGGTACTGCACTATGATATAGAAATACAATCAGAAAGGAGCAATAGACCAGATGTCAATTATCTTAGGAGCTAGAACAATGCTCTACAGCACAATCGTTTCCCTTATACTTGTCTTTCCAACTCTCTCTGTCTCTCACATCAGATCAATCCCAGTGGATAATGGATCTCATCACAGTAACAATATTAGGATACAAGTATATAGGAAAAGTAGTTGATTTTTAGCATCTACCAATAACTTCATCAGTACTCCGTAACGTGATGATAACAGTATTGAAATGGAAGTACAAAATATACGACGTCAATAATACTACACTGTAATTAAAAATTCTGGTAGCCAGGATGCAATATCTACTCCCATAAAATCAATTCTAAGCCAACAATGAGAACACGGCACAATTGAAAAAACCGAAATGCTACTTACAGTTTCAATCTTCTTGAAAACAGAAATGCCAGTCTTCATATCATAATCATATACAGAGGGAGGTGTTTTCATTGAGCTATAAGAATATCGTAATACGCTAGAAAAATATTCTGATTCTGATGGATCTACAGAGTATGTGGGATCCGAAAAATTAACAGCTTGACCACCCTGAAGTCTTTTGAGAGGTTGTCCAACATCAGGCAGGTGATAGACAGTGATTTTTGGTAGGAATGATTTGAATGTATAGCTGTAGCTGCAAAATGTAACATCTAGTGTAGAAGCAGACCAGACCATGTTGTAGACAATCTTTAAAAGAAAAACAAAAGGAATGCAGAGGTTGGTGCTGCTAGCTGGTGCCATGATCATAAAACAGCCCAATTAAATTTGAAGCCAATGATGCAATACATTCCAAATGCTCTTTGATGTCATTCATGTTAGCCTAAAATAACTACATACAACAATATGGACAAGAGGATAAAACAACTCAGAGTAATGATTACTAATAAGCTACAAAAATTGACCAACTTAGAAACAGTTTATGGTCTGCAATAATCATATTTACAGTTAATTAAGAGTCCATCATATTTACAGTTAATTAACGCAATTGTCTGATGGCAACAGAGAACAAAGACCCCATCATATTTACATTGCAACATGAGGTTAGAGTTCATGACCGACAATAAGAGATAGAAATCAATCAATTGAGCAAAACAAAGTGAACATCGTCATCGTCGGAGCTCCACCAGATTCATCATACAAAAAATAGAGTTTCAAAAAAAAAAAAAAAATTAACATACCCGAAGAGGAGCGAGAGAGAGAGAGAGAGAGAGAGAGAGAGAGAGAGAGAGAGAGATTCTGCTGTTTGGGAGAGAGAGAGGGAGAGGGTGAGGTCGCGCGAGAAAGAGGGAGAGGCTCCGGGCAGGAACGAAGGCGGGGGCGGCGTCCGAGGCGGAAGCCGGGGCGGGACTAAGGCGGGGACTGAGGCTGCGGCACGACTGAGGCGGAGGGTGGGACGCCGTGGGACACGAGGCGGGGCGGTGACCGGGGCGGGGGCGGGGAGGGAAATCTGGAGAAGTACGGATTTTTTTCCCAAAGAACAGAATTAGGCTTTCTTTGCGAATTTAGGAATTATAACATTCTCACTTAGGCGACGAAACAAGAGTTTTCGTCTTCTAAGTGTAAGACTTAGTCGACGAAACATGATTTTTTCGTCTACTGAGAAAATTTAAATTTTTTACCAAATTTTTCGGCATAAAAAAAAAACCGCCAATACAGAATTCCCAAAAAATCCAAGAAATCTTAGACGACGAAAAATTTATTTTCGTCTCCCAAGTATAACACTTAGACGACGAATAAAGTATTTCGTCGCCTAAGTGCCAATCTTAGACGACAAAATAGATATTTCGTCGTATAAGTTAAAAACTTAGGCCACGAATTTATATTTTTCGTCGCCTAAGAAAAAAGAATTTTCTGAAAATCTATTGTCCCGAGTTAAAAATTATAATTTCATGGCCTGAGTAAAAACTGAAACAACTATATAAAAGAAGTCAAATTTTGAAAAACGTTGTGAAATAGCATTTGATCGTTATGATGAAATACGGTGATAGTAAAAAAATCACTTAAATTCGACCAAGTTAGAGCTCCGATCGATGCGGTCAACCTTATTTAAACTTATCTCTCTCTATGGGAGCCATAGTATCAGGTGGTAAAAGTTTCTAAATTTTTACATGGATAATTACGTCTCATCTATATGAGAGTTTAATGTTTGGAAGTGTCGACGAAACAAGGACATCTAAAGGTACGTAATAGCGTTTTCGTGTGATAAGTTTTATGAAAATGTGGTTGACCGTTTCGATCGAGCATCGAACGTTCACGAAACGAATTGATTTTTATACTCTACTCATATTTAACTATAACGATCACATCAGACGGTCAAAATTTTCATTTTGTGAATTTAGCCATTATGATGACAACATGTTTACTAATGCGGTATAACTGATTAATAGATTATACTGAAGTGTACAGCTTTTCGAAACAACTATATAAAAGAAGTCAAATTTTGAAAAACGCTGTGAAATAGCATTTGATCGTCATGATGAAATACGGTGATGGTAAAAAAATCACTTAAATTCGACAAACTTAGAGCCCCGATCGATGCGGTCAACCTTATTTAAACTTATCTCTCTCTATGGGAGCCATAGTATCAGGTGGTAAAAGTTTCTAAATTTTTACATGGATAATTACGTCTCATCTATATGAGAGTTTACTTTTTGGAAGTGTCGACGAAACAAGGACATCTAAAGGTACGTAATAGCGTTTTCGTGTGATAAGTTTTATGAAAATGTGGTTGAGCATTTCGATCGAGCATCGAACGTTCACGAAACGAATTGATTTTTATACTCTACTCATATTTAACTATAACGATCACATCAGACGGTCAAAATTTTCATTTTGTGAATTTAGCCATTATGATGACAACATGTTTACTAATGCGGTATAACTTGATTTGTAGATTATACTGAAGTGTACAGCTTTTCGAAACAACTATATAAAAGAAGTCAAATTTTGAAAAACGCTGTGAAATAGCATTTGATCGTCATGATGAAATACGGTGATGGTAAAAAAGTCACTTAAATTCGACAAACTTAGAGCCCCGATCGATGCGGTCAACCTTATTTAAACTTATCTCTCTCTATGGGAGCCATAGTATCAGGTGGTAAAAGTTTCTAAATTTTTACATGGATAATTACGTCTCATCTATATGAGAGTTTAATGTTTGGAAGTGTCGACGAAACAAGGACATCTAAAGGTATGTAATAGCGTTTTCGTCGATTCCAACTCTAAATATACGTACATATATATATTATTTAATTAATATAAAAAATAAAGAAATTTTTTATTTAAAAATGAAAATCGGTGGAAAAATTTTAGGGGAGAAAAAAATTTCAGTTTTTTCCTCTTCTTCCCGATCTGGAAAACTGGTTTTGTATTTATATATATACTGGGTTTACTTAGGCGACGAAACATAAATTTCGTCGTCTAAGTTCTTCACTTAGGAGACGAAAGTGTTTTTTTCGTCGTCTTAGAAAAAACCTTTAACGACAAACTTTCATCGGTGTTTCTGAGTATTTTAGACGATGAAAATATTTTTTTCGTCGCCTAAGTGGAGAATTTAGGCGACGAAACATAAATTTCGTCATCTAAGTTCTTCACTTAGGAGACGAAAATGTTTTTTTCGTCGTCTTAGAAAAAACGTTTAATGACAAACTGCCGTCGGTGTTTCTGAGTTTTCTTAGATGACGAAAATATTGTTTTCGTTGCCTAAGTGGAGAAGTTAGACGACGAAATGTATGTTTCGTCGCCTAAGTAGAAATCTTAGACGACGAAAAAATATTTCGTTGTCTAAAATAATACCAAGACGACGAGAAATTTTTTCGTCGTCATTTTCTTCTCTTAGGCGATGAAAATTTTTTCTTAGAGGAAGAAAAAAATTTCGTCGGCTAAGTATTCTTAGGAGATGAAATTTTTTTATTTTCGTCGCCTAAGGTTTTTTTTCTTGTAGTGTACGCTGAGTTGCTGTGATTTAGATTGTTTATTAGGTGTTTATAGCCATGAAAATTTACATGTTATAGCAAGGTGAGGTGACGCCATACTTGTTGCATGTCTCTGATTCGACTTATTGTGCTTATGTGTTAATCATGTTTAATTTCTATGCTGTGTGTCTTTAAACTGATTAATACTATGTTTGGAGTTATACGCTGAGTTAACTCTAGATAATTAAGAAGTCTTAACGATTAGATGAACCACTGAGGGCTCTAATTAGAATTGGAATTAAATTTGTCTAAGTACTATGTGAATTATTGCTACTTTGAATCTCTTATTTTCGATTAATGCATGTGTTTGTGTTTTCGTGTTATGTGTTCTTGTGGAGAAGATGATCATATGTAAATAATAATTTTAGGTTTAATTTTTGTTACATATAGATGTTTAGATACACTTTCCAAACTCCCCCATATTTATTTTTAATGATTTTTGAGAATTAAATGCCCTTGATTTCCCAGGATAGAACGATCCCTACTTGTCAATACTACACTCGACACAAGAAGGGTAATATATATGTATGAGATTATTTTGCAGGTACAAATTGTGCTCGTATTATGGTCCCATCACGAACTTTTTTGCCCCTTACTCAGTTTGGAATATTGTGTTGACAATACCACTATTGTCTAATAAAAGCCGCCCTCAACCTCGTAAAAATAGATTTGCCAAAGCATCGCTCGTATGAGTTGGGAGGGCACTACCCTATTTCCCGGTTGTTCATAAAAGCGGATTTGCTAAGGCATCATTTGTATGAAGGGTTAAGGCTATAAATTGACAATAGCGACCTTACTTATTCCTTCTTCCCCTCGAAAACCAAAGTAAATAAAACACAAATAAACCTTTATACTTCTAGCAATTTAACTAAGTGTAACAAACATATATCACATGATAATCATATAAATTTCGGCAATTATTGAAAAACCAAAAACAAAACCTAATTAAATTATTACAATTATGAAAACCTATTATACAAAACCAAAAACTATAAAAACAAAACAATCAGAGATATGAACAAATAAACATATAAACAATTGTTACAAAGTAACACTTTATCAAATTAAACAATTTTAATTTTCCCGGCAACGGCGCCAAAAATTGATGCGACCAAATTACGAGCACAATTTGTACCTGCAAAATAATCTCATACATATATTACCCTTCTTGTGTCGAGTGTAGTATTGACAAGCAGGGATCGTTCTAGCTGGGGAAATCAAGGACATTTAATTCACACAAAGCATTATAAATAAATATGGGGGAGTTTGGAAAGTGTATCTAAACATCTATATGTCACGAAAATTATAAAATAAAAACTTAAAACTATTATTTACATATGATCATCTTCTCCACAAGAACACATAACACAAAAACACTTTACACATGCATTAATCGAAATAAAAGATTCAAGGAAGCAATATTTCACATAGCACTTAGACAAATTTAATTCCAATTCTAATTAGAACCCTCAGTGGTTCATCTAATCGTTAAGACTTCTTAATTATCTAGAGTTAACTCAGCGTATAACCCTAAACATAGTATTAATCAGTTTAAAGACACTCAGCGTAGAAATAAAACACGATTAATACATAAGCACAATAAGTCGAATCAGAGACATGCAACAAGTATGGCGTCACCTCACCTTGCTATAACATGTAAATTTTCATGGTTATAAACGGCCTAATAAACAATCTAAATCACAGCAACTCAGCGTATGAAGCAATATAAATTGTTTTGGTATATAAAATCGGTACCCAAGGAGAAGCCACAAAGTGATACGGCTGAAATTAGCCTCACAATTAACCCTGCAAAAATGTCATCGTTAGTATAGGTAAGCAAGGATCGTTCAGTCCGGGGATTGTAGGGTACCCTAAATTATTAAGGTAATAAAATGGGGGGTTTTGAATGTTTTTACCTAATATTTCTACTGCCCTAATTTAAATCTAAATTATATATATACAAATGATCAACTTCTCCACACAAAACAAAACACAAATTCGCTCAAGAACACATACAAACGCATGCACAAGAACAAGGCAGCAAATCTGATTCATCCTAGGTTTATTCAATTCCAATTCTAATTAGAGCCCTTCGCGGTTCATGTAATCGTTAAGACTTCAAAAGTATTTAGAATAAACTTCACGTATAATCCTAAACATGGTGTTAATCGGTTTAAAGACACTTCGCGTAGAAATTAAACACAAAGAGCACATAAGCACAATAAGCCGAATTGGAGACATGCAACAAGTATGGCGTCACCTCACCTTATTAACATGTAAATTTTCAGAATTATTACAGCCCTAATTAAATAACCTAGACCACAACAAGTTCGCGTATGATGCAATTTAGATTATTTTGGAATATGAAATCGACACCTAAGGTACTGCCATGGCCAAGGCAGCCCTCAAGCACACGATTTATGATGCTCGAACTCATGAAAATTAATCAAATAAATCAAAGATTCACACGAAAATATTCTGCCATATTCAAAGTACACGAATCACTACATGTTCAAGTTTGTACAACCATTACATAGAAATCCAATGAAACCGAAATCCATGCTTGATAAACAAAACCAAAATCGAAACAATATTCATTACAAAAATTGTAAATTTATAGAAATAATACAAAGCCATGAGAGGATGAATCACACTTTGAAGAAAACCTTTGAAGACTTTCGGCAAAGGGTGGTGAAATCGGATGGAGGCTTAGGTATGGTGCGATATTTTGGAGGTGGTGATGATATTTTTGACTTGTATTTTTCTGTATGAATTTTAGCAGAATTTTTGTATGGTTTTTGGTAAGGAAGTGATGCCCAATTCTGTTGTGGATGTTTCCTATTTATAGTGAAAGTCTCTCCAAGTCTCTTTGAAATCCTCTACTAAGTAGCTCCTTATAATTCTGATTTTATTATAGATAATGTACTTTATTTTCCTTGAATTCACATGTAACCTTCATTCCCCCTCTTAATATTTTTCAAAGCACAAAGCATAACATCCCAAGGGTCTTCAATGTAATAAATCATGTCCAGGTTCATTGTATGTTGCCACCTAGGATCCCAGCTGGACCCCAAATATCAACACATCATCAAGATAGTTCTTTCGGCAAAGCTTTGGCAAAGTATAAGTGAGAGATGATATGATATTTTTCTGTGTAAAACTTGGTTATATATAGAGGACAAAGAAGGTAGGGTTTCGGCAGCAACTAGGGTTCAAAACCTAGTTTTTCTCAAACTTATCCTGCTGGCAGATTTGACCTGCGAGTGAAGATTACAGAATATCTCTCTCTAGAAAATAGATATTGAGGTGATTCTAATTGAGTTGGAAACTAGACTCCCGTAGCTTTCCATCCATTTAAGGCTCACTATCTGGTTCAAAGTGAGCTGTCCAGGAGAGTCCGTGGAAGTTGGATGACGTGCACAGGAATTCTGCCGAATTTAATCACGATTTGTTGCGATTTTGCTTCCTCTATTTTCTGAATTATCTCTTCCGATTTTCTTCATGGATCATTGCTTCATGAACTTCTTGATGGACTCAGCTCATCCATTGTTGGATAAATAATCCATGAAGCAACCGAAAGTTCTCCTTGGTGGACCGGGAAAGCTTTTGTCTTTCGGCAGGAAATAGATTTTCCTTCTCGGCAGATTGACCTTCGTGTGATGTGACCGGCATAACTCCTTCCTCAAGAGAGCTTTTGCTGCGAATCCAATTGCATATGAAACTAGACACACAGAGCTTTCCATCGATATGTGATTCGCCTCCTGGTTCCTTGTGGATCGTCTGGCATAAATTCGCCTCCTGGTTCCTTGGGTGACTTCCCGAGCTCCAATTGATCTGAATTTTTGTTACAATACACTCCAGCATTCCAATTATATGCCTGCCAAATCAAATTTGAAAAAGAATAAGTCAGTCAAACACAGGCCTCAAAATCACGAAAACAACATATTTTACACTTTTTCCTCAGATTTCTATACTTAGTCGTTTTTCTGACAATTAAGCACATTTTCTCCAAAACTCTACCAAAGGGACACTAAACTATATTATGACTCTATCTTACTCTAAATAGACTTAACAAAGCATAAATAAGGGATAATAACACATTAATAACGTCGCACATTGTGCTCCTATTAACTACCCCACACTTATCCTTTACTAGTCCCTAGCAAACTAAATACAAGACTCTACTAAAACTACTGCCCTTAAATGATTGTCTCAGGATCTTTATAAACACATAGCTTTCAAGTTAAGCATCCAAATGTAAGCGCAATAATCCCAAGCATCATAGACATGTTTCATGGCATGAACAAATAAGAAGTGAGAAAATAAGCATGTAAACATGTCAAGTTAATTCAATCCTCCTCACTAGGCATACTCTCTTCTTTTCACTCATGATATGGCAATATTCACTCAAAGTATATGCAAGAGAATAGATTTAAGAATTACAAAGAGTAACTTGCATATTTCATCAAATAAAGGCACTTTGTGAATAGTATTATCAAGATCAACTTCATATAACAATTATGTGCACAAATGAACCAAAACCATAAGCTCAACTCTTGAGATAATCTCCACAAACAAAGTTCACCTATTTTACAAATCATGAGAGATCTTTACAAGGGAATATAATGGGGCTCGGCATAAGGAATTCGCATTTAGGATAGTGGTGATAAATGTCACTAAGACTTAGCAAAGCTCAATACTCCTTATGACTTCACTCCAAGGGCCAAGTTTAAACTTGTTGGGCCCATTCATCATTCTTTTCTTCCCAAAACATAGTGAATATGAACATAGGTCAAGTATAATAATAATAGACCTTCAATTGTAACACAAACTCCAAATTCACCACAAGAACCCAATCCAAGCATTTTTATTTTTCTTTTTGTTGCCGAAATTCTTTTCTTTCTTTTCTTTATTTCGGCACAAATTTTTATTTTCTGTCCGATTTGTATTTTTGTTTCAGCAATCATATTTCTTTCATGCTTTTGGATTGGCTCACCCCACACTTGCTTCAAATCATCACCACCAAATCACAATTCCACAATAAAATTAAGCTTTACCAAGTCTTGATAACAAGGGTTAGGATAAAACTATTCTAAGCACAAGGAATGTGTATCATGGTGATGAAATAAAATGGCTGAATTTCGGCTCAAAGGAACTAAGGAGTCTCACGACGGGCACAAATTAGGTACATGCTTTATTTGGCTTAATTTGGTGGTAATCCTAACAAGATCATCTCAATCATATTCGAAATCAAGGCATTTCATGAATAATAGTCTCAAAAATCATCAAGAGTGAGTTCTAGCATTCTAGAGTTCATTAAAATCTATGGCACATAGTTATTGAATAATTAAAGAATGATGAAGTTTAGACAAATTTCTGCCATGTATATTATCATTTACGCACAAGAAGAAGGTATTTGGCACGAAAGCTCACATAGGAATTTATGGAAACAATTCAACTCAAACATGCATGCTTTATTGTATGTCAATCATAATCTCACATGTTCATACCAATCACAATATCCATGAAACTCACAATTAATTTTTATGATTATGCAAAACAATCAACTATGCATTCAAAGATATAATCATCATCGACGCTTTAGGGGCATCTATGACTCGATCTTAACTAAAACAAACGAAAATTTTTAAATTTTTTCTATTATTTCTTTTCTGACTCGATACAACTAAATAAACAAACAAAACAAATAAAAATAAATCATGGAAACATGTATCATTACCCCACACTTAGAAAATTATATTGTCCTCAATGTAGATCAAAATAATGTTGTAATTTCTAAGCACATGATAAATCACATATCTCCATTTATACAATTCAACCAAAAAGAGTTTAGGGATTTAGAAAATGCAAACTCTCGTAGTCGGCTCCTTCACAATTTTGGTTGAAATGGGTTGCCTCCCATGCAGCGCTTAATTGTTTATAGTCCATTAGCCTAGACTCTTCTCTATTCATTCTTTCGTAAATGGCGCCTCTTGGAGGTGTACATCCACCAAAAGTCGCTCCTCCAATTGCTCAGATGAGGCTTTAATCGATTTCCATCTAAACTTGTTGCCGACACTTCACTCATAATCCGCATAGCGTCATCAGAGAGAACAATAGTGAGAGTAGAAGTGGGAACCAAACAAGCACATTTGAGGACACAAGGTCCTTGATAAACCGAGTTCCTTCAGCCATAAGATCTTTTGTAGAATTCAAAGAATAAGTTAGTATAGAGTTAGCAAATTAGCAAAAGTCAGTAGAAGTTAGTGTACCAATATACAACAATTAATTAGGTAGAATTTAATTCCAAATCATGAACACAAGTCTAGAGTATGGAGTCTCTTCTTGTAACACAAGTCGTCCTTCCCAACTTATTGAGAGTTCCAATCAATTGTTAACAATGTAATTCTTCACCTCTTCCATATGATCTGCAACTGACAATCAAACTCTATAAGTATGTTAGATAAACAAAGATAAAGGCTTAACGAAAATTGAGGGTAGTTACAAAGAGATACATGTTACAGGAGACATACATACAAGAAAAATATAAAAGTTAAAAAGTTAGATTTAGAGTTAGAAAGTATGGTTTCACAGGACCCAAACCAAATTTCACCCTAAAACCCGGATAAGCCCCTGCGGGGACCACCTTAAGACTAACTCTATCGATAAATCGATAAGTCAATCTTAAGATGGACAACCCTAAAACCTGCAATCACCAAAACACTTCTAAATTCCAGTTCCATCCGTAACACCTGGAGCCACCTGCTCCCCAAATCACAACAACCGCCACAAATAAATACAAAATCTAATTCAACTGGCTCACAGGTAATCAGAGCAATCTAACAAAATGAACTGGAATCACAAATGGAAATATAACAAGAAATGTAATATGAAAATAAAAGAATAAGGGATCACAGATCCCACCTAGCGGAAGCGACAATGATGATGACTATGCCTCGACTCCGAGTACTCTTGACCTCTGATCACTACTCTGCACACTTAACGAATGGCCCAAGGGAAAGTAAATTAAAAACGTTAGAGTGAGTGGATAAAAATAAAACAATTTAATATAATACTTTAATTGAAAGTATCATATTACTTTCCCAATATTTTAGAAATAAAACCACATTGCATGGCTTTAATAAAACGTCCCACGTTTTAAGAAAATCGTATTTAAAAATCAGCCCCACTGATATATCAAATAAACAAATAATACTTTTGTTTATATTTGGATTTCAAAACGAAATATTTTTGAAAATCAATTAATAATATTTCATGAACAATCCCATTGGTCATATAAAACCCAGCCCTGCTGGTTCGGGAATTTATTAAATTACGGAAAGTCTCATAGAGAAAATATTTCCGAAAACTAAATAATATAAAATCATGACCAATCCCATTGGTCATATAATAGAATAGGGGAACGTCATTACCACCATTTAATAATAGCCTCCAAGACTAAGGGTCGAGCCTCCAAGACTCTCTATAGCGTCCCACGCTATGCCCGTACACGTCGACCACCGAGCGTGAATCTGACCTATGTGGTCAAGTCGTCACCTCGCATGGGCTCAGGCGACTAAGCTACCTAGCATCAATATATATCTGAACCCTGATATGGTGAAAATTCGAAAACAAAACCGAAAATACGCTTCCCCTTATATATCATAAATCCGTACGGTCCCCGACCGCACATCTGAGGCTTAATTATAATAATCATTAGTATAATAGCCTCGAAATATACTCATATATATCCGACATATCCAACATGCCGTAAAATAATATCAAAAATTATATTTATAACGTCGACATGTCTCACATGTCGAAAATCATAAATAACTAAAATATAAAATCCCCGGAAATCTCATTTCCGGTCACTACCTTTAATTAAAACTTATTTAACATAATCAAGTTATGAATAATTAAAATATACTATTTCCGGAAACCTCGTTTCCAGATAAAATCACATAGTAAAAGCATAACCCCAAAACCATATATTTCTTTAAATATCATTTCATTTTAATTATATAAATTCTCATTCTTCTCAAATTATTTATTTAAAATAACTGCATTTCATTAAAACAATTATGCATGCATTTATTTAAAATAAAATCCACTCACAGTTCGGCCGAGCGTGCCGCTATTCCTCGCTCTCATTACGTCGAGTAATTTCTCGACCTGTAACAGAGACGTAATTATAAATATTTCAAACTTCGGAATTAAATTATAAAAGTTAAATATACGGACGTCCTCACTCTCCCGAAATAATCCAATTTCAATTCTTGTTTTCGGTATTGAAATTACGTCTCAAATACCGAAACAATTTAGTTCCAAAATTTCTCAGGACACCCATTCCGAGTTCGATCAATTCTTTACTGGTTTAATTCGTCGTAAAACCTTTTCAATCCGTTTTTATCCTTTTTACGGTAAGTCAACAGTAACATTTACTGGTCAAACAGTAAATTTGAAAGTCAACAGTAAATGGTCAAAGTCAGAATTACCATTTACCAATTAACTTTTACTGTTTACAATATACTTTTAATGTTTACTATTTACGTTTCACCTTTTACCATTTTACTTTTTCACTTTTTACCATTTAATATTCATCGTCTTCTACCTCCCGCCGGCAGCTCCGAATTCGCCCAAATTGGCTCCAAATTCGCCAAAAACACCTCCAATTGGCTCCAAAAACACCTCCAATTGGCTCCAAAAACACATCCAATTGGCTCCAAATTCGCCCAACAACATCGCCACCACCTCAGGAACTCATCTCTGTCGTCCCCGCCGCCAAAAACGGCCCCAGCTGCCACAAATGGCGGCAGAGCCTCCCAATATCAAAATTCATCCAAATTTCAACCAATCAAACCTCAAACAACACCCAAACAACTCCTTACAACATCCCAAACACAAATTCAACCTCCAAATCTACCAAAAACATCAAATAACCGACCTCCACCGAAATCACAAAAACCCTAGAATTTCAAATCCCAAATTCTCCTTACCTGCTACGAATTGGTTCGATTCCTTTCATGGACGTGTTGCACAAGTCGAGGCATTCAATTCCCCCCAAGAATCGGGTGGAACCTTGGCCGACGGAGGGAGAACCAGCCCAACTGGGCTTGAAGTTCTTGGGCTGGAATCTGCCGAACGGCGGCGATTCCCACCAAGCCACCACCACAGACTTGAAGAGGAGGAGGAGACGGTCCAAACGGGACCGGTGGCGCAGCGAACGGTGGCCGGACGGCGAAGAATCGAGGGCGGCGACCCGGTCGGCGCTACTCGGGCCGAGTCGGGGAGAAAAGAGAGAAAAAGAGGAAAAAAAAAAGAAAAAAAAAAGAAAAGAAGAAAAAAAATGAAAGTTGCCTTTTCGGGAAATTTCATCCTCCGCTATTTATACTCATCCAAAAACGGCAATTTAACGATTTTTACGTCGTAACTTTTTCACACGAACTCCAAATTGAACGTGCCTCATGTCCATGAGCTCGTTTCAACGTCTTCTATCTCGACGAGAAATAAAATTCTCGGTCGGGTCAACTTAATAAAAAGTTAACTTTTAGAATTTTCGAATCGTAAAAATAATTCCCGAGGAGAAATAATAAAAGTAAAACAGTTAAACGGTAATTCTAGTTTCGGGTGGTATCAATTCTCCCCTCCAAAACAGAAGGATGAGCACTGACATCTCACTGCTTCTCTATTTTCTCAGGTAGTTCCCTTTATCTCATAAATTACCTCAAACAATTTAGTCCTCCCGATCAAGACTTTCAACTAACTGCTCCTTGACATTCAAATCTTTCTACAGTTTGATAGGTTGAGTTTTCAAGATATGCGAAGGATCGGCAATTACTCATGGAGTATAGACACATGGAAAAACGTCATGTATCTTGGATAATTTAGATGGTAGCTCTATGATTGTCTCAGGATCTTTAAATACATAGCTTTCAAGTTAAGCATTCAATGTAAGCACAATAATCCCAAGCGTCATAGACATGTATCATAGCATGAATAAGTAAGAAACGATAATCACAAGCAAAATCATGTTATGTTGATTTCATCCTCCTCACTAGGCATACTCTCTTCTTTTCACTCATGATATGGCAATTCACTCATAGTATATGCAAGCGAATAGATTAAGAGTTACAAAGAGTAACTTGCATATTTCATCAATTCAAAGCACTTTGTGAATTAATATTTCAGGAAAAACTTCATATAACAACTATGTGCACAAATTGATAGGAGCATAAAATGCGACGTTCTTAATATGTTTTACCCCCATTTATGCATTTCTTATCCCTTATTGTTGTAATATAGAGTCATTGAGTCATGTTAGAGTCGTTGGCAAGTGTTGGTGAATAAACTGAGCTAAAAATGCAGAAATGTCGATTTGTGAAGAGTTTTAGTTTAAGTAGGACTCCTTGTTGTACTAGGAATCCTGTTTGGACTAGGAAACCTGTTTTGACTAGGAAACTTGTCGGAATTGATTTCTTTATCTTTCGTCGTTTCTAATATTTGTGTGGATCGGTTTTGTGCTATAAAGGTTAAATTGCATAATTATGGTGGAGTCCTTATTGAACTAGGATTCCTAATAAGAGTTTTAATGTGACTAGGACTCCTTTTTCAAGTAGAATTCTATTTGGAAAAGGAATCCTTACCAAAGTAGGAATCCCAGTTGAACAAGGATTCTACGAGTTTGAGTTCTAATTGAAGTCTACGAATTGAAGAGTCTTAGTCGAACAAGGAGTCTACAAACGCTCGACGTTTTTGAATCGTCGAAAGAATTTCATTGAAAATACAACTCCTTGTTGGACTAGGATTCCTTATCTATCTAGGACTCTTACTCATGATAATTGTGCTACATCTTTTTATCTTCTTTTTAATTTAATTCTTATTCTTATTTTTCAGGAATTAAAGAGAAGATATTTGGAAGATTAAAGAGAGAATTTTAGGCAAAAATGATGATGCATGCCGTGAAAAAGAAAGAAGGAGGAAACCAAATCGGATTTGGTTTCCTTGTAACATTATTCAAGAACTCTTTGCCGAATTAAAAGAAAGATAATTGAAGAATATTCAAGATATATTTCGGCAAAGGAAGAAGAGATAACATGGCATTTATGCAGCCATTATCTAGGAATTTCGGAAAAGAAGAAAGGAGAAAAATCTTGGGATGAATGTGGACCTCATTGAAGACATGTGCATTTACTTGGTGCCAAAATAAAGAGGATTTAATTGAAGATAATTGAAGGGGATTTTCGGCAGCAACTAAAGAAAAGAAAAGAAGATTTTCGGTTGGAAAAATAAAACCCTTGCCGAAACCATATCCAACTTGGTTTCGGTTTGCTTGTGCTCTACTCTTGCCGAACCCTAGCATTGCCTCTCCCCTATAAATACAACACTTTGTATTCATAAAAATATCTCCCTTTCCTCACTTTTACCTTGCCGAATCCCTGCCAAATTATTTTCAGAAATTACATACCAAGGAGCAAAGCCGAATCCACCTTCCATCTCTCACAAAAATCCATCATCACCAATCCTTGCCGAATCTCTAACAAAGGTTGTAATATGGATTGTTTTATTTTGGTTTTTGTTACTTTGTATTTAAACATAACTTTGTCTATGAAGTATGTTTTGGTTTTTGGATTTAATTTCGGTATTGATAATCATATATGGGATCTTTGGATCTTTGTTATAAATGTTTGGGATTTTTATATATGATTGCCGATTTATGCATGTGATATGATTAAATATGTTGTATGGGCAGTAGGTTTTGAATGTGTTCTTGATTTTAATTAGGTTTATTTCCTTAATTCGTGTGGAACCGAAGGAGATATCTAGATGCATTCGATGGCCATGAGTGTTATCTAGGTATTAAATTCATATTCCGATTTAATACATGTTGAATTACACGCATGTTGGATTTAATATGTATTAATCTAAGGGTAAGAGTAATTATGGAAATTTACATGTCGATGTGAGATGGGTGACGCCATACTTGCTAACATGTTCCAATTCGACATATTGTGCTTATGTACTAATTGTGTTTAATTTCTACGCATTGTGTTATTAAACTGACTAGTACCATGTTTAGAATTACACGCATGTTGGATTCTAAATACTTGTGATGTTTTGAATAATTAGAATAACCGCATTGGCTCTAATTAAATTGGAACTTAATTGATCTTGAATTCGATATTTGCTGCTGCCCTATTACTTGTTTTAATTTTATTGCATGTATAATGAGATTTGTGTTTGGTGATTGTGTGAAAGGTGATGATCAATTGTATATAATAATTTAGGTTTTAGAATTTGTAAAAATTCAGTAGGTAATTAGTTATAAAAATCGACACCCCCTTTATTTGCAATACTTTATGTGATTAAAAGCCCTTGATTTCCCCGGATAGAACGATCCCTACTTGTCAATACTACAATCGACACAAGAAGGGTATTATGTGTATGAGATTATTTTGCAGGTACAAATTGTGCACGCATGTGATCCCATCACGAAGAACCAGAATTCGAGCTACTCCATAGTCCAATACCAATTCAGTACTTGAACTTTGATTTACCTGATCCTACATTCAGAATGACTTCACTAAGAGAGGAGAATGGTCAGGTAGATGCGCCACAAGGAGGAGTAGTAAGACCAAGTAATGTAACATATCCTGCAGTTGCACCTGGCAAGTCAGGAGAATTTGAGCTGAAGGGTGGATTTATCCACCAATTGCCTAAGTTTTATGGACTCAGTGGAGAGGATCCTAACCGCCATATTCAGAAGTTCGAATTCAGATGTGAGTCAATGTGCCCAACTGGGGCAGATTTACAACATGTGAGAATGAAGGCGTTTCCTTTTTCATTGGAGGATAGGGCGCAAGAGTGGTTTTATGCTATACCACCTGGGAAGATGATTTCTTGGACAACAATGGTGAGAGAATTTCTCACAAAATACTTTCCATCATCAAGGGTGACACAGATCAGGAAGGAGATCACCTCAATCAGACAAGAGCCAGATGAGAGCTTCGATGTGTACTATGACAGGTACAAGGCTTTGGTGGCAACGTGTCCTAATCATGGGATACGTGAGGGTCTTCTTCTACAATACTTTTATGAAGGGTTGCGTCCCTTGGAGCGGAGATTCTTAGATTCAGCAGCTGGTGGATCTTTAATGGAGAAAAGCAGAGAGGAGGTTAAGAATCTGTTGGAGATGCATTTCACTAATCAACAACAATTCGGGTCTACTTCCTCTAGGCGAGTCAATGAGGCCAGCGGTTATGAGGAATCAAGTGTTGTCAAGGAGCTTAAGGAAGATGTGGGGAAACTCACTCAGATGATGTCTCAGTTTATGAAGCAAAAACATGCCCAAGTCTGTGGGGTGTGTAGCATGGAGGGGCATTCATCAGATGTGTGTCCACAAGTTGGTGGAGGAGATAATTTTGAGGAAGCCAATGCAATTAGTTTTCAAGGGCAGCAACGTCCCACTTTTCAGAACTTCAACCCCAGATTTAATGATCACCCTAATTTTAGGTGGGCCAACAACAACAATGTGCAGAACCCTACACATGTGGCGCCACCACAAGCTAATCAAGAAGGAAATGTGTTTCAACCAAGACCTCAAGGGCAATACCAAGGGTTTGTAAGACCCCAGCAGCAACAATTCTACAACAATAATGCACAAGCATCGTCAAATCCCAACTATGACGCCATGCTTAAGTCTTTGAACGATGCAACTCATACATTGTTGCAATCTACAACCTCGAACACCAAGGACATTTCTGAGTTGAAGAATCAGATGGGGAAGGTTGTGGATTTCATGGGGCAGATTCAGGAGCAAGGAAGATTACCTGGAGGAGTAATAAAGAACCCCAAAAATGAGCAAGCTAATGCAATTACCACAAGGAGTGGTAAGGTTGTGGAGGGGCCGAGCATGAAGAGAGGTGACGAAATTTTTGGTGGTGATGCCGAGCACAACAAAGAGTCACTCGGCAATGATGAGGAGATACATGGCAATGATGAGGAGGCAAACGGCAATGAGGCCGAGAGGAGCAAACCGAGCAAGGCTGAGCTCGAGACTATGAAGAAAAGGGACTTGGAGAAAGATCCCGCTACCTCAGAGACACTTAAGGTAAAATCTGACTCAAGAGGATTAGTTAATGCTAACCAATCTTCGAGTTTGCCTTTTCCTTCTAGGTTTGCAAAATCGAAGAAGGAGAAAGCAGATGAGGAGGTACTTGACATTTTCAGACGTGTGGAGGTGAACATACCATTGCTTGAGTGTATCAAGCAAATTCCCAAGTATGCCAAGTTCTTAAAAGAGCTATGCACAACAAGGAGGCATACTAGGGAGGAGCAGGTGGTGAAGATGAGTGAGACGGTCTCAGCCGTTCTCCAAAGAACGCTCCCACCTAAAATGAAAGACCCTGGCAGCTTTTCTGTGCCATGTAAAATTGGACAATTTAATTTTGATAAAGTTTTGCTAGACTTAGGGGCTTCAATTAATGTAATGTCTTATAATGTGTATAAGTCCCTAGGTTTAGGCGAGTTGAAAAAGGACAATGTAATCATTCAACTCGCCGATAGGTCTAACAAGTATCCTGAGGGATATGTTGAGGATGTTCTCGTGCAGGTAAATAATCTGATATTTCCTGCAGATTTCTATGTGCTTCAAATGGAGGAATCGCCCATTAATTCCACTCAATTATTGTTGGGGCGACCATTTATGAGGACAGCAAGAACAAAGATTGATGTGGCTGAAGGCAATCTCACCATGGAGTTCGATGGTGAAGTGATTGGCTTCAACATCTTTGAGGCCATGAGGTATCCAATTTCTGATTTAAAACCTTGCTATAATGTTGATGTAGTTGATTCTATTGCGCAGGTTTTATCAGAAACTTTGGATCAATAGCAACTAGCTATTGAGCAAGGGGCCGGAATTGACACAAATGGGGAGAGAATTACCAAGGAGGAACGGCTCAAGCTTGAGCCGAGCCTAATGCATATTGTTGCCGAGCTAGAGGCAGCATCCCACGTGAAAAAGCAATGTAAGTATATGTCAATTCCCATTTCCACTAATAAAATTTTACCATCTGTGGAACAGGCTCCTATTTTAGAACTCAAGTTGCTTCCGGATCATTTGAAGTATGTGTACTTGGGAGACGATGACACATTACCAGTTATTGTGTCATCACAGCTGAGTGAGCAGCAGGAAGCACGTTTGACTAGCATGTTGAAGAGGAACAAAACCGCCATTGGATGGACGTTGGCGGATATCAAGGGAATCAGCCCTACAACTTGTGTCCATAGGATCTTGCTTGAAGAAGGAGCCAAGCCTACTAGGGAGGGTCAGAGACGATTGCACCCTCCAATGATGAAGATTGTGAAGGACGAGGTGATCAAATTGCTGGATTGTGGAGTCATTTATCCCATCTCAGATAGCCAGTGGATTGCACCTGTCCAAGTTGTACCTAAGAAGAGTGGAGTCACAGTTGTGAAGAATGACAAGGATGAACTCGTGCCCCAACGATTGGTGACAGGTCATAGGATGTGTATCGACTACAGAAAGTTGAATGCTACTACACGCAAGGATCACATGCCTTTGCCTTTCATGGACCAGATGTTGGAGAGACTAGCTGGGCACGAATTCTATTGCTTCTTGGATGGGTACAGCGGTTACAATCAGATATGCATTCACCCGGATGATCAGGAGAAGACAACGTTCACATGTCCCTTTGGTACGTTTGCCTATCGACGCATGCCATTTGGTTTATGCAACGCACCAGGTACATTTCAACGTTGTATGTATTCCATTTTTAGTGATTACATTGAAAATATCATTGAAGTCTTTATGGATGATTTTAGCGTTTATGGAAAAGACTTTGATGTATGCTTAGAGAATTTGGAATTAATCCTGAAAAGATGTGTAGAAACTAACCTTGTACTTAATTGGGAAAAGTGTCATTTTATGGTAACACAAGGGATAGTTCTAGGACACATTATATCTGCAAAGGGTATTGAGGTAGATAGGGCCAAGATTGATATTATGCTTCACTTACCCTCCCCTACAACTGTAAGGGAGGTACGTTCGTTTCTTGGCCATGCAGGATTTTATAGGAGGTTCATCAAGGATTTTTCGTTGGTGGCCAAGCCTATTTGTGCCCTCTTGCAGAAGGATGTTCCATTCGTATGGGACAAAGGGTGTGAAGATGCATTTGTCAAGTTGAAGGAATTGTTGACATCAGCACCAATAATGGCGCCACCTGACTGGAGCCTACCATTTGAGATCATGTGTGATGCTTCAGACTATGCAGTTGGAGCAGTGCTTGGACAGAGAAAAGAGAAGAGGCCGATTGCTATATATTATGCCTCTAGAACTTTGAATGATGCTCAATTAAATTACTCTACAACTGAGAAAGAACTGTTGGCTGTGATTTTTGCTTTAGAAAAATTTCGTTCATATCTATTGAATTCTAAAGTGATTGTGTATTCTGATCATGCAGCCTTAAGATATTTGATGAAGAAGAAGGATGCTAAGCCACGCTTGATTCGATGGATTCTCTTACTCCAAGAGTTTGACATCGAAATCAAGGACAAGAAGGGGAGCGAAAATGTTGTGGCGGATCACTTGAGCAGAATTGTGAGAGAGGAGGAAACGTTACCACTTCAGGAAACTTTCCCAGATGAGCAGCTTTTTCGAGTGGACACAAAAGAACCTTGGTATGCAGACATTGTCAATTATTTAGTTACTAAAACTTTTCCAAGTACATGTTTGCAGGCAGCCAAGACAATGATTAAAAAGAATGCAAGACACTACATATGGGACGATCCATATTTGTGGAGGACTTGTAATGATCAAGTGATTAGACGTTGTGTGCCACAAGAGGAGCATAGGCCGATCCTTGCATTTTGCCACAATGAAGCATGTGGAGGACACTTTGGAGCTAAGAGGACAGCACTCAAGGTATTAGAAAGCGGATTTTATTGGCCAACAATTTTCAAGGATGCATACACTTTTTGTATGACATGTGATAGGTGCCAAAGGACAGGTAACATTGGTAAGAGAGACCAAATGCCCCTAAATCCTATAATATTTGTTGAAATTTTTGATGTATGGGGTATAGATTTTATGGGACCTTTTCCTTCGTCTAAGGGCTTTCTTTATATCTTGTTGGCTGTTGATTATGTGTCAAAATGGGTGGAGGCGAAAGCCACAAGGACTAATGATTCTAAAGTTGTTGCAGGTTTCTTGAGAACTAACATATTTTCCAGGTTTGGAGTACCTCGTGTGCTTATAAGCGATGGAGGTTCTCATTTCTGCAACAGAACAATAGAGGCTTTGCTCAGACGATATGGAGTCACCCATAAGGTATCCACACCTTATCATCCTCAGACGAGCGGAATGGCGGAAGTGTCCAACAGAGAGATCAAGAGCATATTGGAGAAAACTGTGGGCCCATCAAGGAAAGATTGGAGCGATAGACTTGATGATGCACTTTGGGCTTACAGAACGGCATACAAGACACCCATTGGGATGTCTCCATTTCGGCTTACATATGGCAAGGCGTGCCATCTTCCAGTAGAGTTGGAGCATAGAGCATGGTGGGCGGTCAAGCAATTCAACATGGAACTTGACAAGGCTGGACTTCACAGGAAATTGCAGCTGAGCGAGCTTGAGGAAATCAGAAATGAAGCATATGATGCTGCATGGATTTACAAAGAGAAGACGAAATTGTATCATGACAAGATGATAAGAGGCAAAACGTTTCATATTGGCCAGAAAGTCTTGTTATTTCATTCTCGTCTTAAATTATTTCCTGGCAAATTGCGTTCTCGTTGGGTAGGACCATATATTGTTACTAATGTGTTTTCTCATGGTGCTATAGAAATTCAAAGTACGGAATCAGGAAAAGCGTTCAAGGTGAATGGTCATCGACTTAAGCCTTACTACGAACCTTTTGAGGAGCACACCGTTGAGGAGATACAATTCAGAGACGCACTAAGATCCTGATGATATGGAGAAGAGTCTAGGCTGAGTAGACTATAAACATTAAGCGCTGCATGGGAGGCAACCCATTTCAACCAAAAGTGTGAAGGAGCCGTCTACGAGAGTTTGAATTTTCTAAATCCCTAAACTCTTTTTGGTTGAATTGTATAAATGTGGGACTTGTGATTTATCATATGCTTAGAAATTACTACATGATATGTGTACATTGAGGACAATGTAATTTTCTAAGTGTGGGGTAGGGATACATGTTTCACATGTTTGTATTTGTTTTGAGTTTTTGTTTTGAGTCATAAAAAGAAAAGAAAATAAAAAATCAGAAAATCAGAAAAATTAAAAAAATTTCGTCTTTATTTTCGTTGGCTTTTATTTTGTTTTTAATTATTGAGTCTTAGGTGCCCCTAAATAGTCTATGATGATTATATCTTGAATACATAGATGATGGTTTTGCATAATCATAAGAAATAATTGTGAGTTTCATGGACTTTGTGATTGGTATGAACATTTGAGACTTGGACTTATTTGTGTAATAAGCATGTATGTTGTGTTGATTTTGTTCCATAATAACCTTTGAGAGCTTTGAATGCCATATACTTTCTTCTTGAGTGATAAAAATGGGCAGAATTTTTCAAAACTTCATCATTCTTTGATTATTCAATGACTATGTGCCATAGATTTTAATGAACTCTAGAATGCTAGAACTTGCTCTTGACAATTTTTGAGACTATTATTCATGAAATGCCTTGATTTTGAAAAGGATTGAAAAGATCATGTTAGGATTACCACCAGTGCCAAACAAAGCTTATGCCTAATTTGTGCCCGTCGTGGGACTCCTTAGTTTTAACCCCCTTGAGCCAACATTGAGCCATTTATTTCATCACCTTGATACACTTTCCTTGATCTTAGAATAGTTTATCCTTGCCATTGTTGTCAAGACTTGGTAAATTTAATGGAATTTGTGAAGTGATGTGATGATGAGAAGTAAGTGTGGGGTGATCTTGTCCAATTATTAAGAAAAGAAAAGGTGTTGCCGAATAAAAGAAGAGAAAAAGAGAAAAATCGGATAGAAAAAGAAGAAAAATAATTGATCCGAGAAAGAAAAAATTAAATTAATTCGGCAATAGGAAAAAATATTTGGACAAAGTTGTGATTGTGAAATTGGAGTTTGTGTGATAATTGAAGGTCTATTGTTGTTATATTTGACCTTTGTCCTTGATCACTATTTTATGGGGAAGAAAAGAATGAAGTTTGGGTCCAACAAGTTGAAACTTGGCCCTTTTGAAGAGAAGTCATAAGGAGGATTGAATTTTGCCAAGTTTTGGTGACATTCTATCACCACTTCCTAAATGCGAATGCCTTATGCCAATCCCCATTATCACCATTATGTTGATCTTTTCATGATTCTTAAAATAGGTAAACTTTGATTAGTGGAGATTTTTGTCAAGAATGAGCATATGGTTTTGGTTCATTTGTGCACATAGTTGTTATATGAAGTTTTTCCTGAAATATTAATTCACAAAGTGCTTTTAATTGATGAAATATGCAAGTTACTCTTTGTAACTCTTAATCTATTCGCTTGCATATACTATGAGTGAATTGCCATATCATGAGTGAAAAGAAGAGAGTATGCCTAGTGAGGAGGATGAAATCAACATAACATGTCATTGCTTGTGATTTTCGCTTCTTACTTGTTCATGCTATGATACATGTCTATGACGCTTGGGATTATTGTGCTTACATTGAATGCTTAACTTGAAAGCTATGTGTTTAAAGATCCTGAGACAATCATTTTAGGGGCTGTAGTGTTGAGTCGTTTTGTTTGTTTTGCTAAGGGACTAGCAAAGGCTAAGTGTGGGGTAGTTGATAGGAGCATAAAATGCGACGTTCTTAATATGTTTTACCCCCATTTATGCATTTCTTATCCCTTATTGTTGTAATATAGAGTCATTGAGTCATGTTAGAGTCGTTGGCAAGTGTTGGTGAATAAACTGAGCTAAAAATGCAGAAATGTCGATTTGTGAAGAGTTTTAGTTTAAGTAGGACTCCTTGTTGTACTAGGAATCCTGTTTGGACTAGGAAACCTGTTTTGACTAGGAAACTTGTCGGAATTGATTTCTTTATCTTTCGTCGTTTCTAATATTTGTGTGGATCGGTTTTGTGCTATAAAGGTTAAATTGCATAATTATGGTGGAGTCCTTATTGAACTAGGATTCCTAATAAGAGTTTTAATGTGACTAGGACTCCTTTTTCAAGTAGAATTCTATTTGGAAAAGGAATCCTTACCAAAGTAGGAATCCCAGTTGAACAAGGATTCTACGAGTTTGAGTTCTAATTGAAGTCTACGAATTGAAGAGTCTTAGTCGAACAAGGAGTCTACAAACGCTCGACGTTTTTGAATCGTCGAAAGAATTTCATTGAAAATACAACTCCTTGTTGGACTAGGATTCCTTATCTATCTAGGACTCTTACTCATGATAATTGTGCTACATCTTTTTATCTTCTTTTTAATTTAATTCTTATTCTTATTTTTCAGGAATTAAAGAGAAGATATTTGGAAGATTAAAGAGAGAATTTTAGGCAAAAATGATGATGCATGCCGTGAAAAAGAAAGAAGGAGGAAACCAAATCGGATTTGGTTTCCTTGTAACATTATTCAAGAACTCTTTGCCGAATTAAAAGAAAGATAATTGAAGAATATTCAAGATATATTTCGGCAAAGGAAGAAGAGATAACATGGCATTTATGCAGCCATTATCTAGGAATTTCGGAAAAGAAGAAAGGAGAAAAATCTTGGGATGAATGTGGACCTCATTGAAGACATGTGCATTTACTTGGTGCCAAAATAAAGAGGATTTAATTGAAGATAATTGAAGGGGATTTTCGGCAGCAACTAAAGAAAAGAAAAGAAGATTTTCGGTTGGAAAAATAAAACCCTTGCCGAAACCATATCCAACTTGGTTTCGGTTTGCTTGTGCTCTACTCTTGCCGAACCCTAGCATTGCCTCTCCCCTATAAATACAACACTTTGTATTCATAAAAATATCTCCCTTTCCTCACTTTTACCTTGCCGAATCCCTGCCAAATTATTTTCAGAAATTACATACCAAGGAGCAAAGCCGAATCCACCTTCCATCTCTCACAAAAATCCATCATCACCAATCCTTGCCGAATCTCTAACAAAGGTTGTAATATGGATTGTTTTATTTTGGTTTTTGTTACTTTGTATTTAAACATAACTTTGTCTATGAAGTATGTTTTGGTTTTTGGATTTAATTTCGGTATTGATAATCATATATGGGATCTTTGGATCTTTGTTATAAATGTTTGGGATTTTTATATATGATTGCCGATTTATGCATGTGATATGATTAAATATGTTGTATGGGCAGTAGGTTTTGAATGTGTTCTTGATTTTAATTAGGTTTATTTCCTTAATTCGTGTGGAACCGAAGGAGATATCTAGATGCATTCGATGGCCATGAGTGTTATCTAGGTATTAAATTCATATTCCGATTTAATACATGTTGAATTACACGCATGTTGGATTTAATATGTATTAATCTAAGGGTAAGAGTAATTATGGAAATTTACATGTCGATGTGAGATGGGTGACGCCATACTTGCTAACATGTTCCAATTCGACATATTGTGCTTATGTACTAATTGTGTTTAATTTCTACGCATTGTGTTATTAAACTGACTAGTACCATGTTTAGAATTACACGCATGTTGGATTCTAAATACTTGTGATGTTTTGAATAATTAGAATAACCGCATTGGCTCTAATTAAATTGGAACTTAATTGATCTTGAATTCGATATTTGCTGCTGCCCTATTACTTGTTTTAATTTTATTGCATGTATAATGAGATTTGTGTTTGGTGATTGTGTGAAAGGTGATGATCAATTGTATATAATAATTTAGGTTTTAGAATTTGTAAAAATTCAGTAGGTAATTAGTTATAAAAATCGACACCCCCTTTATTTGCAATACTTTATGTGATTAAAAGCCCTTGATTTCCCCGGATAGAACGATCCCTACTTGTCAATACTACAATCGACACAAGAAGGGTATTATGTGTATGAGATTATTTTGCAGGTACAAATTGTGCACGCATGTGATCCCATCACAAATGAACCAAAGCCATATGCTCATTCTTGACAAAAATCTCCACTTAATCAAAGTTTACCTATTTTAAGAATCATGAAAAGATCAACATAATGGTGATAATGGGGATTGGCATAAGGCATTCACATTTAGGAAGGTGGTGATAAATTGTCACCAAGACTTAGTAAAATTCAATCCTCCTTATGACATCACTTCAAAGGGGCCAAATTTTATCATGTTGGGCCCAAAATTCATTCTTTTCTTCCCCATAATAAAGTGAAAACGAACAAGGGTCAAGTATAACAACAATAGACCTTCAATTATCACACAAACTCCAAATTCACCTTAAAATTCATCCAAAATTTTCCATTGCCGAATCATTTTCTTTTTATTTCGGATCTCTTATTTTTTTCTTTCTTTTTCTATCCGATTTTTCTTTTCTTTCTTCTTTTATTCGGCAACACCTTTTCTTTTTTCAACAATTGGACAAGATCACCCCACACTTACTTCTCATCATCACATCAATTCACAAATTCCATTAAATTTTACCAAGTCTTGACAACAATGGCAAGGATAAACTATTCTCAGATCAAGGAAAGTGTATTAAGGTGATGAAATAAATGGCTCAATGTTGGCTCAAGGGGGTTAAAACTAAGGAGTCCCACGACGGGCACAAATTAGGCATAGCTTTGTTTGGCATTGGTGGTAATCCTAACATGATCTTTTCAATCCTTTTCACAATCAAGGCATTTCATGAATAATAGTCTCAAAAATTGTCAAGAGCGAGTTCTAGCATTCTAGAGTTCATTAAAAGCTATGGCACATAGTCATTGAATATTCAAAGAATGATGAAGTTTTGAAAAATTCTGCCCATTTTTATCACTCAAGAAGGAAAGTATATGGCATCAAAGCTCACATATGTTATTATGGAACAAAATCAACACAAACATGCATGCTTATTACACAAATAAATCCAAGTCTCAAATGTTCATACCAATCACAAAGTCCATGAAACTCACAATTATTTTCAAGATTATGCGAAACCATCATCTATGTACTCAAAGATATAATCATCATAGACTATTAGGGGCACCTAAGACTCAAAAACAAAAACAAAAGCAACGAAAATTTTTAATTTTTCTGATTTTTCTGATTTTTTATTTTCTTTTCTTTTATGACTCTAAACAAAAAACTTAAAACAAAAACAAACATGTGAAACATGTATCCCTACCCCACACTTAGAAAATTACATTGTCCTCAATGTTAACCAGAAATAATGTTGTAATTTCTAAGCATATGATAAAATCACACAAGTTCCACATTTATACAATTCAACCAAAAAGAGTTTAGGGATTTAGAAAATTCAAACTCTCGTTGATGGCTCCTTCACAATTTTGGTTGAAATGGGTTGCCTCCCATGCAGCGCTTAATGTTTATAGTCTACTCAGCCTAGACTCTTAACTTCTTAATCAAGTTGTGGGCGACGCCTTTTGGAGTGTACACCTCCAAATTCGTGCCTCCTTACAATGGCTATCATAACTCGATGCATGATTACTCCACTCTTCAACTGCATCACATCAAGATAAAGAAATTTAGAAGAGTGGAGATGAGAATTCAAAGAATAAGTTAGTAGTGAGTTAGTGAATTAGCTAAAGTTAGAAGTTAGTGTATAAATATACAACAATTAGCTAAGTAGAATTTAATTGCAAATCAAGAACACAAGTTGAGAGTGGTGGAACTCGTTTCTTGCAACACTTGTCGTCCTTCCCAAGTCAATGAGAGCTCCAATCAACTGTTTACAATGTAATTCTTCACCTCTTCCTTATGATCTGCAACTAACAATTAAACTCTACAAGAATCATGAGAATCAACATGTATAGGTTAGAAAGAATGAATTAGAATAAGTTAGAGTATAGGTTAGAAATAAGTTAGAAGTAATGTAAAATTTTCAAACTATAAATGTATCATACGAATTCTCTATAAGTATATATTCCACACAATTTATGCAAGTATAAGTTTCACGAAAATTTACAAGTATCACACAATGGATCGGTCCTAGTCTTCCAAGAGTGTCGAAAATAGTATGAGATTGCCGAACCTAGAGTCTATTTCTTTTATTCACACAACTTTAAAATTCGAGGTACGTGGAGCAGAGGAGATAACAGTGCAATGGGCTGATACAGTCCAAGGTAGTATCATGCTTATTCCGATATACCTCAAAAGTTAAAGACGAATTGGATTGAAGAACATAAATTCACATATGTCAAGTTATTTCCTAGCGTCTAAAGTGAGGTGATGCTTCGGCACAAGCTGTTGTCTAGTTCGAGCGTGTTCTACTTTGTAAGAGGCGATGTCGTTAATTTTCACGGAGAGCGAACTCCCTACAGGAACCAGGCAGGACTCGTTTAGTGGTTACGGAGGACAAGTCCCCTATCGACTCACTCACCGAGAATGAACATCAGTCAATAACCTTGAGATCCAGTTAAACAAACCTGAGAACCATATCTATGAAAATAACTTGCTCCTTACTCATAGAACAAACTCGGGTCACTAGCGGTCTACAAGTGTTGATCAAAGCCGCCCTCAACCTCATAAAAACGCAAGCGCTCGTATGAAGGGTTTAGGCTAAGATCAACAAAAGAGGCTTCACCTACATGTTACACTTTAGAAACTACAATAAACTCAAACATACATAAACCTATCAACTTCCTAGAAATTATCTAAGTGTTACACACATTCACACAATTTTTATCACAAAATTCGGCAACTTATCAAACCAAAAACCAAAAACAAAAATCCTACTTACTATTACACATCCGGAAAATCCTATTATACATATCCCAAAAACTAAAGAAAAATTAAATAATCTGAAATTTACATAATTACAACACAACACTTTATGAATCAAAATAATTAAATTTCCCCGGCAACGGCGCCAAAAACTGATGGGATCTCATGCGTGCACAATTTGTACCTGCAAAACAATCTCATACAAATAATACCCTTCTTTTGTCGAGTGTAGTATTGACAAGTAGGGATCGTTCTATCCGGGGAAATCAAGGGCTTTTAATCACATAAAGTATTGCAATTAAAGGGGGTATCGATTTTTATAGCTAATTACCTACTGAATTTTTACAAATTCTAAAACCTAAATTATTATATACAATTGATCATCACCTTTCACACAATCATCAAACACAAATCACGTTACACATGCAATATAATTAAAACAAGTAATAGGGCAGCAGCAAATATCAAATTCAAGATCAATTAAGTTCCAATTTAATTAGAGCCAATGCGGTTATTCTAATTATTCAAAACATCACAAGTATTTAGAATCCAACATGCGTGTAATCCTAAACATGGTACTAATCAGTTTAATAACACAATGCGTAGAAATTAAACACAATTAGCACATAAGCACAATATGTCGAATTGGAACATGTTAGCAAGTATGGCGTCACCCATCTCACATCGACATGTAAATTTCCATAATTACTCTTACCCTTAGATTAATACATGTCAAATCCAACATGCGTGTAATTCAACATGTATTAAATCGGAATATGAATTTAATACCTAGATAACACTCATGGCCATCGAATGCATCTAGATATCTCCTTCGGTTCCACACGAATTAAGGAAATAAACCTAATTAAAATCAAGAAAACATGCTAAAATCTACTGCCCATACAACATATTTAATCATATCACATGCATAAATCGGCAATCATATATAAAAATCCCAAATATTTATAACAAAGATCCAAAGATCCCATATATGATTATCAATACCGAAATTAAATCCATAAACCAAAACATACTTCATAGACAAAGTTATGTTTAAATATAAAGTAACAAAAACCAAAATAATACATGCGTGCACAATGTTACACTTTAGAAACTACAATAAACTCAAACATACATAAACCTATCAACTTCCTAGAAATTATCTAAGTGTTACACACATTCACACAATTTTTATCACAAAATTCGGCAACTTATCAAACCAAAAACCAAAAACAAAAATCCTACTTACTATTACACATCCGGAAAATCCTATTATACATATCCCAAAAACTAAAGAAAAATTAAATAATCTGAAATTTACATAATTACAACACAACACTTTATGAATCAAAATAATTAAATTTCCCCGGCAACGGCGCCAAAAATTGATGGGATCACATGCGTGCACAATTTGTACCTGCAAAACAATCTCATACAAATAATACCCTTCTTTTGTCAATTGTAGTTAGGACAAGTAGGGATCGTTCTATCCGGGGAAATCAAGGGCTTTCAATCACACAAAGCATTGTATTTAAAAGGGGGGTTGTCGAAATTTTAATTATTATTTACCTATTATTTTACGAAATTTAAATCCTAGATTACTATATACAATTGATCATCACCTTTCACACAATCACCAAACACAAATCACACTATACATGCAATAAAATTAAAACAAGTAATAGGGGCAGCAAGCATATAACGAATTCAAGATCAATTAAGTTCCAATTTAATTAGAGCCAATGCGGTATATCTAATTATTCAAAACATCATAAGTATTTAGAATCCAACATGCGTGTAATCCTAAACATGGTACTAATCAGTTTAATAACACAATGCGTAGAAATTAAACACAATTAGCACATAAGCACAATATGTCGAATTGGAACATGTTAGCAAGTATGGCGTCACTCATCTCACATCGACATGTAAATTTCCATAATTACTCTTACCCTTAGATTAATACATGTCAAATCCAACATGCGTGTAATTCAACATGTATTAGATCGGAATATGAATTCAACATCTAGATAACACTCATGGCCTTTCGAGTGCATCTAGACATCTCCTTCGGTTCCCCACGAATTAAGGAAATAAACCTAATTAAAATCAAGAAAATATGCTAAAGCTTGCTGTCCATAAAACATATTTAATCACATCACATATATAATTCGGCAATCATATACAAAATTCCCAAACATTTATAACAAAGATCCGAAGATCCCACATATAATTATCAATACCAAAAATAAATCCAGAAACCAAAACATACTTCATAGACAAAGTTATGTTTAAATACAAAGTAACAAAAACCAAAATAGTACAATCCATGATTACAACCTTATGAAGATTTCGGCAAGGATTGGTGATGGTGGATTTTTGTGAGAGATGGAAGGTGGATTCGGCTTTGCTCCTTGGTATATAATTTGTGGAAATAAAATGGCAGAGATTCGGCAAGGTAAAAGTGAGGAAAAGGGAGATCATTTTCTGAATACAAAGTGTTGTATTTATAGGGGAGAGGCAATGCTAGGGTTCGGCAAGAGTAGAGCACAAGCAAACCGAAACCAAGTTGGATATGGTTTCGGCAAGGGTTAATCTTCAAGCAATCCGAAATATCATGTCTTCTTTTAATTCGGCTAGGTCTTCTTTTCCATGCAATTGCCGAATTAAATCTTCAATTTTCTTCAAGTAAAACTTCTTTAATTCGGCACCAAGTTATTGCACAAAGCCATAATTCAGTCCACATGCATTCCCCTCTTTTCTCTTTTCTTTTCTTTTCCGAAAATTCTATGTAAAATAGAATTAATTCTTCCTCCATCTCTTATCTTGGCCGGCCTTCAAGAGTCCAAATCCATCTCTTTTCTCTTTTCTTTAGCCGTGTATTATCCAAGAAAAACTCTAGGCAAAAATCGGAAATTAATTGCTAGGTATTTGTATGGCACAAAGAAACCAAAACCAATTTGGATTCCTCTTCTTTCTCTTCCACGGCAAGGAACATCTTCTTGCCGAAAATTCTCTTGATTTCTTCCATTAATCTTCCAAATATCTTCTCTTTAATTCCTGAAAAATAAGAATAAGAATTAAATTAAAAAGAAGATAAAAAGATGTAGCACAATTATCATGAGTAAGAGTCCTAGATAAATAAGGAATCCTAGTCCAACAAGGAGTTGTATTTTCAATGAAATTCTTTCGACGATTCAAAAACGTCGAGCGTTTGTAGACTCCTTGTTCGACTAAAACTCTTCACTCGTAGACTTCAATTAGGACTCAAACTCGTAGAATCCTTATCCAACTGGGATTCCTACTTTAGTAAGGATTCCTTTTCCAAATAGATTTCTACTTGAAAAAGGAGTCCTAGTCAATTCAAACTCTTATTAGGAATCCTAGTTCAATGAGGACTCCACCATAATTATGCGTTTTTAACATTTATAGCACAAAACCGATCCACACAAATATTAGAAACGACGAAAGATAAAGAAATCAATTCCGACAAGTTTCCTAGTCAAAACAGGTTTCCTAGTCCAAACAGGATTCCTAGTACAACAAGGAGTCCTACTTAAACTAAAACTCTTCAAAAATCGACATTTCTGCATTTTTAGCTCAATTTATTCACCAACACTTGCCAACGACTCTAACACGACTCAATGACTCTATATTACAACAATAAGGGATAAGAAATGCATAAATGGGGGTAAAAACATATTAAGAACGTCGCATTTTATGCTCCTATCACTCTAACCGATAAGCTAACGGACCAATTAGCTCCGTAATCTCATGAAGGCCGATATATCCTGACACTCAGGATCTCATCTCTAATATCAGCGTAACTCTCTCTAGGAGAGTTGCTCATCTCAGTTACTTTTGAACTGCATCTCACAAGACTCAATAAATCCATGAGTGCATCTGAATAGACATCTCTGTCAATTCACCCATCCAAATGTGCAAGGCAGTGCGGAAATATCATCGAACCTATAAAGTTGCCTGCAACTCATTTCAGGTCTATAAAATAAATCACGATTCTCAATAAGATTTCATGGACTTAGGCATCACAGGGTCTAACAATCTCTCTCACTCACATCTCATCATGTCGACTTTGGGCGCGGAATACGCCATACATACAAATCACATAGGGATATCAGATCCCACCTAGCGGAAGCGACAATGATGAAGACTATGCCTCGACTCCGAGTACTCTTGACCTCTGATCACTACTCTGCACACTGGGCGATTTTTAAACGAAGGGCCCAGGGGAAAGTAAATTAAAAACATTAGAGTGAGTGGATAAAAATAAAAAAATTTAATATAATACTTAATTAAAAGTATCATATTACTTTCCCAATATTTTAGAAATAAAACCACATTGCATGCCTTTAATAAAACGTGGGACGTTTTAAGAAAATCGTATTTAAAAATCAGCCCCTCTGATATATCAAATAAACAAATAATACTTTTGTTTATATTTGTATTTCAAAACGAAATATTTTTGAAAATCAATTAATAATATTTCACAACCAATCTCATTGGTCATATAAAAACCCAGCCCCGCTGGTTCAGGAATTTATTAAATTACAGAAAGTCTCATAGAGAAAATATTCCCGAAAACTAAATAATATAAAATCATGACCAATCCCATTGGTCATATAATAGAATAGGGGAACGTCATTACCACCATTTAATAGTAGCCTCCAAGACTAAGGGTCAAGCCTCCAAGACTCTCTAAAGCGTCCCACGCTATGCCCGTACACGTCGACCACCGAGCGTGAATCTGACCTATGTGGTTAAGTCGTCACCTCGCATGGGCTCAGGCGACTAAGCTAGCTAGCATCAATATATATCTGGACCTTGATATGGTGAAAATCCGAAAACAAAACCGAAAGTACGCTTCCCCTTATATATCATAAATCCGTACGGTCCCCGACCGCACATCTGAGGCTTATAATAATCATTAGTATAATAGCCTCGAAATATACTCATATATATTCGACATATCCAACATGCCGTAAAATAATATCAAAAATTATATTTATAACGTCGACATGTCTCACATGTCGAAAATCATAAATAACAAAAATATAAAATCTCCGGAAATCTCATTTCCGGTCACTACCTTTAATTAAAACTTATTTAACATAATCAAGTTATGAATAATTAAAACATACTATTTCCGGAAACCTCGTTTCCGGATAAAATATCATAGTAAAAGCATAACCCCAAAACCATATATTTCTTTAAATACCATTTCATTTTAATTATATAAATTCTCATCCTTCTCAAATTATTTATTTAAAATAACTGCATTTCATTAAAACAATTATGCATGCATTTATTTAAAATAAAATCCACTCACAGTTCGGCCGAGCGTGCCGCTATTCCTCGCTCTCATTACGTTGAGTAATTTCTCGACCTGTAACAGAGACGTAATTATAAATATTTCAAACTTCGGAATTAAATTATAAAAGTTAAATCTACGGACGTCCTCACTCGCTCCAAATTCACCAAACAACATCGCCACCACCTCAGGAACTCATCTCCGTCGTCCCCGCCGCCAAAAACAGCCCCAGCCGCCACAAACGGCGGCCGACACGGCGGCACAGCCTCCCAATATCAAAATTCATCCAAATTTCAACCAATCAAACCTCAAACAACACCCAAACAACTCCTTACAACATTCCAAACACAAATTCAACCTCCAAATCTACCAAAAACATCAAATACCCAACCTCCCCCGAAATCACAAAAACCCTAGAATTTCAAAACCCAAATTCTCCGTACCTGCTACGAATTGGTTCGTTTCCTTTCATGGACGTGTTGCACAAGTCGAGGCATTCAATTCCCCCCAAGAATCGGGTGGAACCTTGGCCGAAGGAGGGAGAACCAGCCCAACTGGGCTTGAAGTTCTTGGGGTGGAATCGGCCCAACGGCGGCGATTCCCACCGTGCCACCACCACAGACTTGAAGAGGAGGAGGAGACGGTCCAAACGGGACCGGTGGCGCAGCGAACGGTGGCCGGACGGCGAAGAACCGAGGGCGGCGACCCGGTCGGCGCTGCTCGGGCCGAGTCGGGGAGAAAAGAGAGAAAAAGAGGGAAAAAAAAAAGAAAAAAAAAAAAGAAGAAAAAAAATGAAAGTTGCGTTTTCGGGAAATTTCATCCTCCGCTATTTATATTCGTCCAAAAACGGCAATTTAACGATTTTTACGTCGTAAGTTTTTCACATGAACTCCAAATTGAACGTGCCTCATATCCACGAGCTCGTTTCAACGTCTTTTATCTCGACGAGAAATAAAATTCTCGGTCGGGTCAACTTAATAAAAAGTTAACTTTTAGAATTTTCGAATCGTAAAAACAATTCCCGAGGAGAAATAATAATAGTAAAATAGTTAAACAGTAATTCTAGGTTCGGGTCGTATCATAGTTAGAGTTACGTGTTAGTAATATGTGTTAGTGATATTAAAACAAATAAGTAACGAGAATTACAACTTGTTTAGAGAATGAATTTCGAACAAGTATAAAAGTATATAACAAACAAAGTATAAGTATCACAAAATTTACAAGTATCAAACAAGCATTCTGATGGGAACATTATCCAAGCATAAATACCTGCAAAACAATCTCATACAAATATATTACCCTTCTTGTGTCGAGTGTAGTATTGACAAGTAGGGATCGTTCTATCCGGGGAAATCAATGGCATTTAATTTCATGAAGTATTACATAATAATAAAAAAAAGGGATTGGAAATTTGTATTTAACCAACTGAAAATTTATGAAAATAAATCCTAATTAATTATATACATATGGTCTTCATCTTTCACACAATACAATTCACACAAAACTCACATAACATGTAAAAATTTCTCACAAAGTTATGACATAGCAAATCGGCACATTCAAGATCAGTTCTAGTTCCAATTTTAATTAGAGTCCTTGGCGGCTCATCTAATCGTTAAGACTTCTCAAGTATTTAGAATTATCTTTGCGCTTAATTGATAGAGCTATAATCCAAGCACAAAGTACCTGCAAAACAACTTCATACATATAATACCCTTCTTGTGTCAATTGTAGTTAGGACAAGTAGGGATCGTTCTATCCGGGGAAATTAAGGGCTTTCAATCACATAAAGTATTGCAGATTAAAGGGGGGTTTGGAGTGTTTGACTAAATAACCTACTGATTTTTTTACGTAAATAAAGAAAATAAAAACTAAATTAATATATACAATTGATCAACATCTTCCACAAATAACACATAACACAAAACTCTCTAAACATGTAACAAAATAAAATAAAGGAATAGGGGCAGCAAGTTCAAACTGAATTTTAGATCCTATTTAGTTCCAATTTAATTAGAGCCTTCACGGTTCATCTAATCATTCAAAACTTCACAAGTATTTAGAATTAACTTCGCGTATAATCCTAAACATTGTACTAATCGGTTTAAAGACACTTCGCGTAGAAATTAAACACAAAAAGCACATACGCACAATAAGTCGAATTGGAGACATGTTAGCAAGTATGGCGTCACCTCATCTCACATCGACATGTATATTTTCAGAATTACTCTAGCCCTTAGAACCAATACAAGGTAAATCAACTTTATGTTTATAATCCACCTCATATTGTATTCGGCAAGTGAAACCAATACACAAGGTACAACCATGATCAAGGCTGCCCTCATGCATCAATTTATATGCATATGAATTCAGAAAATAAACCAAACTTAACCAAAAATTCATGCAAATACCTACTGCCCTTAAAACCCAAATTCAAGTTATCACATATATAGATCATAAATTAATCCAAGAGACAACCAAATCACATAACAGAAATCCGGAAATCCAAAGAATAATTCATAAAACCGAAATTACAACCACGAATCCATACAAATTTCACAGACAAAATATTGTATTGATACAAAAGAATAAAAGCCATAAGAAAAGATAAAATCACACTTTGAGAAACCTTGAGTAGAGAATCGGCAAAGAGGATTAGTGGTGATGGACGGACTAAATTTTTGGAAGAGTGGTGGAGATGGAATTGGCTTAGTTCTTTGTGGGGATTTTGTGGTGGAATTTCGGCAGAGGTTTGGCAGTTTAAAGTGAGGAAGAGAAGATGATTTTTCTGAATTTATGGAGTGGTATTTATAGGGAAGCAAGGGAACCTAGGGTTCGGCCAAAACCCTAGGCTTGTTGTGATGACGTCCAAGACTTTCCCCTTAACAAGATTCGGCACTTCTCTATCTTCTCTTCATTTGCTGAAACTCTTGGTCAACATGGCTGAAAATGTGCAACAATATCTCCTCAATTTTCTTTATTATTTTTAGCAACAAGTTATTGAACCAAGCTTCACATTAAGTCCACATTCATCCCTTGCTTTTCTCTTTTGCCTTGCCGAAAATCCTAGAATAATGGCTGAATAAATCTTCACAATATCCTTTGATTTAATCTTGAATTAATTCAGCTACAATATCATGAACCTTGGCACAATTTCATGTCCACATTCGGTCTTTGTTCAGCCTTGATTCTCTCCTTCTCTTTGGCCGGCCATGAAGAGTCCCAAACAAACTCTTCCTTTGAAAGCTCACGGCACAAGCATGTGGAATGCTTCTTCAACCTTTGCCGAATTATCTCCACATTATCTCTTGATAAAAATCAGTTGAATCCCAACAATTTCTCCTTGGCAAATCAGCAATAATATCCCTTGAATATTAGAATTTATCTCCTCCTTTATCTCCAAATAAAATCTGAAAATAAAGAAAAGAAATAGAGAATTAATTCATGTAATAAACTTGTCCTAATCTAGACAAATATTGTCTTAAAAAGACATATGTGTAATAGATAAGATCATTAGATTAGGAAAGTTTCCAATTCAAATCAAGAAACTTACTAGATCTAGAAAGTTACTAGAATAGGAAAATCGAAATAGGAAAGTCATGGAATATACAGTCATAGTTCAAGTAGGACTTTCCTAAACAGGACCTTTCCTAATCCAAACAGGATTCTAAATTTTTCCTCACGTGTTTCAGAAACGACGAACAATAAAGAATTCTATTCCGACAAGTTTCCTAGTCAAAACAGGTTTCCTAGTCCAAACAGGTTTCCTAGTCAAACAAGGATTCTTACTCAAACTAGAACTCTTCACATTTTCTGATAATTTCTGCATTTTACGCTCAATTTGTACACCAACTTTGCCAAAGACTCCAAACACGACTCAATGACTCTATATTACAACAAAAAGGGTTAGGAATTGCATAAATGGGGGTAAAAACATATTAAGAACGTCGCATTTTATGCTCTTATCAACTACCCCACACTTAGCTTTTGCTAGTCCCTTAGCAAAACAAAACAAAAAAACTCAACACTACTGCCCTTAAATGATTGTCTTAGGATCTTTTAAACACATAGCTTTCAAGTTAAGCATTCGAATGTACGCACATAAATCCCGAGCGTCATGAACATGTATCAAAGCATGAACAAGTAAGAAACGAAAATCACAAGCAATGACATGTTAAGTTGATTTAATCCTCCTCACTAGGCATACTCTCTTCTTTTCACTCATGATATGACAATTCACTCAAAGTATATGCAAGAGAACAGATTGTAAGGCAACAAATAGCTCGCATATTTCATCAAATAAAAGCACTTTGTGAATCAATTTTTCTGGAAAAACTTCATGTAACAACTATGTACACAAATGAACCAAAACCATAAGCTCAACTCTTGACAAAATCTCCACAAATCAAAGTTTACCTATTTTAAGAATCATGAAAAGATCAACGTAAAGGTGATAATGAGGGTTGGCATAAGGCATTCACATTTAGGATAGTGGTGATAAAATGTCACCAAGATTTAGCAAAATTCAATGAATCCTTATGACATCACTTCAAGGGCCAAATTTCATCACGTTGGACCCAAACTTCATTCTTTTCTTCCCCAAAATATAGTGAAAATAGACAAAGGTCAAGTATAACAATTTTAGACCTTCTAATAATCATACAACTCTAATTTCACAATAAGAACTCAATCCAAACATTTCTCTTTTCCTTGTTTGCCGAAACTTTTCTTTATTTTTCTTTATTTCGGCTCAAGTTCTCTTTTCATTTTCTGCCTGAATTTTTCTTTTCTTTTAGCTTCGGCAACAAACATTTTTTTTATTCGTTTGGATTGGCTCACCCCACACTTGCTTCACATCATCACTTCAAATCACAATTTCCATTTAAACTTTACCAAGTCTTGACAACAATGGTTAGGATAAACTATTCTAAGCACAAGGAATGTGAATCATGGTGATGAAATAAAATGGCTGAATGTTGGCTCAATGAGGTTAAAACTAAGGAGTCTCACGATGGGCACAAATTAGGCATAGCTTTATTTGGCAATGGTGGTAATCCTAACAAGATCTTTTCAATCCTTTTCAAAATCAAGGCATTTCATGAATAATAGTCTCAAAAATCGTCAAGAGCAAGTTCTAGCATTCTAGAGTTCATTAAAAGCTATAACACATAGTCATTGAGTAATCAAAGAATGACGAAGTTTTGAAAAATTCTGCCCATTTTTTTCTTATATTTATCGCTCATGAAGAAAGTATTTGGCATCAAAGCTCACATAGGTTATTATGGAACAAAATCAACACAAACATGCATGCTTATTACACAAATAAATCCAAGTCTCAAATGTTCATACCAATCACAATGTCCATGAAACTCACAATTAATTCTCATGATTATGCAAAACCATCATCTATGTACTCAAAGATATAGTCATCATAGACTCATTTACGGACATCTAAGACTCGATCTTAAACTAGAAACAAACGAATTTTTTTAAATTTTTCTGTATTTTCTATTTTTTATTTTCTTTTTAAGACTCAAAACAAACAAACAAATATGTGAAACATGCAATCTCTACCCCACACTTAGAAAATTACATTGTCCTCAATGTAAAACATAAATTATGTTGTAATTTCTAAGCATATGATAAATTCCACAAATTCCACATTCATACAATTCAACTAAAAAGAGTTTAGGGATTTAGAAAATTCAAACTCTCGTTGATGGCTCCTTCACAATTTTGGTTGAAATGGGTTGCCTCCCATACAGCGCTTAATGTTTATAGTCTACTCAGCCTAGACTCTTCACTTCTTAATCAAGTTGTGGGCGACGCCTTTTGGAGTGCGCACTCCAAATTCGTGCCTCCTTACAATGGTTATCATAACTCGATGCATGATTACTTCACTCTTCAACTGCATCACATCAAGATAAAGAAAATTAGAAGAGTGGAGATGAGAGTTCAAAGAATAAGTTAGTAGTGAGTTAGTGAATTAGCTAAAGTTAGAAGTTAGTGTATAAATATACAACAATTAGCTAAGTAGAATTTAATAGTAAATCATGAACAAAAGTTTAGAGTGGTGGAACTCGTTTCTTGCAACACTTGTCGTCCTTCCCAAGTCAATGAGAGCTTCAATCAACTGTTTACAATGTAATTCTTCACCTCTTCCTTATGATCTGCAACTAACAATTAAACTCTACAAAAATCATGAGAATCAATATGTATAGGTTAGAAAGAATGAGTTAGAATAAGTTAGAGTATAGGTTAGAAATAAGTTAGAAGTAATGTAAAATTTTCAAACTATAAATGTATCATACGAATTCTCTATAAGTATATATTCCACACAATTTATGCAAGTATAAGTTTCGCCAAAATTTACAAGTATCGCACAATGGATCGGTCCTAGTCTTTTCAAAGTATTCGAATCATGTGATATGTGAGATTGCTGAACCCTAGAGTTTAATTTCTTTTATTTGAACAACTTTAAAATTTGAGGTACGTGGAGCAGAGGAGATAACAGTGCAATGAACTGATGCAGCCCCTGGTAGAATCATGCTTTATCCGATATCCCTTGAATATTAGAATTTATCTCCTCCTTTATCTCCAAATAAAATCTGAAAATAAAGAAAAGAAATAGAGAATTAATTCATATAATAAACTTGTCCTAATCTACACAAATATTGTCTTAAAAAGATATGTGTAATAGATAAGATCATTAGATTAGGAAAGTTTCCAATTCAAATCAAGGAACTTACTAGATCGAGAAAGTTACTAGAATAGGAAAATCGAAATAGGAAAGTCATGGAATATACAGTCATAGTTCAAGTAGGACTTTCCTAAACAGGACATTTCCTAATCCAAACAGGATTCTAAATTTTTCCTCACATGTTTCAGAAACGACAAACAATAAAGAATTCTATTCCGACAAGTTTCCTAGTCAAAACAGGTTTCCTAGTCCAAACAGGTTTCCTAGTCAAAACATGTTTCCTAGTCCAAACAGGTTTCCTAGTCAAACAAGGATTCCTACTCAAACTAGAACTCTTCACATTTTCCGACAATTTCTGCATTTTACGCTCAATTTGTACACCAACTCTGCCAAAGACTCCAAACACGACTCAATGACTCTATATTACAACAAAAAGGGTTAGGAATTGCATAAATGGAGGTAAAAACATATTAAGAACGTCGCATTTTATGCTCTTATTATTAATCCTAAACATGGTACTAATCGGTTTAAGAACACTTGGCGTAGAAAATAAACACGAAGAAAACATAAGTACAAAAGCCAAATTGGAAACAAGTACCAAGTATGGCGTCACCTCACCCCATTAATATGCATATTTTCAGAATTACTCTACTCTTGGAATTCATACAAGATAAACCATATATAATTTACCTCATACAAATTTGGCAACATGAAGCATACACCCAAGAATAAGTCATGGCCATGGCTGCCCTCAAATATACAACTTTTTGTGCATACAAATTCAGAAAATAAACCAAAACAAAATCAAGCATGCATGTGATTTAAATATATCAAAACCCTGATCAGAAATCGAAACATATTAAGTACATAATTCAGAAACATCAAAGATCCAAGTAGCAAATTCGAAAATCCAAAGTAGAATTATTACAACCAATTCGGCAAACACAAAACCTTATAATCTTCATAGACAAAGTATTATAAAGATAGAGAAAATACAAAGCCATGAGAGATGAGTGAATCACACTTTGTTAAACCTTCAAAGAAGCTTTCGGCAAAGGGTGGATTCGGTGGTGATGATTGGTTGTGCGATTTCAAGAGATGGTGGTGGTTCGGCTATGGAATTTCTGTATAGGTTTTGTGGTGCTAATTCGGCAGAGCTTTGGCTAAGTAAAAGTCAGACAGAAGATGCTTATTCAAGGGCTGTGCCATGCTATTTATAGAGGAGAGAGAGGATCTAGGGTTTTATCTCTTAATTTCAGTAAAGGGGGGCATTAGGGTTTCGGCAAGATAGGGTTTCGGCAACATAGAGTTGTTGCCGAATTCTTCTTCTTGTTTTCTTGCTTGGTAAGTCTTCTCTTTTCCCTTCTTTTGATCCGAAATTATCTTGATAGTTTCTGAAAATTTCTTCCTTCCTTCTTTCTTTAATTCGGCATAAAACCTAAATGAACTTGCATGGAATCAAGTCTAGATTCATTTAGGTTTTCTTCATTTAATTTCAGAAACAACCTCTCCTTCTTTGATCCGAATTCTTCTTCTTTTCTTTGTTAATTTCGGAATTAACTCTTCCTCTTTTCTTGCTTGCCGAAATATTTTCTTGTAATGCATGTGCACGACATGCTTTTCATTTAATCCCATTTCTCTTCTTTTCATTCCCTGAAAATAATAAAGAAAATAAATATATGTTAGGGAAATAATATTATGTATGCCGAATTTGATTAGAGTAAGAGTTTGATTCCATTTAAGTTTCCTGGTTCAACAAGGAGTCCTACTTTGATTGAAACTCTTAGAACTTTCGACGTTTTCTGAAACGTCGAGAAATTGTAGACTCCTAAACCGATTAAGACTCTTATTTGTATAAGGAGTCCTATTTTGAATCAAACTCTTGAATTTAGAATCCTAGTTCAACTCAAACTCTTCACAAATTCAGCGTTTTTAGACATTTTAGCTCTTTTCACATATCAACTCTACTAAAGACTCCGACTCGATTAAACAACTCTATAAAACAATAATAAGGGATAAACAATTGCATAAATGAGGGTAAAACACTTTAAGAACGTCGCATATTATGCTCCTATCAAACTACCCCACACTTAGCTTTTGTTAGTCCCTTAGCAAAATAAAATAAAAGAATCTACTAAAACAAACTGCTGCCCCTAAATAATTGTCTTAGGATCATTCAAACACATAGCTTTCAAGTTTAAGCATTCAATTGTAAGCGCAATAATCTCAAGCGTCATACACATGTTTCAAGGCATGAATAGGTAAGAAGTGAGAAAATAAGCATGTCAACATGTCAAGTTAATTCGATCCTCCTCACTAGCCATACTCTCTTCTTTTCACTCATGATATGGCAATATTCATTCAAGGTATATGCAAGAAAATAGATTTAAGAATTACAAAGAGTAACTTGAATATTTCATCAAATAAAGGCACTTTGTGAATAGTATTATCAAGATAAACTTCATATAACAATTATGTGCACAAATGAACCAAAACCATAAGCTCAACTCTTGAGATAATCTCTACAAACAAAGTCCACCTATTTTAAGAATCATGAGAGATCTTTACAAGGGAATAAAATGGGGCTCGACATAAGGAATTCGCATTTAGGATAATGGTGAGAAAATGTCACCAAGACTTAGCAAAGCTCATTAATACTCCTTATGACTTCACTCTAAGGGCCAAGTTTAAACTTGTTGGGCCCATTCTTCATTCTTTTCTTCCCCAAAACATAGTGAATATGAACAAAGGTCAAGTATAATAATAATAGACCTTCAATTATAACACAAACTCCAAATTCACTGATGGTTACCATTTTACGTGCACAAGTTGTACCTGCAAAATAATCTCATACATATATATTACCCTTCTTGTGTCGAGTGTAGTATTGACAAGTAGGGATCGTTCAGTCCGGGGAAATCAAGGGTGTTCAATCTCAAGAAGTATTAAACAATCATATGGGGTTTGGAATTTATATCTAATACCTACTGAAAATTTACTAGAATTAAATCCTAAACTAAATATATACAAGTGATCATCTTCTCCACATACTCACATCACACGAATTCTCCTAAACATTCATGACACATAAATTAATGATACAAGGCAGCAATTTTCGAATCCTCTTAGACCTATTCAATTCCAATTCTAATTAGAGCCCTTCGCGGTTCATCTAATCGTTAAGACTTCTCAAGTATTTAGAATTAACTTCGCGTATAATCCTAAACATGGTACTAATTGGTTTAAAGACACTTCGCGTAGAAATTAAACACAAGAAGCACATAAGCACAATAAGCCGAATTGGAGACATGCAAACATGTAATGGCGTCACTAATCATATTTGTACATGTTATCTTTCAGAATTATGGTAACCCTAAGTGAACAACCTAAACCACAACAACTTCGCGTATGATGCAATTTAGATTACTCTAGCATATGAAATCGGCACTCAAGGGGCTGCCACAAAGTCAGTTGAGCACACAATTTGTTGAGCGTGAATTCATGAAAGCTAATCAAACAAAATCAAAGTATCATGCGAAAATACCTACTGCCCTATACACTAAATCACGAAACCATACATGAACAAGTTCATAAATCATAGCAAGAAAACCAAAAGAATTCGGAAATCGTAGTATAATATACAAAACCAAAGTTTACAATCCAAAAATCCATACAATACAAAATCATAAATCATACAGAAAATATTACAAGCCATGGATAGGATGAATCACACTTTGAAGAAGAACCTTGGAAGTTTTCTACAAAGGTGGTGAATCGGATGGAAGATTGGGGTAAGGAATGGTATTTTGGAGGTGGTGGTGATGGTTATGGCTTGGTAATTTTCTGTATAGGACTTGTGGGAGTATTTTGGCAGAGTTTTGGTAAGCTTTTTGTGAGAGAAAACGATCATATTTTTAGAGTTAGGACGTGCTATATATAGAGGAAAGCATGGAAGAGGTTTCGGCAAAGCTAGGGTTTGAAACCCTAGCAATTTCTTGTTCGGCACTTCTCTTTTCTTCCCTTCATTTTCTACCGAAATCTCTTTGGATAATAGCTGAATAAATCACAAAATATCTCTTCATTTAATCTTGAATTAATTCAGCAGAAATATTTTGGACCTTGCATGAAATCATGTCCACATTCGTCCTTAATTTCTTCTTTATCTTTCTCTTGCTGTGAGCTTGTATTTAGGTATTCAAACTTTGACTCAGCCTCTAGCCTTCCATGTAATTATCTAAGTCTTGCCGTGGTCACTTCATAAGATAAAGTTTAAAGAATTCGGCTGAAATCCCCATGATAATTGCTGAATTATCTCTTGCACGGCATGAAGTCTCCTAGTCCATCTATTCTTCTTTTCTTGCTCACGACAATTCTTTGAATGTTTGCCGAATTATTCTTCCCCTTATTCTACAATTATCTTCTCTTTTATTCCTGAAAATAAGATAAAGAAATTAATTAAAAAGAGAAAATAAAATGTAGCAGAATTATTACAAATACAAGTCCTGAATAGATAAGGATTCCCGGTCCAACAAAGAGTTTTACTTTCAATGAAACTCTAAGAACTTTCGACGTTTTCAGAAACGTCGAGAATTTGTGGACTACTTGTCCGACTAGAACTCCTATTTCCGTAGACTTCTATTTAAACTCAAACTCTTAGATTCCTAATCCAACTGGGATTCCTACTTAGTCAGGACTCTTTATTCAACAAAGTTTCCTAGTTAAATAAGGAGTCCTAATTACAATCAAACTCTTTCGTATCTTCGTTGTTATAGAAACGTCGAAACATTTTAAACTTCTAGTTCGATTAGGAATCCTAGTTCAATTAGGACTCTACAATAATTCTGCGTTTTTCACGATTTAAGCTGAATTCAGATTCCAACTCTGCCAAAGACTCCTAACTTGACACAATGACTCTATATTACAACAATAAGGGATAAGAATTGCATAAATGGGGATAAAATACATTAAGAACGTCGCATAAAATGCTCCTATCAACTACCCCACACTTAGCTTTTGCTAGTCCCTTAGCAGAACAAAATACAAGACTCTACTAAAATAAATTGTTGCCCCTAAATAATTGTCTCAGGATCTTTAAAACACATAGCTTTCAAGTTAAGCATCTGAATGTAAGCACAATAATCCCAAGCGTCATAGACATGTTTCATGGTATGAATAAGTGAGAAGTGAGAAAATAAGCATGTAAACATGTCAAGTTAATTCAATCCTCCTCACTAGGCATACTTTTTTCTTTTCACTCATGATATGGCAATATTCACTCAAAGTATATGCAAGAAAATAGATTGAGAGTTACAAAGAGTAACTTGCATATTTCATCAAATAAAGGCACTTTGTGAATAGTATTATCAAGATAAACTTCATTTAACAATTATGTGCACAAATGAACCAAAACCATAAGCTCAACTCTTGAGATAATCTCCACATACAAAGTTCACCTATTATTCGAATCAGGAGAGATCTTTACATGGGAATATAATGGGGCTCGGCATAAGGAATTCGCATTTAGGATAGTGGTGAGAAAATGTCACAAAGACTTAGCAAAGCTCAATACTCCTTAGGACTTCACTCCATAGGCCAAATTTCATTATGTTGGACCCAAACTTCATTCTTTTCTTCCCCATAACATAGTGAACAGGAACAAAGGTTAAGTATAACAATAATAGACCTTCAACTGTAACACAAACTCCAAATTCACCACAAGAAACCAACACTGCCAGATCAGACAGAATAGCCGACGAAAAAAATTTTGTCTACTATGCCAAATTTTCGTCGGCTATTCCTTCTGCCGACGAATCTTTCGTCAGCTATAATTCGCCGGTAAAAGGGTGTCGGTAAAACGAATGGCCGACGAAAATAACGAAATCGTCGGCTATTTTCGAGTATGGCCGACGATATTACCGACGAAAATTCATTTTGTCGACCAAACCTGGGCAAAATATCCGACGAAATTCGTCGGATATTTTCGAGTATGGCCGACGATATCGTAAACTATAGCCGACGACATTCGTCGGCTATTTGTTCTGAAATATAGCCAACGATTTCATCTATTTTGTCGGTTATTTCGTCAGAATATATTAATATTTTAATAGGCATTAATTAGTTATAGCCGACGAAATAATGTCATTTTCGTCAGTTATAAAAGTTATAGCCGACGAAATTTGGTACATTTCGTCGGCTATATCACTTATAGCCGACGAAATAATGCCAATATCGTCGGCTATTCTTACATTTTGGGGAAAAAAAATTAAATTAATTTCTAAATTACCATTCCAAGCAACCTGCAATTCACAATGACAATCCATGCATTTACACCAACAAGAAACACGTCTAAATGACTTATTATTTAATTTGTTTCAATATACATAAAATATAACCCTAATCATCACCTAAAGCACTAAAGTCCACCACGTCATCCCCAGCATCCTGCTGTCCATCATGCTCGTCATCCTGCTGAACGAACTCGGGAGGTTGAGGCATTGGAGGTTCAACTAACGGCTCAAACAGTGGCGGGGGTTCAAGGCCTTGTTGTTGTGCCGCGAACATAGCATACCACCAGTTTTGTTGGTCGGCGTAGTTCTGTCGCCGAATTCTCTCACATTCAGCATGCCAACTAGACATTTCCAAATGATACTGCTGTGTTCTGCGTTGTTGATCCTGTGATCTCTGGAACTCGGCCGCCAATCTTGCATTTTCTTCTGCCAATCTCTACATTTCCCCCCTCATTTGTTGGCTGTCCCCGCCTCCCTTCTTTTGACTTCCCTTAGTGGTCTTCAGGAGCCCTATTCCAGAACTTCCCAAACCCCGGTAGTAGTATTGGTTTGACCGGTCTGGGAAGGCTGCGTCAAACATCCTCGCTGCCGTTTGGACATTCGATCGGTCGACCTGGCGCAGGGCTTCTTGCAGATCTGCCTCTGAAATGTTCGGTTGTGTCTCCCGAACTACTTCCTGCAACACTTCTTCTTCGGCCCGGTTCACCCTCTCCTAATTGAACGGGAAAAAATAATAATTAATATTCTGACAAATATATAATTAAGTAAAATTAATAATTTAAATTTTAAAATAGTAATCAACGACTTACGAGCTGTTCTGTCGCTTGTGGATAAGCCTTCTTGAACGTCTTCAAGTACGGGTTGCTATCAGGATGATCTCTAAGCGTCTCCTCCTGATATTGTGCAAATGGCCTAGAACCACCATGATTGGGGGTTGTGTTACGGCGGCGGTTCGCAGAGTTTATCCGAGACCGTTCCTTCAAGCAAATAATAAAATATTAGAAAAATGCATAAAAAAATATTAGTGTAATAATTATAAAATAATTAAACTAATAATTAAAATTTTAACAAAATAAACATTTATAGTTAAGTTTAGTATTTACCTGCATAAGTGGGTTGTTGAAGTCTACTGTCTTCAACCAACGCCACTCGTACTCTCTGAACATGAACTCTCTTGGAGTACCCATACGACCACGGTTGTCGTATTCGGTAAAGTGGGTACGGAGCTCGTTCTTCCACTCTTTGAACCTACGGAAAAAACAAAAGTGCATTAGAAATATTATTAATATCATAAAATATTTCAAATTATAAGATGAGGAATTCCCAACGTACCTCGAGTTCTGCATCGCGTCCGCCCAAGCCTGCTTGTGTTCGGCAATCTCGAAGTATGCCAGAAAGATAATATTTTATTAGTTTTACAATTATAACAATACCGAAAATTATTAAATATTACGATAAAGAAATTAAATTTTTTAAATTACTCACCGACGCCGCATTGTTGACCTCCCTCTTGATCTCTTCCGGCACATCAGCCCACCGTATCCACAATATAGGGACTCTATCCCTAATCAGTGCCCCCACACAACCCGCGTAATCACGGCGTTTTTTCCCCTGAACCTCCTGATTAGGGGGTTCGTTGATCTGGATCTTCCCCCTGCTCTCAACAGTTCTCCTGAGCGTGTCAAAACATATGACACCTCTCGTATTCCTGCTTGAACGGCTAGCGGCTGTCCCTATCACATAAACGACGATTGGTTAATAAAATTAAATATTAGTGCGTTAATTTTAATAAAACATTTAATTAATAAAATCAAATGTTACCTGAACTCGATGACCCGTCTGTCGACTTTCCTTTTCTCCTCGCCGAAATCAGAAGCTCAGGTCTCTCAAATGGCTGCTGATGGTATGCCTCCGCAACACTCACGTACTGAGGCATATCAGGTCATATGGGCACACCACGAAAGTCGACCTCAGGTATCGCAGGAATGTTGTACGGGAGGTAGAGCTGATTTGGGAGAGTAGGCCCCTCAGTCGAGTCAGCAGCAGACGGTGCCGGACTCGTCATCGGCTCCCGATGAACCTCAGGCATACGGACCTGAGGAACGTCTGCAGCTCTCTCGTCCTGAAATAGCTGCCTACTGGACCTCGGAGCATCTGGGCCGAGAGGGGGACGTGAACTGCTCGACGGCAGCTGATAGGAGCATAAAATGCGACGTTCTTAATATGTTTTACCCCCATTTATGCATTTCTTTTCCCTTATTGTTGTAATATAGAGTCATTGAGTCATGTTAGAGTCGTTGGCAAGTGTTGGTGATTAAACTGAGCTAAAAATGCAGAAATGTCGATTTATGAAGAGTTTTAGTTTGAGTAGGACTCCTTATTATACTAGGAATCCTGTTTGGACTAGGAAACCTGTTTTGACTAGGAAACTTGTCGGAATTGATTTCTTTATCTTTCGTCGTTTCTAATATTTGTGTGGAATCGGTTTGTGCTATAAATTGTGAAAATGCATAATTATGGTGGAGTCTTTATTGAACTAGGATTCCTAATAAGAGTTTGATTGTGACTAGGACTCCTTTTTCAAGTAGAACTCTATTTGGAAAAGGAATCCTTACTAAAGTGGGAATCCCAGTTGGATAAGGATTCTACGAGTTTGAGTCCTAACTGAAGTCTACGAGTGAAGAGTTTTAGTCGAACAAGGAGTCTACAAACGCTCGACGTTTTTGAATCGTCGAAAGAATTTCATTGAAAATACAACTCCTTGTTGGACTAGGATTCCTTATCTATCTAGGACTCTTACTCATGATAATTGTGCTACATCTTTTTATCTTCTTTTTGATTTATTTCATAATCATATTTTCAGGAATCAAAGGGAAGATTTAATTGAAGAAATATTGGAGGGAATTTTCGGCAAGAAATGAGACCCCTTGCCGTGTGGAATAAGAAAATGAAATCCAAATTGGATTTGGAAACTTTCCTAATCTAATAATCTTATCTATTACATATATGTCTTTTTAAGACATCATTTGTCTAGATTAGGACAAGTTTAATACATGGATTAATTTTGTATTTCTTTTCTTTATTTTCAGATTCTTTTTGGAGATAAAGGAGGAGATATTATCTTTACATTAAGGGATAATTTTCGGAAGCATAATGGAAAAGAAGACTTGTGCCGTGCACCTTCAAGAAGGAGAGTTGGATTCAAAGATTTCAAGGCCGGCAAAGAGATGGATTAAATCAAGAATTAATTCTATTATTTTCGATAGAATTTCGGAATCAAGAAAAGAAGGGAGGAGTCTTTGCGTGAAAGAAAAGGAAGTTAAAACCAAATTGGTTTTGGTTTCCCTATGCCGTGTGCTTCAAATTCAGAAATCCTAAAGATTAATTCCGATTTTTGCTTGGTTTCTATCATGGATAATGCACGGATTAATTGAAGAAAAGGAGGAAGAAAATTCGGATAAGAAGAGAAGAGAAAAGAGAGGAATGCATGTGGACTGAATTATGGCTTTGTGCAATAACTTGGTGCCGAATTAAAGAAGTTTTACTTGAAGAAAATTGAAGATTTAATTCGGCAATTGCATGGAAAAGAAGACCTAGCCGAATTAAAAGAAGACATGATATTTCGGATTTATTGAAGATAATGCTTGCCGAAACCAAAACCTAAATGGTTTTGGTTTTCTTGGAGATCAAGTTGCCGAACCCTAGCTCCCCCTTCTCTCTATATATACACACATTGTATTCATTAAAATCATCATCTCTCCCTCCACAAAAGCCTTGCCGAATCCCTGCCAAATTATTTTCAGAAATTTTATACAAGGAGCAAAGCCGAACCACCATTCCTCACATCAATTCAATCACCATCTCACCAATCCTTGCCGAATCTTAACCAAGGTTGTAATATGGATTGTATTATTTTGGTTTTTGTTACTTTGTATTTAAACATAACTTTGTCTATGAAGTATGTTTTGGTTTTTGATTTTAATTTCGGTATTGAATATCATATATGGGATCTTCGGATCTTTGTTATAATTGTTTGGATATTTTATATGTGATTGCCGAATTATATATGTGATGTGATTAAATTTGTATTATGGGCAGTAGCTTTAGCATGTTTCTTGATTTTAATTAGGTTTATTTTCTTAATTCGTGGGGAACCGAAGGAGATGTCTAGATGCATTCGCAGGCCATGAGTGTTATCTAGATGTTGAATTCATATGCCGATTTAATACATGTTGATTCACACGCGTTGTTGGTTTTGATATGTATTAATCTAAGGGTTAGAGTAATTATGGAAATTTACATGTCGATGTGAGATGAGTGACGTCATACTTGCTAACATGTTCCAATTCGACAATATGTGCTTATGTGCTCTTTGTGTTTAATTTACATGCGTTGTGTTATTAAACCGATTAGTACCATGTTTAGGATTGCGCGCGTTTCGGATTCTAAATACTTGTGATGTCTTGAATAATTAGGATAAGCTGCGTTGGCCCTAATTAAATTGGAGCTTAATTAGTCTTGAAATCGTTTTATGCTTGCTGCCCCTATTACTTGTTTTAATTTTATTGCATGTATAATGAGATTTGTGTTTGGTAATTGTGTGAAAGGTGATGATCAATTGTATATAATAGTTTAGGTTTTAGAATTTGTAAAAATTCAGTAGGTAATTAGTATAAAAATTTCGACAACCCCCCTTTTTTATGCAATGCTTTGTGTGATTGAAAGCCCTTGATTTCCCCGGATAGAACGATCCCTACTTGTCAATACTACACTCGACACAAGAAGGGTATTATTTGTATGTAGTTGTTTTGCAGGTATTTATGCTTGGATTACACCTCCATCAGTTTTGGCGCCGTTGCCGGGGAAATTATAATATTTTGATTCATAAAGTGTTGTTTGTAATTATGTATATTGCAGGTTATTTTAATTTTTCAATAGTTTTTGGGATATGTATAATAGGATTTTCGGGAATGTAATAGTAAGTAGGTTTTCCGATTTTTATTTTTGGTTTTTGGTTTTTGTTCTTAATTGCCGATTGTGTGATAATATTGTGATGATGATATACTTAGATAATTTCTAGGAAGTTGATAGTTTTTGTGTATGCTTGTAGTTTATTGTAGTTTCTAAAGTGTAACATGTAGGTGAAGCCTCTTTTGTTGATCATAACCAAAACCCTTCATTTGAATGGTGCTTTGTTGAATCCGTTTTTATGTAGATTGGGAAACGCGGGATACTTCTCCCCCCACGCATACAAGCGATTTTTCAGCAATAGTATTACTTCGATGAGGTTGAGGGCGGTTTTAATCAACACTTGTAGACCGCTAGGGATCCGAGTTTATTTTACAAAGTATAGGGCAAGTTATTTTCATTGAATGGTTCGACGTTTGTAAAACTGGCTCTCAAGACCCACAGACTGATGTTCATTCTCTGTGAGTGAGTCGATAGGGGACTTGTCCTCCGTGGTTAAAAACTTTGAGACCTGCCTTGTTCCTAAAGAGAGTTTACTCTCCGTGAATCTTAACGACACCGCCTTAAAAAGTAAAATACGCTCGACCTAGACGACAGCTTGTGCCGAAGCATCACCTCACTTTAGACGCTAGAAGATAACTTGAGCATATGTGAATCTGTTTTTCTTCAAAAGATAAAATTCGTCTTTAATTTTTGAGGTATATCGAAAAAAGTATGATACTACCTTGGACTGTTTCAGCCCATTGCACCGTTATCTCCTCTGCTCCACGTACCTCAAATTTTAAAGTTGTGTGAAAGACATCTAGAAACCCTAAGTTTCGGCAATTACAATACTTACACAATCAATGAACACTAAAAACCGAACCAATATAGATACTTGTATAAAAAATTTTCGTGTGATATGTAAAATTAGTTAAATGGTTAAGGAGTTTTAAAAGTCTATTTATGTTGAGTTTGTTTTTAATTTTGAGGGGAAGAGGAATAGGTAAGGTCGCTAATGTTGATATTAGCCTTAACCCTTCATACTAGCGCTTGCGTTTTTATGAGGTTGAGGGCGGCTTTTATGCACTTTAGTGGTACTGACAACATGAGGTTCTCAACTGAGTAAGGGGCAATCATAGTTCGTTTGTTCTAATTTTGGTATTAAGGTTTGTTTAACTAGATCTCAAGGCCCACAGACTGATGTTCATTCTCTGTGAGTGAGTCGATAGGGAGTTCGCTCTCCGTGGTAACCAACAACGAGTCTTGCCTCACTCCATTATTAGTACTTTCGTTCTAGCCTTCTGAAACCACGGAACCTTGTGTCTAGTCGATAGACCTAGGCCGCACGTCCACCGAGCTTCAAAACCTTAAATAAGTTTGATATGAGTAAATTTTTAATCTCAAAAGAAAACATTTCTTGGTTTGAATTTTTGAGGTATATCGGAAAAAGCATGATACTACCGGGGGCTGTATCAGTCCATTGCACCGTTATCTCCTCTGCTCCACGTACTTTGAAAATTCGAACAAATCATATAGCAATACATAAAACACATTCTTCTTTTGTTTATACGTGTGAAATTGAGTGTGTTTGTAAATTTTCGTGTGAAATACATCTTTGTATTATACTTGTAAACTTATGTGAAATATTCTTGAAATTTTCGTATGATACATATAGATTTTTGAAATTTTCGTGTGACATAATTTTACTTGTATGAATTTTCGAGTGATACCTATACATTTACATGTTTCATTAATGTGATACTTATACATACACGTTTATATTGAAATTCTCGTTTACATTATACATACTAACATTCTTTTGTGTGATATTTTTACCCTAACACTAACTTATACATTCTAACTATACAATATACGTTTATTTTTCTTTTTAATTCAATGATTGATATACTTGATCTTATGATAATTTCAGGTACATGAATCTTGGTTGGACACAGGAATTAGAAGATAGATTGAAAAGAATTTGCAACCAAGAGGAGGAAGAGTCAGTGTTGCCGAATACATCTACACCAGAGCACCAATTTGTTTCTCCCACCTCATCACTTTTCGACAGAAACTTTGTTGCACCGCCATCACCATTTCCTTCAGAAGCTTCGTGTGAACTTAACCCTTTGTTTCACGAAGAACCAGAGTTTGAGCTACTCCAAAGTCCTATTCCGATTCAGTATTTGAATTTTGATTTACCTGATCCTACATTTAAAATGACTTCATTAAGAGAGGAGAATGGACAGGTAGATGCGCCTCAAGGAGGAGTATTGAGGCCGAGCAATGTAACATATCCTGCAGTTGCACCTGGCAAATCAGGAGAGTTTGAGCTGAAGGGTGGATTTATCCACCAATTGCCAAAGTTTCATGGACTCAGTGGAGAGGATCCGAATCGCCATATTCAGAAGTTTGAGTTCAGATGTGAGTCAATGTGCCCAACTGGGGCAGACTTACAGCATGTGAGGATGAAGGCGTTTCCTTTTTCACTGGAAGATAGGGCGCAGGAATGGTTCTATGCAATACCGCCAGGGAAGATGGTGTCTTGGACTACAATGGTGAGAGAATTTCTCACAAAATATTTTCCATCATCGAGGGTGACACAGATCAGGAAGGAGATCACCTCAATAAGACAAGAGCCAGATGAGAGCTTCGACGTGTACTATGACAGGTACAAGTCTTTGGTGGCAACGTGTCCTAATCATGGGATACGTGAGGGTCTTCTACTACAGTATTTCTATGAAGGGTTGCGTCCCTTGGAGCGTAGATTTCTAGATTCAGCAGCTGGTGGATCTTTAATGGAGAAAAGCAGAGAGGAAGTTAAGAATTTGTTGGAGATGCATTTCACCAATCAACAATAGTTCGGGTCTACTTCCTCAAGGCGAGTCAGTGAGGCCAGTGGATATGAGGAATCTAGTGCAGTGAAGGAGCTTAAGGAAGATGTGGGCAAACTCACTCAAATGATGTCCCAGTTTATGAAACAGAAACATGCCCAAGTCTGTGGGGTGTGTAGTTTGGAAGGACATTCGGCAGATATGTGTCCACAAGTTGGTGGAAGTGATAATTTTGAGGAAGCCAATTCAGTTGGTTTTCAAGGACAGCAACGCTCCACTTTCCAGAATTTCAATCCAAGGTACAACGATCACCCTAATTTTCGTTGGGCCAACAATAGTAATATTCAGAACCCACAACAAGTGGCGCCACCACAAGCACCACAAGGAGGAATGGCGTTTCAGCCAAGACCTCAAGGGCAATTTCAAGGGTTTGCAAGGCCTCAGCAACAATTCTATAACAATAATGCACAAGCATCGTCAAATCCCAACTATGACGCCATGCTTAAGTCTTTGAACGATGCAACTCACACATTGTTGCAATCTACAACCTCGAACACCAAGGACATTTCTGAGTTGAAGAATCAGATGGGGAAGGTTGTGGATTTCATGGGGCAGATTCAGGAACAAGGGAGATTACCTGGAGGAGTGATAAAGAACCCCAAGAATGAGCAAGCAAATGCAATTACCACAAGGAGTGGTAAAGTTTTGAAGGGGCCGGCACTCAAGGAGGTTGAGGACGTGTTTGTGGATCATCATGATGATGGTGATGACGTGCTAGTGCATGTTGATGCCGAGCATGAGGAGGCACATGGCAAAGATAATGATGCAAACGGCAATGAGGCCGAGAGGAGCAAACCAAGCAAGGCTGAGCTCGAGAAGATGAAGAATATGGACATGGAAAAAGATCCTGCTACCTCAGAGACACACAAGGTGAATAATTCCAACTCAAGTGGATTAGTTAATGCTAACCAATCTTCTTGTTTGCCTTTTCCTTCTAGGTTTGCTAAATCGAAGAAGGAGAAATCAGATGAGGAGGTACTTGACATTTTCAGACGTGTGGAGGTGAACATACCATTGCTTGAGTGTATCAAGCAAATTCCCAAGTATGCCAAGTTTTTAAAGGAGCTGTGCACATCGAGGAGGCATACTAGGGAGGAGCAGGTGGTCAAGATGAGTGAGACGGTTTCAGCCGTTCTCCAAAGAAAGCTCCCACCTAAAATGAAAGACCCTGGCAGCTTTTATGTGCCATGTACAATTGGACAATCATATTTTGATAAAGTTTTGCTAGATCTAGGGGCTTCAATTAATGTAATGCCATACAATGTGTACAAGTCCCTAGGTTTAGGCGAGTTGAAGAAGGACAATGTAATAATTCAACTCGCCGATAAGTCTAACAAATATCCTGAGGGATATGTGGAGGATGTTCTTGTGCAGGTGAATAATCTGATATTTCCTGCAGATTTTTATGTGCTTCAGATGGAAGAATCGCCCCTTAATTCCACTCAACTATTGTTGGGGCGACCATTTATGAGAACAGCAAGAACTAAGATAGATGTTGCTGAAGGGAACCTCACCATGGAGTTCGATGGTGAAGTGATTGGCTTCAATATCTTTGAAGCAATGAGGTATCCAGTTTCTGACCTAAAACCTTGCTATAATGTTGACGTAGTTGATTCTATTGCGCAGGTTTTATCAGAAACTTTGGATCAATAGCAACTAGCTATTGAGCAAGGGGCCGGAATTGACGCAAATGGGGAGAAGATTACCAAGGAGGCACGGCTCAAACTTGAGCCGAGCATAATGAACATTGTTGCCGAGCTAGAGGCATCGCCCCACATTAAAAAGTCATGTAAGTATATGTCAATTCCCATTTCCACTAATAAAATTTTACCATCTGTGGAACAGGCCCCTATTTTAGAACTCAAGGTGCTTCCAGATCATTTGAAGTATGCGTACTTGGGAGACGATGACACACTACCAGTTATTGTGTCATCACAGCTGAGTGAGCAGCATGAAGCACGGTTAACTAGCATGCTGAAGAGGAACAAGACCGCCATTGGATGGACGTTGGCGGATATCAAGGGAATCAGCCCTACAACTTGTGTCCATAGGATCTTGCTTGAAGAAGGAGCCAAGCCTACTAGGGAGGGTCAGAGACGATTACACCCCCCTATGATGAAGATTGTGAAGGACGAGGTGATCAAATTGCTGGATTGTGGAGTCATTTATCCCATCTCAGATAGCCAGTGGATTGCACCTGTCCAGGTTGTACCTAAGAAGAGTGGAGTCACGGTTGTGAAGAACGACAAGGATGAACTCGTGCCCCAACGATTGGTGACAGGTCATAGGATGTGTATCGACTACAGAAAGCTGAATGCTACTACACGCAAGGATCACATGCCTTTACCTTTCATGGACCAGATGTTGGAGAGATTAGCTGGTCACGAATTCTATTGCTTCTTGGATGGGTACAGCGGTTACAATCAGATATGCATTCACCCAGATGATCAGGAGAAGACAACGCTCACATGTCCCTTTGGTACGTTTGCTTATCGACGCATGCCTTTTGGTTTATGCAACGCACCAGGTACATTTCAACGTTGTATGTATTCCATTTTCAGCGATTATATTGAGAATATCATTGAAGTCTTTATGGATGATTTTAGTGTTTATGGAAAAGACTTTGATGCATGTTTAGAGAATTTGGAATTAATCCTGATAAGATGTGTAGAATCTAACCTTGTACTTAATTGGGAAAAATGTCATTTTATGGTAACACAAGGGATAGTTTTAGGACACATTATTTCTGCAAAGGGTATTGAGGTAGATAGGGCCAAGATTGATATTATGCTTCACTTACCCTCCCCTACAACTGTAAGGGAGGTACGTTCGTTTCTTGGCCATGTAGGTTTTTACAGGAGGTTCATCAAGGATTTTTCGTTGGTAGCCAAGCCTATTTGTGCCCTCTTGCAGAAGGATGTTCCATTTGTATGGGACAAAGGGTGTGAAGATGCATTTGTCATGTTGAAGAAGCTTTTGACGTCAGCACCTATAATGGCGCCACCTGACTGGAGCCTACCATTTGAGATCATGTGTGATGCTTCTGACTATGCAGTTGGAGCAGTGCTTGGACAAAGAAAAGAGAAGAAGCCGAATGCTATTTATTATGCTTCTCGCACACTTAATGATGCTCAATTAAATTACTCTATAACTGAGAAAGAATTGTTGGCTGTGATATTTGCTTTAGAAAAATTTCGTTCATATCTTTTGAATTCTAAAGTGATTGTTTATTCTGATCATGCAGCCTTAAGATATTTGATGAAAAAGAAAGATGCTAAGCCACGCTTGATTCGATGGATTCTCTTACTCCAAGAGTTTGACATCTAAATCAAGGACAAGAAGGGGAGCGAAAATGTTGTGGCGGATCACTTGAGCAGAATTGTGAGAGAGGAGGAAACGTTGCCACTTCAGGAAACTTTCCCAGATGAGCAGCTTTTTCGAGTGGACACAAAAGAACCTTGGTATGCAGACATTGTCAATTATTTAGTTACTAAAACTTTTCCAAGTACATGTTTGCAGGCAGCCAAGACAAGGATTAAAAAGAATGCAAGACACTACATATGGGACGATCCCTATCTATGGAGGACGTGTAGTGATCAAGTGATTAGACGTTGTGTGCCACAAGAGGAGCATAGGCAGATCCTTGCATTTTGCCACAATGAGGCGTGTGGAGGACACTTTGGAGCTAAGAGGACAGCCCTCAAGGTATTAGAAAGCGGATTCTATTGGCCCACGATTTTTAAGGATGCATACACATTTTGTATGACATGTGATAGGTGCCAAAGGACAGGTAACATTGGTAAGAGAGACCAAATGCCCCTTACTTATATGATCTTTGTCGAAATATTTGATGTATGGGGTATAGATTTTATGGGACATTTTCCTTCATCTAAGGGCTTTCTATATATCTTGTTGGCAGTTGATTATGTGTCAAAATGGGTGGAGGCGAAAGCCACAAGGACTAATGATTCTAAAGTTGTTGCAGGTTTCTTGAGAACTAACATATTTTCCAGGTTTGGAGTACCTCGTGTGCTTATAAGCGATGGAGGTTCTCATTTCTACAACAGAACGATTGAGGCTTTACTCAGAAGATATGGAGTCACCCATAAGGTATCCACACCTTATCACCCTCAGACGAGCGGAATGGCGGAAGTGTCCAACAGAGAAATCAAGAGCATATTGGAGAAAACTGTAGGCCCATCAAGGAAAGATTGGAGTGACAGACTTGATGATGCACTTTGGGCTTACAGAACGGCATACAAGACACCCGTTGGGATGTCTCCATTTCGGCTTACATATGGCAAGGCGTGCCATCTTCCAGTAGAGTTAGAGCATAGAGCATGGTGGGCAGTCAAGCAATTCAACATGGAGCTTGACAAGGCTGGACTTCACAGGAAATTGCAGTTGAGCGAGCTTGAGGAAATCAGGAATGAAGCATATGATGCCGCGTGGATTTACAAGGAGAAGACGAAATTGGTTCATGACAAGATGATAAGAGGCAAAAAGTTTAATATTGGTCAAAAAGTCTTGTTGTATCATTCTCGTCTTAGATTATTTCCTGGAAAATTGCGTTCTCGTTGGGTTGGACCTTATATTGTTACTAATGTGTTTTCTCATGGTGCTATAGAAATTCAAAGTAATGAAACAGGAAAAGCGTTCAAGGTGAATGGTCATCGACTTAAGCCTTACTACGAACCTTTTGAGGAGCACACCATTGAGGAGATACGATTCAGAGACGCACCAAGATCCTGATGATATGGAGAAGAGTCTAGGCTGAGTAGACTATAAACATTAAGCGCTGCATGGGAGGCAACCAATTTCAACCAAAATTGTGAAGGAGCCGTCTACGAGAGTTTGAATTTTCTAAATCCCTAAACTCTTTTTGGTTGAATTGTATGAATGTGGAACTTGTGAAATATCAAATGCTTGGAAATTACTACATAATTTTTGTGTACATGGAGGACAATGTAATTTTCTAAGTGTGGGGTAGGGATACATGTTTCACATGTTTGTTTTTGTTTTGAGTATTTGTTTTGAGTCATAAAAAGAAAAGAAAATAAATAAAAAAATCGGAAAAATCAGAAAAATTTTAAAAAAATTTTGTTGCTTTTTAATTTTGTGTTTTAATTTTTGAGTCTTAGGTGCCCCAAAAATAGTCTATGATGATTATATCTTGAATACATAGATGATGGTTTTGCATAATCTTGAAAATAATTGTGAGTTTCATGGACTTTGTGATTGGTATGAACATTTGAGACTTGAACTTAATTGTGTAAGAAGCATGTTTGTTGTGTTGATTTTGTTCCATAATAACCTTTGTGAGCTTTGATGCCATATACTTTCTTCTTGAGTGATAAAAATGGGCAGAATTTTTCAAAACTTCATCATTCTTGGATTATTCAATGATTATGTGCCATAGATTTTAATGAACTCTAGAATGCTAGAACTCACTTTTGACGATTTTTGAGACTATTATTCATGACATGCCTTGATTTCGAATATGATTGAGATGATCTTGTTAGGATTACCACCATGCCAAATAAAGCATATGCCTATTTGTGCCCGTCGTGGGACTCCTTAGTTTTAACCCCCTTGAGCCGATATTGAGCCATTTATTTCATCACCATGATACACTTTCCTTGAGCTTAGAATAGTATATCCTAACCATTGTTGTCAAGACTTGGTAAAGTTTAATTGGAATTTGTTGTTTGAAGTGATGTTGTGAAGTAAGTGTGGGGTGAACTTGTCCAAAAGCATGAAAAGCAATGATTGCCGAAAATAAAAAGAGAAATTCGGACAGAAAATAAAAAAATGTGTGCCGATTAAATCAAGAAAATTGAAAAAGTTTCGGCAATTGAAGAGAAAAATTGAAATGCTTAGATTTGGACGGAAATTTTTATGGTGAACTTGGAGTTGTGATGATTTGAAGGTCTATTATTGTTTTACTTGACCTTTGTTCTTATTCACTATGTTATGGGAAAGAAAAGAATGAAGTTTGGGCCCAACAAGTTTTAATTTGGCCCATTGAAGTGTAGTCATAAGGAGTATTGAGCTTTACTAAGTCTTGGTGACAATTTCTCACCACTATTCTAAATGCGAATTCCTTATGCCTAGCCCCATTATTTTTCCCATGTAAGATCTCTCATGATTCGAATAATAGGTGAACTTTGTATGTGGAGATTTTTGTCAAGAGTGAGCATATGGCTGTGGTTCATTTGTGCACATAGTTGTTATATGAAGTTTTTCCTGAAAGATCTATTCACAAAGTGCCTTTATTTGATGAAATATGCAAGTTACTCTTTGTAACTCTTAATCTATTTTCTTGCATATACTTTGAGTGAATATTGTCATATCATGAGTGAAAAGAAGAGAGTATGCCTAGTGAGGAGGATGAAATCAACATAACATGTCATTGCTTGTGATTTTCGTTTCTTACTTGTTCATGCCATGATACATGTCTATGACGCTTGGGATTATTGTGCTTACATTGAATGCTTAACTTGAAAGCTATGTGTTTAAAGATCCTGAGACAATCATTTTAGGGGCTGTAGTGTTGAGTCTTTTTATTTGTTTTGCTAAGGGACTAGCAAAGGCTAAGTGTGGGGTAGTTGATAGGAGCATAAAATGCGACGTTCTTAATATGTTTTACCCCCATTTATGCATTTCTTTTCCCTTATTGTTGTAATATAGAGTCATTGAGTCATGTTAGAGTCGTTGGCAAGTGTTGGTGATTAAACTGAGCTAAAAATGCAGAAATGTCGATTTATGAAGAGTTTTAGTTTGAGTAGGACTCCTTATTATACTAGGAATCCTGTTTGGACTAGGAAACCTGTTTTGACTAGGAAACTTGTCGGAATTGATTTCTTTATCTTTCGTCGTTTCTAATATTTGTGTGGAATCGGTTTGTGCTATAAATTGTGAAAATGCATAATTATGGTGGAGTCTTTATTGAACTAGGATTCCTAATAAGAGTTTGATTGTGACTAGGACTCCTTTTTCAAGTAGAACTCTATTTGGAAAAGGAATCCTTACTAAAGTGGGAATCCCAGTTGGATAAGGATTCTACGAGTTTGAGTCCTAACTGAAGTCTACGAGTGAAGAGTTTTAGTCGAACAAGGAGTCTACAAACGCTCGACGTTTTTTAATCGTCGAAAGAATTTCATTGAAAATACAACTCCTTGTTGGACTAGGATTCCTTATCTATCTAGGACTCTTACTCATGATAATTGTGCTACATCTTTTTATCTTCTTTTTGATTTATTTCATAATCATATTTTCAGGAATCAAAGGGAAGATTTAATTGAAGAAATATTGGAGGGAATTTTCGGCAAGAAATGAGACCCCTTGCCGTGTGGAATAAGAAAATGAAATCCAAATTGGATTTGGAAACTTTCCTAATCTAATAATCTTATCTATTACATATATGTCTTTTTAAGACATCATTTGTCTAGATTAGGACAAGTTTAATACATGGATTAATTTTGTATTTCTTTTCTTTATTTTCAGATTCTTTTTGGAGATAAAGGAGGAGATATTATCTTTACATTAAGGGATAATTTTCGGAAGCATAATGGAAAAGAAGACTTGTGCCGTGCACCTTCAAGAAGGAGAGTTGGATTCAAAGATTTCAAGGCCGGCAAAGAGATGGATTAAATCAAGAATTAATTCTATTATTTTCGATAGAATTTCGGAATCAAGAAAAGAAGGGAGGAGTCTTTGCGTGAAAGAAAAGGAAGTTAAAACCAAATTGGTTTTGGTTTCCCTATGCCGTGTGCTTCAAATTCAGAAATCCTAAAGATTAATTCCGATTTTTGCTTGGTTTCTATCATGGATAATGCACGGATTAATTGAAGAAAAGGAGGAAGAAAATTCGGATAAGAAGAGAAGAGAAAAGAGAGGAATGCATGTGGACTGAATTATGGCTTTGTGCAATAACTTGGTGCCGAATTAAAGAAGTTTTACTTGAAGAAAATTGAAGATTTAATTCGGCAATTGCATGGAAAAGAAGACCTAGCCGAATTAAAAGAAGACATGATATTTCGGATTTATTGAAGATAATGCTTGCCGAAACCAAAACCTAAATGGTTTTGGTTTTCTTGGAGATCAAGTTGACGAACCCTAGCTCCCCCTTCTCTCTATATATACACACATTGTATTCATTAAAATCATCATCTCACCCTCCACAAAAGCCTTGCCGAATCCCTGCCAAATTATTTTCAGAAATTTTATACAAGGAGCAAAGCCGAACCACCATTCCTCACATCAATTCAATCACCATCTCACCAATCCTTGCCGAATCTTAACCAAGGTTGTAATATGGATTGTATTATTTTGGTTTTTGTTACTTTGTATTTAAACATAACTTTGTCTATGAAGTATGTTTTGGTTTTTGGTTTTAATTTCGGTATTGAATATCATATATGGGATCTTCGGATCTTTGTTATAATTGTTTGGATATTTTATATGTGATTGCCGAATTATATATGTGATGTGATTAAATTTGTATTATGGGCAGTAGCTTTAGCATGTTTCTTGATTTTAATTAGGTTTATTTTCTTAATTCGTGGGGAACCGAAGGAGATGTCTAGATGCATTCGCAGGCCATGAGTGTTATCTAGATGTTGAATTCATATGCCGATTTAATACATGTTGATTCACACGCGTTGTTGGTTTTGATATGTATTAATCTAAGGGTTAGAGTAATTATGGAAATTTACATGTCGATGTGAGATGAGTGACGTCATACTTGCTAACATGTTCCAATTCGACAATATGTGCTTATGTGCTCTTTGTGTTTAATTTACATGCGTTGTGTTATTAAACCGATTAGTACCATGTTTAGGATTGCGCGCGTTTCGGATTCTAAATACTTGTGATGTCTTGAATAATTAGGATAAGCTGCGTTGGCCCTAATTAAATTGGAGCTTAATTAGTCTTGAAATCGTTTTATGCTTGCTGCCCCTATTACTTGTTTTAATTTTATTGCATGTATAATGAGATTTGTGTTTGGTAATTGTGTGAAAGGTGATGATCAATTGTATATAATAGTTTAGGTTTTAGAATTTGTAAAAATTCAGTAGGTAATTAGTATAAAAATTTCGACAACCCCCCTTTTTTATGCAATGCTTTGTGTGATTGAAAACCCTTGATTTCCCCGGATAGAACGATCCCTACTTGTCAATACTACACTCGACACAAGAAGGGTATTATTTGTATGTAGTTGTTTTGCAGGTATTTATGCTTGGATTACACCTCCATCAGTTTTTGGCGCCGTTGCCGGGGAAGGGTCTGGTGCCGAGAACTCACACTCCTCCGCGGCTGGGATGAATCCACAGTTCTCCGCGGCTGGGATGAATCCACACTCCTCCGTGGCTGGCTGGTGGTCCTCTCAGGCTGGCTAAGGGTCCTCTCGGAGTCTCCGGAACCGGCAGAACTTCCAGAACCCCTAGATCTGTAAGAACGACGGCCTCCGAATAACTGTCTGAGTGCATCGGCCATCTGGAGCTTGAGGCATTAATACATTAATTAATATTAAATTATATTACATTAAATAACAAATTCTAATTAATATAATAACCAATAATACTAACATCTTTTAAAACATACTAACAAATTAATATTTAAATTTTAACTAATTTTAAATAATACTAACCATTAACCTAAATATAACCATTCATATACAAATATAACTATATTTCATTATTAACATATATATACATACAAATAACCATTTATATATTAACAAAAATATAACCATTTATATAATTAGGCTACCAATTTATATATATAATTAATTTAACAATTTATATATAACAATTAAAATATACATTAACATATAACCAATAGTAACAAATATATAACAATTTATATAATTAATCTACAAATTTATATATATAATTAATCTAACAATTTATACATATAACCAATATATATAACAATTTAACACACACTTAAATATCTAAATTATATACCGAAATTATAAAATTAAAATAAATTGAAAAAAATAAAAAACAAAAAAAACACCTTCGGATTTGTTTTGGCAGAGGAGGAGGAGGAGGGGAAGGAGGAGGAGGTAGCCGGAGGAGGAGGAGGCCGGTCGGAGGAGGAGGCCGGATTTCGGGCCGGATTAGGAGCTAGGAGGAGGAGATCGGACGGCGCCGGCGTGTCTAGGAGGAGGAGGACGACGACGTTATCGGAATGGAGGAGACGCACGGCCGATTTGAGGAGCGGAGGAGGAGTTTTTACCGATTTAGGGTTGAAAAAGTCGGGCTGCTGCGGCTTTAAGCTTTTATAGCAGAGAGAATAGCCGACGAATTAAAAGATTTCGTCGACTATTCTATGAACATCGTCGGCTATACGTTGGAAGATCAGCAGCCGTCTGATCTGTGCCATTCAACGGCGGACAATAAAAAGGCGCGGATCGCAAGAGAATAACCGACGATTTAAAAGATTTCGTCGGCTATACTTTGGAAAATCAACAGCCGTTGGATCTGAGTCATCCAACGGCGGACAATGAAAAGGCGCGGATCGCAAGAGTTTAGCCGACGAAATATATTTTTAGTCGGCTAAACTTTTGGTCAAACCACTAAGTCAAACCTCTAAACGCTTAAAAACAGAAATTAGTCTAGTTAAACGACGGTTTCTGGCCTCACCTTCAACAGATAATAGTTTCAAATCAATGAGAAGCAACTAATCGTATAAAAATTTTACAAAATTGATTTAACGAACGTCAGGCTACCCATAGGAAAACGAAAGTAAAAAATAGTTAACCGCAACATTCGGCACACAGAGTTTATCGGAATCTTGTCATTTTTCAACCGTAGGCATATTTCATTATTTCGGTCATATCTTATTTCACAACATTTTTTCATTTGAAGAGTCTACGTATAGTAACTATTTGAAACTATACATTCACTTAAAACACTTAGTAAACAAGTTAAGGAACATTAGTGCATGTGTTCTTATTTTGAATCTAAAAGTTTAGAAAATCTATTCCAACCGTCAGATATCACCGTTAAGATTAAATACATGAATGAAAAAAAATCCAACTACATCTAACAACGTTAAAGGCTCGATCGGGACGGTCAACCGGGTGAGTCAAACCTCTAAACGCTTAGAAATGGTAATTGGCCTCTTTAAATGACGTTTTTTGGCCTGACCTTCAACAGATAATAGTTTCAAATCGATGAGATGCAACTAATCGTATACAAATTTTCTAAAATTGATTTAACGAACGTCAGGCTACCCATAGGAAAACGAAAGTAAAAAACAGTTAACCGCAACATTCGGCACACAGAGTTTATCAGAATCTTGTCATTTTTCAACAGTAGACGTATTTCATTATTTCGGTCATATCTTATTTCACAACATTTTTGTATTTGAAGAGTCAACGTATAGTAACTATTTGAAACTATACATTCACTTAAACACTTAGTAAACAAGTTAAGGAACATTAGTGCATATGTTCTGATTTTGAATCTAAAAGTTTATAAAATCTATTCCAACCGTCAGATATCACCGTTAAGATTAATTACATGTATGGAAAAAAAATCCAACTTCAGCTGACAACGTTAAAGGCTCGATCGGAACGGTCAACCGGGTGAGTCAAACCTCTAAACGCTTAGAAATGGTAATTGGCCTGTCTAAATGACGTTTTTTGGCCTGACCTTCAACAGATAATAGTTTTAAATCAATGAGATGCAACTAATCGTATAAAAATTTTCCTCCAAATATTTACCGAAGGTAACGCTACCATTAGGGAAACGAAGGAATAAAACCTTTGACCGCATCTTTCACCACTCAGATTTTATCAGAATCTTGTCATTTTTCAACCGTAGATGTATTTCATTATTTCGGACATATCTTATTTCACAACATTTTTGCATTTGAAGGATGAAGCAATGGTTTATCGTTAGTGATAGAAAATGGAATATGGTCATTTTTTGTTTTTTTGTTTTTAAATCATAGCCGACGAGAGACCCGTACATCGTCGGCTATTCTTTTGTCATTTTAGGTCTAAAATAAAATATGTATTTTTTAATATTTATGGCCGACGAAATAATGAATTTTCGTCGGCTATACATCTGAAAAAAAAAACAGTTGGCAAGGAAGTTGAAGCAAAGTTTAGTTGGCAGTGCTGTTTATCTGCACCGAAAACTGTACTCTATCTCGAATGACTGGAAACCCTCTGACTCAAATGAAAAAATGGATGACTCAAATGGCAAAAGTTAAATGTTGCATTCTGCACACAGATTTTATCGGAATCTTGTAAATTTTCAACCCCTGAATGTATTTCATTATTTCGGAAATATCTTATTTCACAACATTTTTGCATTTGAAGGATGAAGCAATGGTTTATCGTTAGTGATAGAAAATGGAATATGGTCATTTTTTGTTTTTTTTTTTTTAAATCATAGCCGACGAGAGACTCATAGTCGTCGGCTATTCTTTTGTCTTTTTCTGTCTGAAATAAAATATGTATTTTCCAATATAGTTATAGCAGACGAAATAATAAATTTTTCGTCGGCTATTATTAGTATAGCCGACGAAATAACGTGTTTTTCGTCGGCCATTATATGAAAAAGGTAAAAAAAAATCAGTAGGTTTACACCTCTCGTATTCCTATTTCCTGTTCATATATAACCAAAATTGAACATTAAGAAAACAGAAACCCAGCAGTCAACATATTTAAAATTTTTTTTTAAGGGGTTTGGAACCCAGCCTAACTGGGAGGCTCATCCCCATGCCCGTTCATTAGAAATTAGTGGATTACAAATGAAAGGATTACATCATCTAAATTACTTAATCCGTCGGATTGTAATCGGAATCATCGGATGAGTCTTCTTCGGTTTCTGAATTGCTCGATAGGGGTAATCTATGTCTTTCCTCACCACTAGAGTCCTCGTTAGTTTCTTCATTTGGATCAACATCAACAAGCAGTGGCTCTTCACGTCGAATTCCCACCCGCGTGTCTAAGCGAATAAAAGAGGAGTCAGGAATACCGTTTGAGTTGGGCTCTTGATACGCGGTGCCACATTCCTCGTTCTCTTCAGCCACTCCAAGTGTAGACGCCCGGTAAATGTTTCGATGGTGGATAGTGTTGACTACTTTCCACGGGTCACCCTTGGTGAGATCATCAAGATAAAACACTTGTTTCACCCATGTAGCTAAAACGAACGGGTCATCCTCATACCATGATGTACTAGTGTTCAAAGAAGTTATGCCGTATTGATCGGTTTTCATGCTCTGCGGCCGTGTGTCAAACCATCTACACTTGAAAAGGTGCACTTTCATGCCTTCCCCATAATGCAGTTCCACAACTGAATGGAGAACACCGTAATAGTCAACTCCATCATCCCCACCATGTGTCATAACCCCTGAATTTTGTGTTTTCAGTCTGACGTCTCTCTCTTCACATCGAAATAACACACTATTCACCTTGCACGTCGCATAAACTTTTGAATAGACCGACTTCATCGCTAGAAGTCTGAGTTCGTGCGACCAATTTGGGTGATTATCATTTTTAATAAGGTCCATCTGCAACCATCAGAATCAACTATAAATATGAATAATTATACACAATAATATATAAATACGTATAGAATAATGTTAAAGTTACGTACCCAGCGGCTGAAATACTCTGCGAATGTCCGGTTGTGGTAATCGAGATCACCTCCTACTTGTTCACAGTTTAGATGCATGTTCTTTCAAAACTGAACTTCTAAACAGTTAATTAGTACCCACCAATGTGCAATGGCTACCTCATAATCTTTCAACATGTAGGAAACTGGCATTTTTCCACCGAGTACAACATCGTCGAAGAGTATGGAAAGATTGAATTGTGAAGGTACATCTTCCGGTATGCTTTCCTGTAACGCTCCTAAATACAGCTTCATGTAGGTGACGCACTCGTGCGCAATATATGCTTCAGCTATACATCCTTCAGGTGCGGATCTGTTTTGGACAAAATCACTGTGTTGTCCAAGTTGCCTATAAATCAAGTTTTTAAAGTGTTATGATAATACATATTCTAAATCACATATATTGATGAGGAAATTAACATAAGGTGTAAAATACGCACCTTTCCATCGGATACATCCAAGTGAAGTGCACAGGACCGGTAAGCAACAACTGCCGAGGAAGATGGATCATGAGGTGAGGCATGATGTCGAAAAAATTTGGAGGAAATATCATCTCAAATTTACACATGATATGAACGATGTCTTGTTGCATTTCCCGGAGGTCAGATTTTTTCACTTCCCGTGTGCATACCTTCTGGAAAAATCTTGCCAATGCTACTAACGGCTCCACAACGTGACAGGGAAAGAACGGTCAAATGAAAACAGGGAAGAGACGTTGTAGCAGGATATGATTGTCATGACTTTTCAACCCGTAAAGATTGTTGAATTGTCTGTTCACACACTTGGCTATATTTCCAGCAAAGCCTGAAGGATACTTGGCCCGACTTATCCAATGGAAAATTTCTGATTTATGCTCAGGCTTGACGGTGTAAGGAGCTTGAGGCATTTTTCTCTTCCCTTGTTTCAACCATAGTTGTTTTCTGATATTCATGTTTTGCAGATCAGTGCGAGCCTTAGGACCGTCTTTCGTGTTCCCCTCCAAGTTCAGCGTTGTGCCCACCACACTTTCAGAAACATTTTTTTTCTATGTGCCTAACGTCTAGGAAGTGACGGATCAACAACTCACACCAGTACAGGAGTTCCCACAATATGCTCTTATGTGTCCAGAATTTATACTCCTCAGGTCTTTCAGGTATTTATGCTACAATATCGGGATGATTGCTGAGGGGCCCAAAATCGTACTCATTAAGCACTGCTAAAATTTCTCTTCCCGTCCATCTTCTAGAAGGACCACCATGTTCTTCGGTTCCATCAAATGCGGCCGACTCGTAACGCCAGTGGTGATCCGCCGGAAGGAACACACGATGACCCATTCTACATATCTTGTTGCAATGAGGGGTACTCCCATAATCGCTGAGGCACTCTGGACAAGCCTTGTATCCCCTAACAACGCTGCCCGACAATATCCCATAAGCAGGAAAATCACTGATGGTACCAATAACCATGACATGCATCTGGAACGTCTCCTCCTTGTACTTGTCAAAAGTGGGATGACCAACCTCCCACAATACCTTAAGCTCTGCAATCAATGGTCTCATATACACATCGAGACATTTCCCTGGGTAACCAGGCCCCAGAATCAACAACGTCAACATATTATATTCCTTCTTTATGCACATCCACGGAGGAAGGTTGTAAGGTACCAAAACCACCGGCCATATACTGTATGAAAGACTCATGGTGCCGAAAGGGTTGAACCCGTCGGTTGAGAGCCCGAGCCTGACGTTTCTGACATCTGACGCAAAATGAGGAAACTCATTGTTTATATGCTTCCAATTAAGCCGCTCCGTCAGAGATGTGTGTCATGATATCTGCGTCTCCCGCGTCCCGCTCACCGTGCCATCTCATAGCTTTTGCGGTGGTTTCTGACATGTACAACCGCTCAAGCCTATCTCTCAACGGAAAATACCGAAGCACTTTCACAAGTTTCCTATTGCCTGCTCCCGTCAACTTATATCGGTCAGAATGACATATCGGACATGCGTCAAGGCTAGCAAGGTCATTCGCTTCTGCATCTTTACCCCAGAAGAGAACGCAGTCAAATGCGCATGCATGAATCTTAATGTAGGAAAACCCTAGATCTTTGAGGATACTTCGGACCTTACGGTGATTGGTAGGATTACGATGACCCTCCTCCAACAACGAAGAAGTGTACTTTTTTTCTTCTCAGAACTTGAAGACACAGGGGTCTGTTGCAATGCAATCAGTTTGTTGTACTTGTCAAAGACAGCAATGTTGACAATTTGTGGGAAGGGCTGCACCGGGTCATGCATATATTGTTCCCCACGTACACCGTATTCAAAAGGAAACACGTCGTTGACGAATGCCATTGTTGGATCGTTGGATGCACTACTACTGCCCGCCTAAAAAAACTGCCCATGATCATGCGATCCATCTAATGATGGCTCACCGTGATATATCCAACGTGTGTACTTCGGCCAAAACCCTTTACTCCTTAGGTGCTCCCATACTGTCCTAATCGGAAATCGACACATATCATTGCGACACCTACATTTATTGCACGGGCAATAATGGTATTCATTCCCCTTTGCATTTTCCTCGACGAACTGCAAAAAATTCACAACTCCTGTAGTGTATCGTCGGTCATGCCTTGGAAGCGAAATCCAACTCTTATCCGGATCCATATATATATAGCATGAAAATAATATATATATATATATATATATAACTTTAATTAATAAGAAATTAATTAACACATACATATATATATGTTTCTGCCTAAACCTGGGGGTCTAGTAGATACTTGATGAATCCAACTCGATCTCCTGCAATCCTGCTTACTAAGGAGAATACCGGGCGGGCCGGCCTTCACCTCTCCGATGCCTAAGTTAGTATAGTTGGAATGTATGTAACTAAGGCACGTATGTAAGCAGGGAGAGAGACAAGTTACCTCATAAAGAAGGTAGTTGGGGCCCATATATAGGTGGTTGGGAGTAAGGACTGGCCTTACTCTTCGATGTGGGACTGGTTCCCTTCTGTTTATACCTTCGGGTGCCCACTTAGGTAGGCTGGCGCCCCCGGCCCCTGGGTCCCTGGAGGCAGGATAGAGTGCCAGGCCCCGAGGCCGGGTGCTGGTGATCTGGTCCCGACCCTTGGGCCGGGCCCTGGTGCGCTTGCTGCGGGTCTGCGGGCCTGCTGTAGCCTCTCTGCGGCTACTGTCAACAAGTCCCCCAAGTTCCCGGTCAAGTGCAATCTTGAATGGGGACTTAAATCTGTCCTGCTCTTGTCCCGCAGGCCCGCGGGGTTACCAATCTACCGGTGCCCAGTCCCCCAAGTCCGCGTTAAAGATTGGGCGTGACCGAGGTGAGTACCTGTTACCGATGGGAAGCAATAGTTTATAAGCACACTTGCAATATAAGCAGCAATATGGCTAAGTGTGGTGTTATGAGCATGGAGCCAAGATGATAATGATGATGTCATGATGTTATGATGCCATGATGCCATGCAACAGATGTGTGCATGGAATGATAATGAGGCGTTGAAATCCGCCATGCAAGAGATTTGTGCACGGAATTTCGGCTGGGCACTCTGCCCTATCGGTACGAAGCGGAGCTTCACTAGGCTTCAACTGGTCGGCCTGCCGAATCGAAGCGGGACAGAGTTCACTGAGCCTCTACCGGGCGATATGCCGAAACGGGATTCACTGAGCCTCTACCGGGCTATCTGCCGAAACGGGATTCACTGAGCCTCTACCGGGCTATCTGCCGAAACGGGATTCACATTGCTAGGCTGCATGGAGATTACCCTGGTGTTGCGGCCTGTTTGAAGCACCGGCGAACACTTGCTAGTTCTTCTCAGCTTATATTGAATAAGCGTTGAGGTAAAGGGGTGGCATTGAGGTGACAAGGCTCGCCATGTAGCCCCATGTTTGATCGCCTTTCAATGCGATGCAGGGTTTTTATCCTGCTGGACAAGCGTACATGGGTTAGATGTAAACTCACCCGGGTGTATAAAGCCCGCCGGTCGAATACTTTCGACCGGTGTCAGCCATGGTGTTGGGCGGAACTCGACCATTGCCCGGACATCATGCCATCTCCGGACGAGTCCCCCAGTGAAGTGCCATGGGCCAGGTGCATTATGTTCCTGGTAGGGGGGCGGCGTTGAGGTGACAAAGCTCGCCATGCATCCCCCTGTTTGATCGCCTTTCAATGCGATGCAGGGTTTTTATCCTGCTGGACAAGCGTACATGGGTTAGATGTAAACTCACCCGGGCCTAAACCCGGGGGTCTAGTAGATACTTGATGAATCCAACTCGATCTCCTGCAATCCTGCTTACTAAGGAGAATACCGGGCGGGCCGGCCTTCACCTCTCCGATGCCTAAGTTAGTATAGTTGGAATGTATGTAACTAAGACACGTATGTAAGCAGGGAGAGAGACAAGTTACCTCATAAAGAAGGTAGTTGGGGCCCATATATAGGTGGTTGGGAGTAAGGACTGGCCTTACTCTTCGATGTGCGACTGGTTCCCTTCTGTTTATACCTTCTGGTGCCCACTTAGGCAGGCTGGCGCCCCCGGCCCCTGGGTCCCTGGAGGCAGGATAGAGTGCCAGGCCCCGAGGCCGGGTGCTGGTGATCTGGTCCCGACCCTTGGGCCGGGCCCTGGTGAGCTTGCTGCGGGTCTGCGGGCCTGCTGTAGCCTCTCTGCGGCTACTGTCAACAATATATATATATATATATATATATATATATATATATATATATAAATCCTTAATAATTAATTACATTACAATATATATTATTATCAACATCAACTCATATATATATATACCATTAACAACCATTATTTAAGTTACACTATATATCAACCATTATTTAAATTAATTACACTATCAACAACCATTAATTAACATATATATATATATATATAATTAAACTCCACACACACATGCACACACACACACATATATATATATTTTAACACTAATTAAAATAACATCAAATTAAAACACATAATTAAACTCTAACTTAAAATCAACTCAACTACAACTCAAAATCAACATATATACATACATTCTAACACTAAAACAACAACAAAACAAAAAATCACTTACTAACTCATAATCACTAAAACTCAAAATCAACTCAACTAAAACTTAAAATCAACATATATATACATATACGTACCTATATATAGCTCCACAATGTAAGATGATAGGAGTACAATGTGCGACAATATTGATATGTTTATGCCCTCGTTTATGCTTTGTTTAACCCTTATTTATCTAAGATAGAGTCGTAATTTAGTTTAGTGTCAATTTGGTTGAGTTTTGACAAAAGTTGGTTAATAATCCGAAAAATGACTAAGTTCACGAATTCTGGACATTAATGCAAAATGTGTCTTTTTTGTGATTCTGAGATATGTAAAAATGCAATCTATCCTTGTCCGAATTTGATGAAATTTGGTGTGCTTATTATTCATACACTGAGGAATGTTGTGTTATAATTTCAAATCAATCGGAGTTCGTGAAGTCACCCAAAAGATGGCTGCAACTTGGCAGTCCGAGCAAAGATCGCCAGGGACTTCCAGGATTTTTCTTGGGACTATGTCCCAACTTCAAAAATTCATTCCCGACGTTTCACAAGGAATTTGATCAAGCCCTTTTATATGGAGGAAGCTTTATGTGTCCAGTTTATCTGAGACTTAGAATCGCATCAATTGGAGCTCCAAGGAGGGAGTTATGCCAGATTTACTAGAGCAGGGTTACTGCCCTGCCGAGAAAACCAAGCATTCTGCCGGTTTGAGCATTGAGGCCGATTGGGGTGTAACCATGGACCAAAGTTCATCATGAAGAGTTGCTGAGTTTACAAGTGATGTCCATGAAGCATTGTAGCCCAATCCAAGGAAGAAAATCACCAAAAGAAGTTTCCTAGAAGAACCAAGAAAGGAAGGAACCAAAACCTTGTTGCACAAGGATTACCTTTGCCGATTTGGACTAGGTTTTCTACCTAGGGTTTCTGCCGAATTTACCTCTATATAAAGCCATGTTTTCCTACAGAAAAACTTGTCACATTCCAAAGCAAAAATCTAGCCAAAGCTCTACCAATATTTCCCAAGAGTCCTACATAAAACCTAGCCGAAAATCACCCCCATCTCACCTACAAAATTCTGCCGACACCTAACCATTGCCGAGCAGCCATCTCCTTCATCCTCCGCTGGATCCACACTAGTCAAAGTCATCAAAGTGTCTACAAAAGTGTGATCCACACACCTACTTGCTTAGATCTGAAAATATATAGACTTATAGCCGACGAAAATGTCAATTTCGTCGGCCAAAATTTCAAAAGTTTCATTTTCGTCGGCCAAAATTTCAAAAGTTTTCGTCGGCTAATGTTTCAGAGATAGGCCGACGAAAATCCAAAATCGTCGACTGAAATATGAATATAGCCTACGATTTTTGTTTATACCAACGAAAAAACAGTATCGTCGGCTATGGTTACACTATGGCCGACGATTTAGTTTTTCCACCGATGAAAAATAAAATCGTCGGCCACTCTATAGAATTACCGACGAAAATTTTTAGTCCTCGGCCGTTTTTTTTTTCCGTCGGGAAAAACCTTTTTTCTGGTAGTGCAATCCAAGCATTTCTATTTTTCTTTTTATTTTTTGTCCGATTTTTCTTTTTGTTTCGAAAATCATGTTTCTTTCATGCTTTTGAATTGGTTCACCCCACACTTGTTTCAAATCATCACTCCAAATCACAATTCCACAATAAAATTAAGCTTTACCAAGTCTTGATAACAAGGGAAAAGATTAAACTATTCTAAGTTCAAGGAATATGTTTCAAGGTGATGAAAGAAAACGGCTAAATATAGGCTCAATGGGGTTAAAACTAAGGAATCCCACGACGGGCACAAATTAGGCACATACTTTATTTGGCTTTGGTGGTAATCCTAACAAGATCATCTCAATCATATTCGAAATCAAGGCATAGTCATGAATAATAGTCTCAAAAATCATCAAGAGTGAGTTCGAGCATTCTAGAGTTCATTAAAATCTATGGCACATAGTCATTGAATATTCAAAGAATGATGAAGTTTAGAATAAATTTCTGCCATTTATTATATTTATCGCACAAGAAGAAAGTATTTGGCACGAAAACTCACATTGGATATTATGGAAACAAATTAACTCAAACATGCATGCTTAATCATATATCATTCAAAATCTCACATGTTCATATCAATAACAATATCTATGAAACTCACAATTAATTCTTATGATTATGCAAAACAATCATCTATGCATTCAAAGATATAATCATCATCGACTCATTTAGGGGCATATATGACTCGATCTTAACTGCAAACAAACGAAAGTTTTTAATTTTTCTGTATTTCTTTTCTGACTCGAAACAATTAAAATAAATATAACAAAAACATAACAAAGCACATGGAAACTTGTATCACTATCCCACACTTAGAAAATTACATTGTCCTCAATGTAAATCAAAGCACATTATAGCCGACGAGTTGTCGGACGTCGTCGGCTATAACTATAGCCGACGAAAAGTTTTTGGTTATAGCCGACGAGGAGGGTATTCGTCGGCTATAAAAGTTATAGCCGACGAAAAGTTTTTGGTTATAGCCGACGAGGAGGGTATTCGTCGGCTATAACTCTTATATCAGATCCATTCTGCAGCAGCGAGCTCATTCGTCGAAAACATTTCGAAAACGCTCTGAAATCGTCCAAAACCTCGGCCATAAGCTTGAAAGATACGTATATTGCTGTGTGTGTTGATTTAGTTGGTTATATGCAGAGGTGTGTTAATTTAGAGTTTAATTAGAATAAATGTGTGGTTAATTTGATATATATATATATATATATATATATATGTGTGTGTGTGTGTGTGTGTGTGTGTTAAGATGAGATTATTAATGGGTTGATATGTTGGTTAGATAGAATTGAAGTTTTGTTGAAGATTAGTGATTGATTGTTGATTTATAGGTGATTTTAGATGAATTTGATGAAAAAATGTATATATATATTAATTAATTTAATTGTAATTAAAAATATATTTTTGGTATATATAAAAAATACATTGTGTTTAATTAATTAGGGAGATTGACGATGTTTTAATTAATTTAGGGATGCATGTGTATATATATATATATGTGTGTGTGTAATGATGAATTTTTTAATTAATTAGTACGTACGTACGTACGTAGTACGTGCATATATACATATCTATATATAGCTATATTTATTTCTTGAATTTACAGGATGGACAAGAGTTGGAATACCCTTGGAAGATGGGATCAGGCGTATCATGATGGAGTTAGGAGTTTCCTGGATTTTGTGATGGCTAACTGTGGAGACACTAAACTTCATTATTGTCCGTGTAAAAAGTGCAAGTGTGCCACCCCACGACACCGGTTTTCCATAGACAGTGGAGCAACACTTGGCTAGATATGGATTTTGGGTCCTATACACTAATTGGATTTATCACGGTGAACCAGAGTTTGCGGGTCCTCATGATCATGGACAATTTGCCGAGAGAGGGAGTTCCTCCAATGATCCAACAACGAACTGGATCAACGATATGTTTCCTCGTGAGAGCGGTGTCTTTGATGAAGCACCAGATGTGCAACTCCCTCCTCCGGAGATGGAGTGTTTCCCTGATATTGAGCCACTCGAGCCATTACCCCGATCTCCGGTCAACACAAGTGATATGGAAAAGTACAACAACCTGATCACATTGCAACAGACTCAGTTGTACCCCGGATGCAGTAAGACTGTCATTGAATCTGTCATGGGAGTGATGAAGATCAAAACGGAGAACAAAGGCACTGTCAAATCGGTTGATGATTGGCTGAAGATATGGGGTGGGGCGATGCCCCCCGGACATCGGCTTCCTACCAGTCATCATAAGGTGCGACATATCCTTAAAGATCTCGACCTTTCCTACATCAAGATTCATGCATGCAGATACGATTGCGTTCTGTTTTACGGGGAAGGACTTGCAGATCTTGAATACTGCCCAGTATGCAATACAGAGCGGTATAAGTTCACTCCTAAAGGGAACAAGAAAGCTGTGAAGATACTTCGGTACTTCCCGCTGATTGATAGGCTCGAGCGGTTGTTCATGTGTGCTTTCACGGCCAAAGCTATGAGATGGTGGGCTAAGAGGAATGTGCCTGACGATGACACCCTTAGACATCCCGCCGACGGAGAGGCTTGGAAGAAGAATGTGTTGGAGTTTCCTGAATTTGCATCAGAGGTTCGAAATGTTTAGCTAGGGCTATCATCCGACGGTTTCAACCCTTTTGGCAAGAAAGAGCTTCAGTACAGTGTGTGGCCAGTTATTTTGATTCCGTACAACTTTCCACCGTGGATGTGCATGAAGAAGGAATATAACATGCTCACATTGTTGATTCCAGGCCCAGGTTATCCGGAAAAGTGTCTCGATGTGTATTTGAGACCCGTAATTGAGGAGCTTCGGAACTTGAGTCTGAACGGCCACCTGGTCTACGACCGGTTCAAAAATGAGATGTTCCGGATGCGTGCCATGCTTGTTGGCACGATCAGTGACTTTCCTGGGAGGGGTATGTTGTCGGGCAGCGTCACCAGGGGTTACAGGGCTTGTTCAGAGTGCATGACTGTTGATTGCTCCAGTCCTCATTGCAGTAAGATTGTCCAAATGCGTCACCGTCGTTGGCTTCCGCATGACCATCCATTTAGGGACGATGCACAGGCTTTTGATGGGACTGAAGAAAGGGGCTGGGCACCCGAGCAATGGACAGGGGAGGAAATATTGGCAGTGTTGAATGAGTATGACTTTGGTCCGCTTAGCAATCATCCCGATGTGTTGCGCACGATTCCAGAGAGGCCGGATCGGTATAGGTTCTGGTCACACAAGAGCATCTTATGGGAACTTCCTTATTGGGCCAGGTTGGCTACCAGATACTACCTGGATGTCATGCATATAGAGAAGAACGTGGGTGAAGCCGTGGTTGGCACAGTTTTGAATTGGGAGAAGAAAACAAAAGACACCCCCAAGGCACGCGTTGATCTGAGAAATATGGGACTGCGGGACCATTTGTGGTTGAGAGAGGGCAGGAGCAAGATGCCCCAAGCTCCTTACACCGTCACCAGGGACCAGAAACATGAAATCTTTGGATGGCTGAGTAATGTCAGGTAACTTTTTATTAGGCATGTATTCCCTAAAGAATCCATCTGTTGTTGGACGACTATATATGCATGAAATCTAATTTTTGTTAATGGCTATGCAGGTATCCTTATGGCTATGCGGGTAACATAAGCAAGTGTGTTAACTACCGAGACAACAAGATGTACAGATTGAAGAGTCACGACTGCCATGTACTGCTTCAACGCCTCTTCCCTATTTTCATTCGAGCGTACTTGGAGGATGAAGTGGTTGAGCCGTTGGTGGCGTTGTCAAGATTCTTCCAGAAGTTATGCGCTAGAGAAGTTAGAAAATCAGACCTCATGAGAATGCATGAGGAAATCGTTTTTATCTTGTGCAAGTTCGAGAGGATATTTCCCCCAAACTTCTTTGACATCATGCCTCACCTGATGATCCATCTTCCCCAACAATTGTTGCTTACCGGTCCCGTACACTACACTTGGATGTATCCCATCGAAAGGTACATGTTATTCATAAATTTGATTTATACATGTTTTTAAATAAAAGTTGCATGCTCTTAACATGCACTTGTTAACCTTGCAGACAACTTGGAGACTACAAGAAATATGTGCACAATAAATCTGCGCCTGAGGGGTGTATTGCTGAAGCTTACATTGCGCATGAGTGTGTAACGTACACCAAGTTGTACTTGGGAGCGATGGAGGACCCCCCACAACATCCAAGTCGAGATGACCCCGAGTTCAACCTATCTATCGTCGCTAACTCTGTTGTACCATACGGAAGCTTCAAGAAGAAGGGTGTGGACAAGTTGCCTGACCATGAGGTAGGGATTGCCCACTGGTGGGTTCTAATAAACTGTCCGGAGGTACAATATTGGAAACGAACCCATCTTCACTGCAAGGAAGTTCGCGGTGATGTCGAGTACCACAACACGACGTTTGCAGACTATTTTCCACAATGGGTAAGTTAGATGGCTTTCTTTTACAGTTACCTATTCTTTAATCATAAACACACCAACTGATTTGAGTTATATTTTTCAGCTGATGCAAGTGGCTGCGAGGGGTGGTCATACAAATTACTCAGAGGAATTGAGGCTGTTGTCGATGAAGCCGATATCTTCCACAGTCCGCCCAATGTGTGATGTCAACGGCGTTAAGTATATATGTGAAGCTAGAGACAGGGAACGCAAAACACAGAATTGTGGGGTGATGGTCGATGGTGCAGAGGGGGGCGTGGATTTTTACGGTGTCCTACAGTCAGTTGTTGAACTCATTTATGGGAACCGCATGAAAGTCCACTTGTTCAAGTGTCGATGGTTTGATACTAGGCCGCACCGCATACGGACCGATCAGTACGGCATATTTTCGGTGAATACCGCCACTAGTGTGTATGAAGATGACCCCTTTGTTTTCGCCACAGCGGCCAAAAAGGTCTTTTATCTTGACGATCCATTGAACAAAGGCACGTGGAAGGTAGTTAACCATGTGTCTCAGCGAGACATATACAGTGCTACCACACTTGGTGTGAACACAGAGTGTCAAGAAGCGACCGCATACCAAGAGCCGGACGCCGGCGACATTCCGGAATCCTCCACCATCCGCGATAATAATGTGACGCCGGGCAGAGTGGTTCGACTTCCTAGGGGTCAGGTGCCCATGTATGATGTTAATCCGAATCGTCTATATTAGGCAGACGATGACTCAGACGACGAGTACGAGCACCGGTTGCCAGATATTAACTACTATACTACGTCTGACTCAAGTGATGAGGATGATTCTGATTATCATCCTTAGTATACTGTTTATGTATGTATTTGTGTACGATGGTGCATGCATGTATGAATACATTTTTCGTCCTTAATTACCGTTTTCCGAGTTTATGGGAAATTGTATTGAATTGTTTGTGCGATGTTCAGGAATTTATCAGGTGAAATAGGCAATTTTCAGGCCCTAAATGGCAAATTTTCGGAAAGATAAGCATTATAGCCGACGAAATGGACCATACTTCGTCGGCTATAATGCCCATTCTGGTAATTTAATATGCAAGTCGTCGGCTAACGACAAAATGTTGAAGGTCGTCGGCTAAAGTATAGCCGACGACCTGTAATTCGTCGGCTATAACCCCTGGCCCGGATGTTGACCGAAACCATTGCTTGATCCTTCAAATGCAAAAGTGTCGTGAAATAAGATACGACCGAAATATTGAAATACGTCTACGGTTGAAAAATGGGAAGATTCCGACAAAATCTGTGTGCCGAATTTTGCGGTTAGCTGTTTTTTACTTCCGTTTTCCTATGGGTAGCCTGACGGTCGGTAAAAATTTTGAGGAAAATTTTTATACGATTAGTTGCGTCTCATCGATCTGAAACTATTCTCTGTTGAAGGTCAGGCAAAAAAACGTCATCTAGACGGGCCAATTTCCGTTTTAAAGCGTTTAGAGGTTTGACTTTGCAGTTTGACCGTACCGATCGAGCCTTTAACGTTGTCAGATGTAGTTGGAATTTTTTTCATACATTTATTTAATCTTAACGGTGATATCTGACGGTTGGAATAGATTTTCCAAACTTTTAGATTCGAAATCGGAACATATGCACTAATGTTCCTTAACTTGTTTACCAAGTGTTTAAGTGAATGTATAGTTTCAAATAGTTGCTATACGTAGACCCTTCAAATGCAAAAGTGTCGTGAAATAAGATACGACCGAAATATTGAAATACGTCTACGGTTGAAAAATGGGAAGATTCCGACAAAATCTGTGTGCCGAATGTTGCGGTTAGCTGTTTTTTACTTCCGTTTTCCTATGGGTAGCCTGACGTTCGGTAAAAATTTTGAGGAAAATTTTTATACGATTAGTTGCGTCTCATTGATCTGAAACTATTCTCTGTTGAAGGTCAGGCAAAAAAACGTCATTTAGACGGGCCAATTGCCGTTTTAAATCGTGTAGAGGTTTGACTTTGTAGTTTGACCAAAGAATAGCCGACGACATACTTAACTAGGTCGGCTAAACTCTTGCGATCCGCGCCGTTTCATTGTCCGCCGTTGGATGGGCGAGATCTGACGGCTGCTGAGAGCGTGAAGTATAGCCGACGAGATTCATATTATAGCCGACGAGATTCATATTATAGGCGACGAAATAACGACTTCGTCGGCTATAACCGGCCCGCAAAGCCCAACTTCGGCCCGGCCCGGATTTCGGGTCAGAGTATAGCCGACGAATTTCGTCGGCTATACTATAGCCGACGAATTAAAATTAAATCGTCGGCTATAATCCACACTATAGGCGACGAAATCCATACTTCGTCGGCTATAACCGGCCCGCAAAGCCCAACTTCGGCCCGGCCCGGATTTCGGGTCAGAGTATAGCCGACTAATTTCGTCGGCTATGACTATAGCCGACGAATTAAAATTAAATCGTCGGCTATAGTCCTTCGATTTAAACCAAAACAGAGGCGCCTCTCCCTCATTCTGCATAAACCCTAAAAACGGATTTCGCCGCCCACCACTCCCCGACGCCGACCGACCGCCGATCTGGAGCCTCCCCGACGCCAATCTGCTATCCCCGGCCCCACCCCACCCCTCCCCGCCCCGGCCCCCTCCTTCCCGAGCCCTCCCTGACCCGAAAACAGCCCCCGAACGGCAACGCCACAGCCGCCGTCGCCGCCGCACCGCACCACCTCCCCTAGCCGCACCACCATGTCAGGTAGTCCCGCTCTCCCTCATTTATGGTTTTTGGAAATTTTGTGGAATTTTGTGGTTTTGTGGAATTTATGGATTTGGTGAAATTTTATGGTTTTTGTGAAATTATGTGGAATTTAGGGTTGTTGTGCAATTTATGGAATGTTGTGGAATTTTTGTTAATTTTGTGTAATTTTGTGGAATTTTTAGGAGGATATATATATATATATATATATATATATATATATTTCGGAATATATATATATATATATATATATATAATTAGGTATAAATATATTTATGTATATATATAATTAGGTATATATATATTTAATGAAGTTTTTTATTTTGTTGTGAAATTTATGGAATTTTGTGGAAATTTTTTTAATGTTGTCGAATTTTTGTTAATTTTGTGGAATATTTAGGAGGATATATATATATATATATATTTCGGAATATATATATAATTAAGTATAAATATATTTATGTATATATATAATTAGGTGTATATATATTTAATGAAGTTTTTTATTTTTTTGTGAAATTTATGGAATTTTGTGGATTTTTTTTTAATTTTGTGGAATTAACAACGATTTGTAGGAGGATATATATATATATATATATATTTCGGAATATATATATATATCTATATATATATATATAATTAGGTATAAATATATTTAGGTATATATATAATTAGGTATATATACATTTAATGAAGTTTTTTATTTTTTTGTGAAATTTATGGAATTTTGTGGATTTTTTTTTAATTTTATGGAATTAACAACGATTTGTAGGAGGATATATATATATATATATATCTATATATATATATTTCAGAATATATATATCTATATATATATATATAATTAGGTATATATACATTTAATGAAGTTTTTAATTTTTTTGTGGAATTTTTGTGAAATTTATGGAATTTATATACTAATTGTGCAGGAAACCGCCGCGCTGTAGACCGATGGCTTGGCAGACCGACCGAGAGCGACCCCGACGCTCAGGCAGGAGCCAGCCGTGGGGGGAGCGGATCCAGCGGTCGTCGGGGCCTAGGCCGGCCTATGAGTCGACGAGAGGAGACCTTGATGGGATTGACCCCGAGCAATCCACGTGGGGACTCCTCGTATGAGTCGACGGGAGCGGGCCCTGACTCGAGTGTTGGAGGAGGACGCAGAGCCACCAGACCCCAGTGCACTTCAGCACTGTTCCAGGATCGGCAGCCGACCCCACCGCGCGCCGATCTGGACCCTCCAGAGATGCTCCCTGTCCCCCCACAGCGACAGCGTCCACAACTACGGGGCCCACCGTCAGGGGGATCAGGCCCCTCAGGGTCCACGCCCCGTATGTCTCCGCCATCGGGGATGTACATGGTCCAGTTCCTCCCTGCCATCCCCGAGTACGACGCCAGGGGGAGGCAGATTTGGAGGCACGACCGGCCCCACGAGATTCCCTGGGAGGAGGCCTACGTCCACAGGCCTTTCGACTCAGAGGACTGCCGCGGCCTGTGGTGTGTTCGTGAGAAGGACAAGCAGTACAACGACGCAGGTAATTGGTTAGTTTAATTAATTATTTAGATTGTTTAATTAATTATTTAATTAGTTAGTTTAAATAATTATTTAACTATGTATTCATTTTAATTATGAAACAGGCGTCCTCGTAAATAAACCCGCGGGGACGAGACGGACCAGAGGGCCAGCGAACATGTCGACCCTGGAGAGGGAGCTCGCCGGTGGGATCAGGGAGATCCTGCCGGGTCCCGGTGAGGATGGACGCCCGATTGAGAGGAGAGACACCACCACCAAGTATATCAACGCGACGGGCATGCTCGTGCGGGACAGGGTTCCACTGTTGTGGCCCGACTGGGGCTCTGTGCCCGATGACATCAAGGCGCGAGTGTACAATGCACTGTCGGTGAGTTAAATCGTATTTTTATTATAGAAAATAAACATTTATGAATTCAGTCCTTATAACTATATAAAAATATTTTCTAATTAATTTATAATATTGCAGCAATGGTTTAGAGTCCATCCTACCTTGGACTGGTGGAGAGACGAGCAGCTGAAGAACAGGTTATGTGTTTCGCTTTTTTTTGTATAAATATATTTATTGCCAGTGTACGAATATATCTAACAGTTGTGTTTTGTTAATATAGGTACTCCGAGTGGAAGAACGAGCTGTCGACGCACTACAGGACGTACCATGTGGAGCAGCGCTTGGGGCGAGGTGCAACCCCCCCACGAGTTCCGGTACAGGGAGTATGAGTGGCTATGGCTGGTAGCCTACTTCGGGAGCGACAAGGTCTCGGTAAGAAAATTTAGCCTGCTAGTATATAACTTTTTAATGTTAGTTAATAATTAAATTATGTAGTTACTTAATTAAATTATGTAGTTACTTAATTAAATTAATTAGTTAGTTAGTTATTAGTTATTAAATTAAGTTAGTTGGTTAGTTACATAGTTAGTTAGTTCGTTACTTAATTAAATTAAATTAAATTAAATTAGGTAGTTAGTAAGTTAGTTAGTTACTAAATTAAATTAGTTAGTTAAGTAGTTACTAATTAAATTAAATTAGTTAGTAACTAAATTAGTTAATAATTTTATTTTGGTTAGTTCCTAATATTTTAATTTAGTTACTAATTTATATTTGCGTTTATATGTTCGTTCTTATAATACAGAAAATCTCGAAGACGAACAGCGACAACCGCAAGAGGAACGAACACCCCCACCACGGCGGCGCCCGCTCCTGGAGGCAGTGGGCAGAGATTGCGAGGAGGGACCGACCGATTTAATGAAAACGGCCGACGAGATGGCGTCGTCGGCTATAACCCCTTTTCTGGTAGTGCCTTTAGCCTAGACTCTTTTTCATGCACATCAAGATCTTGTTGCGTCCTCAATGTCTGTTTCCTCAATAGTGTGCTCCTCAAAAGGCTCGTAGTAAGGCTTAAATCTATGACCATTCACCTTAAACGCTTTTCCTGTTTCAATACTCTGTATTTCAATGGCACCATGAGCAAACACATTAGTAACAATATAAGGTCCTGGAAATAATTTAAGACGAGAATGAAATAACAAAACTTTCTGCCCAATTTGAAACGTCTTTCCCCTTAGCATTTTGTCATGATATTTCTTCGTCTTATCTTTGTAAATCCAAGTGGCATTGTATGCTTTATTCCTTATTTCCTCAAGCTCGCTCAATTCCAACTTCCTATGAAGACCAGCCTTGTCTAGCTCCATATTGAACTGTTTCACTGCCCACCACGCCTTGTGCTCTAATTCCACTGGTAAATGACACGCCTTGCCATAGGTGAGACGAAATGGAGACATCCCAATTGGTGTCTTGTATGCCGTTCTGTAAGCCCAAAGTGCATCATCAAGTCTGTCACTCCAATCTTTCCTTGTTGGGCCCACAATTTTCTCCAATATGCTCTTGATCTCCCTATTTGACACCTCTGCCATTCCACTTGTCTGAGGGTGATAAGGCGTGGAAACCTTATGGGTGACTCCATACTTCTTGAGCAAAGCCTCTATAGTTCTGTTGCAGAAATGAGAACCTCCATCACTTATAAGAACACGTGGTACTCCAAACCTGGAAAATATGTTAGTCCTCAAGAAATCTGCAACAACTTTAGAATCATTAGTTCTTGTAGCTTTCGCCTCCACCCATTTAGACACATAATCAACAGCCAATAAGATATAAAGAAAGCTCTTAGATGAAGGAAAATGTCCCATAAAATCTATTCCCCAAACATCAAAAATTTCAACAATTATGATGGAAGTTAAGGGCATTTGATCTCTTTTATCTATGTTACCTGTCCTTTGGCACCTATCACATGTCTTACAAAATATGTAAGCATCCTTGAATATCGTGGGCCAATAAAATCCGCTCTCTAATACCTTAAGGGCTGTCCTTTTTGGTCCAAAGTGTCCTCCACATGCCTCATTGTGACAAAAAGCAAGGATCGGCCTATGCACTTCAAGTGGGACACAACGCCTGATAATCTGATCACTACAATGTCTCCAAAGATATGGATCATCCCAAATGTAGTGTCTTGCCATTTTCTTTATCCTTGTCTTGGTTGCCTGCAAACATGTACTAGGAAAAGTCTTAGTAACTAAATAATTCACAATATCAGCATACTAAGGGTCATGTGTCTCAATACTAAAGAGCTGCTCATCTGGGAAGGACTCTCTTAATGGGAGCGTCTCCTCCTCTTCTACAATTCTACTCAAGTGATCCGCCACAACGTTTTCACTCCCCTTCTTGTCCTTGATTTCGATGTCAAACTCTTGGAGTAAGAGAATCCATCGAATCAAGTGTGGCTTGGCGTCTTTCTTCTTCATTAAATACCTGAGGGCTGCATGGGCAGAATAAACAATCACTTTAGAGTTTAAAAGATAAGAACAAAATTTCTCTAAAGTAAAAATAACAGCCAACAATTCTTTTTCAGTGGTGGAGTAATTTAATTGTGCATTATTTAAGGTTCTTGAGACATAATAAATAGCATTCGGCCTCTTGTCCTTTCTCTGTCCAAGAACTGCTCCAACTGCATAGTCTGAAGCATCACACATGAGCTCAAATGGCAAACTACAATCAGGTGGCGCCATAATTGGTGCAGACGTCAAAAGCTTCTTCAACGTCAAGAATGCATCCTCACATTTCTCATCCCAAATGAACGGAACATCTTTCTGCAAAAGGGTACACAAGGGCTTGGCCACCAAAGAGAAATCCTTGATGAACCTCCTGAAAAAACCTGCATGGCCAAGAAACGAACGTACCTCCTTCACAGTTGTGGGGGAGGGTAAGTGAAGCATAATATCAATCTTAGCCTTGTCTACCTCTATTCCCTTAGCAGAAATTATGTGTCCTAAAACTATCCCTTGTCTAACCATAAAGTGACATTTTTCCCAATTCAATACAAGGTTAGTTTTAACACATCTTTCCAAGATTAATTCCAGATTCTCTAAACATGCATCAAAGTTTTGTCCATAAACACTAAAATCATCCATAAAAACTTCAATGATATTTTCAATGTAATCTGAGAAAATACAACGTTGAAATGTACCTGGTGCGTTGCATAAACCAAAAGGCATGCGTCGATAGGCAAACGTACCAAAGGGACATGTAAACGTCGTCTTCTCTTGGTCATCTGGGTGGATGCAAATTTGATTGTAACCGCTGTACCCATCCAAGAAGCAATAGAATTCATGACCTGCTAGTCTCTCAAGCATCTGGTCCATGAAAGGAAGTGGCATATGATCCTTGAGTGTTGTTGCATTCAGTTTTCTGTAATCAATGCACATCCTATGACCGGTGACTAATCTCTGAGGCACGAGCTCATTCTTCTCATTCTTCGCCACAGTTACTCCGCTCTTCTTAGGTACAACTTGGACATGGGAGATCCATTGACTATCCGAGATTGGATAAATCACTCCACAATCTAAAAGCTTGATCACCTCGTCCTTCACAATCTTCATCATAGGAGGGTGTAAACGTCTCTGACCTTCCCTAGTTGGCTTGGCTCCTTCCTCCAACAAAATCCGGTGCACACACATAGTAGGGCTAATTCCCTTGATATCCGCTAGAGTCCATCCAATAGCGGTTTTATTCCTCTTTAGCACATTGATCAATCTCACCTCTTGCTCTTCACTAAGCTCTGATGACACTATCACTGGCAAAGTATCATCGTCTCCAAGATATGCATATTTGAGATGATCAGGTAGAGCCTTAAGCTCTAAATTGGGGGCCTGTTCCACAGATGGTAACATTTTGTTAGTAGAAATTGGAATGAATAAAGGAGAGCTATACCTCTTAAATGGGGCTGCCTCAATTTCAGCAATCACTTCAAGAACTTGTGGTTCAAGAACAGCCTCTTCTTTGCTTGAAATGCTCTCTCCAATGTTGTTATAACCGGCCCCACTTTCAATAGCTAGTTGCTATTGATCCAACGTCTCTGATAAAACCTGCGCAATAGAATCAACTGCATCAATAGCATAACATGGTTTTAAGTCAGAGATTGGATACCTCATTGCTTCAAATACATTGAAGCTAATCACTTCACCATCAAACTCCATGGTGAGATTCCCTTCAGCAAAATCGATCTTCGTTCTTGCTGTTCTCATAAATGGTCGCCCCAAAAGCATTTGAGTGGAATTGAGGGGCGAATCCTCCATGTGTAGCTCATAAAAATCTGCCGGAAATATCAGATTATTTACCTGCACAAGAACATCCTCAACATATCCCTCAGGATATTTGTTAGATCGATCAGCTAATTGGATAATCACATTATTTTTCTTCAAAGATCCTAGACTAAGTGCTTGATATATATTAAATGGCATGACATTAATAGAAGCACCTAAGTCTAGCATGACATTATCAAAATGTGAGTTTTCAATTACACACGGGATGCTAAAACTCCCAGGATCTTTCATCTTAGGGGGGAGCTTTCTCTGAATAACAGCAGAAACTGTCTCACTCATTTTTACCACTTGCTCCTCCCTCGTGTGTCTCCTTGTGGTGCACAAATCCTTCAGAAATTTTGCATATTTTGGAATTTGCTTTATGCACTCCAACAAGGGTATATTCACCTCCACCTTTCTGAAGATCTCCAACACCTCCTCATCTGATTTGTCCTTCTTAGACTTAGCGAACCTGGAGGGAAAAGGTACACTAGTAGATTGGTTAGTTATAACTAAACCACTAGAATTAGAATTTATACCTTGTGTTGCGGGATCTTTTTCTAGGTCCCACTTCTTCATTACTTCAAAATCCTCCTTGTTCACACCATACTCGGCCAAGACCTTGCCGTCGGCCTCCTTCTTAATTTCATCACCATTGTACGACAAGACTTTCTTCTTAAGGACTTTAGGAACAGCCCCTTCAAGAACTCTACCACTCCTTGTTGTAATGGCTTTTGCTTGTTCATTCTTGGGGTTCTTGATGACATTAGGGGGCAGCTTCCCTTGTTCCGAAAATTGTCCCATAAAATCTACCATCTGACCCATCTGATTCTTCAACTCAGAGATATCCTTAGCATTTGTTTGTTGCCCCACCAACAAAGCTTGTGTTGAAGCATTCAATTGGCTCTGCCCCATTGCTAGAGACTTCATTATCTCATCAAAGTTAGGTGTATTAGGAACACCTTGATTGTGTGGAACGAATGGGGGCCTTTGATATGGCACTGCTGCCCTTTGTTGAAACGGAGCACCACCTTGTTGAGCATTCGATGGCATATTAGGCTTGAGCACATTGTCATTGTTGCTCCATCTGAAATTAGAATGATCACGATACCTTGGGTTGAAGTTCTAAAATCCTCCTCCGTGATATCCCAAAGCATTGACCTCCTCTACGCTTTCTCTCCCATTTGAGGACACTGATCCGTCGGATGTCCCTCAGCACACACCCCACATACTTGAGCAACTTACCCACGTTGAGAGTTCATCATCTGTGCCATCATGTTGGCAATTTTGTCAACCTTGTCTTCTAGAGCCGGATTAGCCCTAGTCTCATGCACTTGCTTAGTTCGGGTTTGAGGCCCAAATTGTTGATTCTTCAAGGCACGTGTCTCCAAAAGTGTAGTGGCCTCCTCGTTGGTCTTCTCTAAAAACGAACCTCCAGCAGCTGAATCAAGAAACTCTTTGTCCAAATCACGCATCCCCTCATAAAAGTATTGTAAAAGGAGACCTCGACGAATGCCATGAGGTGGACAAGATGACACCAACGTTTTGAAACACTCATAGTACTCATAAAACGGCTCATCATGTGCTTGCTTGATTCCAGTTATCTAACTCCTCAGCTGAGTCACCCTTGATGCTGGAAAATATTTGAGAAGGAACTCGTTCACCATTGTGTTCCATGAAACAATTTGCCCAGATGGTATAGTGAATAACCATATCCTAGCCTTGTCCCTCAAGTGAAAATGGAAAGGCTCTCATTTTCACATGTTGAATGTCAGCTCCTCTAGGACACATGGTTTCACAAGTAAACTAGAATTGTTGTAGATGTGAGTTCGGCTCCTCTCCTGAAAGACCATGGAATTTCGGCAATTGATGCAGAAATCCACTCTTTAGCTCAAAATCATCCGACTTGCCAGTTGCTACTGTCGGATAGGTGATGTTGGAAGGTGCCATGCCTTCATCCGTAACGTGTCCATTTTGCTCTCTGATCGAACTCATTTGTTGTGGTGGATCAGGTAAGTCGAAATTCAGATGTGTAGGGACTGGACTTGTAAGTAGCTCAAACTCCGGATCTTCGTAGAACAAAGGATTAAGTTCACACGAGACGTTGGATGGAAATGGTGATGATGGAGATGCTATGTCACGCTCAAAAAGTGATGATGTGGGTGAGACGAATTGATGCTCAAACAATGGTGTACTTGGTGATGCTTGCTCAATGCTATCTCCACAAATTCTGTTTAATCGATCCTCAATTTCTTGTGACCAACCTGGAATGATGGACATTCATGTACCTGAGGATCAGTAATATGAGTTAGTGATATGAAAATATATAGGTAACGAAATTTACACAATTACAAAGTATAAGCTTTAAGAATAAGAAACGAATAATTAAAGAATAACAAAGTGTAAGGATAAACATTTCGAACATGTATACAATATATAACAAAGTATCACAAAATTTGCATGTATTTAACAATATTGCCGAAAATGGTATAACAAACAACTATGTCTATTCCTTAGTGTCTAATTGCTTTTATTCACAACTTTAAAATTCGAGGTATGTGGAGCAGAGGAGATAATAGTGCAATGGGCTGAAACAGTTCAAGGTAGTATCATGCTTTCATCCGATATACCTCAAAGATTAAAGGTAACATTTTAATTCAAGTTTTAAGACATACTAATGTTCAATCTACTTTAGTTTTCGAAGCTCGGCGGTCGTGCGGCCTAGGTACTATTGTCTAGACACAACATTCTGCGGTTTCAGAAGGCTAGAACGAAAGTTCTATCATGAAGCAAGGCAAGACTCGTTGTTGGTTACCACGGAGAGCGAACTCCCTATCGCCCCCTTCACACAGAAGAGATAGCTGTCTATGGGCCTTGAGATCTAGTTAAACAAACCTTGACAACATAATAGAAACAAACGAACTAATAGGCGAACCTTTTTGCCCCTTACTCAGTTTGGAATATTGTGTTGACAGTACTACTATTGTCCAATAAAAGCCACCCTCAACCTCATAAAAATGGACTTGCCAAAGCATCGCTCGTATGAGTTGGGAGGGCACTACCCTGTTTCCCGGTTGTTCATAAAAGCGGATTTGCTAAGGCATCATTCGTATGAAGGGTTATGGCTATAAATTGACAATAGCAACCTTACCTATTCCATCTTCCCCTCGAAAAACCAAAGTCAATAAAACACAAATAAACCTTTACACTTCTAGCAATTTAATTAAGTGTAACAAACATAATTCACAAGATACAACAAATATTTCGGCAATAATTGGAAAACCAAAAACAAAACCTAATTACTATTACAAACCGAAACTTAAAATTATACAAAACCAAAAACTATAAAATTTAAGCAATCCGAAATTTAAACAAATATACAAATAAACAATTTTTACAAAGTAACACTTCATCAAATTAAACAGTTTTAATTTCCCCGGCAACGGCGCCAAAAATTGATGGTTACCATTTTACGTGCACAAGTTGTACCTGCAAAATAATCTCATACATATATATTACCCTTCTTGTGTCGAGTGTAGTATTGACAAGTAGGGATCGTTCAGTCCGGAGAAATCAAGTGTGTTCAATCTCAAGAAGTATTAAACAATCATATGGGGTTTGGAATTTATATCTAATACCTACTGAAAATTTACTAGAATTAAATCCTAAACTAAATATATAGATCATCTTCTCCACATACTCACATCACACGAATTCTCCTAAACATGCATGACACATAAATTAATGATACAAGGCAGCAATTTTCGAATCCTCTTAGACCTATTCAATTCCAATTCTAATTAGAGCTCTTCGCGGTTCATCTAATCGTTAAGACTTCTCAAGTATTTAGAATTAACTTCGCGTATAATCCTAAACATGGTACTAATCGGTTTAAAGACACTTCGTGTAGAAATTAAACACAAGAAGCACATAAGCACAATAAGCCGAATTGGAGACATGCAAACATGTAATGGCGTCACTCATCATATTTGTACATGTTATCTTTCAGAATTATGGTAACCCTAAGTGAACAACCTAAACCATAACAACTTCGCGTATGATGCAATTTAGATTACTCTAGCATATGAAATCGGCACTCAAGGGGCTGCCACAAAGTCAGTCCTCAAGCGCACAATTTGTTGAGCGTGAATTCATGAAAGCTAATCAACAAAATCAAAGTATCATGCGAAAATACCTACTGCCCTATACACTAAATCACGAAACCATACATGAACAAGTTCATAAAACATAGCAAGAAAACCAAAAGAATTCGGAAATCATAGTATAATATACAAAACCAAAGTTTACAATCCAAAAATCCATACAATACAAAATCATAAATCATACAGAAAATATTACAAGCCATGGATAGGATGAATCACACTTTGAAGAAGAACCTTGGAAGCTTTCGACAAAGGTGGTGAATCAGATGGAAGATTGGGGTAAGGAATGGTATTTTGGAGGTGGTGGTGATGGTTATGGCTTGATAATTTTCTGTATAGGACTTGTGGGAGTATTTTGGCAGAGTTTTGGTAAGCTCTTTGTGAGATAAAACGATCATATTTTTAGAGTTCGGACGTGCTATATATAGAGGAAAGCATGGAAGAGGTTTCGGCAAAGCTAGGGTTTGAAACCCTAGCAATTTCTTGTTCGGCACTTCTCTTTTCTTCCCTTCATTTTTTGTCGAAATCTCTTTGGATAATAGCTGAATAAATCACAAAATATCTCTTCATTTAATCTTCAATTAATTTAGCAGAAATATTTTGAACCTTGCATGAAATCTTGTCCACATTCGTCCTTAATTTCTTCTTTATCTTTCTCTTGCTCTGAGCTTGTATTTAGGTATTGAAACTTTGACTCAGCCTCTAGTCTTCCATGTAATTCTCTAAGTCTTGCCGTGCTCACTTCATAAGATAAAGTTTAAAGAATTCGGCTGAAATCCCCATGATAATTGCTGAATTATCTCTTGCACGGCATGAAGTCTCCTAGTCCATCTCTTCTTCTTTTCTTGCTCACGGCAATTCCTTGAATATTTGCCGAATTATTCTTCCCCTTATTCCACAATTATCTTCTCTTTTATTCCTGAAAATAAGATAAAGAAATTAATTAAAAAGATAAAATAAAATGTAGCAGAATTATTACAAATACAAGTCCTGAATAGATAAGGATTCCCGGTCCAACAAGGAGTTTTACTTTCAATGAAACTCTAAGAACTTTCGACGTTTTCAGAAACGTCGAGAATTTGTGGACTCCTTGTCCGACTAGAACTCCTATTTCCGTAGACTTCTATTTAAACTCAAACTTTTAGATTCCTAATCCAACTGAGATTCCTACTTTAGTCAGGACTCTTTATTCAATAAAGTTTCCTAGTTAAATAAGGAGTCCTAATTACAATCAAACTCTTTCGTATCTTCGTTGTTATAGAAACGTCGAAACATTTTAGACTTCTAGTTCGATTAGGAATCCTAGTTCAATTAGGACTCTACAATAATTCTGCGTTTTTCACGATTTAAGCTCAATTCAGATTCCAACTCTGCCAAAGACTCCTAACTTGACACTCTATATTACAACAATAAGGGATAAGAATTGCATAAATGGGGATAAAGCACATTAAGAACGTCGCATAAAATGCTCCTATCATTCACCACAAGAACCCAATCCAAGAATTTTTTTTTTGTTGCCGAAATTCTTTTCTTTTCTTTTCTTTGTTTCGGCACAAATTTTTATTTTCTGTCCGATTTCTATTTTTGTTTCGGCAATCATATTTCTTTCATGCTTTTGGATTGGCTCACCCCACACTTGCTTCAAATCATCACTCCAAATCACAATTCCACAATAAAATTAAGCTTTACCAAGTCTTGATAACAAGGGTTAGGATATAACTATTCTAAGCACAAGGAATGTGTATCATGGTGATGAAATAAAATGGCTGAATTTCGGCTCAAAGGGGTTAAAACTAAGGAGTCCCACGATGGGCACAAATTAGACACATGCTTTATTTGGCTTTGGTGGTAATCCTAACAAGATCATCTCAATCATATTCGAAATCAAGACATTTCATGAATAATAGTCTAAAAAATCATCAAGAGTGAGTTCTAGCATTCTAGAGTTCATTAAAATCTATGGCACATAGTCATTGAATATTCAAAGAATGATGAAGTTTAGAATAAATTTCTGCCATGTATTATAGTTATCGCGCAAGAAGAAAGTATTTGGCACAAAAGCTCACATAGGATATTATGGAAACAAATTAACTCAAACATGCATGCTTTTATCATATGTCAATCATAATCTCACATGTTCATACCAATCATAATGTCCATGAAACTCACAATTTATTTTTTTATAATCATGCAAAACAATCATCTATGCATTCAAAGATATAATCATTATAGACTTATTTAGGGGCATTTAAGACTCAATCTTAAACTAAAAAAAACGAAAATTTTAAATTTTTCAGTATTTTTCCGATTTTCTTTTTCTTGACTTGACACAACTAAATAAACAAGGAAAGCATTCGAAATAAATCAAACAAAAATAAACAAAATATTTGAAACAATTGAAAATAAATAAAACAAAACATGGAAAACATGTATCACTACCCTACACTTAGAAAATTACATTGTCCTCAATGTAGATCAAAATAATTTTGTAATTTCTAAGCACATGATAATTCTCATATCTCCATTTATACAATTCCACCAAAAAGAGTTTAGGGATTTAGAAATTTCAAACTCTCGTTGATAGCTCCTGCACAATTTTGGTTGAAATGGGTTGCCTCCCATGCAGCGCTTAGTGGTTTATAGTCCTTTAGCCTAGACTCTTCTTATATTCACATTGATTTTGGTGCTTCCTCCACATGTACTTCATCAATGATTTGCTCCACAAAAGGCTCATAGTAAGGTTTAAGTCGATGACCATTAACCTTAAATGCTTTTCCTGTTACCTGACTTTGAATTTCTATTGCACCATGAGCAAATACGTTAGTAACAACAAAAGGGCCTATCCAATAAGATTTCAATTTACCAGGAAAAACTTTAAGTCGAGAATTATGTAAAAAGACTTTTTTGTCCAATTGTGAACGATTTGCCTCTCAATCTTGTATCATGGTAAATTCTCGTCTTCTCCTTGTAAATCCAAGCGGCATCATATGCATCATTCCATATTTCTTCAAGTTCGCTTAATTGGAATTTCCTGTGAAGACCTGCCTTGTCTAAGGTCATATTGAACTCCTTAACTGCCCACCACGCCTTGTGGTCGAGTTCCACCGGGAGATGGCATGCTTTGCCATATGTTAGCCTAAATGGAGACATCCCTATAGGCGTCTTGTAGGCTGTCATATATGCCCACAAAGCATCATCAAGTCTGTCGCTCCAATCCTTCCTTGTTGAGCTAACAGTTTTCTCTAAAATCTTCTTGATCTCCCTATTTGAAACTTCTGCCATTCCACTTGTCTGAGGTTGATATGGTGTGGAAACTTTATGGGTGACTCCATACTTCTTTAGTAACGCCTCAATTGTTCTGTTGCAGAAATGAGAACCTCCATCACTTATAAGCACACGAGGTACTCCAAACCTGGAAAATATGTTAGTTCTCAAGAAATCTGCAACAACTTTAGAATCATTAGTCCTTGTGGCTTTCGCCTCCACCCATTTCGACACATAATCCACAGCCAATAAGATGTAAAGAAAGCCTTTGGATGAAGGAAAAAGTCCCATAAAATAAATACCCCAAACATCAAATATTTCAACAATAATAATAGGGTTAAGGGCATTTGATCTCGTGGTCCTATGTTACCTGTTCTTTGGCACCTATCACATGTCTTACAAAATATGTAAACATCCTTGAAAATTGTGGGCCAATAGAATCCACTATCCAATACCTTAAGGGCTGTCCTCCTTGGTCCAAAATGACCTCCACACGCCTCAGAGTGTCAAAAGGTGAGAATCGGCCTATGCTCTTCAAGTGGGACACATCATCTAATAATCTGATCACTACAATGCTTTCAAAGGTATGGATCATCCCAAATGTAGTGTCTTGCCCACTTTTTAATCCGTACCTTAGCTGCCTACGAAACTGTACTAGGAAAAGTCTTAGTAACTAAATAATTCACAATATCAGCATACCAAGGTTCATGTGTCTCCAAATGAAAAAGCTGCTCATCCGGAAAAGATTCATTCAAAGGTAACGTCTCCTCCTCTTGCACAATTCTACTTAAGTGGTCAGCTACCACATTCTCACTCCCCTTTTTGTCCTTGATTTCGATGTCAAACTCTTGTAATAAGAGGATCCATCGAATCAAACGTGGTTTGACATATTTCTTCTTCATTAAGTACCTGAGAGCTGCATGATCTGAATACACAATCACTTTAGAGTTCAAAAGATAAGAACGAAATTTCTCTAAAGCAAAAATAACAGCCAATAATTCTTTTTCTGTGGTGGAATAATTAAGTTGAGCATCATTTAAAGTTCTAGAGGCATAATATATGGCATTTGGCCTCTTTTCATTTCGTTGCCCAAGCACATCTCCGACTGCAGAATCACTTGCATCACACATGAGCTCAAATGGCAAAGTCCAATTTGGTGGCGCCATGATGGGTGCCGACGTCAACTTCTCTTTGAGCTTAACAAACGCATCGTCACACTCTTTGCTCCATATAAACGGCACATCTTTCTGCAATAAAGAACACACGGGTTTTCCTTCCAAGGAAAAGTCCTTGATAAACCTCCTATAAAATCCTGCATGGCCAAGAAATGAGCGAACCTCCCTCACAGTTGTGGGGGAGGGTAAGTGAAGCATAATATCTATCTTGGCCCTATCAACCTCTATCCCCTTAGCAGAAATAATGTGTCCTAAAACTATCCCTTGTTTTACCATAAAATGACATTTTTCCCAATTTCATACAAGATTAGTTTTAACACATCTATCCAAGATTAATTCCAAATTCACTAAGCATATATCAAAGTCTTTCCCATATATGCTAAAATCATCCATAAAGACTTCAATAATGTTCTCAATGTAATCAGAGAATATGGAATACATACAACGTTGAAATGTACCTGGTGCATTTGATAAGATAAGAGCATAATATGCGACATTCTTAATGTGTTTTATCCTCATTTATGCAATTGTTTAACTCTTATTGTTTTAATATAGAGTCGTTTAATCGAGTCGGAGTCTTTGGTTGAGTCAATTTGTGAAAAGAGCTAAAACATCTAAAAAACGCTGAATTTGCGAAGAGTTTGAGTTGAACTAGGATTATTTTGTGAAGAGTTTGATTCAAAGTAGGATTCCTTATGCAAATAAGGAATCCTAATCAGTTCAGGAGTCCACAATGGCTCGACGTTTCTCAAAAACGTCGAAGGTTTTTAAGAGTTTCAGTGAAAGTAGAACTCCTTGTTGGACCAGGAATCCTTATTGAATCAGGACTTGTGTTTGTAATAATTCTGCTATCTTTTTATTTCCTCTTTTTAATATTTATTTATTTCTTTTATTTTCAGGATAATTGAAGAGATAATTGAGGAATTATTCAGAATATACATAAGGATTTTCGGCAGCAAGAAAAGAAGAAGAGTTGGACTTGGAGACTTCATGCCGTGCAAGAATTAATCAGCCATTATCCAAGGAATTTCGGCAACAAACTTTGAAGAGAAAAAGAAGGAGTCCTATTACTACTCAATGAAGAACTAACGGCAAGAGGAGGAGATAAAGGCTGAATGTGGTTTTGATTTCATGCTTGGTTCAAGGCATTTTTTGCTGAATTAAATCAAAAAATAATTGAAGTGATATTGTTACAATTATTCAGCATATTATCCAAAGAGAATTCGGCAGAAATTAAAAGGAAGAAAAGAGAAGTGTCGAACAAGAAATTGCTAGGGTTTCACACCCTAGCTTTGCCGAACTCTCTCCCATGCTTCTCTCTATATATAGCATGTCCTCACTTCTGAAATAGTATCTCTCCTCCGACATTAAAGCTTGCCGAAACTCTGCCAAAACCCTAACAAGTCCTATACATAAAATTACCAAGCCATAACCATCACCACCACCTCCAAAATACCATTCCTTCCCCAAGCTTCCATCCGATTCACCACCTTTGCCGAAAGCTTCCAAGGTTCTTCTTCAAAGTGTGATTCATCCTATCCATGGCTTGTAACATTTTCTGTATTTTATACGAATTCATGTTGTATAATACTTTGGATTTGTGGTTTTTGGTTTTGTATTTCAAACATGGAAATCCGATTGTATTGGTTTTCTTATTTGATTTATGAACATGATTTGTATAGCCGATGTATGTATTTGTATAGGGCAGTATGTTTTCGTGTGATGCTTTGATGGGATCACATGCGTGCACAATTTGTACCTGCAAAACAATCTCATACAAATAATACCCTTCTTGTGTCGAGTGTAGTATTGACAAGTAGGGATCGTTCTATCCGGGGAAATCAAGGGCTTTCAATCACACAAAGTATTGCATAAAAGGGGGGGTTGTCGAAATTTTTAATTATTATTTACTTACTAGTTTACGAAAATTAAATCCTAGATTACTATATACAATTGATCATCACCTTTCACACAGTCACCAAACACAAATCTCATTATACATGCAACAAAATTAAAACAAGTAATAGGGGCAGCAAACATAAAACGATTTCAAGATTAATTAAGTTCCAATTTAATTAGGGCCAACGCAGCTTATCCTAATTATTCAAGACATCATAAGTATTTAGAATCCGAAACGCGCGCAATCCTAAACATGGTACTAATCGGTTTAATAACACAACGCATGTAAATTAAACACAAAAAGCACATAAGCACATATTGTCGAATTGGAACATGTTAGCAAGTATGGCGTCACCCATCTCACATCGACATGTAAATTTCCATAATTACTCTTACCCTTAGATTAATACATGTCAAAACCAACAACGCGTGTGAATCAACATGTATTAGATCGGAATATGAATTCAACATCTAGATAACACTCATGGCCTTTCGAGTGCATCTAAAAATATCTTTCGGTTCCCCACGAATTAAGAAAATAAACCTAATTGAAATCAAGAAACATGCTAAAGCTACTGCCCATAATACAAATTTAATCACATCACATATATAATTCGGCAATCACATATAAAATATCCAAACAATTATAACAAAGATCCGAAGATCCCATATATGATTATCAATACCGAAATTAAAACCAAAAACCAAAACATACTTCATAGACAAAGTTATGTTTAAATACAAAGTAACAAAAACCAAAATAAAACAATCCATATTACAACCTTGGTTAAGATTCGGCAAGGATTGATGAGATGGTGATCGAATTGATGGAAGGGTGGTGGATTCGGCTTTGCTCCTTGGTATAAAATTTGGGGAATTAATTTGGGCAGAGGTTCGGCAAGGATTTTGTGGAGAGAGAGATGATTCTTTTCTGTGCAAAAGCCTTGGTATTTATAGAGGAAGTAACCTAGAGAAGCTAGCCACAAACAAAAACCGAATTGGTTTAGGTTTCCTTGATTTTCTGAATTCGGCAGAATGACCTCCGTGCATTGATTACGTCATAACTCTCTCTAGAAAATAGCTATTGAGGTGATTCCAGTTGGGTTGGAAACTAGACTCCCGTAGCTTTCTATCCATATAAGGCTCGAATTCTGATTCATTGTCAGCTGTCCGGGAGAGTCCGTGGAAGTTGAGAGACGTGCACAGGAATTTTTCCGAAATTAATCAGGATTTGTTGCGATTTTCTTCCTCTATTTTCTGCCGAAAATTCCCAAGATAATGGCTGAATAATTGAGCAATATCTCTTTAGGTTTTCCATGAATTAATTCAGCCAAAAATCTTGCACAAAGGATGGAATTCAGTCCACATTCATAAGCCAAATCCATGTAGAACTCGGCTTGCTTCTTCTTTTCCATTCCGAAATTAATCTTTTCTTTTCTTTTTTAATTCAGCCAAATTCTTCATGGATCAATGCTTGATGGACTGAATAATGGACTAGGCTCATAACTCATTTGGACAATTTATCCAAGAGCTAGCCGTAGCTTTCCCTAGTTGAGCCAGGAAAGCATCCTTTGTATCTTCTTTTCCTGCTTGCATCAGGGAAACTTCTTTTCTTTTGTTCTTCGACTTCTTCCTTGAAAGGATGACTCTCTAATGCTCCAATATGTTCAGTAGCTCATCACTTACAACCTTGGACACGAAATTGTTGTAGAAAAATAGAAATCCTTCAAAACGGGCAGCAGGTTCTTCCTCTCGGCAGATCTGACCTTCTTGCATTCAAACCGGCATAACTCTCTACTTAGGAGAGCTTTTTCTGCGATTCCAGTTGCATATGAAACTAGACACACAGGGCTTTCATCCATAAAAATTTCACCTTCAAATTCCTTGTCAATCGTCGGGAATAAATTCAGAAAGTTGGATGTCGGACACTGAAATCTTCTGGAATTCTTGGATTTGCATCCGATAAGAACTTGAAGTTCTTGGCATTTTGTTCCACTCCGATTTTAATGATTATTTCCTTTGTTCAATCCTTAGTATGTTGACTGCAAATGAGAAGAGAAAAATCTATCAAAAGCAAAGTTTACGTTTTACAGATTCAATAAAACATCTCAGAGACTTTGTGAATAGGCTTTTGACAATTTCTGCATTTTTATTCTATTTTCCACATGTTTTCACTTTAATTCCACCAAAACTCTTGACTCTATAACATGACTCTATATTACAACAATAAGGGTTAAGCATTGCATAAATGGGGGTAAAAACATATTAAGAACGTCGCATTTTATGCTCCTATCATGCTTTGATATTGTTTGATTAATTTTCATGAGTTCGTGCATCACAAATTGTGTGCTTGAGGGCTGACTTTGTGGCTTCTCCTTAGGTACCAATTTTATATACCAAAATAGTTTAGATTGCATCATACGCAAAGTTGTTGTGGTCTAGGTTATTTAATTAGGGCTGTTATAACCTTGAAAATTTGCATGTTCAAATATGATGAGTGACACCATTACATGTTTGCATGTTTCCAATTCGGCTTATTGTGCTTATGTGCTCTTCGTGTTTATTTTCTACGCCAAGTGTTCTTAAACAGATTAGTACTATGTTTAAGATTAAGCGCAAAGATAATTCTAAATACTTGAGAAGTCTTAACGATTAGATGAGACGCCAAGGACTCTAATTAGAATTGGAATTGAATAGGTTAAAGAGGATTCAAAAATTGCTGTCTTGTTCTCTCATGTGCGTTGGTTATATGTTCTTGAGTGAGTTTGTGTTTGTTTTTGTGTGGAGAAGTTGATCAATTGTATATATATTTAGTTTAAATTTAATTTAGGGCAGTAGGTATATTTAATAAATTTCTCAATCCCCCATATGATTTGTAATATTTCATGTGATTAAACACCCTTGATTTCCCCGGACTGAACGATCCATACTTATCCATACTAACGATGACATTTTGCAGGGTAATAAATTAGTGTGAGTTTCGACTTCCATCAGCGTTGCATAAACCAAAGGGCATGCGTCGATAGGCAAACGTGCCAAAGGGACATGTAAACGTCGTCTTTTCCTGGTCATCTGGGTGGATGCAAATTTGATTGTACCCGCTATACCCATCCAAAAAGCAATAGAACTCGTGGCCAGCTAATCTTTCAAGCATCTGGTCCATGAAGGGCAAAGGCATGTGATCCTTGCGTGTAGTAGCATTCAGCTTTCTGTAGTCAATGCACACCCTATGACCTGTCACCAATCTTTGTGGCATAAGTTCATCCTTGTCATTCTTCACAACTGTGACTCTACTCTTCTTGGGTACAACTTGGACGGGTGAGATCCATTGGCTATCCGAGATAGGATAAATAACGCCACAATCAAACAGTTTGATCACCTCGTCCTTTACAATCTTCATCATAGGGGGGTGTAAACATCCCTGACCCTCCCTAGTAGGTTTGGCACCTTCTTCTAACAAGATTCTGTGATCACAAGTAATAGGGCTTATTCCCTTAATGTCCGCCAAGGTCCAACCAATGGCGGTCTTGTTTCTCTTTAGCACATCAATCAATCTCTCCTCTTGCTGCTCACTCAGCTTTGATGACACAATAACTGGTAAAGTGTCATCGTCTCCTAAGAACTTGTACTTCAAATGATCTGGTAGAGCCTTAAGCTCTAATTTTGGGGCCTGTTCCACAGATGGTAACAACTTATTAGTGCTAATTGGAATTGATGTAAAACGTTCAAACCTTAGTCGAGGGACTGCCTCGAGTTCGGCAACAACTAATGCTATGCTCGGCTCGAGTTCAAGCCGAGCCTCCTTCAAATCCGTCCCTTCCAAATCGTCATCAATTCCAGCCCCCATTTCGATAGCTCGTTGCTATTGATCCATAGTTTCTGATAAAACCTATGCAACAGAATCAACAACATCAATAGCATAGCAAGGTTTTAAGTCAGAAATTGGATACCGCATGGCTTCATACACGTTGAAGCTAGTAACTTCACCATCAAATTCCATGGTGAGATTCCCTTCGGCAACATCTATCTTTGTTCTTGCCGTTCTCATGAATGGTCGCCCCAACAAAAGTTGAGTGGAATTAAGGGGCGGCTCCTCCATGTGTAGCACATAAAAATCCGCAGGAAAAATCAGATTATTGACCTACACAAGAACATCCTCAACATATCCCTCAGGATACTTGTTAGACCTATCTGCCAATTGTATAATAACATTGTCTTTCTTCAATTCTCCTAGACCTAGAGATTTGTAAACATTATAGGGCATCACATTAATTGAAGCTCCTAAGTCTAGCAAAACATTATTAAAACAAGATTGTCCAATTATACAAGTCACAGTAAAACTACCCGGGTCTTTCATTTTGGGAGGAAGTTTCCTTTGAATGACGGCTGAAACCGTCTCACTCATTTTAACCACTTGCTCTTCCCGTGTATGCCTCCTTGTTGTACACAACTCTTTCAGAAATTTAGCATACTTAGGGATCTGCTTGATGCACTCCAACAAGGGTATATTGACTTCCACACGCCTGAATATGTCAAGTACCTCCTCATCTGACTTCTCTTTCTTAGTTTTTGCAAACCTTGAGAGAAATGGTAGACACAAATTTGGGTTAATATTAACTAAACCTTTTAAGTTAGGGTCGTTTACCTTTGGTGCCTCAAGTTTTGAGGTAGCAGGATCCTTCTGAAGATCTCTTTTCTTCATGATTTCGAACTCATCCTTGCTCACATTCAGCTTGGTTCCATTCTTGCAGTGAGCCTCTTGCTTGCCGTGAGCCTCTTGCTGCTCATCATCATCATGCACGTCCTCTCCATCCTTTCTTAGGGTGGTTCCCTTTTTCTTAACTATTGGAACCGACCCTTCAAGAATTTTACCACTCCTTGTGGTTATGACTTGAGCTTGTTCTCTCTTAGGGTTCTTGATCACATTAGAGGGTAGTTTCCCTTGTTCTCCAATCTGTCCCATGAAGTCTACCACCTGGCCCATTTGATACTTCAAATTCTGAAATATCTTTGGCGTTTGTTTGTTGAGACGCCAATAATGCTTGGGTGGAGGTGTTGCGTTGATTCTGCCCCATTGCAAGTGACTTCAATACATCATCATATGGAGTAGGGGCTGCCACTTGTGTAGGTGTGGCATAAGGAGCTTGGAATGGAGCTTGTGTCCTTTGGAAAGGTGCGGCTGCCCTTGGTTGGTAGGATGTATTCCGCTGAAAATTTGGCCTAAGATTATTTGCCCACCGGAAGTTAGGATGATCATTGTTCCTTGGGTTGAAGTTGGTAAATGTGTTGGGACGTTGCTGCCCTTGAAAACCAATAGCATTGGCTTCCTCAACATTCTCATTCGATCCCAATTGAGGACACACGTCATTTGCATGTCCTTCCATACTACAAACCCCCACAAACTTGGGCTTGCTTCTTTTTCATCATCTGAGACATCATCTGTGTCAACTTCCCAACGTCTTCCCTAAGCTCTTTAACTGAATTTGCCAAAGCATCGTTCGTATGAGTTGGGAGGGCACTACCCTGTTTCCCGGTTGTTCATATAAGCGGATTTACAAAGGCATCATTCGTATGAAGGGTTAAGGCTATAAATTGACAATAGCGACCTTACCTATTCCTTCTTCCCCTCAAAAACCAAAGTAAATAGAACATAAATAAACCTTTAGACTTCTAGCAATTTAACTAAGTATTACAAACATATATCACATGATAGATCAAAAATTTCGGCAACAATTATAAAGCAAAAATCGAAACCCTAATTACTATTACAAACCCGAAAGCTTAAAGAAAAATTAAACAAGTCCAAAAATTATACAAAACCGAAAACATTAGGAAGATTATAAATAATTCGAAATATACAATGATACAAAGTAACACAACATGAATCAAATAGTTATAATTTCCCCGGCAACGGCGCCAAAAATTGATGGGACCAAATTACATACACAATTTTTACTTGCAAAACAATCTCATACATATATTACCTGTTGACAGTAGCCGCAGAGAGGCTACAGCAGGCCCACAGACCCGCAGCAAGCGCACCAGGGCCCGGCCCATGGCCCGGGACCGGATCACCAGCACCCGGCCTCGGGGTCCAGCACTCTATCCTGCCTCCAGGGACCCTGGGGCCGGGGGCGCCAGCCTACCAAAGAGGGCACCAGAATGTACAAACAGAAGGGAACCAGTCCCACATCGAAAGGTGAGGCCAGCCCTCACCCCCAACCACCTATATAAGGGCCCCAACTACCCTCTTTAATAGGTAACTTATCTCTCTCCCCGCTTAGATACGTGCCTTGATTATATATATTCCAACTATACTCACTTAGGCATCGGAGAGGAGAAGACCGGCCCGCCCGGTATTCCCCTTAGTGAGCAGGATTGCAGGAGATCAAGTTGGATTCATCGTGTATCTACCAGGCCCCCGGGTTTAGGCAGAAACAATTGGCGCCGTCTGTGGGAATTTGTTCAAAAAGTTGTGTTGCTCTACCAGAGAGTAGAACTCTATTGATCCTTTGGAGAGGTAGCTACATCCGCAGTCCGGAAGCTATGGAAGGAAGGAAGATAAAAGCCAGCACGGAAGGACCGAAAGGGCGAATTCAGTTCCCCGACCGGGCCCAAGGTACAGGGGCTGCGGACGGTGCGAGGTTCGTCCTTTCCCCCGACCGAGACGGAAAGTCGAAAGCGCGAATTCAGTTCCCCGACCCGGCCCGTAACATAAAGGCTGAGGTCGGTGCAAGGTTCGCCCTTTCTCCCATCCAAGACAGGGCTCATGATCGCCAGGAGTCAGAAAACCCCGACCGGAAAGGTCCGGGAGAAATAAAAAAGATGAAGGCAGAGGTCGAGCGCTTGCGAGAAGAGGGCGATCAAGATCGACTAAGAGCGGAGGCCCGATGCCAAGAATTGAAGGCGGTGAACATTGCCCTATTGGCGGCCCTGGAGCGAGAGGGTCAGCAGGGCACTCCTCGAGCAGCACCGCGGCCAGCGAGCAAGGCTAGCGAATTCTAGCATCTTGAGGTAGGGCAGGCTACGGGAAGAAGAAAGACCGTGCATGTGGCCACGCCACTCTTTTCGGAAGCTCTGAAAAACTCCGGCCCGGCCGAGCCCCCGTACCGCACGGGCCAGGCGTCAAGCGAGTAGGAAAGCTCTACCGCACGGACACTCAAGGCGCTCTCCGCCTCGGTGTCGGACATAAAGGGCCACATGGAGACCAGCGAGAGGATGGCAGGGCGACCGCGGGGCGGTGCGCGGTTCAACGAGCGTATTGGACCTTTCCCGCGCCGGATTAGGGAATCGGGAAGATCTGGAAACCAAAGGCCTCTGAAGTTGACATATTCAGGAACGAGCTGCCCGTACCAGCACCTGGACAGTTTTAAGTCACAAGCAGGGACGAGGGGCTACTCGGATGCCATGTGCTGCAACGTATTCCAAGAGACGCTCTCGGGAGAGGCGTTGAATTGGTTCTACGAGCTACCAGTGAACTCAGTCGAAACCTTCGAGCGGTTGGCTGATAAGTTTGTCGGCCGGTTCATTCTCAGAGCCAGGACAGCCCAAACATCAACAATCCTTTTTGACTGCATGCAAACTGACAACGAGCCGCTACGCGCCTTCGTTAACCGGTGGCAAATTGCCACGGCCGGGGTCAGGAACCTGGACAAGCAGATCGCAGGGATGGCCTTCAAGCAGGGTTTGAGACCTGGGGAACTTTCGTACAACTTACTAGTACAGGAGCCTCTGGGGTACGACGAGCTGATGACCGTGGCCGTCAGGCACGCTCAGGCAGAGCACGAGACATATGGGGACAAGGCGCCCAAGCGAATATCGGACGACCTACCGCCATCCCGTGGAAGCAAGACCGGGCGGCTAGATCGCAACCGTGCGCCTGCAGCCATCAGGAAAGCAGAGGTACGGGAGGAGTGGCAACTCCGGCGAGGCGGTGACAACGGTTCCCGACCAGGGAGAAGACCGTCATTTGTGCGCTCGGCGCAGCCCCGGGCAGCTACGCCAGCAGAGCGACCACCGCGGGCCTTAGCTATTGCGCCAGCAGGAAAACCCCAAGATCTAGCCCTTCGGACTGGTGACCGAAAACCCCAGAAAGCGATCGTGAACGACCAGGCCCGCCCGAATGACCCCAACAAAGACCGACCGCGAGCTCGGCAGGTAGGAACTATAAGCACCCGCACTCCCGGGGGGATCGAGGTACACGGGAGCATTAACATGATACATGGCGGGGACCGTATAGATCGGCTCACCCGGAGCTCAAAGAAGCGATGCCTAAGATCGATCCGGGGGAAGGAGGTGTACGCCTTCGGAGAAAGAAGCGGCCAAGCCGCTAAAACCGGATGGAACTCGGTCACTTTCTACGAGAAGGAAGAGCCGGAGGATTTGATCCAACCGCACAACGACCCCTTCCTCATTACAGTCCAAATAGACCACTGGATAACCAGTCGTATGCTGATCGATACCGGAGCCTCTGTCAACGTAATGTTCCGAGACGCATACAAAGGGTTGCAGAGAGGAAGGAACAAGTTATCCCAGGATAACGAGCCGCTTATAAGCTTCTCCGGTGAGGTTGTCCAGCCTCTGGGATCGGATTACCTACCGATCATCTTCAGCGAGGGAGACAGAACGAAAAAGAGCATTTGGAGTTCATCATTGCCGACTGCCTATCATCGTACAATGGCATAATCGGTCGGCCAGGGTTATGGAGGCTTAAAACGTTTATAGCCGGCCATATGCTGATGCTGAAGATGCCTTCACCAACCGGAGTTATTACTATACGTGGGGACCAGAGGATCGCCCGTAAGTATTACACAGAGGCCCTGACCCACGGGAGGAAGCGGACCGAGGTCTTCACAACCACTCAGCAGGCGCCAGTGTCGGATCTGAGTATTGACCCCCGTGATGGCATCAATTCAAAAAGAGTTAGGCGATTCACCGAAAAGCTGGAGCCACCTTCGGCCGTGGAAGAAACCGAAGCGATCTGCATTTCGGTAGACCACCCGGAGCAAAGTGTCGTGATAGGGACGCAGCTCGATCCGGTTGTCAGGCAAGAGCTCGTAGCCTTCCTCCGGGACAACAGTTCGGTCTTCGCATGGTCCTACGAGGACATGCCAGGCATATCCCCGGAGATAGCCGTCCATAAGCTAAATTTATTACCCAACGTTCCACCGGTGAGGCAGAAGAGGAGGTCCTTCAGTTCGGCAAAGTATGAGGCGATCAGAGAGGAGATACAAAAATTGAGGGGTATAGGTTTCATCCGGGAAGTCCAGTACCCTCGCTGGCTCGCTAACGTGGTCATGGTGCCGAAGAAGGGAACCGGCCAGTGGCGTATGTGCGTGGACTTCACTAACCTGAACTGGGCGTGTCCAAAGGACAGCTTCCCGCTCCCCCGGATTTACCAGCTTATAGATTCCACGTCCGGCTTTAAGATGCTCAGCTTCATGGACGCTTACGCCGGGTACAATCAGATTAGGATGCACCCAGATGATGAGGAGCACACATCATTCACAACCGACCGAGGTACCTACTGTTATAAGAGGATGCCGTACGGTCTAAAGAATGCCGGGGCCACCCACCAGCGAACGGTTAACCGAATGAGCAAGAAATGGGTAAAACCGTAGAGGTTTACGTTAATGACATGCTGGTCAAGAGCTTGACTGCAGGGGCCCACGTTCGGGATTTGGCCGTAGTCATCGGTTAGATGCTCAAATTCGGAATGCGCTTAAACCCAAAGAAGTGTATTTTCGGGATTTCAGAGGGCCTATTCCTAGGCCACATCATCAGCCAGCAAGGGATAGAAGCCAACCCGCTGAAGGTCTAGGCAATTTTAGATATGGAAACGCCAGGGGAGAGAAACCAGGTCCAGATGTTGACCGGTCGGTTAGCCGCCCTTGCCAGATTCATCTCCCGCCTAACCGACAAGTGCGCCCCGTTCTTCAAGCTGCTCAAGGCACAGCAGACCAGGAAAATCCACTGGGCAGCGGAGCATGAAGCGGCATTCCAGTCTATCAAGGCATATCTATCTGCAGTGCCTCTCCTATCCAAACCAGTGCCGGGCGAAATGTTATACCTCTACATAGCTGCATCCGCAACGGCCGTCTCCGCGGCTCTCATCAGGAAGGAAGACACGCTCGAACTTCCGATATACTATGCGGGAAAGGGACTTACTGGAGCCGAGGGCCGGTACCCCGACATAGAGAGATTGGCTCTGGCCCTGATTGTTAGTGCCAGGAAGCTCCGGCACTATTTCCAGGCTCATTCCATCACCTTATATACCAATCACCCTCTGCGACAGATCCTGCAAAAACCAGAGACCAGCGGTAGGCTCGTGCGGTGGGCAGTTGAACTGGGAGAGTTCGACATCACTTATGCCCCGCGAACGGCCATCAAGGGATAGGCAGCTGCGGACTTCATATGTGAGCTCACCCCAATGGCGGTAGAAGCGCACCCCGCCCGGTACGAGGACACCGAGGCAGTACGAACCATAAAGACCGAAGCAGGCCTCCCCACCGGCTGGAAACTTTACGTGGACAGCTTCGTAACGACCAAGCGGAGCGGAGCCGGTGTCATGATAACCTCGCCTGATGGCCAGTCGTACGAGTATGCCTTACGGTTCCTTTTTAGCACCTCCAACAACGCTGCCGAGTATGAGGCCCTCATAGCCGGTTTGCAACTGGCCAAGGAGTTAGGAATCTCATCCATGGAGATATACAGCGACTCTAGCTTAGTGGTGAACCAGATGAACGGGGTGTTTGAGGTCAAGGATCCCCAGCTGTCCTCCTACCAGGCTTTGGCCAAAACCCTGATTGAGCCGTTCCAGGGCGCCACGATCCAGCACATTCCCCGAGAGGCAAATAGGCATGCAGACGCCCTCGCAAGGCTGGCAACCGGAAACTACCCCCCAGAGTACCAGAGAGTAAAAATTGAAACTCTCCAGCAGCCAAGTATAAACAAAACCATCTCTGAGATATTTGCGGTGGAAGAAGCGCCGCCAAGCTGGATGGATCCAATAGTCAAGTATTTGACTGACAAAACCAGCCCTCAGGATGCGGTAGAGGCCAGGAGGCTACACCTCCGGTGCGCCCGGTACGGTCTCCTCAATGGCCAGTTTTACCGAAGAGGGCACAGCTTCCCCCAGCTGAGGTGTGTGACAAAAGAGGCAGGAGAGGCTATCATGCGAGAAATCCACGAAGGGGTATGCGGTAATCACTCTGGCGCAAGGTCATTATCCCACAAGTCGCTCCGAGCGGGGTATTTCTGGCCAGACATGGTGGCAGTATCAAGAAAAATATCAGGCGGCTGCCACAAGTGCCACATGTACGCCTCTATACCTCATGCCCCGGCAATCGCATTATCAATCCTGTTGGCACCATGGCCGTTCGCACAATGGGGATTAGACATCATTGGCCCTTTCCCAACAACTGTGGGACAATACAAGTATGTCATCGTGGCAGTGGACTATCAGACTAAGTGGGTCGAGGCAGAACCCATGATAAAGATCACTGAGGAACGGGTTAAAAAGTTCCTATAGAAGAACATCTACTGCAGGTTCGGAGTACCGCAGACTATTGTCACGGACAATGGGACACAATTCAATAATGCTGATCTTATCCAGTACACAGCCTCGATGGGGACCCGGATGTTGTTCGCCTCAGTGGCGCACCCACAGACCAACGGCCAGGTAGAAGCGGTCAACAAGATTATCAAGACCCTTCTCAAAAAGAAGCTGGATGCCAAGAAGGGATGTTGGGCCGAAGAACTCCCCGCGGTGCTATGGGCCATCCGGACAACAGCAGCAGAGGCAATAGGAGAGACCCCGTTCTGCATGGCATTCGGGAGCGAGGCGGTACTCCCTGTAGAAACTGGTATACCCAGCGGCAGGGTCGAGAATTACGACGCCGAAACAAACGCCGAGGGGCTACTGCTCAACCTGGACCTCATTGAGGAGCGCCGCGACCAGGCGCATATGCGCAACCAAACCTACAAGCAGCGGGGCGCCCGGTACTATGACAGAAGGGTCCGGGAGAGAAAGCTACAAGTCGGGGACTGGGTCATGAAGAAGGTCCAGAAAAAACCGTTGGCCCTAGAACCAACATGGAGTATTTAACTAAATAACCTACTGATTTTTTTTTTTACGTAAACAAAGAAAATAAAAACTAAATTAATATATACAATTGATCAACATCTTTCACAAATAACACATAACACATAACACAAAACTCTCTAAACATGTAACAAAATTAAATCTAGAAATAGGGGCAGCAAGTTCAAACCGATTCTATATTCAATTTAGTTCCAATTTAATTAGAGCCTTCGCGGTTTATCTAATCATTCAAAACTTCACAAGTATTTAGAATTAAATTCGCGTATAATCCTAAACATGGTACTAATTGGTTTAAAGACACTTCGCGTAGAAATTAAACACAAAGAGCACATAAGCACAATAAGTCGAATTGGAAACATGTTAGTAAGTATGGCGTCACCTCATCTCACATCGACATGTATATTTTCAGAATTATTCTAGCCCTTAGACAAACACAAATTAAATCAACTTCGCGTGTGATTCAACTTATATTTAATCGGCATGTGAAACCAACACACAAGGATTAGCCATGGCCAAAGCTATCCTCATTCATACGATTTTTATGCATACAAATTCAGAAAATAAACCAAATTAAACCAAGAATTAATGTAATTACCTACTGCCCTTAAAACCTAAATTCAATTTGTCACATACATAGATCGAGAATTAAACCAAGAGAAAACCAAATTACATAACAGAAATTCGGAAATCCAAAGAATAATTCACAAAACCGAAATTACAACCATGAATCCATACAAATTTCATAGACAAAATATTGTACTTGTACAAAAGAATAAAAGCCATAAAGAAAGAATGAATCACACTTTGATAAACCTCGAAAGAAGAATTCGGCAAAGGAGATTCAATGGTGATGAATGGAGTGATTTTTGGAAAATGGTGGAGATGGATTTGGCTTGATTATTTTGTATGATTTTCTGGTGGAATTTCAGCAGAGGTTTTGTTCTTTTATAATTGAGGAAGTGAAGATCACCAATGAATGAATGAAGTGTGGTATTTATAGAGGAACAAGGATACCTCCAACAAACTGAATTCTCCTCCTTTGCTACTTGTTCGGCAAGACTCCTTCTCCATGCCGAATTTTGCTTGGTCAAAATGCTTGAATATTGGCTGATTAAATCTTTAAAATATCTCTTGATTTAATCTTGAATTAATTCAGCAAAAAGCCTTGAACCTTGGCACAAATTCATGTCCACATTCGGCCTAACTCCTTCCTCTTTTTTCTCTCTTTGTTTTGCCGGCCAAGAAGAGTCCAAGTCCACCTCTTCCTCTTTGAAACTCACGGCATCAACTCACATGTGCAATACAAGCCTCCTTGCCAAATTTTCTTCAAGCTATTCCACAATTATCTCCTCACTTATTCCTTGAATAATCGGCTGCATTATCTCCTCCTTTATCTCCACACAATTTCTGAAAATAAAGAAAAGAAATGGAGAATTAATTCATGTAATAAACTTGTCCTAATCTAGACAAATATTGTCTTAAAAAGACATATATGTAATAGATAAGATCATTAGATTAAGAAAGTTTCCAATTCAAAACAAGGAACTTACTAGATCAAGAAAGTTGCTAGAATAGGAAAAATCGAAATAAGAAAGTCATAGAATAACAGTCACAGTCGTGATTTAGTGTATAGGGCAGTAGGTATTTTCGCATGATACTTTGATTTTGTTTGATTAGCTTTCATGAATTCACGCTCAACAAATTGTGTGCTTGAGGACTGACTTTGTGGCAGCCCCTTGAGTGTCGATTTCATATGCTAGAGTAATCTAAATTGCATCATACGCGAAGTTGTTGTGGTTTAGGTTGTTCACTTAGGGTTACCATAATTCTCAAAGATAACATGTACAAATATGATGTGACGCCATTACATGTTTGCATGTCTCCAATTCGGCTTATTGTGCTTATGTGCTTCTTGTGTTTAATTTCTACGTGAAGTGTCTTTAAACCAATTAGTACCATGTTTAGGATTATACGCGAAGTTAATTCTAAATACTTGAGAAGTCTTAACGATTAGATGAACCGCGAAGGGCTCTAATTAGAATTGGAATTGAATAGGTCTAAGAGGATTCGAAAATTGCTGCCTTGTATCATTAATTTATGTGTCATGCATGTTTAGGAGAATTCGTGTGATGTGAGTATGTGGAGAAGATAATCACTTGTATATATTTAGTTTAGGATTTAATTCTAGTAAATTTTCAGTAGGTATTAGATATAAATTCCAAACCCCATATGATTGTTTAATACTTCTTGAGATTGAACACCCTTGATTTTCCCGGACTGAACGATCCCTATTTGTCAATACTACACCCGACACAAGAAGGGTAATATATATATGTATGAGATTATTTTGCAGGTACAACTTGTGCACGTAAAATGGTCCCATCAATTTTTTGCGCTGTTGCCGGGGAAATTAAAACTGTTTAATTTGATGAAGTGTTACTCTGTAACAATTGTTTATTTGTATATTTGTTTAAATTTCGGATTGCTTAAATTTTATAGTTTTTGGTTTTGTATAATTTTAAGTTTCGGTTTGTAATAGTAATTAGGTTTTGTTTTTGGTTTTTCAATTATTGCCGAAATATTTGTTGTATCTTGTGAATTATGTTTGTTACACTTAGTTAAATTACTAGAAGTGTAAAGGTTTATTTGTGTTTTATTTACTTTGGTTTTTCGAGGGGAAGATGGAATAGGTAAGGTTGCTATTGTCAATTTATAGCCATAACCCTTCATATGAATGATACCTTAGCAAATCCGCTTTTATGAACAACCGGGAAACAGGGTAGTGCCCTCCCAACTCATATGAGCGATGCTTTGGCAAGTCCATTTTTATAAGGTTGAGGGCGGCTTTTATTGGACAATAGTTGTACTGTCAACACAATATTCCAAACTGAGTAAGGGGCAAAAAGATTCGCCTATTAGTTCGTTTGTTTCTATTATGTTGTCAAAGTTTGTTTAACTAGATCTCAAGGCCCATAGACAGCTATCTCTTCTCTATGAAGGGGGCGATAGGGAGTTCGCTCTCCGTGGTAACCAACAACGAGTCTTGCCTTGCTTCATGATAGAACTTTCGTTCTAGCCTTCTGAAACCACGAAATGTTGTGTCTAGACGATAGCACCTAGGCCGCACGACCGCCGAGCTTCGAAAACTAAAGTAGATTGAACATGAGTATATCTTAAAACTTGAATTAAAATATTACCTTTAATCTTTAAGGTATATCGGATGAAAGCATGATACTACCTTGGACTGTTTCAGCCCATTGCACTGTTATCTCCTCTGCTCCACGTACCTCGAATTTTAAAGTTGTGAATAAAAGCAATTAGACACTAAGGAATAGACATAGTTGTTTGTTATACCATTTTCGGCAATATTGTTAAATACATGCAAATTTTGTGATACTTTGTTATATATTGTATATATGTTCGAAATTTTTATACTTACACTTTGTTATTCTTTAATTATTCGTTTCTTATTCTTAAAGCTTATACTTTGTAATTGTGTAAATTTCGTTACCTATATATTTTCATATCACTAACTCATATTACTAACCCCTAACTCTAACTATACTTATAAAAACTTTTACTTGCTTTTTCATTTTAGTTATTTACAACTCGGTCTTCACAAATCCTCAGGTACATGAATGTCCATCATTCCAGGTTGGTCACAAGAAATTGAGGATCGATTAAACAGAATTTGTGGAGATAGCATTGAGCAAGCATCACCAAGTACACCATTGTTTGAGCATCAATTCGTCTCACCCACATCATCACTTTTTGAGCGTGACATAGCATCTCCATCATCACTATTTCCATCCAACGTCTCGTGTGAACTTAATCCTTTGTTCCACAAAGATCCGGAGTTTGAGCTACTTACAAGTCCAGTCCCTACACATATGAATTTCGACTTACCTGATCCACCACAACAAATGGGTTTGATCAGAGAGCAAAATGGACACGTTACGGATGAAGGCATGGCACCTTCCAACATCACCTATCCGACAGTTGCAACTGGCAAGTCAGATGATTTTGAGATAAAGAGTGGATTTCTGCATCAATTGCCGAAATTCCATGGTCTTTCAGAAGGGGAGCCGAACTCACATCTACAACAATTCCAGTTTACTTGTGAAACCATGTGTCCTAGAGGAGCTGACATTCAATATGTGAAAATGAGAGCCTTTCCATTTTCACTTGAGGACAAGGCTAGGATATGGTTGTTCACTATACCATCTGAGCAAATTGTTTCATGGAACACAATGGTGAACGAGTTCCTTCTCAAATATTTTCCAGCATCAAGGGTGACTCAACTGAGGAGTCAAATAACTGGAATCAAGCAAGCACATGATGAGCCGTTCTATGAGTACTATGAGCGTTTCAAAACGTTGGTGTCATCTTGTCCAGCTCATGGCATTCGTCGAGGTCTCCTTTTACAATACTTTTATGAGGGGATGCGTGATTTGGACAAAGAGTTTCTTGATTCAGCTGCTGGAGGTTCGTTTTTGGAGAAGACCAACGAGGAGGCCACTACACTTTTGGAGACACGTGCGTTGAAGAATCAACAATTTGGGCCTCAAACCCGAACTAAGCAAGTGCATGAGACTAGGGCTAATCCGGCTCTAGAAGACAAGGTTGACAAACTTGCCAACATGATGGCACAGATGATGAAGTCTCAACGTGGGCAAGTTGCTCAAGTATGTGGGGTGTGTGCTGAGGGACATCCGACGGATCAGTGTCCTCAAATGGGAGAGAAAGCGTAGAGGAGGTCAATGCTTTGGGATATCAAGGAGGAGGATTTCAGAACTTCAACCCAAGGTATCGTGATCATCCTAATTTCAGATGGAGCAACAATGACAATGTGCTCAAGCCTAATATGCCACCGAATGCTCAACAAGGTGGTGCTCCGTTTCAACAAAGGGCAGCAGTGCCATATCAAAGGCCCCCATTCGTTCCACACAATCAAGGTGTTTCTAATACACCTAACTTTGATGAGATAATGAAGTCCCTAGCAATGGGGCAGAGCCAATTGAATGCTTCAACACAAGCTTTGTTGGTGGGACAACAAACAAATGCTAAGGATATCTCTGAGTTGAAGAATCAGATGGGTCAGATGGTAGATTTATGGGACAATTTTCAGAACAAGGGAAGCTGCCCCCTAATGTCATCAAGAACCCCAAGAATGAACAAGCAAAAGCCATTACAACAAGGAGTGGTAGAGTTCTTGAAGGGGCTGTTCTTAAAGTCCTTAATAAGAAAGTCTTGCCGTACAATGGTGATGAAATTAAGAAGGAGGCCGACGGCAAGGTCTTGGCCGAGTATGGTGTGAACAAGGAGGATTTTGAAGTAATGAAGAAGTGGGACCTAGAAAAAGATCCCGCAACACAAGGTATAAATTCTAATTCTAGTGGTTTAGTTATAACTAACCAATCTACTAGTGTACCTTTTCCCTCCAGGTTCGCTAAGTCTAAGAAGGACAAATCAGATGAGGAGGTGTTGGAGATCCTGGGAGAGGAGGTGTTGGAGATCCTAAGAAGGACAAATCAGATGAGGAGGTGTTGCTGTTATTCAGAGAAAGCTCCCCCCTAAGATGAAAGATCCTGGGAGTTTTAGCATCCCGTGTGTAATTGGAAACTCACATTTTGATAATGTCATGCTAGACTTAGGTGCTTCTATTAATGTCATGCCATTTAATATATATCAAGCACTTAGTCTAGGACCTTTGAAGAAAGATAATGTGATTATCCAATTAGCTGATCAATCTAACAAATATCCTGAGGGATATGTTGAGGATGTTCTTGTGCAGGTAAATAATCTGATATTTCCGGCAGATTTTTATGTGCTACACATGGAGGATTCGCCCCTCAATTCCACTCAAATGCTTTTGGGGCGACCATTTATGAGAACAGCAAGAACGAAGATCGATGTTGCTGAAAGGAATCTCACCATGGAGTTTGATGGTGAAGTGATTAACTTCAATGTATTTGAAGCAATGAGGTATCCAATCTCTGACTTAAAACCATGTTATGCTATTGATGTAGTTGATTCTATTGCACAGGTTTTATCAGAGACGTTGGATCAATAGCAACTAGCTATTGAAAGTGGGGCCAGTTATAACAACATTGGAGAGAGCATTTCAAGCAAAGAAGAGGTTGTTCTTGAACCACCAATTCTTGAAGTGATTGCCGAAATTGAGGCAGCCCCATTTAAGAGGTATAACTCTCCTTTATTCATTCCAATTTCTTCTAACAAAATGTTACCATATGTGGAACACGCCCTCAATTTAGAGCTTAAGGCTCTACTTGATCATCTCAAATATGCACATCTTGGAGACGATGATACTTTGCCAGTGATAGTGTCATCAGAGCTTAGTGAAGAGCAAGAGGTGAGATTGATCAATGTGCTAAAGAGGAATAAAACCGCTATTGGATGGACTCTAGCGGATATCAAGGGAATTAGCCCTACTATGTGTGTGCACCGGATTTTGTTGGAGGAAGGAGCCAAGCCAACTAGGGAAGGTCAGAGACGTTTACACCCTCCTATGATGAAGATTGTGAAGGACGAGGTGATCAAGCTTTTAGATTGTGGAGTGATTTATCCAATCTCGGATAGTCAATGGATCTCCCATGTCCAAGTTGTACCTAAGAAGAGCGGAGTAACTGTGGCGAAGAATGAGAAGAATGAGCTCGTGCCTCAGAGATTAGTCACCGGTCATAGGATGTGCATTGATTACAGAAAACTGAATGCAACAACACGCAAGGATCATATGCCACTTCCTTTCATGGACCAGATGCTTGAGAGACTAGCAGGTTACGAATTCTATTGCTTCTTGGATGGGTACAGCGGTTACAATCAAATTTGCATCCACCCAGATGACCAAGAGAAGACGACGTTTACATGTCCCTTTGGTACGTTTGCCTATCGACGCATGCCTTTTGGTTTATGCAACGCACCAGGTACATTTCAACGTTGTATGTATTCCATTTTCTCAGATTACATTGAAAATATCATTGAAGTTTTTATGGATGATTTTAGTGTTTATGGAAAAAACTTTGATGCATGTTTAGAGAATCTGGAATTAATCTTGGAAAGATGTGTTAAAACTAACCTTGTATTGAATTGGGAAAAATGTCACTTTATGGTTAGACAAGGGATAGTTTTAGGACACATAATTTCTGCTAAGGGAATAGAGGTAGATAAGGCCAAAATTGATATCATTCTACACTTACCCTCCCCCACAACTGTGAGGGAGGTACGTTCGTTTCTTGGCTATGCAGGTTTTTACAGGAGGTTCATCAAGGATTTCTCTTTGGTGGCCAAGCCCTTGTGTACCCTTTTGCAGAAAGATGTTTCGTTCATTTGGGATGAGAAATGTGAGGATGCATTCTTGACGTTGAAGAAGCTTTTGACGTCTGCACCAATTATGGCGCCACCTGATTGGAGTTTGCCATTTGAGCTCATGTGTGATGGTTCAGACTATGCAGTTGGAGCAGTTCTTGGACAGAGAAAGGACAAGAGGCCGAATGCTATTTATTATACTTCAAAAACCTTAAATGATGCTCAATTAAATTACTCCACCACTGAAAAAGAATTGTTGGCTGTTATTTTTGCTTTAGAGAAATTTCGTTCTTATCTTTTAAACTCTAAAGTGATTGTTTATTCTGACCATGCAGCCCTCAGGTATTTAATGAAGAAGAAAGAAGCCAAGCCACGCTTGATTCGATGGATTCTCTTACTCCAAGAGTTTGACATCGAAATCAAGGACAAGAAGGGGAGTGAAAACGTTGTGGCGGATCACTTGAGCAGAATTGTAGAAGAGGAGGAGACGCTCCCATTAAGGGAGTCCTTCGCAGATGAGCAGCTCTTTAGTATTGAGACACATGACCCTTGGTATGCTGATATTGTGAATTATTTAGTTACTAAGACTTTTCCTAGTACATGTTTGCAGGCAACCAAGACAAGTATAAAGAAAATGGCAAGACACTACATTTGGGATGATCCATATCTTTGGAGACATTGTAGTGATCAGATTATCAGGCGTTGTGTCCCACTTGAAGAGCATAGGCCGATCCTTGCTTTTTGTCACAATGAGGCATGTGGAGGACACTTTGGACCAAATAACAGCTCTTACGGTATTAGAGAGCGGATTTTATTGGCCCACGATATTCAAGGATGCTTACATATTTTGTAAGACATGTGATAGGTGCCAAAGGACAGGTAACATAGGTAAAAGAGATCAAATGCCCTTAACTTCCATCATAATTGTTGAAATTTTTGATGTTTGGGGAATAGATTTTATGGGACCTTTTCCTTCATCTAAGGGCTTTCTTTATATCTTATTGGTTGTTGATTATGTGTCTAAATGGGTGGAGGCGAAAGCCACAAGGACTAATGATTCTAAGATTGTTGCAGATTTCTTGAGGACTAACATATTTTCCAGGTTTGGAGTACCACGTGTTCTTATAAGCGATAGAGGTTCTCATTTCTGCAACAGAACTATAGAGGCTTTGCTCAAGAAGTATGGAGTCACCCATAAGGTTTCCACACCTTATCACCCTCAGACAAGTGGAATGGCAGATGTGTCAAATAGGTAGATCAAGTGCATATTGGAGAAAAATGTGGGCCCAACAAGGAAAGATTGGAGTGACAGACTTGATGATGCACTTTGGGCTTACAGAACGGCATACAAGACACCAATTGGGATGTCTCTATTTCGTCTCACCTATGGCAAGGCGTGTCATTTACCAGTGGAATTGGAGCACAAGGCTTGGTGGACAGTGAAACAGTTCAATATGGAGCTAGACAAGGCTGGTCTTCATAGGAAGTTGCAATTGAGCGAGCTTGAGGAAATAAGGAATGAAGCATACGATGCCACTTGGATTTACAAAGATAAGACGAAGAAATATCATGACAAAATGCTAAGGAGAAAGACGTTTCAAATTGGGCAGAAAGTTTTGTTATTTCATTCTCGTCTTAAATTATTTCCAGGAAAATTGCGTTCTCGTTGGGTAGGACCTTATATTGTTACTAATGTGTTTGCTCATGGTGCCATTGAAATACAGAGTATTGAAACAGGAAAAGCGTTTAAGGTGAATGGTCATAGACTTAAGCCTTACTACGAGCCTTTTGAGGAGCACACTATTGAGGAAACAGACATTGAAGACGTAACAAGATCTTGATGTGCATGAAGAAGAGTCTAGGCTAAAAGACTATAAACAATTAAGCGCTGCATGGGAGGCAACCCATTTCAACCAAAATTGTGAAGGAGCAGTCTACGAGAGTTTGCATTTTCTTATCCCTAAACTCTTTTTGGTTGAATTGTATAAATGGAAATATGAGAATTATCATGTGCTTAGAGATTACAACATAATTTTGATTTACATTGAGGACAATGTAATTTTCTAAGTGTGGGGTGGTGATACATGTTTCCATGTGCTTTGTTATGTTTTTGTTATATTTATTTTAATTGTTTCGAGTCAAAAAAGAAATACAGAAAAATTAAAAATTTTCGTTTGTTTTTAGTTAAGATCGAGTCATAGATGCCCCTAAATGAGTCGATGATGATTATATCTTTGAATGCATAGATGATTGTTTTGCATAATCATAAGAATTAATTGTGAGTTTCATAGATATTGTTATTGATATGAACATGTGAGATTTTGAATGATATATGATTAAGCATGCATGTTTGAGTTAATTTGTTTCCATAATATCCAATGTGAGCTTTCGTGCCAAATACTTTCTTCTTGTGCGAAAATATAATAAACGGCAGAAATTTATTCTAAACTTCATCATTCTTTGAATATTCAATGACTATGTGCCATAGATTTTAATGAACTCTAGAATGCTAGAACTCACTCTTGATGAATTTTGAGACTATTATTCATGACTATGCCTTGATTTCGAATATGATTGGGATGATCTTGTTAGGATTACCACCAAAGCCAAATAAAGTATGTGCCTAATTTGTGCCCGTCGTGGGACTCCTTAGTTTTAACCCCATTGAGCCTATATTTAGCCGTTTTCTTTCATCACCTTGAAACATATTCCTTGAACTTAGAATAGTTTAATCATTTCCCTTGTTATCAAGACTTGGTAAAGCTTAATTTTATTGTGGAATTGTGATTTGGAGTGATGATTTGAAACAAGTATGGGGTGAACCAATCCAAAAGCATGAAAGAAACATGATTGCCGAAACAAAAAGAAAAATCGGATAGAAAATAAAAAGAAAAATAGAAATGCTTGGATTGGGTTTTTGTGGTGAATTTGGAGTTTATGTTACAATTGAAGGTCTATTATTGTTATACTTAACCTTTGTTCATGTTCACTATGTTAATTATGGGGAAGAAAAGAATGAAGTTTGGGTCCAACATAATGAAATTTGGCCTATGGAGTGAAGTCATAAGGAGTATTGAGCTTTGCTAAGTCTTGGTGACATTTTCTCACCACTATCCTAAATGCGAATTCCTTATGCCGAGCCCCATTATATTCCCATGTAAAGATCTCTCCTGATTCGAATAATAGGTGAACTTTGTATGTGGAGATTATCTCAAGAGTTGAGCTTATGGTTTTGGTTCATTTGTGCACATAATTGTTAAATGAAGTTTATCTTGATAATACTATTCACAAAGTGCCTTTATTTGATGAAATATGCAAGTTACTCTTTGTAACTCTCAATCTATTTTCTTGCATATACTTTGAGTGAATATTGCCATATCATGAGTGAAAAGAAAAGAGTATGCCTAGTGAGGAGGATTGAATTAACTTGACATGTTTACATGCTTATTTTCTCACTTCTCACTTATTCATACCATGAAACATGTCTATGACACTTGGGATTATTGCGCTTACATTCAGATACTTAATTTGAAAGCTATGTGTTTTAAAGATCTTGAGACAATTATTTAGGGGCAACAGTTTGTTTTAGTAGAGTTTTGTATTTTGTTCTGCTAAGGGACTAGCAAAAGCTAAGTGTGGGGTAGTTGATAGGAGCATTTTATGCGACGTTCTTAATGTATTTTATCCCCATTTATGCAATTCTTATCCCTTATTGTTGTAATATAGAGTCATTGTGTCAAGTTAGGAGTCTTTGGCAGAGTTGGAATCTGAATTGAGCTTAAATCGTGAAAAACGCAGAATTATTGTAGAGTCCTAATTGAACTAGGATTCCTAATCGAACTAGAAGTCTAAAATGTTTCGACGTTTCTATAACAACGAAGATACGAAAGAGTTTGATTGTAATTAGGACTCCTTATTTAACTAGGAAACTTTGTTGAATAAAGAGTCCTGACTAAAGTAGGAATCCCAGTTGGATTAGGAATCTAAGAGTTTGAGTATAAATAGAAGTCTAGGGAAATAGGAGTTCTACTCGGACAAGGAGTCCACAAATTCTCGACGTTTCTGAAAACGTCGAAAGTTCTTAGAGCTTCATTGAAAGTAAAACTCCTTGTTGGACCGGGAATCCTTATCTATTCATGACTTGTATTTGTAATAATTCTGCTACATTTTATTTTCTCTTTTTAATTAATTTCTTTATCTTATTTTCAGGAATAAAAGAGAAGATAATTGTGGAATAAGGGGAAGAATAATTCGGCAAATATTCAAGGAATTGCCGTGAGCAAGAAACGAAGAAGAGATGGACTAGGAGACTTCATGCCGTGCAAGAGATAATTCAGCAATTATCATGGGGATTTCAGCCGAATTCTTTAAACTTTATCTTATGAAGTGAGCACGACAAGACTTAGAGAATTACATGGAAGACTAGAGGCTGAGTCAAAGTTTGAATACCTAAATACAAGCTCACGGCAAGAGAAAGATAAAGAAGAAATTAAGGACGAATGTGGATATGATTTCATGCAAGGTTCAAAATATTTCTGCTGAATTAATTCAAGATTAAATGAAGAGATATTTTGTGATTTATTCAGCTATTATCCAAAGAGATTTCGGCAGAAAATGAAGGGAAGAAAAGAGAAGTGCCGAACAAGAAATTGCTAGGGTTTCAAACCCTAGCTTTGCCGAAACCTCTTCCATGCTTTCCTCTATATATAGCACGTCCTAACTCTAAAAATATGATCTTCTTCTCTCACAAAAAGCTTACCAAAACTCTGCCAAAATACTCTCACAAGTCCTATACAGAAAATTACCATGCCATAACCATCACCACCACCTCCAAAATACCATTCCTTACCCCAATCTTCCATCTGATTCACCACCTTTGTCGAAAGCTTCCAAGGTTCTTCTTCAAAGTGTGATTCATCCTATCCATGGCTTGTAATATTTTCTGTATGATTTATGATTTTGTATTGTATGGATTTTTGGATTGTAAACTTTGGTTTTGTATATTATACTATGATTTCCGAATTCTCTTGGTTTTCTTGCTATGATTTATGAACTTGTTCATGCATGGTTTCGTGATTTAGTGTATCGGGCAGTAGGTATTTTCGCATGATACTTTGATTTTGTTTGATTACCTTTCATGAATTCACGCTCAACAAATTGTGTGCTTGAGGACTGACTTTGTGGCAGCCCTTTGAGTGCCGATTTCATATGCTAGAGTAATCTAAATTGCATCATACGCGAAGTTGTTGTGGTTTAGGTTGTTCACTTAGGGTTACCATAATTCTGAAAGATAATATGTTTAAATATGATGAGTGACGCCATTACATGTTTGCATGTCTCCAATTCGGCTTATTGAGCTTATGTGCTTCTTGTGTTTAATTTCTACGCGAAGTGTCTTTAAACCAATTAGTACCATGTTTAGGATTATACGTGAAGTTAATTCTAAATACTTGAGAAATCTTAACGATTAGATGAACCGCGAAGGGCTCTAATTAGAATTGGAATTGAATAGGTCTAAGAGGATTCGAAAATTGCTGCCTTGTATCATTAATTTATGTGTCATGCATGTTTAGGAGAATTCGTGTGATGTGAGTATGTGGAGAAGATGATCACTTGTATATATTTAGTTTAGGATTTAATTCTAGTAAATTTTCAGTAGGTAATAGATATAAATTTCAAACCCCATATGATTGTTTAATACTTCTTGAGATTGAACACCCTTGATTTCCCTGGACTGAACGATCCCTAGTTGTCAATACTACACCCGACACAAGAAGGGTAATATATATATGTATCAGATTATTTTGCAGGTACAACTTGTGCACGTAAAATGGTCCCATCACAGCTCCAACAGCATAATCACTTGCATCACACATGAGTTCGAAAGGAAGCTCCCAATTTGGTGGCGCCATGATTGGTGCTGATGTCAACTTCTCTTTGAGCTTAACAAATGCATCCTCACACTCTTTGTTCCATACAAATGACACATCTTTCTGCAATAAAGAACACAAGGGTTTTGCTTCCTAGGAAAAGTCCTTGATAAACCTCCTATAAAATCCTGCATGGTCAATGAAAGAGCGAACCTCCCTTACAGTTGTAGGGGAGGGTAAGTGTTGCATAATATCAATCTTGGCGTTATCAACCTCTATTCCCTTAGCAGAAATTATGTGCCCTAAAACTATCCCTTGTTTTACCATAAAATGTCATTTCTATCAATTTAATACAAGGTTAGTTTTAACACATCTTTCCAGGATTAATTCCAAATTCACTAAGCATGTATCAAAGTCGTTCCCATATATGCTAAAATCATCCATAAAGACTTCAATAATGTTCTCAATGTAATCAGAGAATATGGAATACATACAACGTTGAAATGTACCTGACAATTTGAAGATCAAGTGTTTAGGCACGGAATTCAAAAGAAAAGCAAAAATATGATGCATAGTTAGAGTTAGGGTGTAGTAAAATGAATTAATAAAATGAGTTAGTAGAATGAGTTAGTGTTATTAAAACAAATACGTAACTAAGTGTTAACAAAACAAATAAGTAACGAAATTTTACATCAACAATGTATGAGAGTAAACAATTAGAAACTAGTATTGAAGTATAAAACAAAAACAAAGTATTACTATCCCAATAATTTCGAACAAGTATAAAGTATCACAAAATTTACAAGTAAATAAGAACTCGGGTTAACAAATATTTAAGGAATTCGAACTCACTTTGCAATAATTCCGAAAAAATATCAAAGTATAAAAAACATGTCGAACACTTAGTGTCTAATTTCTTTTATTCAAAACTTTAAAATTCGAGGTACGTGGAGCAGAGGAGATAACAGTGCAATGGGCTGAAAAAGTCCAAGGTAGTATCATGCTTTTATCCGATATACCTCAAAAGTTTAAAGGTAACATTTTAATCCGTATCATGCTTTAGTTTTCGAAGCTCGGCGGTCGTGCGACCTAGGTGTTATCGTCTAGACACAAAATTACATGGTTTCAGAAGGCTAGAACGAAAGTTCTATCATGGAGCAAGGCAAGACTCGTTGTTGGTTACCATGGAGAGCGAACTCCCAATCGCCCCCTTCACAGAGAAGAGATAGTTGTCTATGGCCCTTGAGATCTAGTTAAACAAACCTTGACATCCATAATAAAAACAAACGAACTAATAGGTGAACCTTTTTGCCCCTTACTCAGTTTAGAATATTGTGTTGACAGTACCACTATTGTCTAATAAAAGCCGCCCTCATCCTCATAAAAATGGATTTGCCGAGTCGTCGCTTGTATGCGTGGGGGCCCAACAATGGAATAATTCCATCATTGAGCAGGGTCCGTTTCCCAATCTATATATAAGGCGGATCTACCATGGCATCATTCGTATGAAGGGTTAAGGCTATAAAATTGACAATAGAGACCTTACCTATTCCTTCTTCCCCTCAAAAACCAAAGTAAATAAAACACTAATAAATCTTTAGACTTCTAGCAATTTAACTAGGTGTTACAAACATATATATATCACATGATAACTCAAAAATTTCGGCAACAATTATAAAATAAAAATCGAAACCCTAATTACTATTACAAACCCGAAATCTTAAAGAAAAAATTAAACAAGTCCAAAAATTAAAATAACACAAAATCGAAAACAGTAGAAACATTATAAACAATTGAAATATACAATAATACAAACTAACACAACATGAATCAAATAGTTATAAAATCCCCGGCAACGGCGCCAAAAATTGATGCAAACAAATTACACGCACATTTGTACCTGTAAAATAATCTCATACACATATTATCCTTCTTGTGTCGAGTGTAGTATTGACAAGTAGGGATCGTTCTATCCGGGGAAATCAAGGGCATTTAATTTCATGAAGTACTGCATAATAAAAGGGGGTTTTAAGTTGTATCTAAACCTACTGAATTTTACGAAAATAAAAGAAATAAAAACCTAAAATATTATTTACATATGATCACCATCTTTCACACAATATGAGTTACACAAAACTCTCAAAACATGTAACAATTTCACACAAAGTAACAACATAGCAATCGGCATGTACTTCAAGATTGGTTTTAGTTCCAATTTAATTAGAGCCCTTCGTGGTTCATCTAATTAGCAAAACTCCTTAATTATTTAGAACCAGCTTCGTGCATAATCCTAAACATAGTGCTAATCAGTTTAAAGACACTTCGTGTAGAAATTAAACCAAGAAACACATAAGCACAATGAGTCGAATTGGAAACAAGTAACAAGTATGGCGTCACCTCACCCCATTAACATGCATATTTTCAGAATTACTCTACGCTTGGAATTCATACAAGATAAACCATATATAATTTACCTCATACAAATTTGGCAACATGAAGCATACACCCAAGAATCAGCCATGGCCTTGGCTGCCCTCAAATATACAACTTGTTGTGCATACGAATTCAGAAAATAAACCAAAACGTAATCAAGAACACATGCGTTTTAACTATATCAAAACCCTGATTAAAAATCGAAACATATTAAGTACATAATTCAGAAACATCAAAGATCCAAGTAGCAAATTCGGAAATCCAAAGTAGAATTATTACAACCAATTCGGCATACACAAAACCTTATAATCTTCATAGACAAAGAATTATAAAAATACAGAAAATAAAAAGCCATGAGAGATGAGTGAATCACACTTTGATGAACCTTCAAAGAAGCAATCGGCAAAGAGTGGATTCGGTGGTGATGATTGGTGGTGCGATTTCAAGAGATGGTGGTGGTTCGGCTATGGAATTTCTGTATAGGTTTTGTGGTGCTAATTCGGCAGAGATTCGGCAAAGTAAAAGTGAGAGATGAGATGCTTTTTCTATACAAAAGAGAGCTATATATATAGGAGAACAAAGGAGGAACAGGTTTGGCAGCTTTAAGTCTTCAAATCCGAGTTGAACTATTTTCGGCAGAATGACCTTTGTGTGATAAAAACGGAATATCTCTATCTAGAAAATAGCTATTGAGGTGATTCTAATTGGGTTGGAAACTAGACTCCCGTAGCTTTCCATCCATCTAAGGCTCACTATCTGGTTCAAAGTAAGCTGTCCAGGAGAGTCCGTGGAAGTTGGATGACATGCACAGGAATTCTGCCGAATTTACTCAGGATTTGTTGCGATTTTGCTTTCTCTATTTTCTGCCGAAAATCATCAAGATAATGGCTGAATAATTCAACAATATCTCCTTAGGTTTTCCATGAATTAATTCAGCCAATTATCTTGCACAAAGAATGGAATTCAGTCCACATTCGTAAGCCAAATCCATGTAGAACTCGGTTTAGGTTTTCTTCTTTCTTCATTTCCATTCCGATCTCTTCTTTCTTTTCTTCATTAATTAATTTGGCAAAAATTCTCTTCTTTCTTGCCGAAATCCTCTCCTGCAATGCATGTGCACGGCATGCAGTCCTTCTTTCTTGATCGACAAGCTTCATTGGCATGTGCTCGACATGCTTTTCATTTAATCCAATTTCTCTTCTTTTAATTCCCTGAAAATAATAAAGAAAATAAATATTGTTAGGGAAATAATATTATGTATGCCGAATTTGATTAGAGTAAGAGTTCGATTCCATTTAGGTTTCCTGGTTCAATAAGGAGTCCTACTTTGATTGAAACTCTTAAAACTTTCGACATTTTCAGAAACGTCGAGACTTTGTAGACTCTTGAACCAATTAAGACTCTTATTTGCATAAAGAATCCTACATTGAATCAAACTCTTGACTTTAGAATCCTAGTTCAACTCAAACTCTTCACAAATTCAGCGTTTTTAGACGTTTTAGCTGTTTTCACAAACCGACTCTACCAAAGACTCTGACTCGATTAAACGACTCTATAAAACAATAATAAGGGATAAACAATTGTATAAATGAGGGTAAAACACTTTAAGAACGTCGCATATTATACTCCTATCATCTTCTTAGGGCCAAAATGACCTCCACACGCCTCATTGTGACAAAAAGCTAGGATCGACATATGCTGTTCTTGTGGGACACATCTTCGAATGATCTGATCACTACAATGCTTCCATAGATATGGATCATCCCATATCTATTGTCGAGCTATCTTTTTGATCCTTACCTTGGCTGCATGCAAAAATGTACTATGAAAAGTCTTAGTAACTAAGTAATTCACAATATCAGCATACCAAGGTTCATGTGTCTCAATAAGAAAGAGCTGCTCATCTGGAAAGGACTCTCTCAATGGGAACGTGTCCTCCTCTTGCACAATTCTGCTCAAGTGATCCGCCACAACGTATTCATTTCCCTTTTTGTCCTTGATTTCGATGTCAAACTCTTGTAATAAGAGGATCCATCGAATCAATCGTGGTTTGGCATCTTTCTTCTTTGATGGAGATATTATCCAAGCACATTGTACCTGCAAAACAACTTCATACACATATTACCCTATTTGTGTCAATTGTAGTTAGAACAAGTAGGGATCGTTCTATCCGGGGAAATCTAGGGCTTTCAATCACATAAAGCATTACAGAATCATATTGGGGTTTTGATATTTGAATCTAATACCTACTGAATTTTACTAAATTAAATCTAAATTATTATATACAATTGATCATCATCTTCACACACATAGCTTAGCACGAAATTGCTCAATAACATGCAATACAAGAATTCACAACTCACGGCAACAAGTATTTCACATAGCACTTAAAAAAATTCAATTCCAATTCTAATTAGAGCCCTTCGCAGTTCATCTAATCGTTAAGACTTCACAAGTATTTAGAATTAACTTCGCGTATAATCCTAAACATGGTACTAATCGGCTTAAAGACACTTCGCGTAGAAATTAAACACAAGAAGCACATAAGCACAATAAGCCAAATTGGAGACATGCAAACATGTAATGGCGTCACTCATCATATTTGAACATGCAAATTTTCAAGGTTATAACAACCCTAATTAAACAACCTAGACCACTGATAGGAGCACAATGTGCGATGATATTATATGCTTATGCCCTCATTTATGCTTTGTTTAACCTTTATTTGTCTAAGATAGAGTCATAATGTAGTTAGTGTCATTTTGGTAGAGTTTTGGTGAAATGTGGTTAAGAATCCGAAAAATGACTAAGTTTGAGAAATCTGGAAAATAGTGTAAAATATGTCTTTTTCGCGATTTTGTGACAAGTAAAAATATGATCTATCCTTGTCCGAATTCCATGAAATTTTGTGTGCTTAATATTCATATGTTGAGGAATGTTGTGTTAAAATTTCAGATCAATCGGAGTTCGGGAAGCCACCCAAAAGTTGGCTGCAAAACGGCAGTCCTAACATTCCAATCCAGGGGCTTCCAGGATTTTCCTGGAACTTTGATCCAACTTCGAAAAATCATTCCCGACGACTTACAAGGAATTTGGCCGAGATATTTTATGGGGAGATGGCTCTATGTGTCTAGTTTACGTGAGACTTGGAATCGCATCAATCGGAGCTCCGAAGGTGGAGATATGCCGGAATTACTGCAACAATGTCTTCCAGGAACTGATTGCTTCCTTTTCGTGATTGCTTCTTTTCGATGAACCATATGATGTACAAGAGCATTTGTGAAGACATCCCAAGCTTATGGAAGGAAGGAGGATGACACTTAGCCATGGCATTGAAGAAAAACATGAAGAAGGAAGTTCTCCTAGTCAAGCTAGGAGAAGCTGCCGATTCTGGCAGATTTGATGTCTTTGGTTGCTGCCGGCAATTTGTGCATTTTTCGATGGACCAAGACACATCAAGTGAAGTCCAAGATCATACAAGAAGTCCATGAAGATGTGAAGCCCAAGCCTTGAAGGAAAATTCAGAAAAAGAAAACCTAATTGAAGTAAGAAAAGGAAGGTTTCAAACCTTATCCCATTAGGTTTTGTTTTTCCTTGTACAAGAAGGGCTGCCGGCAACACCTAGCATTCTCCCTATAAATATCCAACTTTTACACAGAAAAACTTGTCACATTCCAAAGCAAAAATCTAGCCAAAGCTCTACCTAAATTTCCCAAGAATCCTACATAGAACCCTAACCGAAAATCACCCCCATCTCACCTTCAATTTCTGCCGACACCTAACCATTGCCGAGCAGCCATCTCCTTCATCCTCCGCCGGATCCACACGAGTCGAAGTCATCAAGGTGTCTACAAAAGTGTGATCCACTCCCTACTCTCGGTTTTGTAATTTTTATGTAGTTATGTTAAACTTTGTCTATGAAGTTAGCATGAATTCTTGGTTTCAAACTCTATGTCTATGTATTGTTTGGATTGAAGTTTGGTTTTATGATTTGCATATTCAATTCATCTTCTTTATTTTTAAGTGGTTTTTGAGAGTAAAGAATCGGATTGTTTGTTAAAGAGTAAGGGAAACATGTAACGAATTAGTTAATAGGATAATCGGCAAGAATGCATGTTAACTTGGTTTTAGGGTTTTCTTGACTTGTTCTTTAGATTCGTGTGCTTAAAGATTGGTGTTTTATGCAAAAGCTATGTGTGATTTATTGATCTTAATTGCCGAAAGATGATATGGATTGAGTAATCTTTAGGGTTATTTTGGTCTGTGTTGTTTTTCACAAGGGCTAGAGTAGTCTAAAGAACATGCATGTTAACAAGATGATTGACAACCTTGCTTGCTTGATATGTTTCCAATTAAAAAGATTTCGTGCTCAATTACTTTGCATGTTTGTTTTCATCTATAGGAGTTCTCAAATATGTTTAGTACAATTTTAGGATTTTACGATAAGTAAATCTTAAATACTTATGAAATCTACGATTAGTAATACCTATAGGGAGCTAATTGGATTGGAGTTAAGTTGAGTCTAGAACATGTTAACATCTTGCTGTGAGTCCTGTTTGCTTGCTTGTTATATGTTTTGATTGCTTTTGTGTTAGTGCTTTGTGGAAGAATGTCGACCAACCTTGTATATAGTAACTTAGGATTTAATTTCATGTCTTAAATTCATGTCTAGGAATTTAGAGGCAGCTTTGCTGCCGATCCTATCTCAATCCCCCTTGATTTCGTGTGAATATGTATATATGTATATAAGTGTGACAATTGTGTGCATATATGTTTGTGAATATTTTTGTTAACATTCTCATATTTCAGGTACCCTTAATAAAAGAAAAAGTGTAGGCACGGTTTCAAAAGAAAGTTGCTAAGTCTAGTCTTGAAAAGTGTTGTGAATTTGGAGTTTTGTTTGCATGTGAAGGTCTAGCATTGTTATATTTTGACCTTTGTTCATATTCACTATGTTGTGGGGAAGTAAAGAATGAAGGAAGGGTCCAACAAAGATGAAATTAGGCCCTTGATGAGAAGACATAAGGAGATTCGAGCTTTGCCGAAGGCCACGGTGACGTTTTTAAGCCTCCTTATCCAAATATCGAATACCTCTTAACCTAGCCCCATTACAACCCTTTTATTGATCTTTTTCATGATTCTTAAGATGGTTAAATTTGATTGTGGAGATTATCTCAAGAGTAAGCATATGGTTTTGGTTCATTGGTGCATATAGTTATCATATGAGGTTTTTCCATAATAATTCACAAAGTGCTTTCGATTTTCACGACATATGCAAGTCACTCTTTGTAATTCATTATCTTTCACTTGCATATACTTATGTGTGAATAACCATGCTTCGAGAGAAAAGAAGAGAGTATGCCTAGTGAGGAGGATTGAACTAGCTTAACATGTCTACATGCTTACATTTTGTTCTTATATGTTTTTATTGATGTTACATGTTCATGAAGCTCGGAATTTTCGTGCTTAACATTCTCATGCATAACTTGAAAGCTATGTGTACATACAAGCCTCAGACAAATTGTTAGGGGCATTAGTTTGTTTGGAGTCTTAGTTTTATTTAGTTTGCTAAGGGACTAGCAAAGGATAAGTGTGGGGTAGTTGATAGGAGCACAATGTGCGATGATATTATATGCTTATGCCCTCATTTATGCTTTGTTTAACCTTTATTTGTCTAAGATAGAGTCATAATGTAGTTAGTGTCATTTTGGTAGAGTTTTGGTGAAATGTGGTTAAGAATCCGAAAAATGACTAAGTTTGAGAAATCTGGAAAATAGTGTAAAATATGTCTTTTTCGCGATTGTGTGACAAGTAAAAATATGATCTATCCTTGTCCGAATTCCATGAAATTTTGTGTGCTTAATATTCATATGTTGAGGAATGTTGTGTTAAAATTTCAGATCAATCGGAGTTCGGGAAGCCACCCAAAAGTTGGCTGCAAAACGGCAGTCCGAACATTCCAATCCAGGGGCTTCCAGGATTTTCCTGGAACTTTTATCCAACTTCGAAAAATCATTCCCGACGACTTACAAGGAATTTGGCCGAGATATTTTATGGGGAGATGGCCCTATGTGTCTAGTTTACGTGAGACTTGGAATCGCATCAATCGGAGCTCCGAAGGTGGAGATATGCCGGAATTACTGCAACAATGTCTTCCAGGAACTGATTGCTTCCTTTTCGTGATTGCTTCTTTTCGATGAACCATATGATGTACAAGAGCATTTGTGAAGACATCCCAAGCTTATGGAAGGAAGGAGGATGACACTTAGCCATGGCATTGAAGAAAAACATGAAGAAGGAAGTTCTCCTAGTCAAGCTAGGAGAAGCTGCCGATTCTGGCAGATTTGATGTCTTTGGTTGCTGCCGGCAATTTGTGCATTTTTCGATGGACCAAGACACATCAAGTGAAGTCCAAGATCATACAAGAAGTCCATGAAGATGTGAAGCCCAAGCCTTGAAGGAAAATTCAGAAAAAGAAAACCTAATTGAAGTAAGAAAAGGAAGGTTTCAAACCTTATCCCATTAGGTTTTGTTTTTCCTTGTACAAGAAGGGCTGCCGGCAACACCTAGCATTCTCCCTATAAATATCCAACTTTTACACAGAAAAACTTGTCACATTCCAAAACAAAAATCTAGCCAAAGCTCTACCTAAATTTCCCAAGAATCCTACATAGAACCCTAACCGAAAATCACCCCCATCTCACCTTCAATTTCTGCCGACACCTAACCATTGCCGAGCAGCCATCTCCTTCATCCTCCGCCGGATCCACACGAGTCGAAGTCATCAAGGTGTCTACAAAAGTGTGATCCACTCCCTACTCTCGGTTTTGTAATTTTTATGTAGTTATGTTAAACTTTGTCTATGAAGTTAGCATGAATTCTTGGTTTCAAACTCTATGTCTATGTATTGTTTGGATTGAAGTTTGGTTTTATGATTTGCATATTCAATTCATCTTCTTTATTTTTAAGTGGTTTTTGAGAGTAAAGAATCGGATTGTTTGTTAAAGAGTAAGGGAAACATGTAACGAATTAGTTAATAGGATAATCGGCAAGAATGCATGTTAACTTGGTTTTAGGATTTTCTTGACTTGTTCTTTAGATTCGTGTGCTTAAAGATTGGTGTTTTATGCAAAAGCTATGTGTGATTTATTGATCTTAATTGCCGAAAGATGATATGGATTGAGTAATCTTTAGGGTTATTTTGGTCTGTGTTGTTTTTCACAAGGGCTAGAGTAGTCTAAAGAACATGCATGTTAACAAGATGATTGACAACCTTGCTTGCTTGATATGTTTCCAATTAAAAAGATTTCGTGCTCAATTACTTTGCATGTTTGTTTTCATCTATAGGAGTTCTCAAATATGTTTAGTACAATTTTAGGATTTTACGATAAGTAAATCTTAAATACTTATGAAATCTACGATTAGTAATACCTATAGGGAGCTAATTGGATTGGAGTTAAGTTGAGTCTAGAACATGTTAACATCTTGCTGTGAGTCCTGTTTGCTTGCTTGTTATATGTTTTGATTGCTTTTGTGTTAGTGCTTTGTGGAAGAATGTCGACCAACCTTGTATATAGTAACTTAGGATTTAATTTCATGTCTTAAATTCATGTCTAGGAATTTAGAGGCAGCTTTGCTGCCGATCCTATCTCAATCCCCCTTGATTTCGTGTGAATATGTATATATGTATATAAGTGTGACAATTGTGTGCATATATGTTTGTGAATATTTTTGTTAACATTCTCATATTTCAGGTACCCTTAATCTCCGGCTAGAACGATCCCTACTTATTCTATACTACTAACGATTGTAGGGTTATTATTGCTTGATGCTCGCTTCGGCGACTCGTCAACCACAACAACTTCGCATATGATGCAATCTAAACTATTCTAGTATATAAAATAGGTACCTAACGAGAAGCCACAAAGTCAGCCCTCAAGCACATAATTTGTGATGCACGAACTCATGAAAATTAATTAAATCTATACAAGTATTCATACGAAATTACTGCCCTAAATCAAAATTCCATAAAATCAAAGTTACTGTTCACGAAATAAAATATGAAGAAAACCAAAACATATAACAATGTTTTGGAAATCCAATATTAAATACATAAAACCAAAACAAAATACAACCATCCATTCAATCTTCATAGACAAAGTATTGAATTTATACAGAAAATTACAAGCCATGAGAGATGAGTAAATCACACTTTAAACAAAACCTTGAGAGGAATCGGCAAAGGATGACTTGATGATGAAGAACACTTGTGATCGGCAAGCTTGGTGAAGGTGAGATGGAATTGGCTAAGTAATTTACTGTATAGGATTTTTGTGGAATTATTTTGGTAGAGTTTCGGCTTTGCTTGAGCGTGAGAAGAGAGATATTTTATGTGTAAAAATCGTCCAATATATATAGGCAAAAGGTTGGCTGCAACTAGGGTTCACAAAACCTAGTTTTTTTCAAACTTATCCTGCTGGCAGATTTGACCTTCGAGTGAAGATTACGGAATATCTTTCTCTAGAAAATAGATATTGAGGTGATTCCAATTGAATTGGAAACTAGACTCCCGTAGTATTCCATCCATATATGGCAAGTCATCAAATTCGAAGTGAGCTATCTGGGAGAGTCCGTGGAAGTTGCATGACGTGCACAGGAATTCTGCCGAATTTTATCAGGATTTGTTGCGATTTTCTTCCTCTATTTTCTGCCGAAAATTCCCAAGATAATGACTGAATAATTGAGCAGTATCTCTTTAGGTTTTCCATAAATTAATTCAGCCAAAAATCTTGCACAAAGGATGGAATTCAGTCCACATTCGTAAGCCAAATCCATGTAGAACTCGGTTTAGGTTTTCTTCTTTCAGGAGACTTGGGCTTCGTGCATTCAAATCGGCATAACATTTTGCTCAGAAAAGTTTTTGCTGCGATTCTAATTGCATATAAAACTAGACACATAGAGCTTTCCATCCATATATGATTTGCCTTCTGGTTCCTTGTGAATCGTTGGGAATAAATTCGGGAAATTGAGTGAATTGCACTGAAATCTTCTGAAGTTTCTGGTTTTGCATCCGATTTAAACTTGTGATTCTTTACATCTTATTTTGCTCCAATTTCAGTGACTCCTTGCCTTGCTCAATCCATTATGTGTCAACTGCATATAAGAGACGAAAAATCTATCAAAAGCAAAGTTTATGTTTTACAGATTTAATAAAACATCTCAGAGACTTTTCGAATTGGCTTTTAATAATTTCTGTCCAAATTCTTCTATTTAAGCACATTCTCACATCAAACTCAACCAAAACTCGACTCAATTACATGACTATATCTTACAACAATAAGGGTTAAGCATTGGATAAATGGGGGTAAAAACACATTAAGAACGTCACATTTTATGCTCCTATCAGGAACCCTAAGAGCTGCATGATCTGAATAAACTGTTACTTTAGAATTCAAAAGATAAGTTCGAAATTTTTCTAAAGCAAATATGACAGCCAAAAGCTCTTTTTCTGTGGTGGAATAATTCATTTGAGCATCGTTCAAAGTTCTAGAGGCATAGTATATTGCATTCGGCCTCTTCTCATTTCTTTGTCCAAGCACAGCTCCAACGGCATAATCACTTGCATCACACATGAGTTCGAAAAGAAGCTCCCAATTAGGTGGCGCCATGATTGGTGCTGAAATTAGCAATTCTTTGAGCTTCAAAAATGCTGCCTCACATGCTGCATCCCAAACAAACGGAACATCCTTCTGCAAAAGAGAACACAAGGGTTTTGCCACCAAAGAAAAGTCTTTGATGAACCTTCTATAGAAACCTGCATGGCCAAGAAAAGAACGAACCTCCCTCATAGTTTTGGGGGAGGGTAAATGTTGCATAACATCAATCTTGGCCTTATCAACCTCTATTCCCTTAGCGGATATTATGTGTCTGATAGGAGCATAATATGCGACGTTCTTAAAGTGTTTTACCCTCATTTATGCAATTGTTTAACTTTTATTATTGTTTTATAGAGTCTATTAATCGAGTCAGAGTCTTTGGTAGAGTTGATATCTGAAGAGAGCTTAAATGTCGAAATATGATAATTTTATGAAGAGTTTGATTCAAAGTAGGATTCCTTGTCACATCAGGAATCCTAATCAGTTCAGGAGTCTACAATGGCTCGACGTTTTGAGAAACCAGGAAACCTAAATAGAATCGAACTCTTACTCTAATTAATTTCGGCATGCATAATAGTATTTCCCTAACATATATTTATTTTATTTATTATTTTCAGGGAATTAAAAGAAGAGAAATTGGATTAAATGAAAAGCATGCCATGCACATGAGGAAGAGAAAGAAGAATTCGGCATAGGAATGGTTTTGCCGAATTACATGAAGAATTACAAGATGAATGTGGACTGAATTCCATCCACAATACAAAGAAGAATTCGGATCAATAAAGGAAATTGATTCCGAATTGAAAGAGAAGTTATATTCCGAATTGCATGAAAACCTAAATGAATCTATACTTGATTCCATACAAGTTCATTTAGGTTTTATGCTGAATTACTCAAGAAAAAAAAGGATTAATTTCGAAATACATGAAGAAAACCTAAATGAATCTAGACTTGATTCCATACAAGTTCATTTAGGTTTGTGCCGAATTCAGCAAGAAGAAAAGGAAGATATTTTCAGAAATTATCATGATAGAATTCGGCATCAAAGAGAGATTAAATGGAAGACTTTCTTTGCAAGAAAGAAGGAAGAGTTTTTCGGCACAAACCCTAGTTGCCGAACCCTAACCCTAATCCCTTTTGCCGAAACCCTAGCATATCTTCTTAAGAGATGAAACCCTAATGCTCCTCCTCTCTCCTATATAAAGGATTCAGCAGCCATCATTTTATTATTTCTTTCTCTCACAAAATACTAGCCAAAACTCTACCAAATTGCCGAACCACCTTCACCTTTCCAATTCGCACCATCCTTTCATCTTCGAGTTCATCCTTTGCTGAAGCATCTTCAAGGTTCTTCTAAAGTGTGATTCGACTAAACTCTTGGCTCTTTAGTTTTCTGTATGAATTACAATATCATGTTGTATGATTTGTTGGATTATAACTTTTGGTTTGTATACTTTATTAAGGATTTCCGAATTTTATTGTGGATTCATATATTGATTGCTGAATTTGATTCATGGTTCTTATGTGATTGCTGAATTTGATTTAGAGTTCTTATGATATATTGTATATAATTTTACATGTTGATTTCGTAACTAATAGGTTTAGGGCAGTAGGTTTTTATATATGTTCTTGATGATATTTGATTAATTTTCATGAGTTCGTGCATCACAAATCATGTGCTTAAGGGCTGACTTTGTGGCTTCTCCTTAGGTACCGATTTTATATACCAAAACAATTTAGATTGCTTCATACGCTGAGTTGCTGTGATTTAGATTGTTTATTAGGACGTTTATAACCATGAAAATTTACATGTTATAGCAAGGTGAGGTGACGCCATACTTGTTGCATGTCTCTGATTCGACTTATTGTGCTTATGTGTTAATCGTGTTTAATTTCTACGTTGAGTATCTTTAAACTGATTAATACTATGTTTAGGGTTATACGCTGAGTTAACTCTAGATAATTAAGAAGTCTTAACGATTAGATGAACCACTGAGGGCTCTAATTAGAATTGGAATTAAATTTGTCTAAGTGCTATGTTAATTATTGCTGCTTTGAATCTCTTATTTTCGATTAATGCATGTGTTTGTGTTTTCGTGTTATGTGTTCTTGTGGAGAAGATGATCATATGTAAATAATAATTTTAGGTTTAATTTTCGTTACATATAGATGTTTAGATACACTTTCCAAACTCCCCCATATTTATTTATAATGCTTTTTGAGAATTAAATGCCCTTGATTTCCCCGGATAGAACGATCCCTACTTGTCAATACTACACTCGACACAAGATGGGTAATATATATGTATGAGATTATTTTGCAGGTACAAATTGTGCTCGTATTATGGTCCCATCAGTGTCCCAAAACTATCCCTTGATTAACCATACAATGACATTTTTCTCAATTCAAAACAAGGTTAGTTTCTACACATCTCTCCAAGATTAATTCCAAATTTTCTAAACATACATCAAAGTCTTGTCCATAAACAGAAAAATCATCCATAAAGACTTCAATGATATTTTCAATATAATCTGAGAAAATGGAATACATACAACGTTGAAATGTACCAGGTGCGTTGCATAAACCAAAATGCATGCGTCGATAGGCAAACGTACCAAAGGGACACGTAAACGTTGTCTTCTCTTGGTCACCCGGGTGAATGCAAATCTGATTGTACCCGCTATACCCATCCAAAAAGCAATAGAACTCGTGTCCAACTAATCGTTCCAACATCTGGTCCATGAAAGGCAAAGGTGATACGTCCCGAACCTTGTCCAATTTCTGAGTAAATTCATTTAAATTTTACGCACTTGAGTATTGTTTTATTTTGGTGGTTGAGCGGAAATCGTTTGTGACGAGAGGGAGAAAACGTTAAATTGAATCGTTGGGTTGAGTTTCGTTTCGTCGAAGAAAATTTAAAAGGGTGTGTCTGAAATTAAGTTATTTCCGAATTGGGCATGGTATAATAGGGAGAATGTTTCCATTTTGGGAAACATTCCCTTTTCTCTTTTTTTTCCCCCCTTTTCTTTTCTTTCTTTCTCCTTCCTCTCCCTCCAGCCCGAGACTCCACCGACACCACCACCTGCCACCTTGGTCCGGCCACCAACTCGATCTCCACCAACTCATCCATCCAGCAGCTGCGGCCTGGCGTCCCCGCCGCCGTGCAACCGAGAAGAGCCCCAAAAGCTTCCTCCCTGTGGAGAGTGGAACCCCCTTGGCCGGCCACCTCTCGGCCCGAATTGAAAGGGGAAATTTAGGGCTTGGAGTGGGTAGCAATTCCACCAAAAGAATCGGATCAATTCAACTTGGGTAAGGAAATTTCAAGAATTGAAATTTTTAGGGTTTGTGAAGTTTTTGTTGGAAATAGCTGAAATTATGTTTTTGGAGGTTGGAATTGGGTTTGTGGTGTTGTTGGGAGTTGAATTGGTATAATTGGAAGTTCATTTGATTGTGTTTGGTGAATTTTGGTGTTGGGGGAGAAATGGCCGCCCTGACAGCCACCATGTGCGGCGGAGAGAGGGGGGAGGTACGCCTTGGATGGCGTAGTAGCAGTTTGGATGGTTTTTGGGGTGATTTTTGTCTTGGCGGAGCTGCTGCCGCTGTGGCGGCGGCGGCGGCGGAGGAGTAAAGGCCAACGTAATATAAAAAGAGAGTTAAGAGTTAAATTGGATATATGGACTAAGTTCATATATAAATTGTCCGTAATCGGAGGAGTCGTACGAGTGAGGACGATCTTGAATTAGCGAATCTGAGATTTTAAATATATTCTTTGACAGGCCGAGGAGAGGCTCAACGTGAGGAGGACTCGAGTCAGAGATCGACTTAGTCATTGTGAGTGGACTTTTGTTTTGAATTTGATGCATGCATAATTATTCGATTTTATGAAGATTTATATATATGTGGGAATTAATATGGAAATGTTTTGGATTATCGAAAAACAGTACCTTTATTGAAATGATGATTTCTTGGTAACGATTTTCAAATGGTTTATAAATTAAACAAATTAACTTGACATTTTGGAAATTATATGTTTATTTATATATAATCAGAAATGAGATTTCCGTGGACTATACGATTTTAATTGTTGCATATTGTGATTTAGTAATGGTGTTGATTTTATATTTGTTCTTTGAGGCCATGCTTTAATTTGATTATGTTTATGGGCCTTAGATATACGGTCGGGGACCGTACTATTTTATGATTACATAGGGGCCGGGAAATGTATTTTGAATTGATTTCGGATTTTTCACCATATAAGGGTCCTTTTATGATTATTGCTAGCTAGCTTATTAACTTCATCCCACGCGAGGTGACGACTTGACCATATAGGTCAAATTTACGCTCGGTGGTCGACGGAGTGCGGTGTAGAGGTTTAGCGTGGGACGCTATAGAGAGTCTTAGAGACTCTGACCCTAGCCTTGGAGGCTCATTATGATTATGGTGGTTAACATTCCCCTATTTTTTTATTTTATTTTATTTTATTTATTTAGGTTTTATTTATTGGTCAATGGGATTGACCACGTATCCGTTTATATTTTATATTTGGTATTCGGAAATTCTAATATTTTATATGACCTTATAATTTCCGAACCAGCGGGGCTGGAGAGTTATGTATTAAGTCTGATAAAGAGAAAAGTTGTTTTTAAAGTATGCATCATGACTTTTATTCATGTAAAATGAGGAAAGTAATAAATTCTCTTTTGTTATATATATATGTATTGTTTTTTTTTGTCCACTCACGCTAATATTTTGAGTTACTTTCCCTGGGCCCTTTTGTTTTTAAAATGCCCAGTGTGCAGAGCTGTTCGGCACTAGTAGGAGGCAAGACCTAGAGTTCCTTCCGCTGTCGAAAATCGTAGGTTATTAGATTAGCCTACTTGTAAATTATTTTCCTTGTCTAGTCGCTCTGATACTTTGTTGTTGTTGTAAATCTCAATGTTTGTCTTTGGTTGTAACCTGACGTATTGTTATGCTAGTGCATTTCTTTTACACCTTTGAGAAGTTGAATTATTTTGCTGGTTGTTTTTGGAAGTTGTTTGATTTTTGGGGGAGCAGGCGGCTCCTTGAGTCAGGTTGGATGTTTTAGAAGTGTTTGGTGATTTTACTACAGGTTTTGGGTTGTCCATTTTAAGAGAGGTTATGCCGAAATTTTCTCTTTTCGGTAGAACCTCCCTTAAAGTGGTCCCCGCAGGACTCATCCTGGATAACAGTGTTGTATCCGGGGCGGGTCCTGTCAAAAGGCATGTGATCCTTACGTGTAGTAGCATTCAGCTTTCGATAATCAATGCACATCCTATGACCTGTCACCAATCTTTGTGGCACGTGTTCATCCTTGTCATTTGTCACAACCATGACTCCACTCTTCTTGGGTACAACTTGGACGGGTGAGATCCATTGGCTATTCGAGATCAGATAAATCACGCCACAATCAAGTAATTTTATTACCTCGTCCTTCACAATCTTCATCATAGGGGGGTGTAAACGTCTCTGACCCTCCCTTGTAGGCTTGGCTCATTCTTCGAGCAAGATCCTATGTACGCATGTAGTAGGGCTTATACCCTTGATATCTGCCAAAGTCCATCCAATGGCGGTCTTATTCCTCTTAAGCACATCAGTCAATTGGGTTTCTTGCTGCTCATTCAGCTTTGATGACACAATAACTGTGATGACCCGGCCTTAGGGTGGATTGTGTGGGCCCAGACCTGACCTGGCTAGGAAGTTAGCAGGTAGGTAGGTCACAAATCCCACATCGCCCGAGGGAGTGTGGATGTGATGCTTATATGTGCAGGGTTAGCACAATATGAGAGACGCGTCTTGGGAGCTCAGTGGCTTCGGAGGGGATGGGAACTCCGAAGTTAAGCTTGCTGAGCTCAGAGCAATCCCAGGATGGGTGACCTACTGGGAAGTTGCGGGTGAGCTCCCAAGAACAAAACCATGAGGGGTGATTCCCAAAGGGGACAATATCTCAAAGTGCGCCGGGCTGTTACAATAAATGGTAGAGTGTCATCGTTTCCCAAGTATATGTACTTCAAGTGATCTGCTAGAGCCTTAAGCTCTAATGTTGGGGCCTGTTCCACAGATGGTAGAATTTTATTAGTGGAAATTGGAATTGTGATGGGTCGCCGAAGCGAGCATCAAGCAATAATAACCCTACAATCGTTAGTAGTATAGAATAAGTAGGGATCTGCTAGAGCCTTAAGCTCTAATGTTGGGGCCTGTTCCACAGATGGTAGAATTTTATTAGTGGAAATTGGAATTGTGATGGGTCGCCGAAGCGAGCATCAAGCAATAATAACCCTACAATCGTTAGTAGTATAGAATAAGTAGGAATCGTTCTAGCCGGGGATTAAAGATACCTGAAATATGAGATTGTTAGACAAAAACACATATACATATATACAAAATGTCACATATGGGGGAGAGAATGGTTCGGCAGCCATAGGGCTGCCCTAAAAACTATGGCACGAAAAATAAATTTCTGGAATTTAAATTCTAACTACTATGTACAAGTTTGGTCGACATCTCTCACGCAAAGCACTCATCAAAAACTATCACAAATCGAAACAAGTAACAAGTAAGGACTCATGGAAACATGCATAGAAATATTCAAGACTCAACTTAATTCCAACCTAACTAGCTCCTTAGCGGTTTACTAATCGATTTTAGATTTCACAAAAATACTTAGAATTAGCTTAGCGCATAACCCTAATCTTTAGCTGACCGATTAAAGACACTTAGTGTAGAAATTAACCAATTAGCATATAAGGCACGAAATCTTTTAGTCGGAAACAAGTTAACATGCAAGGCGTCACTCTTCATATTAAACAAGCAAGTTGTAGGAATTACTCTAACCCTAGGTAACAACATAAACCAAATCAACTTAGCGTTCTAACTTGACCTATGTTACTACGACAAGTGAATTCAATATCTAGACAACAACCATGGCCTACGATTGTACCTAAACATCTCCTTCGGTTGCACACGAATTCAAACAACTAATCAAGAAGAAATCGAGAATCAAGTTAAGCATGCATCCCTAAGACCTAACCGGTTACATATTTACAAATTATGTTTACATGTTTATCTTTCATAAAACCATGAAATCAATACCTTAGAGTTAATTAGGCTCAAAGAATCGAAATCATAAACATCTTTAAACATGCAAAACCAAACACACAAATTGTCTTTACATAGACATAAAAACAAATACCAAAAGAACATATGTTTTACATAGACATAAAAGCATAAATCCATAAAATTACAAGCCAAAGGGAGTAGATCACACATTTAGACACCTTGGGAGGCAGCAGCTCGTGTGGATCTGTGATGGAGGATGGTTGGATGCTGCACGGCAGCAGGAAGTTCAAGTTTCGGCAGAAGGTTGGTTCGGTAGAAACTTTCTGGTAGTGGTGAAGGATGTATTTTGGCTAGGTTTTATGTAGGACTTAAGGTAGAATTTTTGGTAGAGCTTAGACTTGTGTTTTGGCTTGAGATGTGACACCTTTTTCTGTAGGAAAACATGGGTATATATAGGGAGAAACTAGGTCTGCCGGCAGCCCCATCTTGTACAAGGAAAAACAAAACCTAATGGGATAAGGTTTGAAACCTTCCTTTTTCTAGTTCAACTAGGTTTTCTTTTTCTGAATTTTTCTTCAAGGCTTGGGCTTCACATCTTCATGGACTTCTTGTATGATCATTGGACTTCAATTGATAGGCCTTGATCCATCGAAAATGCCCCAAATGCCGGCAGCACACAAAGGCAGCAAATCTGCCAGAATCGGCAGCTTCTCCTAGCTTGACTAGGAGAACTTGTTTCTTCATGTTTTTCTTCAATGCCATGGCCCAGTGTCGTCCTCTTCCCTTCATAAATCTTGAACCATCTTCAATAATGCATTTGTACAACATTTGGTCCATCAAAAACAGAAAACACAAAAAGGGGGCAGTAGGTTCCTGGAATCGGCAGATTTGACCTTGTTGCAGTAATTCCGGCATATCTCCACGCTCGGAACTCCGATTGATGCTATTCCAAGTCTCAGATAAACTAGACACATATGGCCATCTCCCCATAAAACAGTTTGATCAAATTCCTTGTGAGTCGACGGGAATGATTTTTCGAAGTTGGGACACAGTCCCAGGAAAATCCTGGAAGCCCCTGGATTGAAATGCCCGGACTGCCCTTTTGCAGCCAAGTTTTGGGTGACTTCCCGAACTCCGATTGATCTGAAATTTTAACACAACATTCCTCAGTATATGAATATTAAGCACACCAAATTTCATAGAATTCGGATAAGGATAGATCATATTTGTATTTGTCACAAAAACACGAAAAAGACATATTTTCACTATTTTCCAGATTTCATATACTTAGTCATTTTTCGGACAATTAAGCACATTTCACCAAAACTCTACCAAAATTGACACTAACTATATTATGACTCTATCTTAGATAAATAAGGGTTAAACAAAGCATAAACGAGGGCATAAGCATGTAATATCGTCGCACATTGTGCTCCTATCAACTACCCCACACTTATCCTTTGCTAGTCCCTTAGCAAACTAAATTAAACTAGACTCTAAACAAACTATTGCCCCTAACAACTTGTCTCAGGCTCGTATGTACACATAGCTTTCAAGTTAAATGCATGGGAATGCTCAGCACGAAAATTCTGAGCTTCATGAACATGTGGCATCGATATGAACATATAAGAGCAAAAGTAAGCATGTAGACATGTTAAGCTAATCCAATCCTCCTCACTAGGCATACTCTCTTCTTTTCTCTCGAAGCATGGTATTCACTCATAAGTATATGCAAGCGAAAGATAATGAATTACAAAGAGTGACTTGCATATGTCAAATAAACGAAAGCACTTTGTGAATTTTTATGGAAAAACCTCATATGACAACTATATGCACCAATGAACCAAACCATATGCTCAACTCTTGAGAAAATCTCCACAAATCAAAGTATGCCATCTTAAGAATCATGAAAACGTTATAGGGGAATAAACATGGGGCTCGGCTATAGGGAAGGAAATTTAGGATAAGTGGTGCTTAAAAACGTCACCAAGACTTGGCAATTCTTGATCCTCCTTATGGCTTCACTCCAAGGGTCGGATATTATCTTGTTGGACCCTTCCTTCATTTTTTACTTCCCGAAACACCATAAACATGGACAAAGGTCAAAATTTCACAATGCTAGACCTTCCAATACGAACGAAATTCCAAGCTCACAACATTTATTCAAGGATAGGACTTAGCAATTTTCAATCAAAACCGTGCCTAAACTTCTTTTCTTTTTCTTTCGGACTTCATGTTTTTCTTTTCTTTTCTTTTCTGTCCGTTTACATATTTTTTACTTTTGCTAGGCACGGCATATACATTTTTCACACAATTTCTAGCTAAGTCCACCCCACACTTGTTTCATGACATCACTCTACATCAAACCTCCAAATCGATTTCAAACTTTTGCCAAGTCTCGCGAGGACAAGGGTCAAGATATAACTATTCTAAGCATAGGAATTTTAATAAGGGTGATGAAAGAAAAGGCTCAACGTAGGCTCAAAGAGGTTTTCTAAGGAGTCCCACGACAGGCACAAATAGGGCACATGCTTTATTTGGCAATGGTGGCGATCCTAATATAACGTTTTCAATCCTTTTCAAAATCAAGGCAATTTTCATGACTATCAAGTTTCAATAATCACAAGAACGAGTTCTAGCACTTCTAGAGTCCATGAAAAGCTATTGCATATAGTCATCGAATAATCAAAGAATTATGAGGTTCACATATTAGCATGCTCGAAATTTTCAATTTATCACTCATGAAGAAAGCAATTTGGCTCTAAAGCTCACATAGGTTATTATGGAAACAAACTAGCTAAAACATGCATGCTTCGTTAATCAACAAGTCCTACATGCTCCTACCAATGCACATAATCCATGAATCTCACAATTTTAATTGTATGCATAACCATCATTGACATATTAGGGGCATCCTAAGACTCGAAGCAAACAATTTAAACACTCTTTTTGTGGAACATTTTTCTGAATTTTCTTTCCTAACTAAGCACACGAAAATATAAACGGAATACGTTATCCCACCCCACACTTAGAAAATTACATTGTCCTCAATGTAAGCACAAGTTTATATCAACGAATTTCCTAAGCATGCAATCGACTAACATATACCAACATATCATCACAAATCAAAGGAAAAGAGAAGGGTTAGGAAATTGCAAACTCTCGGTGATGGCTCCTTCACTTTTCTTGGATCGAATTGGGTTGCCTCCCAAGTAGCGCTTTGTGTTTATAGTCCATAGCCTAGACTCTTCACCATGTGTAGTATTGTGCGTGTTCATCATCACTTGCTCAACGTGCAAAGGCATCAACCCACCATCTCGGCATTATGGATACGTTCGGCATCTTGGACATCAATCTCTTCTAACGTGTGCTCTTGTAACCCCTTGTAATAAGGCTTGAGTCGATGTCCATTTACTTTGAATGTGTTCCCCGTAGCTTCATTCCGAATCTCTATAGCTCCATGTGGAAACACTTGAAGAACAATGAATGGTCCGATCCAACGAGAGCGCAACTTACCTGGAAAAAGTTTGAGTCGTGAATGATACAAGAGAACTTTTTGACCAACTTCAAACTCCTTCCGTCGAAGCATCTTATCATGAGCAACCTTAGTCTTTTGCTTGTAAATCCATGCGGCTTCATAAGCTTCATTCCGTATTTCTTCAAGTTCGTTGAGTTGAAGCTTCCTATGAAGGCCGGCTTCATCAATGCTCATGTTGAAAGCCTTCACCGCCCACCATGCTTTATGCTCAAGTTCAACCGGTAAGTGACATGCTTTGCCATATGTTAACCGAAAAGGTGACATACCTATCGGTGTCTTGTACGCAGTCCTATAAGCCCATAAAGCATCATCGAGACGATCACTCCAATCCTTCCTTGAAGGTCCAATGGTTTTCTCAAGTATCTGCTTGATCTCTCGATTGCTCACCTCGGCCATGCCACTTGTTTGAGGATGATAAGGTGTAGATACCTTGTGCTTGACTCCATACTTCTTCAATAAGGCTTCAATGGTGCGGTTACAAAAATGGGATCCTCCATCGCTAATCAAGACTCTTGGGACTCCAAAACGTGAAAAGATGTTGGTCTTGAGAAACTCGGCCACCACCTTTGAATCATTGGTGCGTGTAGCCTTGGCTTCGATCCACTTTGACACATAATCAACCGCAAGCAATATGTAGAGAAAGCCCTTACTTGAAGGAAATGGCCCCATGAAGTCAATTCCCCAAAGGTCATGAATCTCAATAGAAGTGATAGGGTTTAATGGCATTTGATCTCGTGGACCAATATTCCCCATTCTTTGGCATCGATCACATGACTTACAAAACATGTAAGCATCCTTAAAAATTGTAGGCCAAAAGAATCCACACTCAAGTATCTTCAATGCCGTTTTCTTTGCCCCAAAGTGACCTCCACACGCCTCACTATGACAAAGCTTAAGGATAGGCAAGTGTTCATGCTCGGCAACACATCTTCGGATCACTTGATCGCTGCATTGCTTCCACAAGTATGGCTCATCCCATAAGTAGTGCCGAGCATCCTTCTTCAATTTTTGCTTATGGTGGTTCGGCATGGAGCTAGGCATTTGTCGAGTGGCCAAGTAGTTAGCCAAGTCGGCATACCATGGCACATGTGCATCCATGCGAAAGAGTTGCTCATCCGGGAAGTTCTCAATAAGGGGCAGCCGATCCTCTTCTTTAACAATTCGACTCAAATGATCGGCTACAACATTTTCTACTCCCTTCTTGTCTTTAATCTCAATATCGAACTCTTGAAGCAAAAGAATCCACCGAATAAGCCTTGGCTTTGCATCCTTCTTTGTCATGATGTATCTCAAGGCGGCATGATCACTAAACACAATAACTTTGGAATTCAAAAGATACGATCGAAATTTTTCCAAAGCAAATATTACCGCCAAGAGTTCTTTCTCGGTTGTGGAGTAGTTGAGTTGAGCATCATTGAGCGTTCTCGAAGCATAGTAGATGGCGTTTGGCTTCTTGTCAATCCTTTGTCCAAGCACGGCTCCAAGGGCATAATCACTTGCATCACACATGAGCTCGAACGGCTCCTCACAATTAGGCACGGCTAAGATAGGTGCTGAGCAAAGTGCCTCTTTCAATCGGCAAAAAGCTAGCTCACACTCCTCATTCCACATGAATGGCACCTCCTTTTGAAGTAAATTGCTCAATGGCTTAGCTTCCTTGGAAAAATCTTTGATAAATCGTCGATAGAACCCGGCATGCCCAAGAAAGCTTCGCACGTCCCTTATATTTTTAGGGCTCGGCAAGTGTTGTATAAGTTCAACCTTTGCTTTGTCAACTTCAAGTCCTCTTGCCGAAATAATATGGCCAAGCACAATGCCTTGTGTTACCATGAAGTGGCACTTTTCCCAATTAAGCACAAGGTTTGTTTCTACACAACGCTCCAATATCTTCTCCAAGTTCTTCAAACATGTGTCGAAGGTGCTTCCATAGACACTAAAGTCATCCATGAAAACCTCGATTATATCCTCAATAAAATCTGAGAAGATGGCATACATACATCGTTGAAAAGTGTCGGGTGCATTGCATAAACCGAATGGCATTCTTCTATAAGCAAAGGTGCCGAATGGACAAGTAAAGGTGGACTTCTCTTGATCGTCCGGGTGTATCATAATTTGGTTGTAGCCACTATAGCCATCCAAAAAGCAATAAAACTCATGGCCGGCTAACCTTTCGAGCATTTGATCCATAAACGGCAAAGGCATGTGATCTTTCCTCGTTGTAGCGTTTAGCTTCCTATAATCAATACACATCCGATGACCGGTTACAAGTCTTTGTGGTACAAGCTCGTTCTTCTCATTTTTCACAACCGTTACACCACTCTTCTTTGGCACTACTTGTACGGGAGAAATCCACTTACTATCCGATATGGGGTAGATGACACCGCAATCAAGAAGCTTGATGATCTCCTCTTTGACCACTTTCATCATGGGAGGGTGAAGCCGACGTTGGCCTTCCCTCGTTGGCTTTGCTCCTTCTTCAAGTAGAATCCGATGAACACATGTAGTAGGGCTTATTCCCTTGATATCCGCCAAGGTCCAACCTATAGCGGTTTTATGCTTTTTAAGCACACAAATCAAATCAACTTCTTGCTTCTCACTAAGCGATGAAGACACAATAACCGGTAGTGTATCTCCGTCTCCAAGATAAACATACTTTAAGTGATTAGGGAGCTCTTTGAGTTCTAACTTTGGGGCCTCTTCCACACTTGGACGAAATTTGGTTGTGGCATTGGGAACTGACAAGAACGAGCTAAATTTCGAATAGGGTTGAGCCTCTAATTCGGCACACACTTCTTGGAGGCTCGGCTCTATTTTCTTCATAGTGTCTTCACTTGCTCGTTCTCCCTTCTTGTCAAACCCGGCCCCTTCCTCAATCGCTAATTGCTATGCGTCAAGTGAGGTCGACATAACTTGTTCGACCTCCACCAAAACATCACTAACATGGCACTCCTTCAAATCGGCACAAGGAAATTTCATGGCATCAAACACGCTGAACTTTATCACCTCACCGTCAAATTCCATCGTTAGGTTGCCCTCGGCGACATCTATCTTAGTGCGTGCCGTCCTCATAAATGGTCGCCCTAGAAGCAATTGAGTGCTATTGACCGGCGAGTCCTCCATCTCCACAACATAGAAATCGGCAGGAAATATCAATTGGTTGACTTGCACCAACACATCCTCTACATAGCCCTCCGGATATTTGCTTGAGCGATCCGCAAGTTGAATGATGACATTATCCTTCTTGAGAGGCCCTATACTCAACGATTGATACACATTGAGTGGCATGACATTGATCGATGCTCCCAAATCCAACATAACATCCTCAAACCGTGTATTGCCTATGACACAAGGCACATTGAAGCTCCCCGGATCCTTCATCTTTGGTGGCAACTTTCTTTGAATAACGGCCGACACCGTCTCGCTCATGGTCACTACACGAGTTTCCCTCGTATGCCTCCTTGCCGTGCAAAGCTCTTTCAAAAACTTAGCATACTTCGGCACTTGCTTAATGCACTCCAACAAAGGGATGTTGACTTGCACTTTCCGGAAAATCTCCAACACCTCTTCATCGGACTTGTCCTTCTTTGTTCTAGCATAACGTGAAGGGAATGGGGCACTAGATGATGGCACCCCTCCCTTAACATTATTGCCGGCCACATCTTGCTTCTCGGCAGAATTTTCCTTGCCGGTTGCAGCCCTGCCGGCTGCCCTCTCTTTCTCGGCATCATCCTTCTCGGCATGGTGGTTGTTGCCGGCAGCATTGTGCTCGGCTATGCTCTCCTCGGCTTCCTCAACATGGCTGCCGGCAATGACAGGTCCGGCAGCCCTCTCGTCATCCTCAACACCCTTGAAAGTCACTCGCTTCTTCTTTGGACTTGTTGGAGGAAACAACTCTCTTCCGCTTCGAGTTTGAATCACTTTGGCTTGCTCGTTCCTTGGATTGGGGATAGTATTGCTTGGCAACTTCCCTTGCTCATTAAATCTTCCCATGAAATCCACAACTTGCCCCATTTGAGTCTTGAGCTTACCAATGTCCTTTTGATGATTTTGTTGCCCCGCGAGTAATGCTTGAGTAGCACTAGACAAAGATTGAAGCAAAGCATCGTAATTCGGGTTGCTTAACAAGGCTTGGCCTTGGCTCGGCCCTCCTTGAGTTTGGTTCGGCAATGCAGCAAAGTGTCCTTGGTTCGGCATGTATGGCTGCCGAGGCACAAATGGTGGCCTCGGTACAAATGGCGCTCCTCCTTCTCTCGGTTGCATGGGTGCCCTAAGCACGTTGTCATTGTTCGCCCATCAAAAGTTCGGATGATCATTGAACCTTGGATTGAAATTGCCAAATCGTTGGCCTCCTTGAAAACCAATTGCATTGCACTCCTCTACTCCCTCATTAACTCAAAATTGAGGGCATTGTTCGGTCTCATGGCCCTCGGTGCAAATTCCACATACACTAGCACGCTTCTTCATCAAATTACTCACCAAGTCGGTAAGCTTGTCCACTTTATCTTCTAACTTTGAGCTCGAAGACGTCTCATGTACTTTCTCATTCCTTTGCACATTCCCTCGTGCCATGCCAAATTGTTGGTTGTTCAAAGCACGAACTTCCAACAAACTTCTTGCCGCACCAGCATTTAACTCCAAAAAGCTACCTCTCGCGGCCGAGTCAAGAAACTCTCTCTCCATGACACGCAATCCCTCATAGAAATATTGCAACAAGAGCCCATCGCTAATGCCATGCGATGGACACAAAGAAACTAGGGACTTGAACCTCTTGTAATAGTCGAAGAAAGTCTCATCACCGGCTTGCTTCACACTAGTTATTTGCTTCCTCAGATCAGTGATACGTGAAGCAGGAAAGTACTTGAGTAGAAACTCATCCATCATAGTACTCCATGAAACAATGCGACCACTAGGCACCTCAAACAACCACTCCTTCGCTTGATCTTCTAATGAGAACGGAAATGCCTTCATTTTGAAGTGTTGCAAATCGGTCCCTCTTGGACACATGGACTCCGTGGTGAAGTTAAACCACTGTAGATGCTTATTAGGGTCCTCACTTGGCATCCCATAAAATGACTTCAGCTTATGGAGGAATCCACTCCTCAATTCAATCTCTCCAGTCTTGTCAGTTTCCAAGGGAGGATAAGTAATATTAGAAGGAGCAACTCCAGCTCCAGCAACATGACCATTCTGTGATCTGATTGATGCCATGATCTCTTCTTCTTCTTCTAATTCGGCAAAGGCTTCAAATTCAGGATTCTGAAGATCACAAGACGATGACACAAAAGAAGGTGAGCTCGGTTCTGATGATGATACTGACGGCACAATAGGGGAACTCGGCAAGGATGATGATACTGATGAACTGGTTGGTGATGATGGTGGTAATGGCACAAAACGAGCAATAGCGAGTTCTTGATCTAAACGTTGCAAACGGCCTTGAAGATCTCTTGTCCAAATACTAGATTCGGACATGCATTATTTCTGAAATTTGCAACATTTAAACAAGTTAGAACCTCGTAAAGAAATAGAAGACAAGAATATACATCATTACAAGCCACGGCATTGGCGATACAACAAATTTCAACAATGATACACAAGACACAATCGGCAAGCCATAAATACACACGGCATAAATACAAACATTTCGGCAAAGCATCAACATGGTACGGCCATAAAGGATAAAAAATCGGAAAGTTCATGAGCATGTAATCGCTAAATCTAATTCCTTTTAAATTTGTTCTAACTCTCGAAGTACGTGGAGCAGAGGAGATAACGGTGCAATGGACTGATACAGCCCCCGGTAGTATCATGCTTAATCCGATATACCTCAAGAGTTTGAACCACACAACATGTTTTATCTTTGAAGAAAATAGGCCACATATGTCAAGTTATGTTCTAGCGTCTAAAGTGAGGTGATGCTTCGGCACAAGCTGTCGACTAGGTCGTGCAGATTTTACGTTTCAAAGGTCATTACAATCACGGAGGGCAAACCCCCTACAGGAACCAGGCAGGACTCGTTGTTGGACACCACGGAGGGCGAACCCCCTATCGACTCACTCACCGAGAATGAACATCAGTCTATGGGCCTTGAGATCCAGTTAAACAAACCTGAGAACCATATCTATGATAATAACTTCCCCATACTTTGTAAAACAAACACGGATCCCTAGCAGTCTACAAGTGTTGATTAAAACCGCCCTCAACCTCATGGAAGTAATATTATTACCGAAGAAACGCTTATATGCGTGGGGGGGAAGTATCCCGCGTTTCCCAATCTACATAGAAACGGCCTCCGACATAGCACCATTCACATGAAGGGTTTTGGTTATGATCAACAAAAGTGGCTTCACCTACATGTTACACTTTAGAAACTACAATAAACTCAAACATACGCAACACTATCAACTCCCTAGAAATTAAACTAAGTGAGTACCAACATACATCAATATACATTATGCAACTTCCAAAATATAGACTCTACATGCCGAAGCATATTTCTACTTTACAAAATCCCAAAATAAAATTAAAAATTACAACTTTACAACTTCACAACAAAAATTTCCAGCAACAGATATACAAAACAATAACATAAAACAAGCTTTTATAATCCCCGGCAACGGCGCCAAAAATTGATGGGTCGCCGAAGCGAGCATCAAGCAATAATAACCCTACAATCGTTAGTAGTATAGAATAAGTAGGGATCGTTCTAGCCGGGGATTAAAGGTACCTGAAATATGAGATTGTTAGACAAAAACACATATACATATATACAAAATGTCACATATGGGGGAGAGAATGGTTCGGCAGCCATAGGGCTGCCCTAAAAACTATGGCACGAAAAATAAATTTCTGGAATTTAAATTCTAACTACTATGTACAAGTTTGGTCGACATCTCTCACGCAAAGCACTCATCAAAAACTATCACAAATCGAAACAAGTAACAAGTAAGGACTCATGGAAACATGCATAGAAATATTCAAGACTCAACTTAATTCCAACCTAACTAGCTCCTTAGCGGTTTACTAATCGATTTTAGATTTCACAAAAATACTTAGAATTAGCTTAGCGCATAACCCTAATCTTTAGCTGACCGATTAAAGACACTTAGTGTAGAAATTAACCAATTAGCATATAAGGCACGAAATCTTTTAGTCGGAAACAAGTTAACATGCAAGGCGTCACTCTTCATATTAGACAAGCAAGTTGTAGGAATTACTCTAACCCTAGGTAACAACATAAACCAAATCAACTTAGCGTTCTAACTTGACCTATGTTACTACGGCAAGTGAATTCAATATCTAGACAACAACCATGGCCTACGATTGTACCTAAACATCTCCTTCGGTTGCACACGAATTCAAACAACTAATCAAGAAGAAATCGAGAATCAAGTTAAGCATGCATCCCTAAGACCTAACCGGTTACATATTTACAAATTATGTTTACATGTTTATCTTTCATAAAACCATGAAACCAATACCTTAGAGTTAATTAGGCTCAAAGAATCGAAATCATAAACATCTTTAAACATGCAAAACCAAACACACAAATTGTCTTTACATAGACATAAAAACAAATACCAAAAGAACATATGTTTTACATAGACATAAAAGCATAAATCCATAAAATTACAAGCCAAAGGGAGTAGATCACACATTTAGACACCTTGGGAGGCAGCAGCTCGTGTGGATCTGTGATGGAGGATGGTTGGATGCTGCACGGCAGCAGGAAGTTCAAGTTTCGGCAGAAGGTTGGTTCGGCAGAAACTTTCTGGTAGTGGTGAAGGATGTATTTTGGCTAGGTTTTATGTAGGACTTAAGGTAGAATTTTTGGTAGAGCTTAGACTTGTGTTTTGGCTTGAGATGTGACACATTTTTCTGTAGGAAAACATGGGTATATATAGGGAGAAACTAGGTCTGCCGGCAGCCCCATCTTGTACAAGGAAAAACAAAACCTAATGGGATAAGGTTTGAAACCTTCCTTTTTCTAGTTCAACTAGGTTTTCTTTTTCTGAATTTTTCTTCAAGGCTTGGGCTTCACATCTTCATGGACTTCTTGTATGATCATTGGACTTCAATTGATAGGCCTTGATCCATCGAAAATGCCCCAAATGCCGGCAGCACACAAAGGCAGCAAATCTGCCAGAATCGGCAGCTTCTCCTAGCTTGACTAGGAGAACTTGTTTCTTCATGTTTTTCTTCAATGCCATGGCCCAGTGTCGTCCTCTTCCCTTCATAAAGCTTGAACCATCTTCAATAATGCATTTGTACATCATTTGGTCCATCAAAAACAGAAAACACAAAAAGGGGGCTAGGTTCCTGGAATCGGCAGATTTGACCTTGTTGCAGTAATTCCGGCATATCTCCACGCTCGGAACTCCGATTGATGCTATTCCAAGTCTCAGATAAACTAGACACATATGGCCATCTCCCCATAAAACAGTTTGATCAAATTCCTTGTGAGTCGACGGGAATGATTTTTCGAAGTTGGGACACAGTCCCAGGAAAATCCTGGAAGCCCCTGGATTGAAATGCCCGGACTGCCCTTTTGCAGCCAAGTTTTGGGTGACTTCCCGAACTCCGATTGATCTGAAATTTTAACACAACATTCCTCAGTATATGAATATTAAGCACACCAAATTTCATAGAATTCGGATAAGGATAGATCATATTTGTATTTGTCACAAAAACACGAAAAAGACATATTTTCACTATTTTCCAGATTTCATATACTTAGTCATTTTTCGGACAATTAAGCACATTTCACCAAAACTCTACCAAAATTGACACTAACTATATTATGACTCTATCTTAGATAAATAAGGGTTAAACAAAGCATAAACGAGGGCATAAGCATGTAATATCGTCGCACATTGTGCTCCTATCAAATTGACAAGATTTTGTTAGAACCTACATAAGGGACTGCCTCCATTTCGGCAATGACTTGTGCCATACACGGCTCAAGTTCGAGCCATGCTTCTTCTGAAATCCGTTCTCCTCCTTTGTCAATTCCGGCCCCTTGCTCAATAGCTCGTTGCTATTGATCCAAGGCTTCTGATAAAACCTGTGCACAAGAGTCAATAACATCAATAGCATAGCACGGTTTAAGATCAGAAACTGGATACCTCATTGCTTCAAATACATTGAAGCTTATCACTTCACCATCAAATTCCATGGTGAGATTTCCCTCAGCAACGTCTATCTTAGTTCTTGTTGTTCTCATAAATTGTCGCCCCAACAAAAGTTGAGTAGAATTAAGGGGCGACACCTTCATGTGTAGCACATAGAAATCTGCAGGAAATATCAGATTATTTACCTGTGCACAAGAACATCCTCAACATATCCCTCAGGATATTTGTCAGACCTATCCGCAAGTTGGATAATCACATTGTCTTTTTTCAAAGGTCTAGACCTAGGGACTCATACACATTAAAGGGCATCACATTAATTGAAGCCCCTAAATCTAGCATCACATTTGAATAGTGTGATTGCCCAATAGTACATGGCACAGTAAAACTGCCTGGCTCTTTCATCTTTGGAGGGAGCTTGCGTTGGATAACAGCTGAAACTGTCTCGCTCATCTTAACAACTTGCTCCTCTCGAGTATGCCTCCTTGTTGCACATAGTTCTTTTAAGAACTTGGCATACTTAGGTATCTGCCTTATGCATTCTAACAAGGGTATGTTCACTTCCACCTTGCGAAAGATGTCAAACACTTCCTCATCTGATTTGTCCTTTTTGGACTTATTGAACCTTGAGGGAAAAGGTAAACATGAAGATGGGTTAGTTTTAACAAAACCACTTAGATTTGAATCGTTTACCTTTGGTACTTCCTTGTTGGAAGTAGCTGGATCTTTTTCTAGATCCCTTTTCCTCATTAATTCGAGCTCTGCCTTGCTCGAATCAGCTTCGGCCTTGTCATTGCCGTTTGCCTCTATATTGACCACGTCTCCACCTTCCTCAATACTCACGGCATCACCATCCTTCTTTTGTGTTTTAGGGATTGGTCCCTTCAAAACTCTACCACTCCTTGTTATTATGGCTTGAGCTTGCTCCTTCTTAGGATTCTTTATAACATTAGAAGGCAGCCTCCCTTGCTCATTGAATTGGCCCATGAAGTCAACAACCTGCCGAAATCTGATTCTTCAGCTCAGTGATGTCCTTGGCATTGGTTTGTTGTCCTACCAACAAAGCTTGTGTTGAGGCGCTCAATTGGCTTTGCCCCATTGCTAGAGACTTCAGTATCTCATCAAAGTTAGGTGTATTAGGAACATCTTGATTGTGTGGAACGAATGGGGGCCTTTGATATGGTACGGCTGCCCTTTGTTGGAACGGCACGCCACTTTTTTGAGCATTTGGTGGCACATTAGGCTTGAGCACATTGTCATTGTTGCTCCATCTGAAATTAGGATGATTTCTCCTCCTTGGGTTGAAGTTCTGAAATCTTCCTCCTTGGTATCCCAAAGCATTGACCTCCTCTATGCTTTCTCCTCCCATTTGAGGGCATTGATATGTCGGATGTCCCTCAGCACACACCCCACATACTTGAGCAACTTGCCCACGTTGAGACTTCATCATTTGTGCCATCATGTTGGCAAGCTTGTCAACCTTTTCTTCTAGAGCCGGATTGGCCCTTGTCTCATGCACTTGCTTGGTTCGGACTTGAGGCCCGAATTGTTTGTTCTTCAATGCACGCATCTCCAAGAGTGTAGTGGCTTCCTCGTTGGTCTTCTCCAAAAACGAACCTCTAGCAGCTGAATCAAGAAACTCTTTGTCTAAATCACGCATCCCCTCATAAAAGTATTGCAAAAAGAGACCTCGGCGAATGCCATGAGCTGGACAAGATGACACCAATGTTTTGAAACGTTCATAATACTCATAGAATGGCTCATCATGTGCTTGCTTGATTCCAGTTATCTGACTCCTCAGCTGAGTCACTCTAGATGCTGGAAAATATTTAAGAAGGAACTCGTTCACCATAGTGTTCCATGAAACAATTCGTCCAGATGGTATAGTGAACAACCATGTCCTTGCCTTGTCCTCTAGTGAAAATAGAAAGGCTCTCATCTTCACGTGTTGAATGTCAGCTCCTCTAGGACACATGGTTTCACAAGTAAACTGAAATTGTTGTAGATGTGAGTTCCGCTCCTCTCCTGAAAGACCATGGAATTTCGGCAATTGATGTAGAAATCCACTCTTTAGCTCAAAATCATCCGACTTGCCAGTTGCAACTATCAGATAGGTGATGTTGGAAGGTGCCATGCCCTCATCTGTGACGTGTCCATTCTGCTCTTTGATCGAACCCATTTGTTGTGGTGGATCAGGTAAGTCGAAATTCAGATGTGTAAGGAATGGACTTGTAGCTCAAACTCCGGATCTTCGTGGAACAAAGGATTAAGTTCACGTTTGACGGAAATGGCGATGATGGAGATGCTATGTCACGCTAAAAAAGTGACGATGTGGGGGAGACGAATTGGTGCTCAAATAATGGTGTACTCGGTGATGCTTGCTCAGTTCTATCTTCACAAATTCTGTTTAAACGATCCTCAATTTCTTGTGACCAACCTGGAATGATGGACATTCATGTACCTGAGAATTTGTGAAGACCAAGTTGTTAATAACTGAAAACTAAAACGAAAAAGCAAGTAAAAGTTTGTTTAAGTATAGTTGGAGTTAGGAGTTAGTAATATGTGTTAGTGATATGGAAACATATAAGTAACGAAATTTTAACTATTACAAAGTATAAGCTTAATAACAAAGAGACGAATTATTGAAGAAAAACAAAGTTTGAGTATTACAAAAATTTCGAACAAGTGTAAAAATAGATAACAAAGTATCACAAAATTTACATGTATCAAACAAGCATTCGGTTTAACAAAGTAATAAAGGAATCGAAATTAATTTAAACAATAATTCTGAAACTATCAAAGCATAACAAACATGTTGAATCACTTAGTGTCTAATTGCTTTTATTCACAACTTTAAAATTTGAGGTACGTGGAGCAGAGGAGATAACAGTGCAATGGGCTGAAACATTCCAAGGTAGTATCATGCTTTCATCCGATATACCTCAAAAGTTAAAGGTAACGTTTTAATTCAAGCTTTAAGACATACTCATGTTCAATCTACTTTAGGTTTCGAAGCTCGACAGTCGTGCGGCCTAGGTGCTATCCTCTAGACACAACATTCCGTGGTTTCAGAAGGCTAGAACGAAAGTTCTATCATGAAGCAAGGCAAGACTCGTTGTTGGTTACCACGGAGAGAGAACTCCCTATCGCCCCCTTCACAGAGAAGAGATAGCAGTCTATGGGCCTTGAGATCTAGTTAAACAAACCTTGAGAACATAATTGAAACAAACGAACTAATAGGCGAACCTTTTTGCCCCTTACTCAGTTTGGAATATTGTGTTGACAGTACCACTATTGTCTAATAAAAGCCGCCCTCAACCTCATAAAAATGGAATTGCCAAAGCATCGCTCGTATGAGTTGGGAGGGCACTACCCTGTTTCCCGCTTGTTCATGAAAGCGGATTTGCTAAGGCATCATTCGTATGAAGGGTTAAAGCTATAAATTGACAATAGCGACCTTACCTATTCCTTCTTTCCCTCGAAAACCAAAGTAAATAAAACACAAATAAACCTTTAGACTTCTAGCAATTTAACTAAGGGCAACAAACATAAATCACAAGATAATCACATAAATTTCGGCAATTATTGAAAAACCAAAAACGAAAACCTAATTAAACTATTACAATCCGAAACTTAAAATTATACATACCCAAAAATTATACAATCTGAAATATAAACAAATAAACAAATAAACAATTGTTACAAAGTAACACTTCATCAAATTAAACAATTTTAATTTCCCCTGCAACGGCGCCAAAAATTGATGGGACCATAATACGAGCATAATTTGTACCTGCAAAATAATCTCATACATAGATATTACCCTTCTTGTGTCGAGTGTAGTATTGACAAGTAGGGATCGTTCTATCCGGGTAAATCAAAGGCATTTAATTCTCAAAAAGCATTATAAATAAATATGGGGGAGTTTGGAAAGTGTATCTAAACATTTATATGTAACGAAAATTAAACCTAAAATTATTATTTACATATGATCATCTTCTCCACAAGAACACATAACACAAAAACACAAACACATGCATTAATCGAAAATAAGAGATTCAAAGCAGCAATATTTCACATAGCACTTAGACAAATTTAATTCCAATTCTAATTAGAGCCCTCAATGGTTCATCTAATCGTTAAGAATTCTTAATTATCTAGAGTTAACTCACCGTATAACCCTAAACATAGTATTAATCAGTTTAAAGACACTCAGCGTAGAAATTAAACACGATTAACACATAAGCACAATAAGTCGAATCAGAGACATGCAATAAGTATGGTGTCACCTCACCTTGCTATAACATGTAAATTTTCATGGTTATAAACGCCCTAATAAACAACCTAAATTACAGCAACTCAGCGTATGAAGCAATCTAAATTATTTTGGTATATAAAATCGGTACACAAGGAGAAGCCACAAAGTAAGCACACAATTTGTGATGCACGAACTCATGAAAATTAATCAAATATCATCAAGAACATATATAAAAACCTACTGCCCTAAACCTATTAATTACGAAATCAACATGTAAAATTATATACAATATATCATAAGAACTCTAAATCAAATTCAGCAATCACATATAAACCATGAATCAAATTCGCAATCAATATATGAATTCATAATAAAATTCGGAAATCCTTAATAAAGTATACAAACCAAAAGTTATAATCCAACAAATCATACAACATGATATTGTAATTCATACAGAAAACTAAAGAGCCAAGAGTTTAGTCGAATCACACTTTAGAAGAACCTTGAAGATGCTTCAACAAAGGATGGACTTGAAGATGAAAGGATGGTGCGAATTGGAAAGGTGAATGTTGAGAGGACCCGTCCCGGAAATTTCCCTCGGAAACTTCCGAAACAGCTCCTAAGTAACCCAAAATCAAAATAAAAATTTATTTGCTCTCAAACCGCCAACACCCACCCACTGGGAACAAAGTTCGACCAATTCTTTAATCGCCAACACCCAAAATAAAATCTACTCGCTAAATACCCATTTAAATAAATCATTCTGTGTATAACAATAATTATACTAAAATTAAGCTCGTATAAACTATTATTACAGTGAGGTTTACTCACCTGAATTTACCAGAAGTGGTAAATAACCAATTAGAGTCGCTTCGGACCGCTACAGTATCTCGTCGGATCGAATCGCTAAAATTCCGGAATCGGGTCAACACCGGTCAGCGGTCAACGCCGGTCAGCGGTCACCGCCGGTCAACGGTCTGGTCAACGTTGACTGGTCACGGTCTGGTCAACGTTGACTGGTCAACGGTCTGGTCAACGTTGACTGGTCAACGTTGACTGGTCAACGGTCTGGTCAACGTTGACTGGTCAACGGTCTGGTCAACGTTGACTGGTCAACGGTCTGGTCAACGTTGACTGGGCCGGGCTGGGTCCGGGCCGGGCCGGGTCGAAGCCGCTGGAAACGGGTCGGATCGACTCGATCGGGGTCGATTTTTCTCGGCTTCGATCCGCTCGCCTCGGCCTCAAATGGCCGTCGCCACCACGCCAGAACGGACCGCCAGGGAAAACCCTGCCGATCGGTGGGTGGCGCACCTCCGGGCGTCGCCTGCAGCGCCGCAGTCCACGGTGGCGAAACTTCCCCACCTCGCCACGCCGCTCACCGTCACTCCCTCGAGCTGCGCCATAGCTCGATCGGAAGAGGAGTGGAAGCTGAGCACGATGCTGGGTGGCGCGCGCGACGCCATGACCGGACGACGGAGATCGGACGATGTTCAAAGATGAACAGTAACCGGATCGGGGAGAGAGTGTGAAACAGGAATTTGCTACAGTAAATAGTAATTTCCCGAAATGGAAAGCTCCCCCCCTTTCCGAAAAAAAATCCTCATTTTATAGTAATGTTTCCGAAACAGTAAATAATTTCAACAGACCATAACTTCTTCATACGACGTTCGTATCACGCGTGCCGCGTGTCCACAAACTCGTATTGTCGCGCTCTACAACTTTCGTGAAGAAAACTTTTCTAAAATTACGAAGGATCACAAAGTCAACTTTCCCCCATTAAACTCAAAACATTTTAAATTTTTAACCTTCGAATATACTTTCGACATCGCGTGACAAATAAAATAAAGCTTACGAAATTCCAAATACTCGTAATTCCTTTAAATCGGGTTCGGGATGTGACAATTCCTCCCCCCTTATAAAATTTCGTCCTCGAAATTTATGTAATCATCAAGAGTATAAATGGAGGTACAAGCGTCTCACAAGCTTAAGCCTCCACAATTATAATCAACCTCAAAACCATTTCACCCGTAACCAAAATTAGCCAAACATTTTCGAATCACCATTAAACTTGATTAAAACATTGACATAATGTATTAGAAGTCCAACAATAATAGTTAACCACCGGAACCAAACTCAAAGAATATGAACGCAATCATTCAATACCAACCAAACTATACCGAGCTTAGTCTAGCACCTTCATAACTATTCATGTAAACAAATATAAAATTTAAACTCTTCTGATTAGAGACACTTTATTCCACATTTATGCAACTCAATTCACCAATTTAACAAACGTAATAAGTTAAGCATCTTCCTATTCAATTTAGAGAAGCTAATAAATTCTTATCACAGAGGAAACCAACAACCACTGTTACACAACCTTTACCAAAATCAAATATCATGATCATCACCCAAATTATCACTTTGGGTACCCCACTATTCCACTTTCAATTATACAAAGTCCGCCCATACCCAAGGCTACTTGCCTTACATAGAGTTAAACACACACAACAACATAACAGTTTGGCCACAATTACAACTTATTTGACATTACACCGGTTTTCAAAGAGACCCTTGAATAAGGATTCAAAAGATATCAAATCTAAAAGAAATGATGAAAGTATGCAATCATAACAACTTCAAACTTAATATGGGGCACCAAGTCTAATTGCATGAACTCATACCTCATATCACGTTCATGCTCAATTAATCACTCTCATAAAAATACAACGCAATAATCAGGCCAAGTACACGCTCATTCCCAATTTAAACTCAAACCAAGGAGATCAACAGCCAGGAGAAACACATTGATACTTAGACAAATTTACACAAATCAAAAGAAATTCCAGGCACACAATTATTTGACAAACTCATTACTTGATTATCCTAACTCTCTCAAAACAATACTCAAGGCCGAACAGCATACTACGAAAACAAATCTAAACACAGTTATTGTAGGCCAACATAAATTTAAACCAGATTTTGTAAGCACCACTAAGTTTAGCACAGAAAAATCACGTACTCACATGGTAGCACGGTTCCAACAAAAACTTCAAACGAAACAGAATTTCAATCCTACACAAACTCGAAACCATAATAGCTGCACATAAAATATACAAAAAGATTTCTAAACTGTACCCTTAACTTCAAAAATTTCTGACAAATAGGCCACCTACCAAAATGCACGAAAATTCCCAGATCAACTGTACACTCATAACATAACATTCCTACTAAATTTCAACCGAAACGGAACAATTATCTCTTAATCAAAATCGGACATAAAACTACAGCTCAGCACTAAATAATTTAACTCCGGAAAATCTTTATAATTGGACCACTACTTAAAAGCACAAAATTCTCCAAATCAAAACACACACACATGAGAACATAATACCGAATCCTCAATTTCATATAATCACTACTATCCATGTTATTCCTAAGTAAATTACCAAAAGTTCTGGATTAAAATCACACACAATAAAACAACTCAACCCAAAATAAAAGTCTATAAAATCCTTGACCCAAAATAGAAATTGAAAAAAAACGTTTTCCAAGGCAAAGCATAGTAGTGTACAAAAGTAGTTCCATAATTTAATTAAAATCGTTAACTATGTAGAACTTTTTTTTTTTTTTTGTCATGAATCACTCTAAGGAAGCATGAGAAATCCGACAATAGAGCAAACTGAACAACCAAGTTAATAACAAAACAACTACACATAAACCAATGAGTCAAAACTAGATAAAGACCAGTTCCTTAGTCAAATGCAATTTCATAACACCACCGTGCATAACACAATTTCAACTCGCTCACTTTAAAAATCGGCAACAGCGTACTCGAAAATCACTAAAATCTCTTGACCATTCTCATTGATCATATAAAAATCTCAGCCTCGCTGGTTCGGGAATCTATAAAAAAAAAAACCGAAAGCCTCATAGAGGAAATATTCCCGAAACTAGATAATATATAAAAATATAGAAATCTTAATCCACTGCTTCGGGAATCTATCAAAAACTGAAAGTCTCATAAATGAAATATTCCCGAAGCCACATCATATAATCGTACAAAAATCTCAATCACGTCATATAATAATATAAAAATCTCAATCGACTGATGCGGGAATTTATTAAAACTGAAAGCTTCACAAAGTAAATATTCCCGCAATCACAGTGAAAAACATCCTCATGACCAAATCCCATTGGCCATGCAACAGGGAAATGTCTACCCACCACTGGAGCCTCGTCCAGGCTCTGGTCCGAGAGTCCTATTGACTCCTCCCGTGTCTAAGTCTACTACCTAGACACGTCATCGGCTCAATATATACCACCCTACGTCGACCACCGAGCGTGAATCTGACCTATATGGTCAAGTCGTCACCTCGGGTGGGATGAGGCTCCGCTAGCTAGCATCAATATAATAATAACGTGGACCTGGTCCGAGAGTCCTATTGACTCCCCCCGTGTCTAAGTCTACTACCTAGACACGTCACCGCCTCAATATATACAACCCTACGTCGACCACCGAGCGTGAATCTGACCTATATGGTCAAGTCGTCACCTCGTGTGGGATGAGGCTCCGCTAGCTAGCATCAAAATAATAATAACGTGGACCAACGTGTGGTGAAAACAAATCTCGAAATACATTTCACCTGATAAATCAACAACCATCTGAGGCTCATAAAAACATAACAATATAATAGCCTCCATATAAAACCATGAATCCCCGGCAAATCAACATGCCGTTAAATCAGAAATACCCGGCAAATCACCATGCCGTCAAATCAAATCAAATATACGTAAATCCCATCGACATGTCTCGCATGTCAGAAAAATCATAAATAATAAAATAAACAAAATCCCCGGAATTTCATTCCGGTCTACTGATTAACATACTCAAAATATTTCGAAAATATGAAATCCCATAGGAATCTTGTTTCTCAAAGAGATATCAAAATCCATAAAAACAGCATTACTGTCAATCAAATCAGTTTAACAGTAAACCAATAAAATATATTCAAAAGAAATCATCAATCTTTGATAATAAAAATCATTCTCAAAATAATTCAAGGAATATATAAAAATCCCCAAAACTGTATCTCTGTTTTACTCATATCACTTTTCATTTCAATAAAAACACTCCTCAAATCATACTTATTGAGCATATAATTATTCATACTTCATAGCAATTAAAAGTCAAGAAAATTTAAAGTTCCCAAAGTCGGTTCATCGCTCAACCCAAGATAAACAACAGTTTACATCACTCTGGCCATGACAAACTCTCATAAATTCTTGATCACAATTCACACTCACACACAGAACACTATCTAAAATTCTCAATCAATAATTCGGCCAGAGAAATATTGAAGGAAAGGTAAATAAGAAATCTTTAAGAGCTCTAGACAATATCATCACATATTTAAAGTATATAAAATCTCCCCAATGACACACACAGTAAAACACACAGATCAAAGGATCATGCTCTGATACCAATTGAGAGGACCCGTCCCGGAAATTTCCTTCGGAAACTTCCGAAACAGCTCCTAAGTAACCCAAAATCAAAATAAAATTTCTTTGCTCCCAAACCGCCAACACCCACCCACTGGGAACAAAGTTCGACCAATTCTTTAATCGCCAACACCCAAAATAAAATCTACTCGCTAAATACCCATTTAAATAAATCATTCTGTGTATAACAATAATTATACTAAAATTAAGCTCGTATACACTATTATTACAGTGAGGTTTACTCACCTGAATTTACCAGAAGTGGTAAATAACCAACTAGAGTCGCTTCGGACCGCTACAGTATCTCGTTGGATCGAATCGCTAAAATTCCGGAATCGGGTCAACACCGGTCAGCGGTCAACGCCGGTCAGCGGTCACCGCCGGTCAACGGTCTGGTCAACGTTGACTGGGCCGAGCTGGGTCCGGGTCGGGCCGGGTTGAAGCGTGCTGGGCCGGGTCAAAGCCGCTGGAAACGGGTCGGATCGACCCGATCGGGGTCGATTTTTCTCGGCTTCGATCCGCTCGCCTCGGCCTGAAGTGGCCGTCGCCACCACGCCAGAACGGACCGCCAGGGAAAACCCTGCCGATCGGTGGGTGGCGCACCTCCGGGCGTCGCCTACAGCGCAGCCGTCCACGGTGGTGAAACTTCCCCACCTCGCCACGCCGCTCACCGTCACTCCCTCGAGCTGCGCCATAGCTCGATCGGAAGAGGAGTGGAAGCAGAGCACGATGTTGGGTGGCGCGTGCGACGTCGTGACCGAACGACGGAGATCGGACGATGTTCAAAGATGAACAGTAACCGGATCGGGGAGAGAGAGTGTGAAACATGAATTTGCTACAGGAATTTGCTACAGTAATTTGCTACAGTAAATAGTAATTTCCCGAAATGAAAAGCTCCCCCCCTTTCCGAAAAAAATCCTCATTTTATAGTAATGTTTCCGAAACAGTAAATAATTTCAACAGACCATAACTTCTTCATACGACATTCGTTTCCCGCGTGCCGCGTGTCCACAAACTTGTATCGTCGCGCTCTACAACTTTCGTGAAGAAAACTTTTCCAAAATTACGAAGGATCACAAAGTCAACTTCCCCCATTAAACTCAAAACATTTAAAATTTTTAACCTTCGAATATACTTTCGACATCGCGTGACAAATAAAATAAAGCTTACGAAATTCCAAATACTCGTAATTCCTTTAAATCGGGTTCGGGATGTGACAAATATGGTTCGGCAATTTAGTTTCTGTATAGGATTTGTGGAGGCACTTTGGTAGAGTTTTGGCTAGTATTTTGTGAGAGAAAAAGATAAAGATTCAAGGGCTGCCGAACCCTTTTTATAGGAGAGAAGAGTAGCTAGGGTTTTGTCTCTTAAAATATTCGGGAAGGCTGCATTAGGGTTCAGAAATTAGGGTTTGTGGCGAAACTCTTCTTCCTCTTATCTTGCAAAGAAAGTCTTCTAATTCATCTCTCTTTGATGCCGAAATCTATCTTGATAAATACTGAAAATATCTTCCTTTTCTTCTTGCTGAATTCGGTACAAACCTAAATGAACTTGTATGGAATCAAGTCTAGATTCATTTAGGTTTTCTTCTTTTAATTCGGCAAAGGACTTCTTTTTTAATTCGGAATCAATTTCCTTCTTTGATCCGAAGTCTTCTATGAATTGTGGATGGAATTCAGTCCACATTCGTCTTGTAATTCTTCATGTAATTCGGCAAAACCCTTCCTATGCCAAATTCTTCTTTCTCTTCCTCATGTACATGGCATGCTTTTCATTTAATCCGATTTCTCTTCTTTTAATTCCCTGAAAATAATAAAGAAAATAAATATATGTTAGGGAAATAATATTATGCGTGCCGAAATTTAATTAGAGTAAGAGTTCGATTCCATTTAGGTTTCCTGGTTCAACAAGGAGTTCTACTTTCAATGAAACTCTTAAAACCTTCGACGTTTTGAGAAACGTCGAGCCATTGTAGACTCCTGAACTGATTAGGATTCATGATGTGACAAGGAATCCTACTTTGAATCAAACTCTTCATAAAATTATCAAATTTTGACATTTAAGCTCTTTTCAGATATCAACTCTACCAAAGACTCCGACTCGATTAAACGACTCTATAAAATAATAATAAGGGTTAAACAATTGCATAAATGAGGGTAAAACACTTTAAGAGCGTCGCATATTATGCTCCTATCAATGATGGGTGCCGAAATTAGTAACTCTTTGAGCTTCAAAATTGATGCCACACATGCTGCATTCCACACGAATGGAACATCCTTTTACAATAGGGAACACAAGGGCTTGCCACCAAAGAGAAATCCTTGATAAACCTCCTATAGAAACCTGCATGGCCAAGAAAAGAGTGAACCTCCTTTACTGTTGTAGGGGAGGGTAAGTGAAGCATAATATCTATCTTGGCCCTATCAACCTTTATCCCCTTAGCAAAAATTATGTGTCGTAAAACTATCCCTTGTTTTACCATAAAAGGACATTTCTCCCAATTTAATACAAGGTTAGTTTTAACACATCTTTCCAGGATTAATTCCAAATTCACTAAGCATGCATCAAAGTCTTTCCCATATATGCTAAAATCATCCATAAAGACTTCAATAATGTTCTCAATGTAATCAGAGAATATGGAATACAAACAACGTTGAAATGTACCTGGTGCGTTGCATAAACCAAAAGGCATGCGTCGATAGGCAAACGTACCAAATGGACATGTAAACGTCGTCTTTTCCTGGCCATCAGGGTGGATGCATATTTGATTGTAACCGCTGTACCCGTCCAAGAAACAATAGTACTCGTGCCCAGCTAATCTCTCCAACATCTTATCCATAAATGGTAGAGGCATGTGATCCTTGCGTGTAGTTGCATTCAACTTCCTGTAATCGATACACATCCTATATCCTGTCACCAATCTTTGTGGCACGAGCTCATTCTTATCATTCTCCACAACTGTAACTCCACTCTTTTTGGGTACAACCTGAACGGGTGAGATCCATTGGCTATCCGAAATGGGATAAATTACGCCACAATCCAAAAGCTTGATCACTTCGTCCTTCACAATCTTCATCATTGATGAGACCAAATTACGTGCACAATTTGTGCCTGCAAAATAATATCATACATGTATTACTCTTCTTGTGTCGAATGTAGTATTGACAAGTAGGGATCATTCTATTCGGGGAAATCAAGGGCATTTAATCACATGAAGTATTATATAATAAAAGGGGGATTGGAAATTTGTATCTATATGCTACTGAAAATTTACGAAAACAATATAAATATGAGAACCTAAACTAATATTTACACATGATCATCATCTTCACACATCACACAAAACTCACATAACATGTAACAAAATCAAACGAGGAATCATAACATAAAATTCAGCAAGTCTCAAAGAAAGTATTTTAGTTCCAATTTAATTAGAGCTCTTCGTGGTTCATCTAATTAGCAAAACTCCTTCATTATTTAGAACCAGCTTCGTGCGTAATCCTAAACATAGTGCTAATCAGTTTAAAGACACTTCGTGTAGAAATTAAACCAAGAAACACATAATCACAATGAGTCGAATTGGAAACAAGTAATAAGTATGGCGTCACCTCACCCCATTAACATGCATATTTTCAGAATTACTCTACCCTTGGAATTCATACAAGATAAACCATATACAATTTACCTCATACAAATTTGGCAACATGAAACATACACCCAAGAATCAGCCATGGCCATGGCTGCCCTCAAATATACAACTTGTTGTGCATACGAATTCAGAAAATAAACCAAAACAAAATCAAGAGAACTTGCGAAAGTTAAATACAAAACCTAATTAAAATTCGAAACATGTTAAGAACAGAAATCGGAAATCAAACATCAAACATGCATATTCGAAAGTCTAAATTCAGATTAATAAAACCAATCAAATGATGGAGGTGTTATCCAAGCATAAAATACCTGCAAAACAACTACATACAAATAATACCCTTCTTGTGTCGAGTGTAGTATTGACAAGTAGGGATCGTTCTATCCGGGGAAATCAAGGGCTTTCAATCACATAAAGTATTGCACAAAAGGGGGTATCGATTTTTAATTATTATTTACTTACTAGTTTACGAAAATTAAATCCTAGATTACTATATACAATTGATCATCACCTTTCACACAATCACCAAACACAAATCTCATTATACATGCAACAAAATTAAAACAAGTAATAGGGGCAGCAAACATATAACGATTTCAAGATTAATTAAGCTCCAATTTAATTAGGGCCAACGCAGCATATCCTAATTATCAAGACATCATAAGTATTTAGAATCCGAAACGCGCGCAATCCTAAACATGGTACTAATCGGTTTAACAACACAACGCATGTAAATTAAACACAAATAGCACATAAGCACATATTGTCGAATTGGAACATGTTAGCAAGTATGGCGTCACCCATCTCACATCGACATGTAAATTTCCATAATTACTCTTACCCTTAGATTAATACATGTCAAAACCAACAACGCGTGTGAATCAACATGTATTAGATCGGAATATGAATTCAACATCTAGATAACACTCATGGCCTTTCGAGTGCATCTAAACATCTCCTTCGGTTCCCCACGAATTAAGAAAATAAACCTAATTGAAATCAAGAAACATGCTAAAGCTACTGCCCATAATACAAATTTAATCACATCACATATATAATTCGGCAATCACATATAAAATATCCAAACAATTATAACAAAGATCCGAAGATCCCATATATGATTATCAATACCGAAATTAAAACCAAAAACCAAAACATACTTCATAGACAAAGTTATGTTTAAATACAAAGTAACAAAAACCAAAATAAAACAATCCATATTACAACCTTGGTTAAGATTCGGCAAGGATTGATGAGATGGTGATCGAATTGATGGAAGGGTGGTGGATTCGGCTTTGCTCCTTGGTATAAAATTTGGGGAATTAATTTGGGCAGAGGTTCGGCAGCTTTTGTGGAGGGAGAGATCCTTCTTTTCTGTGCAAAAGCCTTGGTATTTATAGAGGAAGTAACCTAGAGAAGCTAGCCACAAACAAAAACCGAATTGGTTTAGGTTTCCTTGATTTTCTGAATTCGGCAGAATGACCTCCGTGCATTGATTACGTCATAACTCTCTCTAGAAAATAGCTATTGAGGTGATTCCAGTTGGGTTGGAAACTAGACTCCCGTAGCTTTCTATCCATATAAGGCTCGAATTCTGATTCATTGTCAGCTGTCCGGGAGAGTCCGTGGAAGTTGAGAGACGTGCACAGGAATTTTCCCGAAATTAATCAGGATTTGTTGCGATTTTCTTCCTCTATTTTCTGCCGAAAATTCCCAAGATAATGGCTGAATAATTGAGCAATATCTCTTTAGGTTTTCCATGAATTAATTCAGCCAAAAATCTTGCACAAAGGATGGAATTCAGTCCACATTCGTAAGCCAAATCCATGTAGAACTCGGCTTGCTTCTTCTTTTCCATTCCGAAATTAATCTTTTCTTTTCTTTTTTAATTCAGCCAAATTCTTCATGGATCAATGCTTGATGGACTGAATAATGGACTAGGCTCATAACTCATTTGGACAATTTATCCAAGAGCTAGCCGTAGCTTTCCCTAGTTGAGCCAGGAAAGCATCCTTTGTATCTTCTTTTCCTGCTTGCATCAGGGAAACTTCTTTTCTTTTGTTCTTCGACTTCTTCCTTGAAAGGATGACTCTCTAATGCTCCAATATGTTCAGTAGCTCATCACTTACAACCTTGGACACGAAATTGTTGTAGAAAAATAGAAATCCTTCAAAACGGGCAGCAGGTTCTTCCTCTCGGCAGATCTGACCTTCTTGCATTCAAACCGGCATAACTCTCTACTTAGGAGAGCTTTTTCTGCGATTCCAGTTGCATATGAAACTAGACACACAGGGCTTTTATCCATAAAAATTTCACCTTCAAATTCCTTGTCAATCGTCGGGAATAAATTCAGAAAGTTGGATGTCGGACACTGAAATCTTCTGGAATTCTTGGATTTGCATCCGATAAGAACTTGAAGTTCTTGGCATTTTGTTCCACTCCGATTTTAATGATTCTTTCCTTTGTTCAATCCTTAGTATGTCGACTGCAAATGAGAAGAGAAAAATCTATCAAAAGCAAAGTTTATGTTTTACAGATTCAATAAAACATCTCAGAGACTTTGTGAATAGGCTTTTGACAATTTCTGCATTTTTATTCTATTTTCCACATGTTTTCACTTTAATTCCACCAAAACTCTTGACTCTATAACATGACTCTATATTACAACAATAAGGGTTAAGCATTGCATAAATGGGGGTAAAAACATATTAAGAACGTCGCATTTTATGCTCCTATCAACTACCCCACACTTAGCCTTTGCTAGTCCCTTAGCAAAACAAATAAAAAAAGACTCAACACTACAGCCCCTAAATAATTGTCTCAGGATCTTTACACACATAGCTTTCAAGTTAAGCATTCAATGTAAGCACAATAATCCCAAGCGTCATAGACATGTATCATAGCATGAACAAGTAAGAAACGAAAATCACAAGCAATGACATGTTATGTTGATTCCATCCTCCTCACTAGGCATACTCTCTTCTTTTCACTCATGATATGGCAATATTCACTCAAAGTATATGCAAGAAAATAGATTAAGAGTTACAAAGAGTAACTTGCATATTTCATCAAATAAAGGCACTTTGTGAATAGATCTTTCAGGAAAAACTTCATATAACAACTATGTGCACCAATGAACCAAAGCCATATGCTCAACTCTTGACAAAAATCTCCACATACAAAGTTCACCTATTATTCGAATCATGAGAGATCTTACATGGAAAATAGTGGGGCTAGACATAAGGAATTCGCATTTAGAATAGTGGTGAGAAAATGTCACCAAGACTTAGCAAAGCTCAATACTCCTTATGACTTCACTCAAAAGGGCCAAGTTTTAACTTGTTGGGCCCAAACTTCATTCTTTTCTTCCCCATAACATAGTGAATATGAACAAAGGTCAAGTATGATAATAATAGACCTTCAATTGTAAAACAAACTCCAAATTCACCACAAGATCTCAATCCAAGCATTTCTATTTTTCTTTTCATTTGCCGAAACTTTTTCTTTTTATTTTTTTTTATTTTCGGCACAAATTTTTTCTTTTATTTTCTGTCCGAATTTTCTTTTTATTTTCGGCAATCATGGTTTTTCATGCTTTTGGATTGGATCACCCCACACTTACTTCAAATCATCACTTCAAATAACAAATTCCAATTAAACTTTACCAAGTCTTGACAACAATGGTTAGGATAAACTGTTCTAAGCTCAAGGAAAGTGTATCATGGTGATGCAATAAATGGCTCAATGTCGGCTCAAGGGGGTTAAAACTAAGGAGTCCCACGATGGGCACAAATTAGGCATAAGCTTTATTTGGCATTGGTGGTAATCCTAACATGATTTTTTCAATCCTTTTCAAAATCAAGGCATTTCATGAATAATAGTCTCAAAAATTGTCAAGAGCAAGTTCTAGCATTCTAGAGTTCATTAAAAGCTATGGCACAAAGTCATTGAATAATCAAAGAATGACGAAGTTTTGAAAAAAATTCTGCCCATTTTTTTTTTATATTTATCGCTCATGAAGAAAGTATTTGGCATCAAAGCTCACACAGGTTATTATGGAACAAAATCAACACAAACATGCATGCTTATTACACAAATAAGTCCAAGTCTCAAATGTTCATACCAATCACAAAGTCCATGAAACTCACAATTAATTCTCAAGATTAAGCGAAACCATCATCTATGTATTAAAGATATAATCATCATAGACTATTTAGGGGCATCTAAGACTCAAAAATAAAAACAAAAGCAACGAAAATTTTTAATTTTTCTGATTTTTCTGATTTTTTATTTTTCTTTTCTTTTTATGACTCAAAACAAAGACTCAAAACAAAAACAAACATGTGAAACATGTATCCCTACCCCACACTTAGAAAATTACATTGTCCTCAATGTACACAAAAATTATGTAGTAATTTCCAAGCATTTGATAATTCACAAGTTCCACATTCATACAATTCAACCAAAAAGAGTTTAGGTTTTAGAAATTCAAACTCTCGTAGACGGCTCCTTCACAATTTTGGTTGAAATGGGTTGCCTCCCATGCAGCGCTTAATGTTTATAGTCTACTCAGCCTAGACTCTTCACTTCTTAATCAAGTTGTGGGCGACGCCTTTTGGAGTGCGCACTCCAAATTCGTGCCTCCTTACAAGGGTTATCATAACTCGATGCATGATTACTCCACTCTTCAACTGCATCGCATCAAGATAAATAAATTTAGAAGAGTGGAGATGAGAATTCAAAGAATAAGTTAGTAGTGAGTTAGTGAATTAGCTAAAGTTAGAAGTTAGTGTATAAATATACAATAATTAGCTAAGTAGAATTTAATTGTAAATCAAGAACAAAATTTGAGAGTGGTGGAACTCGTTTCTTGTAACACTTGTCGTCCTTCCCAAGTCAATGAGAGCTCCAATCAACTGTTTACAATGTAATTCTTCACCTCTTCCTTATGATCTGCAACTAACAATTAAACTCTATAAGAATCATGAGAATCAACACGTATAGGTTAGAAAGAATGAATTAGAATAAGTTAGAGTATAGGTTAGAAATAAGTTAGAAGTAATGTAAAATTTTCAAACTATAAATGTATTATACGAATTCTCTATAAGTATATATTCCACACGATTTATGCAAGTATAAGTTTCATAAAAATTTACAAGTATCACAAAATGGATCGGTCCTAGTCTTTTCAAAGTATTCGAATATGTGATATGTGAGATTGCCGAAACCTAGAGTTTAATTTCTTTTATTCACACAACTTTAAAATTTGAGGTACGTGGAGCAGAGGAGATAACAGTGCAATGGACTGATGCAGCCCAAGGTAGTATCATGCTTATTCCGATATACCTCAAAAATTAAAGACGAATTTTATCTTTTGAAGAAAAATAGATTCACATATGCTCAAGTTATTTTCCAGCGTCTAAAGTGAGGTGATGCTTCGGCACAAGCGGTTGTCTAGGTCGAGGATACTTTACTTTTCTAAGGCGGTGTCGTTAAAATTCACGGAGAGTAAACTCTCTTTAGGAACAAGGCAGGTCTCAAAGTTTTTAACCACGGAGGACAAGTCCCCTATCAACTCACTCACAGAGAATGAACATCAGTCTATGGGTCTTGAGAACCATTTTTACAAACCTCAAACCCATCAATGAAAATAACTTGCCCTATACTTAGTAAAATAAACTCGGGTCCTAGCGGTCTACAAGTGTTGATTAAAACCGCCCTCAACCTCATAAAAATAATACCAAGTTAGCGTCTTTATGCGTGGGGGGCCAACGATGGACTAATTCCAACATTGCAGGGCCCGTTTCCCAATCTACACAAAAACATACCTAACATGGCATCACTCGTATGAAGGGTTTTGGTTATGATCAACAAAAGAGGCTTCACCTACATGTTACACTTTAGAAACTACAATAAACTACAAGCATACACAAAAACTACCATCTTCCTAGAAATTATCTAAGTGTACAACAATCACAATAAAACATACAAATCGGCAATTAAGGACAAAAACCAAAAACCAAAAACAAAAATAAAAATCGGAAAAGGAAAACCCTATTTACTATTACACTTCCAAAAATCCTATTAATACATATCCCAAAACTATTGCAAAAATTAAATAATTTACAAATATACAAAGTTACAAACAACACTTTATGAATCAAAATATTATAATTTCCCCGGCAACGGCGCCAAAAACTGATGGAGGTGTTATCCAAGCATAAAATACCTGCAAAACAACTACATACAAATAATACCCTTCTTGTGTCGAGTGTAGTATTGACAAGTAGGGATCGTTCTATCCGGGGAAATCAAGGGCTTTCAATCACATAAAGTATTGCACAAAAGGGGGTATCGATTTTTAATTATTATTTACTTACTAGTTTACGAAAATTAAATCCTAGATTACTATATACAATTGATCATCACCTTTCACACAATCACCAAACACAAATCTCATTATACATGCAACAAAATTAAAACAAGTAATAGGGGCAGCAAACATATAACGATTTCAAGATTAATTAAGCTCCAATTTAATTAGGGCCAACGCAGCATATCCTAATTATCAAGACATCATAAGTATTTAGAATCCGAAACGCGCGCAATCCTAAACATGGTACTAATCGGTTTAACAACACAACGCATGTAAATTAAACACAAATAGCACATAAGCACATATTGTCGAATTGGAACATGTTAGCAAGTATGGCGTCACCCATCTCACATCGACATGTAAATTTCCATAATTACTCTTACCCTTAGATTAATACATGTCAAAACCAACAACGCGTGTGAATCAACATGTATTAGATCGGAATATGAATTCAACATCTAGATAACACCCATGGCCTTTCGAGTGCATCTAAACATCTCCTTCGGTTCCCCACGAATTAAGAAAATAAACCTAATTGAAATCAAGAAACATGCTAAAGCTACTGCCCATAATACAAATTTAATCACATCACATATATAATTCGGCAATCACATATAAAATATCCAAACAATTATAACAAAGATCCGAAGATCCCATATATGATTATCAATACCGAAATTAAAACCAAAAACCAAAACATACTTCATAGACAAAGTTATGTTTAAATACAAAGTAACAAAAACCAAAATAAAACAATCCATATTACAACCTTGGTTAAGATTCGGCAAGGATTGATGAGATGGTGATCGAATTGATGGAAGGGTGGTGGATTCGGCTTTGCTCCTTGGTATAAAATTTGGGGAATTAATTTGGGCAGAGGTTCGGCAGCTTTTGTGGAGGGAGAGATCCTTCTTTTCTGTGCAAAAGCCTTGGTATTTATAGAGGAAGTAACCTAGAGAAGCTAGCCACAAACAAAAACCGAATTGGTTTAGGTTTCCTTGATTTTCTGAATTCGGCAGAATGACCTCCGTGCATTGATTACGTCATAACTCTCTCTAGAAAATAGCTATTGAGGTGATTCCAGTTGGGTTGGAAACTAGACTCCCGTAGCTTTCTATCCATATAAGGCTCGAATTCTGATTCATTGTCAGCTGTCCGGGAGAGTCCGTGGAAGTTGAGAGACGTGCACAGGAATTTTCCCGAAATTAATCAGGATTTGTTGCGATTTTCTTCCTCTATTTTCTGCCGAAAATTCCCAAGATAATGGCTGAATAATTGAGCAATATCTCTTTAGGTTTTCCATGAATTAATTCAGCCAAAAATCTTGCACAAAGGATGGAATTCAGTCCACATTCGTAAGCCAAATCCATGTAGAACTCGGCTTGCTTCTTCTTTTCCATTCCGAAATTAATCTTTTCTTTTCTTTTTTAATTCAATGCTTGATGGACTGAATAATGGACTAGGCTCATAACTCATTTGGACAATTTATCCAAGAGCTAGCCGTAGCTTTCCCTAGTTGAGCCAGGAAAGCATCCTTTGTATCTTCTTTTCCTGCTTGCATCAGGGAAACTTCTTTTCTTTTGTTCTTCGACTTCTTCCTTGAAAGGATGACTCTCTAATGCTCCAATATGTTCAGTAGCTCATCACTTACAACCTTGGACACGAAATTGTTGTAGAAAAATAGAAATCCTTCAAAACGGGCAGCAGGTTCTTCCTCTCGGCAGATCTGACCTTCTTGCATTCAAACCGGCATAACTCTCTACTTAGGAGAGCTTTTTCTGCGATTCCAGTTGCATATGAAACTAGACACACAGGGCTTTCATCCATAAAAATTTCACCTTCAAATTCCTTGTCAATCGTCGGGAATAAATTCAGAAAGTTGGATGTCAGACACTGAAATCTTCTGGAATTCTTGGATTTGCATCCGATAAGAACTTGAAGTTCTTGGCATTTTGTTCCACTCCGATTTTAATGATTCTTTCCTTTGTTCAATCCTTGGTATGTCGACTGCAAATGAGAAGAGAAAAATATATCAAAAGCAAAGTTTATGTTTTACAGATTCAATAAAACATCTCAGAGACTTTGTGAATAGGCTTTTGACAATTTCTGCATTTTTATTCTATTTTCCACATGTTTTCACTTTAATTCCACCAAAACTCTTGACTCTATAACATGACTCTATATTACAACAATAAGGGTTAAGCATTGCATAAATGGGGGTAAAAACATATTAAGAACGTCGCATTTTATGCTCCTATCATCAAACATCCACAAATCCTTACAAACTTCATAGACAAAATTATGTAATTGTACAGAAAAATAAAAGCCATGGAAGAAGAGTTGATCACACTTTAAGAAACCTTCAAGGAAGCTTTCGGCAAGGATGATCCAATGGTGATGAAGGATGCGATTTGAGTGTAGTGGTGAAGGGGATTTGGCTAGTATTTTTCTTGGGATATGGTGGAGAAATTTCGGCAGAGCTTTGGCAAAGTATAAGTGAGAGATGAGATGATATTTTTCTGTGTAAAACTTGGCTAAATATAGAGGACAAAGAAGGTAGGGTTTCGGCAGCAACTAGGGTTCACAAAACCTAGTTTTTCTCAAACTTATCCTACTGGCAGATTTGACCTTCGCGTGAAGATAACGACATATCTTTCCCTAGAAAATAGATATTGAGGTGATTCCAATTGGGTTGGAAACTAGACTCTCGTAACTTTCCATCCATATATGGCTCGTCATCTGGTACAAAGTGAGCTGTCCGGGAGAGTCCGTGGAAATTGTGAGACGTGTATAGGAATTCTGCCGAATTTAATTAGGATTTGCTGCGATTTTCTTCATCTTTTTCTGAATTATCTCTTCTGATTTTCTTCATGGATCATTGCTTCATGGACTTTTTGATGGACTCAGCTCATCCCTTGTTGGATAAATAATCCATGAAGCAACCGAAAGTTATCCTTGGTGGACCGGGAAAGCTTTTGTCTTTCGGCAGGAAATAGATTTTCCTTCTCAGCAGGCTGACCTTCGTGTGATCCGACCGGCATAACTCCTTCCTCAAGAGAGCTTTTGCTGTGATTCCAATTGCATATGAAACTAGACACACAGAACTTTCCATCGATATGTGATTCGCCTCCTGGTTCCTTGTGGATCGTCTGGCATAAATTCCGGAGTTCAGGACACAGTCCCAGGAAAATCCTGTTAGTCCCTGGTGATCTTTATTCAAACTGCCAAGTTGCAGCCATCTTTTGGGTGACTTTCCGAGCTCCAATTTTTGATACAATACACCCCAGCTTTCCAATTATACGCCTGCCAAATTTCATCAAATTTGGAAAAGAATAAGTCAGTCAAACACAGGCCTCAAAATTACGAAAACAACATATTTTGCACTTTTTCCTCAGATTTCTATATTTAGTCATTTTTCTGACAATTAAGCACATTTTCTCCAAAACTCTACCAAAGGGACACTAAACTATATTATGACTCTATCTTACTCTAAATAGACTTAACAAAGCATAAATAAGGGATAATAACAAATTAATAACGTCGCACATTGTGCTCCTATCAATCATAGGGGGGTGTAAACGTCTCTGACCCTCCCTAGTAGGCTTGGCTCCTTCCTCGAGCAAGATCCTGTGAACACAAGTAGTAGGGCTGATTCCCTTGATGTCCGCCAAGGTCCAACCAATGGCGGTCTTGTTTCTCTTTAGCACATCAATCAATCTTTCTTCTTGCTGCTCACTCAGCTTTGATGACACAATAATTGGTAAAGTGTCATCGTCTCCTAAGAATTTGTACTTCAAATGATCTGGTAGAGCCTTAAGCTCTAATTTTGGGGCTTGTTCCACAGATGGTAACAACTTATTAGTGCTAATTGGAATTCACGTATAACGTTCATACCTTAGTTGAGGGGCTGCCTCAAGTTCGGCAACAACTAATGCTATGCTCGGCTCAAGTCCGAGCCGAGCCACATTCAAATCCATCCCCTCCATTTCATCATCAATTCCGGCCCCCATCTCAATAGCTCGTTTCTATTAATCCAAAGTTTCTGACAAAACCTGTGCAACAGAATCAACAACATCAATAGCATAGCAAAGTTTTAAGTCAGAAATTGGATACCGCATGGCTTCAAACACGTTGAAGCTAATAACTTCACCATCAAATTCCACGGTGAGATTCCCTTCTGCAACGTCCATCTTTGTTCTTGCTGTCCTCATAAATGGTCGCCCCAACCAAAATTGAGTGGAATTAAGGGGCGACTCTTCCATGTGAAGCACATAGAAATTTGCAGGAAAAATCAGATTATTTACCTGCACAAGAACATCCTCAACATATCCCTCAGGATATTTGTTAGACCTATCAGCAAGTTGAATTATAACATTGTCCTTTTTCAACTCTCCTAAACCTAGGGACTTGTAAATATTGTATGGCATTACATTTATAGATGCCCCTAAATCTAGCAAACCTTTATCAAAATAACATTGTCCAATTTTACAAGGCACGGGAAAGCTGCCTGGGCCTTTCATTTTTTGTTGGAGCTTTCTCTGGAGTACAGCCAAAACTGTCTCACTCATTTTCACCACCTGTTCCTCCCTTGTATGTCTCCTTGTGGTGCACAACTCCTTCAAAAATTTGGCATACTTTGAGATCTGCTTGATGCACTCCAACAAGGGTATGTTGACCTCCACACGCCTGAATATGTCAAGTCCCTCCTCATCTGACTTGTCCTTCTTAGTCTTTGCAAACCTTGAGGTAAAAGTAGACACGAATTTGGGTTAGTATTAACTAAACCATTTGAGTTAGGGTCGTTTACCTTTGCTGCCCCAAGTTTCGAGGTAGCAGGATCCTTCTCAAAGTCTCTTTTCTTCATTGCCTCGAGCTCATCCTTGCTTATCTTCTGCTCGGCCTCATTGCCGTGTGTCTCTAGCTTGTCGTGAGCCTCCATTTGCTCGTCCTCCTCATCATCAGGCACGGGTGCCCCCATCTTTCTTAGGGTAGTTCTCTTCTTCTCAACTCTTGGAACCGGCCCCTCAAGAACTTTACCACTCCTTGTGGTTATGGCTTGAGCTTGTTCCCTTTTGGGGTTCTTGATCACATTGGAGGGTAGTTTCTCTTGCTCAAATTGGAATTAAATTTGTCTAAGTGCTATGTGAAATATTGCTGCCTTGAATCTTTTATTTCGATTAAGGCATGTGTAAAGTGATTTTGTGTTATGTGTTCTTATGGAGAAGATGATCATATGTAAATAATAGTTTTAGATTTTTATTTTATAATTTTCCTTACATTTAGATATTAAGATACAATTTCCAAACTCCCCCATATTTATATGTGATACTTTATGAGAATTAAATGCCCTTGATTTCCCCGGATAGAACGATCCCTACTTGTCTATACTACACTCGACACAAGAAGGGTATTATATGTATGAGATTATTTTGCAGGTACAAATTGTGCTCATAATTTGGTCTCATCAGTCATAATATAGTTTAGTGTCGCTTTGGTAGAGTTTTGGAGAAAATGTGCTTAATTGTCAGAAAAACGACTAAGTATAGAAATCCGAGGAAAAAGTGCAAAATATGTTGTTTTCGTGATTTTGAGGCCTGTGTTTGACTGACTTATTCTTTTCCAAATTTGACGAAATTTCGCAGGCATATAACTGGCAAACTGGAGTGTATTGTATCAAAAAGTAAGATCAATTGGAGTTCAGGAAGTCACCCAAAAGACGGCTGCACCTTGGCAGTTTGAGCAAAACGATCCAGGGACTAACAGGATTTTCCTGGGACTGTGTCCTGACTTCCAGGACTTCTGTACAACGCTTCACTTGGAACCAGAGGACTTTCCAAAGATGGGTCGAAAGCCCTATAAGTCTAGTTTCTCCAGGACTTGGAATCACATTAATTGGAGCAATGAGGAGGGAGTTATGCCGGATTTATTGAAGTAAGGTCAAATCTGCCGAGAAACAGAGTGGTTTCCCGGTTGCGCAAGGAAATCTTTTCTTTGGACTTTTGAAGTATGGATCAGCTGTAATGGACCTAAAGACTTGTTGGACATGTCCATACTAACTTAATGAGAAGATTCAAGTCCAAGATCAGGCCAAGAAGAGTCTAGAAGAAAAGAATTCGGATAACAAGAGAAAGAAAAAGAATCCTGATTAATTTCGGGAAAATTCATGTGCACGTCTCTCAACTTCTACGGACTCTCCAGTATAGCTCACAATGAATCAGAGATCGAACCTTATATGGATAGAAAGCTACGGGAATCTAGTTTCCTAATCAATTGGAATCACCTCAATAGCTATTTTCTAGAGAGAGTTATGATGTAATCAATGCACAGAGGTCATTCTGCCGAATTCAGAAAATCAAGGAAAACCTAAACCAATTCGGTTTTGGGTTGTGGCCGGCTTCTCTAAGTTATTTCCTCAATAAATAGCCATGTAATAGTCAGAAAAAGATATATCTTCTCTCTCACTTTCACAAGCCAAAACTCTGCCGAAGTCTCACCACAATACCAAAGAAATATAAGTCGAATCCCCTTCCATCACCTAACCTAAATCGCATCTCCATCATCACCGAATCCATCTTTGCCGAAGCTTCCTTGAAGATTTATCAAAGTGTGATTCACTCTACTCTCATGGCTTTATATTTTCTTTGTAATTACAATACTTGGTCTATGAAGATTGTATGGATTTGTGGATGTTTATTTGGTTTAATTAATTCTAATTTGGATTTTCGAATTTGCTACTTGATTATCTAATATTCAGATTATGTACTTGATGTGTAACGATTTTAATCAGGGTTTATGATATAGTTGAAATCTCATGTGTTCTTGGTTTTATTTTGGTTTATTTTCTGAATTCATATGCATATAAATCGATGCATGAGGGCAGCCTTGATCATGGTTGTACCTTGTGTATTGGTTTCACTTACTGAATACAATATGAGGTGGACTATAAACATAAAGTTAGTTTACCTTGTATTGGTTCTAAGGGCTAGAGTAATTCTGAAAATTTACATATCGATGTGAGATGAGGTGACGCCATACTTGCTAATATGTCTCTGATTCGACTCATTGTGCTTATGTGTTTCTTGGTTTAATTTCTACACGAAGTGTCTTTAAACTAATTAGCACTATGTTTAGAATTATGCACGAAGCTGGTTCTAAATAATTAAGGAGTTTTGACTAATTAGAAGAATCACGAAGGCTCTAATTAAATTAGAACTATAACTAATCTTGAATGCATGCCGATTGCTACTTTATTATCTTGTGAGAAATTGTTACATGTTTTGTGAGTTTTGTGTGTAGTGTTTTGTGTGAAAGATGATGATCACTTGTGCATAGTAGTTTAGATTTATTTTTGTTTTCATTAGTTATAGGGCAACCCTTGCTGGCGAAACTCAATCCAATCCCCCTATGTTTTTGAAGTGTGAATATGTATATTTGTGTGAATAAATTGTGCTAACATTCTCATGTTTCAGGTACCTTTAATCCCTGGCTAGAACGATCCCTACTTATTCTATACTACTAACGATTGTAGGGTTTATTATTTGTGAGAGCCTTTCCATTTTCACTTGATCTTAAGGCGAGAAGTTGGTTGTTTGCCGTGCCTAGTGGAAAAATCACCTCGTGGAACTCCATGGTACATGAGTTCCTTCTCAAGTACTTTCCAGCATCCAGAGTGACTCAACTGAGGAGTCAAATCACAGGAATTCGACAAGCTTAAGACGAGCCATTTTGTGATTACTATGATGGGTTCAAGAGTCTCATTACCTCTTGTCCAGCTCATGGTACTCGTGAGGGCCTTCTCCTTCAATAATTCTATGAAGGGATGCGCGACTATGACAAGGAGTTTCTCGATTCAACAGCTGGAGGATCTTTCTTAGAGAAAGGGAATGTGGAAGCTAAGGCGTTGTTGGACACTAGAGCTTTGAAGAACCAACAGTTTCAAACGCCAATTCGTGCAAAGCAAGTACATGAGACTAGGGCCAATCCGGCTCTAGAAGAAAAGGTTGACAAGCTTGCCAACATGATGGCACAACTTGTAAAGTTACGACGTGCTCAAGTGTGTGGGGTGTTTGCTGAAGGACATCCAACAGATCAGTGTCCTCAAATGGGAGGAGAAAGTATAGAGGAGGTCAATGCTTTGGGATATCAAGGAGGAGGATTTCAGAACTTCAACCCAAGGTATCGTGATCATCCTAACTTCAGATGGAGCAACAATGTGATGGGATCACATGCGTGCACAATTTGTACCTGCAAAACAATCTCATACAAATAATACCCTTCTTTTGTCGAGTGTAGTATTGACAAGTAGGGATCGTTCTATCCGGGGAAATCAAGGGCTTTTAATCTCACAAAGTATTGTATTAAAGGGGGTTACGATTTTTATCTAATAACCTACTGAATTTTTACGATTTTTACAAAACCTAAGCTATTATATACACTTGATCATCACCTTTCACACAATCACCAAACACAAATCACATTACACATGCAATAAAATTAAAACAAGTAATAGGGCAGCAGCAAATATCGAATTCAAGATCAATTAAGTTCCAATTTAATTAGAGCCAATGCGGTTATTCTAATTATTCAAAACATCACAAGTATTTAGAATCCAACATGCGTGTAATCCTAAACATGGTACTAATCAGTTTAATAACACAATGCGTAGAAATTAAACACAATTAATACATAAGCACAATATGTCGAATTGGAACATGTTAGCAAGTATGGCGTCACCCATCTCACATCGACATGTAAATTTCCATAATTACTCTTACCCTTAGATTAATACATGTCAAATCCAACATGCGTGTAATTCAACATGTATTAAATCGGCATATGAATTTAATACCTAGATAACATTCATGGCCATCGAATGCATCTAGATATCTCCTTCGGTTCCACACGAATTAAGGAAATAAACCTAATTAAAATCAAGGACACATTCAAAACCTACTGCCCATACAACATATTTAATCATATCACATGCATAAATCGGCAATCATATATAAAAATCCCAAACATTTATAACAAAGATCCAAAGATCCCATATATGATTATCAATACCGAAATTAAATCCATAAACCAAAACATACTTCATAGACAAAGTTATGTTTAAATACAAAGTAATAAAAACCAAAATAATACAATCCATGATTACAACCTTATGAAGATTTCGGCAAGGATTGGTGATGGTGGATTTTTGTGGGAGATGGAAGGTGGATTCGGCTTTGCTCCTTGGTATATAATTTGTGGAAATAATTTGGCAGGGATTCGGTAAGGTAAAAGTGAGGAAAGGGAGATGATTTTAATGCATACAAAGTATTGTATATATAGAGAGAAGAGAGGCTAGGGTTCGGCAAAGCTTACACCAACAAAACCGAAACCAACTTGGATTGGGTTTCGGCAAACTTTAATTCCAAGCAATCCGAAATCTTTTCTTGATCTATCTTATTTCGGCACAAGTCTTCTCTTCATGCAATTTCTGAATTATCCCTTCACAAATTCTTCAAGTAAAAACACATTAATTCGGCACCAAGCAATTGCATCAAGCACATATTAAGTCCACATTCATTCCATGCTTTGTTCTTTTCTTCTTTTCCGAAATTCTTAGATAATGGTAGAATAAATACCAAGTTATCTCTTCTTCTTTGCCGAATTATCTCTTGATTTTTCTCTTCAATAAACTCTCCTTTGATTCGGCAAATATTCCCTTGCAAAATGTTACAAGGAAACCAAATCCGATTTGGTTTCCTTCTCTTTTCTTCCACGGCAAGAGAGTCCTTCTTTTCCTTTATTTTTCTTCCGAAATTCTATAAGAATAATAGAATTAATTCTTGATTTAATCCTCCTTTGGCCGGCAATGAAGTCATTGAGTCCAACTCTCCATCTTGAAGCTCACGGCAAAGCCTCTTCCATTTACCGAAAATTATCTTTAAATAGAAAGATAATACCTCCTCCTTTATCTCCAAGTAATATCTGAAAATAAAGAAAAGAAATACAAAATTAATTCATGCATTAAACTTGTCCTAATCTAGACAAATGATGTCTTAAAAAGACATATATGTAATAGATAAGATTATTAGATTAGGAAAGTTTCCAAATCCATTTTGGATTTCAAATTCATGTTCCACACGCCAAGCATCAACATTTTCTTGCCGAATATTCTTCCATTGTCTTCTCATGATTTCCTGAAAATATGATCATTAAATAAATCAAGAAGAAGACAAAAATATGTAGCACAATTATCATGAGTAAGAGTCCTAGGTAGATAAGGAATCCTAGTCCAACAAGGAGTTGTATTTTCAATGAAATTCTTTCGACGATTCAAAAACGTCGAGCATTTGTAGACTCCTTGTTCGACTAAAATTCTTCACTCGTAGACTTCAATTAGTACTCAAACTCGTAGAATCCTTATCCAACTGGGATTCCTACTTTAGTAAGGATTCCTTTTCCAAATAGACTTCTACTTGAAAAAGGAGTCCTAGTCAAATCAAACTCTTATTAGGAATCCTAGTTCAATAAGGACTCCACCATAATTATGCATTTTTAACATTTATAGCACAAAACCGATCCACACAAATATTAGAAACGACGAAAGATAAAGAAATCAATTCCGACAAGTTTCCTAGTCAAAACAGGTTTCCTAGTCCAAACAGGATTCCTAGTACAACAAGGAGTCCTACTTAAACTAAAACTCTTCAAAAATCGACATTTCTGCATTTTTAGCTCAGTTTATTCACCAACACTTGCCAACGACTCTAACACGACTCAATGACTCTATATTACAACAATAAGGGATAAGAAATGCATAAATGGGGGTGAAAACATATTAAGAACGTCGCATTTTATGCTCCTATCACAATGACAATGTGCTCAAGCCCAATGTGCCACCAAATGCTCAACCAAGTGGCGTGCCATATCAACTAAGGGCAGCCGTACCATATCAAAGGCCCCCATTCGTCCCACACAATCAAGGTGTTCCTAATACACCTAACTTTGATGAGATACTGAAGTCTCTGGCAATGGGCCAAAGCCAATTGAATGCCTCTACACAAGCTTTGTTGGTAGGACAACAAACCAATGTCAAGGATATAACTGAGTTAAAGAATCAGATGGGGCAGGTTGTTGACTTTATGGGCCAATTCAATGAGCAAGGGAGGCTGCCCTCTAATGTTATAAAGAACCCCAAGAAGGAGCAAGCTCAAGCAATAACCACAAGGAGTGGTAGAGTGTTGGAGGGACCAATCCCGAAAACACTAAAGAAGAAGGGCGCAGCCCTAGATGATGATGAGGCCGAAGGTAACACATTCGGCAATGATATAAACGAGCCAAGCAAAGAAGAGCTCGAAGCTATGAGGAAGAGAGAATTGGAACAAGATACGACCACCTCTAATAAAGAGGCATTCGTATCTACCTTTTCCCTCTAGGTTCATGAACGGGAGCCGAAGCTCGCATGCAATAATAAACCCTGCAATCGTTAGTAGTATAGACATAAGTAGGGATCGTTCTAAGCCGGGGATTAAGGGTACCTGAAATATGTAATTGTTAGTCAAAATATTCACACATATATACATCAAAAACGTCACTCATGGGGGAAGGATTGTGATCGGCAGCAAGCTGCCCTAATGCTAAATGACACGAAATTAAATGCTGACAAATAAATCCTAAGTCTACTATTTACAAGGTTAGTCGACATTCTTCCACAAAGCACTAACACGAAAGCAATCAAAATACATAACAAACTAGCAAGCAAGACTCACGGCAAGATGTTAAAATGTTCTAGACTCAACTTAACTCCGATTTGGTTAGCTCCCTATAGGTATTACTAACCGAGATTTCATAGGTATTTAAGATTAACTTTACGTCTAACCCTAAAATTGTACTAAACATATTTGAGAACTCCTCTAGATGAAAACAAACATGCATAGTAATTGAGCACGAAATCTTTTGAATCGGAAACAAATTAAATAAGCAAGGCGTCACCACTTCTTATTAACAAGCATGTTCATTTAAATTACTCTAGCCCTCGTGAAAACAACATAAATTAACATAACCCTAAAGATTACTTAACCCATATTATTTCGGCTAATGAGATTAACAACCTACATATTGCAATTACATAGATTACTAATCTTTAAGCACACGAATTTAAAGAACAAGTCAAGAAAACCCTAAAACCAAATTAACATATGTTCTTGCCGATTACCCTATTAGCTAATTCATTACATCTTTCCCTTACTTTTTAACATGCAATCCATATTCTTACATCTAAAACCTTACTTGAAGATAAAGAAAATAAATTGACATGCAAATCATAAAACCAAATTTCAATCCAATTCATACATAGACATAAAAATTGAAACCAAGAATTCATGCTAACTTTATAGACAAAGTTTAACATAACTACACAAAAATTTACAAAGCCAAGAGTAGGGAGTGGATCACACATTAGAAACCTTGAAGACTTCGTCGTGTATGGATCCGTGGATGATGGTGTTCGGATGGCTGCTGCTCGGCAGTGAAGTTATCGGCAGCAAGGAACCAAGGTTTCGGCAGAAACTTTGGGTGTGGTGGAGGTGGTTTTGGCTAAGGTTTTTGTGTAGGACTCAAGGGAAATTTAGGTAGAGCTTTGGCTAGATTTTTGCTTTGGAATGTGACTCGTTTTTCTGTGTAAAAGTTGGGTATTTATAGGGAGAATACTAGGTCTTGCTGGCAGCCCTTCTTGTACAAGGAAAAACAAAACCTAATGGGATATGGTTTGAAACCTTCCTTTTTCTACTTCAATTAGGTTTTGTTTTTCTGAATTTTTCTTCAAGGCTTGGGCCTCACATCTTCATGGACTTCTTGTATGGTCTTGGACTTCAATTGATAGGCCTTGATCCATCGAAAATGCCCCATATGCCGGCAGCAACCAAAGACATCAAATCTGCCAGAATCGGCAGCTTTTCCTAGTTTGACTAGGAGAACTTGTTTCTTCATGTTTTTCTTCAATGCCATGGCCTAGTGTCTTCCTCTTCCCTTCATAAAGCTTGAACCATCTTCATAAATGCATTTGTACACCATTTGGTCCATCAAAAACAGAAAACACAAAAAAAGGGGCGGTAGGTTCCTGGAATCGGCAGATTTGACCTTGATGCAGTAATTCCAGCTTATCTCCCTCCGTGGAGCTCCGATTGATGCGATTCCAAGTCTCAGATAAACTAGACACATATGTCCATCTCCCCATAAAGAAGTTCGATCAAATTCCTTGTGAGTCGACGGGAATAAGTTTTCGAAGTTGGATCAATGTCCCAGGAAAATCCTGGAAGCCCCTGGATTGAAATGCCCGGACTGCCGTTTTGCAGCCAACTTTTGGGTGGCTTCCCGAACTCCAATTGATCTGAACTTTTAACACAACATTCCTCAGCATATGAATATTAAGCACGCCAAATTTCGTAGAATTCGGACAAGTATAGATCATATTTGTACTCGTCACAAAATCGCGAAAAAGACATATTTTGCATTATTTTTCCAGATTTCTCAAACTTAGTCATTTTTCGGATTCTTAACTATTTTTCGCCAAACTCTACCAAATTAACACTAAATTACATTATGACTCTATCTTAGACAAATAAGAGTTAAACAAAGCATAAATGAGGGCATAAGCATGTAATATCGTCGCACATTGTGCTCCTATCAGTTCAACAAGTCCAAAAAGGGAAAATCTGATGAAGAGGTATTGGAGGTGTTCAGAAAAGTGCAGGTGAATATTCCCCTTTTGGAATGCATCAAGCAGATTCCAAATTTTTAAAAGAGTTGTGTACCACACGAAGGCATACAAGGGAGGAGCAGGTAGTGCGCATGAGTGAGACGGTTTCAGCCGTCATCCAAAGAAAACTACCCTCAAAGATGAAAGACCCAGGCAGCTTCACCGTGCCTTGTGTAATTGGTCAATCACATTTTTCAAATGTAATGCTAGATCTAGGGGCATCAATAAATGTGATGCCTTATAATGTGTATGAGTCTCTAGATTTAGGACCATTGAAAAAGGACAATGTGATAATTCAGTTAGCTGACAGGTCTAACAAATATCCTGAGGCATATATTGAGGATGTTCTTGTACAGGTGAATAATCTGATATTTCCTGCAGATTTCTATGTGCTTCATATGGAAGAGTCGCCCCTTAATTCTACTCAACTTTTGTTGGGGCGACCATTTATGAGAACAGCAAGAACCAAGATCGATGTTGCCGAAGGCAACCTCACCATGGAGTTTGATGGTGAAATTATTAGCTTCAACGTGTTTGAATGATGCGAGCACATTACACGCACAATTTGTACCTGTAAAATAATCTCATACATATAAGCACACGATTTGTGATGCACGAACTCATGGAAATTAATCAAATAACATCAAGAACATACATGAAATCCTACTGCCCTAAACCAATTAAATACGAAATCACATACATAAAGTAATTCGAAACTCATACACAAACCCTGAATGAATTTTCGGAAATAATACATAAACCATGAATAACTTTCGGAAATCCATAATAAAACATACAAACCGATAATTGTAATCCAACAAATCAATCATCATTAAATCGCAATTCATACAGAAAATTAAAGAGCCAAGAGTTTAGTCGAATCACACTTTTGAAGAACCTTGAAGAACTTCGGCAAAGGATGAACTCGACTATGGAAGATGGTGCGAATTGTGTAGGTGAAGATGGTTCGGCTACAACAAATTTCTGTATAGGATTTGTGGGTACACTTTGGTAGAGTTTCGGCTAGTATTTTGTGAGGGGAAGAGATGGTTTTTATGTGTCTAAACTGATAGGAGCACAATGTGCGACGATATTAATATGTTTATGCCCTCGTTTATGCTTTGTTTAATCCTTATTTATCTAAGATAGCGTCATAATATAGTTTAGTGTCGCTTTGGTAGAGTTTTGGAGAAAATGTGCTTAATTGTCTAAAAAACGACTAAGTATAGAAATCTGAGAAAAAAGTGCAAAATATGTTGTTTTCGTGATTTTGAGGCCTGTGTTTGACTGACTTATTCTTTTCCAAATTTGATGAAATTTGGGAGGCATATAATTGGAAAGCTGGAGTGTATTTTTTATCAAAAATTCAGATAAATTGGAGCTTGGGAAGTCACCCAAAAGATGGCTGCAATTTGGCAGTTTGAACAAAGTGTAAATATATATTGGTATGATATTGCATATGTAAAATGAGATAAATAATAACTTGAATTTAGAAATAAAAATTCCAGAAATATAAACAAGAAGGTATGAAGAAATATTCAACCAATACCAAACGAGTTTCGAGATGGATTACGAAAAGTCAAGTCATGTGTGTCACACACTCTCCTTAAGACTACTACGCCGCCTCTACGGGTGCAAAAGGCCTGTTGGCGCTCGTCTCCCAGGATACAATGACTAACAAATTCTTGTAGCTGCACTGCTGCAAGAAAGTCTGCGAACCGGAGCAAGCACCTCTTTCTATCACTAGAAAGTGAACAAGAACACAAGAGCAGAAGAGAGAGTTTGAGAGGAGAAGAGCTGATGCTTTTTGTTGGTGTGTAAAACTAAGGAATAGGAGGCCCTTTCTATAGTGTGAGAATTGTTTTGGCTTTTAAAGTCAGCAATGAATACAGGGAACTCAATGGCCAAGAAAAAACACAAAATTAATTAAGCTTTTAATGATTCTTATGCGTCGGATAAAACCGAGCGGAGTAATGCGGGTTACTCTTATATAAGAGATCACCTATGCAAGAGAGAAGTGGGGCCGCTTCTAGGGGAGTTATTTAGGGCATAACTCTTATCAAACTACTTGCAGAACCAGGCGTGTGTCCATTGCCAAAACGGGCACAATAGTGAGAACTGGAATGTACCAGATAAGACTCCTGTGTGAGGTATGCTATCAGTTACACAAAATAACGAATAGTTCAAGGACATCGCGTCTACTGTTTAGTTAGTAACGTAATCATACTTTCACAAGGGAAGGTTCAAAGGGTAAAACCTACCTATCCTATGCAGGTTTCGACTATAGAAATCTATCACCAATTCTATCGAGTCTTTGGTGGCCAATTTTATTCATGTGGGGAATTGTTGGAAAAATGGGTTAAAACCCATTTATAAAACCAAATTTAAATGGATTAATTAAAGTGTGTTACACTTATGATTAATGAGAAATGAACTTGAATTTGTATTCTCCATAATGAGGACTACAAGATCATGTGTTCATATGCCTAATTTGGTTTTGGGATGAATGAAAAATTGTCATCCAAAGTTGGCTATTTGAAATGGGGAAAACAAAGTTGGCTATTTGAAAAATTGTCATCCAAACTTTGTTTTCCCCATTTCAAATAGCCAACTTTGGATGACAATTTTTCATTCATCCCAAAACCAAATTAGGCATATGAACATATGATCTTGTAGTCCTCATTATGGAGAATACAAATTCAAGTTCATTTCTCATTAATCATAACTGTAACACACTTTAATTAATCCATTTAAATTTGGTTTTATAAATGGGTTTTAACCCATTTTTCCAACAATTCCTCACATGAATAAAATTGGCCACCAAAGACTCGATAGAATTGGTGATAGATTTCTATGGTCGAAACCTGCATAGGATAGGTAGGTTTTACCCTTTGAACCTTCCCTTGTGAATGTATGATTACGTTACTAACTAAACAGTAGACGCGATGTCCTTGAACTATTCGTTATTTTGTGTAACTGATAGCATACCTCACACAGGAGTCTTATCTGGTACATTCCAGTTCTCACTATTGTGCCCGTTTTGGCCATGGACACACGCCTGGTTCTGCAATTAGTTTGATAAGAGTTATGCCCTAAATAACTCCCCTAGAAGCGGCCCCACTTCTCTCTTGCATAGGTGATCTCTTATATAAGAGTAACCCGCATTACTCCGCTCGGTTTTACCCGACGCATAAGAATCATTAAAAGCTTGGCTTAACCTTACTCTTACGGGTATTACTGTTTTTCATCATAGGAATGGATTTGGGTGCTCCCCACAGTGATCCAATTTCATCTCCACAATTTAGTTTTCCCATTTGAACCTAGCTCTTGGGATCTCCAGTCTACTAGGTTGGGTATCCAGTGTAGAAATTTTTTTTTCAATGGGCTTTAATCCCATTCCCCTCGATGATTTATCAACCAACTCTCTGTTTAACCCTTTGGTTAGCGGATCCGCAATATTATCCTTAGACCTCACATAGTCTATAGAGATAACTCCAGTAGAGAGTAGTTGTTTAATGGTATTATGTCTTCGACGAATATGTCTAGACTTACCATTGTACATCTTGCTCTGTGCCCTGCCAATCGCAGATTGACTATCACAATATATGCAAATTGCAGGCACAGGTTTTGTCCATCTAGGAATATCCTCTATGAATTGGCGTAGCCATTCTGCTTCCTCCCCACATTTGTCTAGTGCAACAAACTCAGATTCCATCGTGGATCTGGTTATGATCGTTTGCTTTGAGGACTTCCAGGACACCGCTGCACCTCCTAAGGTGAATACATATCCACTAGTAGACCTTGAGTCTTTCATGTCAGATATCTAGTTTGCATCACTGAATCCTTCTATAACATCTGGATATGTTGTGTAGTGCAGCCCATAAGTACGAGTATACCTTACGTACTTTAGTACTCTTGCAATTGCTTGCCAATGCATGGCTCCAGGATTACTCGTATACCTACTTAGCTTACTCACTGCATAAGCTATATCCGGTCTTGTACAACTCATTAAGTACATTAGACTTCCAATGACTCTCGAATATTTTAATTGAGAAACACTTTCTCCTTTATTCTTCAATAGGTGCAGAGTCATGTCTACCGGAGTTCTGGAAATTCCAGATCCTTCCTTGTCAAATTTCTCCAGGATATTGTCCACATAATGTGTTTGATCCAGTACAAGTCCTTCTGATGTTATTGTGATTTTTATCCCTAAGATCACATCAGCAAGTCCCATATCCTTCATGTCAAATCTGGAATTTAACATGTTTTTAGTGGAGTTGATCATTTTATCATTACTCCCGATGATAAGCATATCATCCACATATAAGCACAAAATGACATATCCATTTTCCGTATCTTTGACGTATACGCACTTTCACATTCATTAATTTTGAAACCATTGGTGATCATGGCGTTGTCAAATTTTTCATGCCATTGCTTTGGTGCTTGTTTTAAGCCATACAATGACTTTACCAATTTGCACACTTTCCTGTCTTGTCCAGGAGCTGAGAAACCCTCAGGTTGTTCCATGTAGATTTCTTCATCTACATCACCATTCAAAAATGCCGTTTTCACATCCATTTGATGTACATCAAAATTGCGTAAAGCTGCAATTGCAAGTACCATCCGGATAGACGTTATTCTCGTCACAGGAGAATAGGTGTCAAAGTAATCCACACCTTCCTTTTGCCTATAGCCTCTAATAACAAGTCTTGCCTTGTACTTGTCTATTGATCCATCTGCTTTCAACTTCCTTTTGAAAATCCACTTGGACGTCAAAGGTTTACAACCTGGTGGCAGATCCACAAGTTCCCAAGTGTGATTTTGCAGAATGGAATCAATTTCACTTTTGGTTGCATCTTTCCACAGAGGACTATCAGTAGAGCTTACTGCCTCTTTAAACGTACGCGGTTCACCTTCAACCACATAAGTCAAAAAGTCAGAACCAAAGGATTTTTCTATCCTTACCCTTTTGCTTCGTCTAGGTCCAATCTCAACCTCAGGCTCCGACTCAGACTCAGCCTCAGCTTGTTGATCCTGATCATCATCAGTAATAGCTTGACTGTCTTCACGTGTCTGTTTAGAAGAATTTGATTCATCTATGGACTTTCTTGGAAATATATTTTCGAAAAATGATGCATTTCTCGATTCCATGATCGTGTCCTTATGAATATCAAGAACTTTTGATTCATGTACAAGAAAAAGATAAGCCGAACTGTTATGTGCATATCCAATAAAAATGCAATCAACTGTTTTAGGCCCATTCTTTACCCTTTTGGGTTCAGGAATTTTCACTTTAGCTAAACATCCCCATACTCGCAAGTATTTATAGGATGGCTTTTTCCCTTTCCATAATTCATATGGAGTTTTCTCCTCTTTTTTTTGGGCACCTTATTTAAACGGTAATTAGCCGTGAGAATTGCGTCTCCCCACATGTTGGGGGGCATCCCAGAACTGAGTAGCATGACATTCATCATATCCTTCAAGGTACGATTTTTCCTTTCTGCCACACCATTCGATTGTGGTGAGTAAGGTGCAGTTCTTTGATGTATAATCCCATGCTGAGCACAAATATCAACAAATGGCGATTCATACTCACCACCACGATCACTTCTCAGTACCTTTATTTTCTTGTTGAGTTGATTCTCAACCTCATTCTTATAGAGCACAAATTTCTCTATAGCCTCATCTTTGATCTTTAGCAAGTACACATAGCAGTACTTCGTACTATCATCAATAAATGTGATAAAGTACTTATTACCGCCTCTTGATTGTGTTGATTTCAAATCACACACATCTGAATGAATCAGATCAAGGGGTTCATTGTTTCTTTCAACATTTTGGAATGATGATCTTGTTAATTTTGCCTCTACACAAGTTTCACAATTATGTTTTGTGTCAATTTGGAATTTTGGTAAGTGGTCCATGTTAATTAATTTCCGCAAGGTATCGTAATTAACATGTCCTAGTCTACCATGCCACAAATTGGAAGACTCAAGCATATAGGTGGAAGATGAAGCTTCATTCATTTTCTTGACTATAGTCATTACATTCATTTTTATCATTCCACCGGTTACATAGCCCTTACCCACAAACATTCCATTCTTGGACAAAACAAGCTTATTAACTCTATCACTATACGGAACCCATGAGTGTTCAGCAGTGCATGAGAGGAGCACAATGTGCGACGATATTATATGCTTATGCCCTCATTTATGCTTTGTTTAACCCTTATTTTTCTAAGATAGAATCATAATATAGTTTAGTGTTAATTTGGTAGAGTTTGGCGAAAAGTTGGTTAAGAATCCGAAAAATGACTAAGTTTGAGAAATCTGGAAAATAATGCAAAATATGTCTTTTTCGTGATTCTGAGATGAGTAAAAATGCGATCTATCCTTGTCCGAATTTAATGAAATTTGGCGTGCTTATTATTCATATACTGAGGAATGTTATGTTAAAATTTTAGATCAATCAGAGTTCGGGAAGTCGCCCAAAAGATGGCTGCAAAACAGCAGTTCGAGCAAACCAATCCAGGGACTTCCAGGATTTTCCTGGGACTGTGTCCCAACTTTGAAACATCAGTCCCGACGACTCACAAGGAATTTGATCGAGCCCTTTTATGTGGAGATGTCTATGTGTATCTAGTTTATCTGAGATTTGGAATCGCATCAATCGGAGCTCCGAGGAGGGAGATATGCCGGAGTTACTACAGCAAGGTCTTTTCCAGCCGATTCCAAGAAGCTACTGCCTCCTTTTCACTATTACTGTTTTCAATGGACCATATGGTGTACAAATGCATATGTGAAGATGGTCCAAGCTTAAGGAAGGAAGGAGGATGACACCAAGCCAAGGCATTGAAGAAAAATACGAAGAAGAAGTTTTCCTAGTCAAGCTAGGAAAAGCTGCCGGAAAAGGCAGATTTGTGCCGGTTTTGTGATAGGCCGGCTGGGGGCATTATTCCACGGATCAAGTTCACCAAATGAAGATGTCAAGACCACATATGAAGTCCATGAAGATGTGAAGCCCAAGCCTTGAAGAAAAATCAGAAAAAGAAAACCTAATTGAACTATGAAAGGAAGGTTTCAAAACCCTAATCTACTAGGTTTTGTGATTGCCTTGTGCAACAAGGGCTGCCGGCACCTATTCTCTATAAATAGGGTCACTTTGTCATTCTGAAAATCATCTCATCTCAAGCATAAAATACTAGCCAAAGCTCTACCAAGTTTCTTAAGCACCAAATACCCAAATACTTAGCCAAAAACACCACCACCACCACTACAAACCGCCGATCCCTTTCACCTTGTCTTCTGCCGATTCTTGTTCCAGCCGAGCACCAAGCAGCAGCAGCCAAGCATCTTTGTCACGTCCTGAGGAGTCTTCAAAGGTTCTAAAAGTGTGATCCACTCCCCCTATGGCTTTTGTATTTGTTGTAGTTTGGTTATATTGTATTAACTCAATTCGATTCTTGGTTTTTATGGAACTTCTATGTAAACCGATTGCATGATTGATGTTTATGTTAAAGTTTTGTGATTTTAACTTGTGGATTTTGTATGTTGGATAATTAGGGCAGTGGTATTAGAAGCATATTTAGGATTTAAATTGGTTAGTAATCTAAGGGTGTGCCTTAAAAATCGAAGCATTAGTTGTGTTTAAAACATTTGTTGTTTAAAGCATGTAAATCTAGATGTTAGGTTTCATCTAACCCGAGTTATAGCAAATAAAACTATATGCCTAACGGTTGTTTTGATTTGTCGTGCTCACTTATGGTAATACCTTAGCTAAAACTTGCATGTTAAATAAGATGATTGACAACCTTGCTTGTTTACATGTTTTCGATTTTAGACTTTTGTGCTTAAATGTTAAAACGCTTAAAACCGGATTAGCATAAACTTTAGGATCGTAGGCGAATAGCATGATCTTCAAACATTAGATGTCTTACAATTGGTTAAAAGGCTAATCGCTCTAATTGTGGTCGAAACTAATTTGAGTCTTGAACATGCTAAATACTTGTTCCTTACTTTCTTGCATGCGAATCTATGTGTTAAAGAGTCTTTTGTGTGAACTGTTTTGTGTGAGAGATGATGATCACTTGTATATAGTAAATTAGGGTTTAATTACGCATATCATTCCCCCAATGTGACGTTTTTGTATATTTGTACATTTTTTTTTTATCTAACAATCTCATATTTCAGGTACCCTTAATCCCCGGCTTAGAACGATCCCTACTTATGTCTATACTACTAACGATTGTAGGGTTTATTATTTGTGTGAGCCTCGCAGCTCACATCAATTTTTGGCGCCGTTGCCGGGGATTATAAAAGCTTGATTTATGTTATTGTTGTGTATATAATGTGCTAGAAATTTTTGTTGTAAAGTTGTAAAGTTGTAATTTTTAGTTTTATTTTGGGATTTTGTAAAGTAGAAATATGCTTCGGCATGTAGAGTTTAAATTTTGGAAGTTGTATGATGTATATCGATGTATGTTGTAACCTAGTTTAATTTCTAGGAAGTTGATAGTGTTGTGTATGTTTGAGTTTATTGTAGTTTCTAAAGTGTAACATGTAGGTGAAGCCTCTTTTGTTGATCTTAACCTAAACCCTTCATACGAATGGTGCCATGTTAGGTATGTTTTTGTGTAGACTGGAAAACGTGGGATACGTCCCCCCCATGCATAAAGACGCTAACTTGGTATTATTTTTATGAGGTTGAGGGCGGCTTTGATCAACACTTGTAGACTGCTAGGACCCGAGTTTGTTTTACAAAGTATGGGGCAAGTTATTTTCATTGATATGGTTCTCAGGTTTGTTTAACTAGATCTCAAGGCCCACAGACTGATGTTCATTCTCGGTGAGTGAGTCGATAGGGGGTTTGCCCTCCGTGGTGTCCAACAACGAGTCCTGCCTGGTTCCTGTAGGGGGTTCGCCCTCCGTGAATCTTAACGACACCGCCTTTGAAAAGTAGAGCACGCTCGACCTAGTCGACAGCTTGTGTCGAAGCATCACCTCACTTTAGACGCTAGAACATAACTTGACATATATGATCTATTTTCTTCAAAGATAAAACAAGTTGTGTGGTTCAAACTCTTGAGGTATATCGGGTAAAGCATGATACTACTGGGGGCTGTATCAGTCCATTGCACCGTTATCTCCTCTGCTCCACGTACTTCGAGAGTTAGAACAAATTTTTAAAAGAAATTAGACTTAGCGATTACATGATCATGGACGTTTCAATTTTTGCTCTTTAATTGCCGAATATATTGATGCTTTGCTGATTGTGTATACCGTGTGCCATTGTTTGAAAGTTGTTGTGTAATTGCCCATGCCGTGGCTTGTAATGATGTATATTCTTGCATTTCTATTTCTTTACGATGTTCTAACTTGTTTAAATGTTGCAAATTTCAGAAAAGTGCATGTCCGAATCTAATATTTGGACACGAGATCATCAAGGCCGATTGCAACGTTTGAACCAAGAACTCGCCATAACTCTATTTGAGCCGTTACCACCATCTTCACCAACTAGTCCATCCGAGCCCTCACCTCCACTTGGTTCGGCAACATCCTTGCCGAGCTCACCTCCCATTAGTTCATCAACGTGTGATCTCGAGAGTCCAGAGTTTGAAGCTTTTGCCGAGCGAGAAGAAGAAGAGAGAATGACTTCAATCCGATCACAGAATGGTCATGTTGCTGGAGCTGGTGTTGTTCCCTCTAATATAGCTTATCTTCCCTTGGAAGCTGACAAGACGGGAGAGATTGAATTGAGGAGTGGATTCCTCCATAAGCTGAAATCGTTTTATGGGATGCCAAGTGAGGACCCTAACAAGCATCTACAGTGGTTTAACTTCACCACGGCGTCTATGTGTCCGAGAGGGACCGATTTGCAACACTTCAAGATGAAGGCTTTTCCGTTCTCATTGGAAGATCAAGCGAAGAAGTGGTTGTTTGAGGTGCCTAATGGTCGCATCATTTCGTGGAATTCTATGATGGATGAGTTCTTGCTAAAGTATTTTCCCGCTTCACGTATCACTGATCTGAGGAAGCAAATTACTAGCGTAAAGCAAGCCGGAGATGAGACTTTCTTCGACTACTACAAGAGGTTTAAGTCCCTAGTATCTTTGTGTCCATCGCATGGCATTAGTGATGGGCTCTTGTTGTAATATTTCTATGAGGGATATTTCTATGGGCAAGCAAGCCGGAGAGAGTTTCTCGATTCGGCCGCAGGAGGAAGCTTTTTGGAGTTGAATGCCGGAGCGGCAAGAAGTTTGTTGGAAGTTCGTGCCTTGAACAACCAACAATTTGGCATGGCACGAGGCAATGTGCAAAGGAATGAGAAAGTGCATGAGACGTCTTCGAGCTCAAAGTTAGAGGAGAAAGTGGATAAGCTCACCGACTTGGTGAGTAATTTGATGAAGAAGCGTGCCATGGTATGTGGTATATGCACCGAAGGCCATGAAACCGAACAATGCCCTCAATTTGGATCGAATGAGGGAGTAGAGGAGTGCAATGCTATTGGCTTTCAAGGAGGCCAACGGTTTGGGAACTTCAATCCGAGGTTCAATGATCATCCTAACTTTTGATGGGCAAACAATGACAATGTGCTTAGGGCACCTATGCAACCGAGAGAAGGAGGAGCACCATATGCGCCGAGGGTACCCTTTGTGCCTCGGCAACCATTTCAGCCGAACTAAGGGAATTATGCAGCCATGCCGAGCCACAACCAAGGAGGGCCGAGCCAAGGCCAAACCGCACCAAGCAATCCCAATTACGATGCTTTGCTCCAATCTTTGTCAAGTGCGACTCAAGCATTGCTCGCGGGGCAACAAAATCAGCAAAAGGACATTGGTGAGCTCAAGACTCAAATGGGCCAAGTTGTAGACTTTATGGGAAGATTTAATGAGCAAGGGAAGTTGCCAAGCAATACGATTCCCAATCCGAGGAACGAGCATGCCAAGGTGATTCAAACTCGAAGTGGAAGAGAGTTGTTTCCCCCAACAAATCCAAAGAAGAAGCGAGTAACATTCGATGTAGTTGAGGAAGCCGAGAGGGCTGCCGGACCTGCAATTGCCGGCAGCCATGATGATGATGGAGAAGAAGGGGCTGCAGCCGGCAATGCTGCAGCCGAGAGAGACCAAACGGCCGGCAGTAAGCATGCAGCCGACAGACAAGCTGCCGAGAAAGAGAAGGCCGGCAACAATGAGAGGAAGAACAAGGGGCTGCGCAACGAGCTTGAGTATGATCCCGCAACATCAGAGAGTGAGTTAGTGCCGAGCCAAGCAAGCAAGGGAGGGGTGCCGACCTCAAGTATTCCATTCCCCTCTCACTTTGCTAAGTCGAAGAAGGATAAGTCCGACGAGGAGGTGTTGGAGATTTTCCGGAAAGTGCAAGTCAACATCCCTTTGTTGGAATGCATTAAGCAAGTACCGAAGTATGCTAAGTTTCTTAAGGAGCTATGCACGGCTAGAAGGCATACGAGGGAGAGTCGTGTGGTGACTATGAGCGAGACGGTGTCGGCCGTTATTCAAAGGAAGTTGCCACCCAAGATGAAGGATCCGGGAAGCTTCAATGTGCCTTGTGTGATAGCCAATACTCGTTTCGAGGATGTGATGTTAGACTAGGGAGCATCGATCAATGTCATGCCACTCAATGTGTACCAAACGTTGAGTATAGGGCCTCTCAAGAAGGACAATGTCATCATTCAACTTGCAGATCGCTCAAGTAAGTATCCAGAGGGTTATGTGGAGGATGTGCTCGTGCAAGTTAACCAATTGATATTCCTTGCCGATTTCTATGTGGTTGAGATGGAGGATTCGCCGGTCAATAGCACTCAATTGCTACTTGGGCGACCATTTATGAGGACGGCACGCACAAAGATAGATGTGGCCGAGGGCAACCTAACTATGGAGTTTGATGGAGAGGTAATCAAGTTCAATGTGTTTGATGCCATGAAATTCCCCAATGTTGATATGAAGGATGGTTGCGTCATTGATGTTTTGGAGGAGGTCGAGCAAGTTATGTCAACCTCGCTCGACGCATAGCAATTAGCGATTGAGCAAGGGGTCGGATTTGACAAGAAGGGAGAACGAGTCACGTATGAGGAAAAGAGGAGCTGCATTGCCGAGCCTAGTAGCATTGCCGAGCGATACATGATGTTGCCGAGCTTAATAGAGGTGTTTGCCGAGCTAGAGGCTCGGCCATATGCCAAAGCTTTTGATTCGTTCTTGTCAATTCCAAGTGCCACAACCAAATTTCGACCAAGTGTGGAAGAGGCCCCAAAGTTAGAACTTAAAGAACTCCCTAGTAACTTGAAGTATGTTTATCTTAGAGAAGAAGATACTCTACCGGTTATTGTGTCTTCAATGCTTAGTGAGAAGCAAGAGATTGAGTTGATAAGTGTGCTTAAGAAGTACAAGACCGCTATAGGTTGGACCTTAGCGGACATCAAGGGAATAAGCCCTACTACATGTGTTCATCGCATCTTGTTAGAAGAAGGAGCTAAGCCGACTACGGAAGCTCAACGTCGACTTCACCCTCCCATGATGAAAGTTGTGAAAGATGAGATTATCAAGTTGCTTGATTGTGGGGTGATTTACCCAATTTCAGATAGTAAGTGGATATCTCCCGTACAAGTAGTGCCGAAGAAGAGTGGTGTAACGGTTGTCAAGAATGAGAAGAATGAGCTTGTACCACAAAGACTTGTAACCGGTCATCGGATGTGCATCGATTATAGGAAGCTCAACGCTATCACATGCCTTTGCCGTTTATGAATCAAATGCTAGAGCGGTTAGCCGGCCATTCTTTCTATTGCTTTCTTGATGGTTATAGTGGCTACAATCAAATCATAATACACCCGGATGATCAAGAGAAGACCACTTTTACTTGTCCATTTGGCATGTTTGTTTATCGACGAATGCCATTCGGTCTATGCAACACACCCGGAACTTTCCAAAGATGTATGTATGCTATCTTCACGGATTTTATTGAAGACATTATCGAAGTGTTTATGGATGACTTTAGTGTGTATGGAGGCACCTTCGATGCATGTTTGAGGAACTTGGAGAAGATACTTGAGAGGTGTGTAGAGACCAATCTTGTGCTCAATTGGGAGAAGTGTCACTCAATGGTCACGCAAGGCATTGTTCTTGGGCACATTATTTCGGCAAGAGGCTTAGAGGTTGACAAAGCCAAAGTGGAGCTAATTCAAGCATTGCCGAGCCCTAGATGTGTTAGAGATGTGAGAAGTTTTCTTGGCCATGCGGGGTTTTATCGAAGATTTATCAAAGACTTCTCTTTAATTGCAAAGCCATTGAGCAACTTGTTCCAAAAGGAGGTGACGTTTGAGTGGTCGGAGGCATGTGAAAATGCTTTTTGCCGATTGAAGTCCTTGCTATGTTCGGCACCGGTATTGATCTCTCCTAATTAGGATGAGCCATTTGAGTTGATGTGTGATGCTAGTGATTATGCACTTGGAGCGGTACTTAGACAATGAATTGTAAAGAAGCCATGAGCCAGTTATTATGCTTCAAGGACTCTTAACGATGCTCAACTCAACTACACAACAACGGAGAAGGAACTCTTAGCGGTAATCTTTGCTTTGGAAAAGTTTCGATCATATCTTTTGAATTCCAAAGTTATTGTTTGTAGTGATCATGCCGCTTTGAGATATCTTATGACAAAGAAGGATGCTAAGCCGAGGCTCATTCGATGGATTCTTTTGCTTCAAGAGTTTGATATTGAGATCAAAGACAAGAAAGGAGTAGAGAATGTTGTAGCCGATCATTTGAGTAGACTTGTAAATGATGTGGATCGGCTGCCCCTATTAGAGTCCTTTCCGGATGAGCAACTTTTTCGACTTGAAGTGCATGAGCCTTGGTATGCCAACATTGCCAATTTTCTTGCTACACGCCGATTCCCCCAAGAGATGCCGAGCCACCTACAAAAAAGGATAAGGAAGCAAGCTCGACACTTCTTGTGGGATGATCCGTACACTTGGAGGCAATGTGGTGATCAAGTTATTCGAAGATGTGTGCCGGAGAATGAGCATCGCTCTATCCTTGCTTTTTGTCATAGTGAAGCTTGTGGTGGGCATTTTGGACCAAAGAAAACGACATTGAAGGTTCTTACTTGTGGTTTCTTTTGGCCTACGATTTTCAAAGATGCATTCATGTTTTGTAAAGCATGTGATAGATGCCAAAGAATGCGGAACATTGGAGCTAGAGACCAAATGCCGCTGGCGCCTATCATTGAGGTATAAATTTTTGATCTTTGGGGTATTGACTTCATGGGACCGTTTCCTTCGAGTAAGGACTTTCTCTACATATTGCTTGCGGTTGATTATGTGCCAAAGTGGATCGAAGCCAAGGCTACACGCACCAACGATGCCAAGGTGGTAGCCGAGTTTCTCAAGACTAACATCTTTTCACGTTTTGGAGTTCCAAGAGTCTTGATTAGCGATGGAGGATCCCATTTTTGTAACCGCACCATTGAAGCCTTATTGAAGAAGTATGGAGTCACTCATAAGGTATCTACACCTTATCACCCCCAAACAAGTGGTATGGCCGAGGTAAGTAATGGAGCGATCAAGCACATACTTGAGAAAACCGTTGGACCTTCAAGGAAGGATTGGAGTGATCGTCTCGATGATGCTTTGTGGGCATATAGGACTGCATACAAGACACCGATAAGTATGTCTCCTTTTCGGTTAGTTTATGGCAAAGCATGTCACTTACCGGTTGAGCTAGAGCACAAAGCATGGTGGGCAATCAAGGCCTTCAACATGAACATATTGATGATGCCGGTCTTCATAAAAAGCTTCAACTCAACGAACTTGAAGAAATACGCAATGAAGCCTATGATGCCGCATGGATTTACAAGGAGAAGACACGAGCGTATCATGATAAGATGATTCGAGGGAAAAAAGTTTGAAGTTGGGCAACAAGTTCTTTTATTCAATTCAAGACTTCGACTCTTTCCGGGTAAGCTTCGTTCTCGATGGGTTGGCCCCTTCATTGTCACTCAAGTTTTTCCACATGGTGCGATCGAGATTGAGAATATTGTGACATCCAAGCGTTTCAAAGTAAATGGCCATCGACTTAAACCTTACTTTAATTCATTCCAACCTTACTCCGTTGAGGCCTCTGATCTCCATGATACCCCACTGTCCACCCAAGCAGTGTCCACTGCCACACCTGTGTCCATCTCTGTCACCAAGAAGCCGGCCAATTTGCTGCCGGCTGCTACAAATGCAACAGCCGCTCCTGCACTACACCTGTCTGAGAGGCAGCATTCTCTACTTTTGTCGGTTGCTACACCTTCTACCGGGCCGAGCTTTAAGCTGAATGCACCTACTACTGTCGAAGAGCTGCCCTGCCTCATTTTTATTCCCCACTGCCGCAGCTCAGCCACCATGACACACTCGCTGCTGCTAGACACACCGGACGTCCAACCATTATTGCTGCTCACTGCCGAGAGGCAGCACTTCATTCCAGCTGCACCTACATCTCCTGCCGGACCTGCCATCGCCGGTAGGATTGACAAGCTGATACAAGAAGCCGGACACACTGCAGCTGCGCTGCCGGATACGCCGGATACGACCGAAACACTGCCGGACACGTTGCATACACCGGACACGCAGAACAATGCCGACACAGCTACAATATGCAACGAACTTCTTGTTGAACTTCTTCATGCCGATTTGAACTACTTTGGAACGAGATGAACAAATGCAATCAACAACGGTGAAGTGTCTAGGCTCTGGACTATAAACACAAAGGGCTACTTGGGAGGCAACCCAATTCGATCAAAGAAAAGTGAAGGAGCCATCACCGAGCGTTTGAAACTTCTAACCCTTCTCTCTTTCTTTGATTTGTGATGATATGTTGTATTATGTTAGACTATTGCATGCTTAGGAAATTCGTTGATATAGATTTATGCTTACATTGAGGGCAATGTAATTTTCTAAGTGTGGGGTGGGATAACGTATTCCGTTTATGTTTTGTTTATGTTTTCGTGTGCTTAGTTTAGAAAAAGAAAATCCACAAAATGATAACACAAAAATAGGGTGTTTAATTTGTTTGTTTCGAGTCTTAGGATGCCCCTAATATGTCAATGATGTTTTTCTCCTCTTTGCATACATAGATGATAGTTGTGCATACAATTAAAATTGTGAGTTTCATGAATTATGTGCATTGGTAGGAGCATGTAGGACTTGTTGATTAACTAAGCATGCATGTTTTAGCTAGTTTATTTCGATAATAACCTATGTGAGCTTTAGAGCCAATTTGCTTTCTTCTTGAGCGATAAAAAGATAAAATTCGATAGATTCGTAGGAAGCATGAAACCTCATAATTCTTTAACTATTCGATGACTATGTGCCATAGCTTTTTAATGAACTCTAGTATGCTATAACTTACTATTGTTGATTTTCAAAACGTTTTTAGTCATAAAATACCTTGATTTTGAAAGTGATTGAAAAAGATCATTTAGGTTTACCACCATTGCCAAATAAAGCATGAGCCATATTTGTGCCCGTCGTGGGACACCTTAGTAAACCCCCTTTGATCCTACGATTAGCCTTTTCTTTCATCACCCTTAAGCACTTTTCATGAGCTTAGTATAGTGATGTCTTTACCTTATGTGTCGGCAAAGCTTGATTTTTGAAGGAGTTTTCGCGTGAAGTGATGAAGAAGAACAAGTGTGGGGTAGACTTAGCTAGAAAATTGTATGAAAATTGTAATTGTGCCGTGCCTAGTAAAAAGAAAACAGAAAATATGTGATTCGGACAGAAAAAGAAAAGAAAAGAAAAGAGAAAAATCAAGTCCGAAAGAAAAGAAAAGAAAGAGGCACGGTTTCAAAAAAAGAAAATTGCTAAGTCTAGTATTGAAAAAGTGTTGTGAATTTGGAGTTTTGTTTGCATGTGAAGGTCTAGCATTGTTATATTTTGACCTTTGTTCATATTCACTATGTTGTGGGGAAGTAAAGAATGAAGGAAGGGTCCAACAAAGATGAAATTCGGCCCTTGATGAGAAGACATAAGGAGATTCGAGATTTGCTAAAGTGCACGGTGACGTTTTGAGCCTCCTTATCCAAATATCGAATACCTCTTAGCCTAGCCCCATTACATCCCTTTTATTGATCTTTTCATGATTCTTAAGATGGTTAAACTTGATTGGTGGAGATTTATCTCAAGAGTAAGCATATGGTTGTGGTTCATTGGTGCATATAGTTATCATATGAGGTTTTTCCATAAAAATTCACAAAGTGCTTTCGTTTCTTTGATATATGCAAGTCACTCTTTGTAATTCATTATCTTTCACTTGCATATACTTATGTGTGAATAACCAGGCTTTGAGAGAAAAGAAGATAGTATGCCTAGTAAGGAGGATTGGATTAGCTTTAACATGTTTACATGCTTACCTTTTGCTCTTATATGTTCATATTGATGCCACATGTTCATGAAGCTCGGAATTTTCGTGCTCAGCATTCTCATGCATTAACTTGAAAGCTATGTGTACATATGAGCCTGAGACAAATTGTTAGGGGCAATAGTTTGTTTAGAGTCTAGTTTAGTTTAGTTTGCTAAGGGACTAGCAAAGGATAAGTGTGGGGTAGTTGATAGGAGCACAATGTGCGACGATATTATATGCTTATGCCCTCATTTATGCTTTGTTTAACCCTTATTTGTCTAAGATAGAGTCATAATATATTTTAGTGTTAATTTGGTAGAGTTTGGCGAAAAGTTGGTTAAGAATCTGAAAAATGACTAAGTTTGAGAAATCTGGAAAATTATACAAAATATCCTTGTCCGAATTTAATGAAATTTGGCGTGCTTATTATTCATATACTGAGGAATGTTATGTTAAAATTTCAGATCAATCAGAGTTCGGGAAGTCGCCCAAACGATGGCTGCAATACAGCAGTTCGAGCAAACCAATCCAGGGACTTCCAGGATTTTTCTGGGACTGTGTCCCAACTTCGAAAAATCATTCCCGACGACTCACAAGGAATTTGATCGAGCCCTTTTTATGGAGATGGCTATGTGTGTTAAATTTATCGAAGACTTGGAATCGCATCAATCGGAGCTCCGAGGAGGGAGATATGCCGGAGTTACTACAGCAAGGTCTTTTCCAGCCGATTCCAAGAAGCTACTGCCTCCTTTTCACTATTACTGTTTTCAATGGACCATATGGTGTACAAATGCATATGTGAAGATGGTCCAAGCTTAAGGAAGGAAGGAGGATGACACCAAGCCAAGGCATTGAAGAAAAATACGAAGAAGAAGTTTTCCTAGTCAAGCTAGGAAAAGCTGCCGGAAAAGGCAGATTTGTGAAGGTTTTGTGATAGGCCGGCTGGGGGCATTATTCCACGGATCAAGTTCCCCAAATGAGGATGTCAAGACCACATATGAAGTCCATGAAGATGTGAAGCCCAAGCCTTGAAGAAAAATCAGAAAAAAGAAAACCTAATTGAACTATGAAAGGAAGGTTTCAAAACCCTAATCTACTAGGTTTTGTGATTGCCTTGTGCAACAAGGGCTGCCGGCACCTATTCTCTATAAATAGGGTCACTTTGTCATTCTGAAAATCATCTCATCTCAAGCATAAAATACTAGCCAAAGCTCTACCAAGTTTCTTAAGCACCAAATACCCAAATACTTAGCCAAAAACACCACCACCACCACTACAAACCGCAACACTAAAACAACAACAAAACAAAAAATCACTTACTAAATCAAAATCACTAAAACTCAAAATCAACTCAACTAAAACTCAAAATCAACATATATACACATATACGTACCTATATATAGCTCCACAATGTAAGAGAGGACGGATTTCAACAATACCCACAGATTTTTCACTCTTTCTCCCGTTTTTTTTTTCGTTTTTTTTAAATGAGCAGCTGCTGTCTAGATCTGAAAATATATAGACTTATAGCCGACGAGAATGTCAATTTCTTCGGCCAAAATTACAAAAAATTTTCGTCGGCTAATATTTCAGAGAAAGGCCGACGAAAATCCAAATCGTCGCCTGAAATCTGAATATAGCCGACGATTTTTGTTTACACCAACGAAAAAAAAGGATCGTCGGCTATTCCCAAACTATGGCCGACGATTTTGTTTTTCTACCGACAAAAAATAAAATCGTTGGCTATTCTATGGAATTACCGACGAAATTTTTAGTCGTCGGCCGTGTTTTTTTTTTTTCGTCGGGAAAAGTCTTTTTTCTGGTAGTGTAAAGGACTATAAACAATTAAGCGCTTCATGGGAGGCAACCCATTTCAACCAAAATTGTGAAGGAGCCGTCTACGAGAGTTTGCATTTTCTAATCCCCAAACTCTTTTTGGTTGAATTGTATAAATGGAGATATGTGATTTATCATGTGTTTAGAAATTACAACATTATTTTGATCTACATTGAGGACAATGTAATTTTCTAAGTGTGGGGTAGTGATACATGTTTCCATGTTTTTGTTATATTTATTTTAGTTTGTTTCGAGTATTTTGTTTCATTTAGTTTAGTTTGTTTCGAGTCAAAAGAAAAATACAGAAAAATTTAAAAATTTTCGTTGCTTTTAGTTAAGATCGAGTCTTAGATGCCCCTAAAAGAGTCGATGATGATTATATTTTTGAATACATAGATGATTGTTTTGCATAATCATAAGAATTAATTGTGAGTTTCATAGATATTGTGATTGGTATGAACATGTGAGATTATGATTGACATACAATAAAGCATGCATGTTTGAGTTAAATTGTTTCCATAATATCCTATGTGAGCTTTTGTACCCAAATACTTTCTTCTTGTGCGTAAATGATAACATACATGGCAGAAATTTGTCTAAACTTCATCATTCTTTGATTATTCAATGATTGTATCATAGATTTTAATGAACTCTAGAATGCTAGAACTCACTCTTGATGATTTTTGAGACGATTATTCATTAAATGCCTTGATTTTAAAAGGGATTGAGAAGATCTAACTAGAATTACGACCAAAGCCAAATAAAGCATGTGCTTAATTTGTGCCCGTTGTGGGACTCTTTAGTTTTAACCCCTTTGAGCTTACATTGAGCCTATCTTTCATCACCTTATACATATTCCATATGCTTAGAATAACTATACCTTTACCTTTGTTCTCAAGACTTGGTAAAGCTTATTATCATGGAATTGTAACTTGGAGTGATGTTGTGAAACAACTGTGGGGTGAACTTAGCATTGTTTATAAATTGATGAATGCCGTGCCTAAAAGAAAAGAAAAGAAAAACAATTCGGACAAAAAAATACAAAGAGAAAAATGTTAGTACGAAACAAAAAAAAAAAGGAAGGCACGGTTTCAAAGTGATTTTTGCTAAGTTCATTGTGAAATTGGAGTTTGTTTGAAAATTGAAGGTCTATCATTGTACACATGACCTTTGTTCGATTTCACTATGTTTGGGAAGAAAAGAATGAAGAATGGGCCCAACAAGTTGAAACTTGGCCCTTGGAGTGAACTCATAAGGAGCATTGATCTCTCATGATTCTTAAAATAGGTGAATTTTGTATGTGGAGATTATCTCAAGAGTTGAGCTTATGGTTTTGGTTCATGCACATGATTGTTATTATTCTATTCACAAAGTGCCTTTATTTGATGAAATATGCAAGCCATTTGATGTCTTACAATCTATTCTCTTGCATATACTTTTAGTGAATATTGTCATATCATGAGTGAAAAGAAGACAGTATGCCTAGTGAGGAGGATTGAATTAACTTGACATGTTGACATGCTTATTTTCTCACTTCTTACTTGTTCATGCCATGAAACATGTCTATGACGCTTGGGATTATTGTCCTTACATTTGGATGCTTAACTTGAAAGTTATGCGTTTAAAAGATCCTGAGACATTCATTTAGGGGCAGCAGCAGTAGTAGTAGAGTCTTTTGTTTTGTTTTGCTAAGGGACTAGCAAAAGATAAGTGTGGAGTAGTTGATCGGAGCATTATATGCGACGTTCTTCATACGTTTTTACCCCCATTTATGCAATGCTTAACCCTTATTGTTGTATTATAGAGTCGTTTAGTCGAGTCAGGAGTCTTTGGTAGAGTCGGTTTGTGAAATGAGCTAAAACGTTTAAACACGCTGAATTTGTAAGAGTTTGAGTTGAACTAGGATTCTTAAGTCAAGAGTTTGATTCAAAGTAGGACTCCTTATGCAAATAAGAGTCTTAATCAGTTTAGGAGTCTACAATGTCTCGTCGTTTCTGAAAACGTCGAAAGTTCTAAGAGTTTCAATCAATGTAGAACTCCTTGTTGAACCAGGAAATCCTGAGTGAATCAGGAATCATACTCATAATAATTCTCCTACATTTTATCTTGTCTTTTTAATATTTCTTCTCTCTTATTTTCAGGAATTAAATGAGGAAATTCGGTGGAGAAAACAAAGAAGAAATCAGGCAGAAATTATTACCTATTGTCGAATGCAAGAGAAGAGTTGCAATGCAACTTGGACAAGAAGAGAGGATGAATTAAATCAAGGATAAATGGAAGAGATATTGCAAGGATATTCAGTAATTATCCAAGGGTAATTCAGCAACAAATTCAAGAGAAAAGGAAGAGATAATTCAGAAAAAGAAGAAGAAAAATCGGAAGAAACCCTGATTAAATTCAACAGAATTCCTGTGCACATCATCCAACTTCCACGGACTCTCCAAGACACTTCGAACCAAATGGCGTGCCACATATGGATGGAAAGCTACGGGAGTCTAGTTTCCAAATCATCTCAATAGCTATTTTCTAGAGACAGTTATGATGTAATCAATGCACGGAGCTCATTCTGCCGAATTCAGAAAATCAAGGAAAACCTAAACCAATTCGGTTTTGGTTTGTGGCCAGCTTCTCTAGGTTATTTCCTCTATAAATAGCCATGTAATAGTCAGAAAAAGATATCATATCTCTCACCTTCACAACACCAAAGCTCTGTGATAGGAGCATAATATGCGACGTTCTTAAAGTGTTTTACCCTCATTTATGCAATTGTTTATCCCTTATTATTGTTTTATAAAGTTGTTTAATTGAGCCGATATATGAAATGAGCTTAAATGTCGAAATATGATGATTTTATGAAGAGTTTGATTCAAAGTAGGACTCCTTGTCACATCAGGAATCCTAATTAGTTCAGGAGTCTACAATGGCTCAACGTTTCTCAAAACGTCGATGGTTTAAAGAGTTTCAGTGAAAGTAGAACTCCTTGTAGAACCAGGGAACGTAAATGAAATCAAACTCTTACTCCAATTAATTTCAACATACATTATTATTATTTTTCTAATATCTATTTTCTCTTATCTATTTTCAGGAAATTAAACAAAAGGAATTTGGATTTAAATGAGAAGCATGCTGAGTACATGCCATAAAACTTGTCAATCAAGAAACATGGAAAGCATGCCGTGCACATGAAGAGGAGAAGAAGAATTCGGATTACATGAGAAGAAGAATTCGGATCGAAGAAGGAAAGCTTGTTTCCGAAATTAAAAGAAGAAAACCTAAATGAATCTAGACTTGATTCCATGCACATTCATTTAGGTTTTGTGCCAAATTAAAGAAAGTATTGAGGAGTGAAATTTTCAGTAATATTCAAGGGAATTTCGGCATCAATTAAAGAAATAATAGAAGACTTACCATGCAAGTAAAGAGGAAGAAGAATTCGGCACAAACACTTTGTGCCGAACCCTAATGCACCCTTTGCCGAAAGTTAAGAGATAAAACCCTAGCTCTTCCTCTCTCCTATAAAAAGGGTACGGCTTCTCTAAAGAAATCATCTCTTTCTCTCACCAAATTCTAGCCGAAACTCTCACAGAAATTTATCAAAGCCGAACCACCACCACCTTTCCAAATCGCAACTCTTCATCTTCGAATTCATCCTTTGCCGAAACATCTTCATGATAGGAGCACAATGTGCGACGATATTATATGCTTTTGTCCTCGTTTATGCTTCGTTTAACCCTTATTTATCTAAGATTGAGTCATAATTTAGTTTAGTGTCAATTTGGTAGAGTTTTTATCAAATTCGAAAACTCATTCCCGACGACTCACAAGGAATTTGGGCGAACTGTTTTATATGGAAGTAGCTATGTGTGTCTAGTTTATCTGAAACTTAGAATCACATCAATCGGAGATCCAAGGAGGGAGATATGCCATAGTTACTACAACAAGGTCTTTTCTGCCGATTCCAGGATGCTACTGCCTCCTCTTCGCAATTTCTGTTTTCGATGGATCATATGGTGTACAAATGCATATGTGAAGATGGTCCAAGCTTAAGGAAGGAAAGAGGAAGACACCAAGCTAAAGCAATGAAGAAAAAGATGAAGAAAAGTGGCTCTCCTAGTCAAGCCAGGAGATGTTACCAATCGGCAAGCCTTTGCTGCCGATCTGCATGCCGGCAGGTTTTGGGGCATTTTCGGTGGATCAAGACTTATCAAATGGAGTCCAAAGATTATTCAAGAAGTCCATGAAGATGTGAAACCCAAGCCTTGAAGAAAAATTCAGAAAAAGAAAACCTAATTGAACTATGAAAGGAAGGTTTCAAAACCTTATTCCACTTGGTTTTCTGATTACCTTATATAACAAGGGCTGCCGGCACCCTTTTCTCTATATATAGCCTCACTTTGTCATTCTGAAAATCATCTCATCTCAAGCATAGAATACTAGCATAAAGCTTTACCAAGTCTCTCAAGCACCAATACCCAAATAGAAAGCCAAAACCCATCACCACCACCACCACAAACTGCCGTACCTCTCACCTTGGTTTTTCTGCCGATTCTTGTTCTTGCCGAGCACCAAGCAGCAGCAGCCGAGCACCATATTGTCATGCTTTGAGGAGTCTTCAAGGTTTCTAAAGTGTGATCCATTCTCCCTATGGCTTTTGTATTTATTTATGTTTGGTTATCTTATAAGAACTTGTTTCAATTCTTGGTTTTTGCTAAACTGTTGTATGAACCGATTTATTGAAGTTTGTATAAGTTGTTTCGTTATTTTAACTTGTGTTTTTTTGTATGTTTGATAATTAGGGCAGTGGTATTAGAAGCATGTTTAGGATTTAAATTGGTTAGTAATCTAAGGGATGTGACTTAAAAACTGAAGTATTAGTATTGGCTGGATGTAAGTAATACTGCATTCCTATTTAAAATATAACTATGATGAATTTAGATTAAGCAATGAGAAAACATGAACTGACTTGCTTGTGTAGTCATTGAATCCATCTTTATCTTCTTCTAGATAACACTCTTTTGTCTCTCTGATGGGATAATACATGTATGAGGATATTTATAGTGTTCTAGGAGGGATCAAAATCAGTCTAATAATCAGTTACAAGAGTAACTGTTTGTAACTGTTATCAGTTAGTTTCTTCCATCAAGAAACCAACAAATAACTACCTATCTTTATCTGATTTATCCTAATAACTTTACTTAGAATATATATATATATATATTCCAACAAATAATTTTTACACAGATAACTTATTCGATTAAGTCAAAATATATAAGTGCAAATAAACATCAAGAGTTCTATTAAGTTTAGTACTTGTTTACAAACCATATCAGTTCATATATATAATCCTAGTTCTAAATAGCTGTTAAGCTTACATTCTCCCACTGAACTAGGAGTATATATATAAACATAGGATTCATAAACAGATACATCTAAAGATGCGCATTTGAACCCTTAAAATTATCTGTTTCAAAAATCCTGTCAACTGAGTTTAACTAAGATGAACTGTAAAAGTATATGATGAATTGAAAATTCATCTATCCCTTACAATCACATTTCACCAAACTAAGTTACATGGATTACCACTAGTAAAATTATGTTTGATATGAAACAATCGAATTCAAACATAGTGATCCTGATGACTGTAATAAAACTGCATACTATACTGATATAAAACCAGCAATTACTAAATGTATACTAATGAAATTATGCAGTAATATGTAGGATAAGAATATTCACTATTACATGAACTTCTTCTAATAGTGACTGATATAATCATTATATATAAGTACTGATCCACAATATTACATAATAGAATCATAGTAATTATAATTATCTTAATGTTAATCATCGAAACTACTTAATACTCCCATATGTTTCACATGCTCAACAAACACTGAAACTGGCAAAGCTTTAGTTAGAGGATCTGCAAGTTGCTCCTTTGTGCCAATCTTTGCTACTTCAATCTCTCCATCTCTGACACTTTCTCTAACTGAAAAATATTTCACATCAATGTTTCATGAGGCTGAAGTCCTCCTATTGTTCTTTGAAAAGAAAACTGCTGCTGCGTTATCACAGTATACCACCAATGGTCTTTCAATTGAATCTACCACTTTCATCTTTGCTATGGAATTCCTTAACCACAAGGCATGAGCAATTGCCTCAAAAATTGCTATGTATTCTGCTTGAAAAGATGAAGCGGCTGTCAAGGATTGCTTGTTTGTCTTCCATGAGATAGCTCCCCCTGCAAGCATGAATATGTAACCTGATGTTGATTTCAAGTCATCTATATCCTGCTTATAAGAAGCATCTGTGTAGCATTCAACTTGTAGTTCCACTTCTTCATTTCTTCTATAGACAAGCATATGATTTCTTGTTCCACTCAAGTATCTCATTACCTTCTTCCCTGCAACCCAATGTTCATATCCTGCGTTTGACTGATATCTTGACAGCATGTTTATTGCAAAACTGATGTCTGGTCTAGTGCACACTTGTGCATACATCAGACTTCCAACTAATCTTGCATATGGAACATTTTCCATTTTCTTTCTCTCTAGATTGTTCTGTGGACATTGCCCTTTTTGCAGCTTATCACCCTTAGAAATTGGTGTTGTTCCAGACCTACATTCCTCCACCCCAAATCTCTGTAAAATTATGTCTATATAATTTTTCTGTGACAGCCCCAACATTCCTCTACTTCTGTCCCTACTTATCTCAATACCAAGCACATAATGTGCTTCCCCCATATCCTTCATATCAAATTGTTCCATCAAGAAACTTTTTGTAGCTTTCAACAATCCCACATCACTGCTAGCTAGTAATATATCATCCAAATACAAAACTAGAAAAATAAAACTGCTCCCACTGATCTTGCTATACACACATTCATCCAATTTATTTTCTTCAAAGCCAAAACTAGTGATCACAGCATCAAATTTTAAAGAATTAATTTCAGTTTACCTACTTGAACTTTGGTTGAATCATCACTTCACTCCCTATACTTTTGATTTAATCAACTACACCCCTATACTTTCTAAATTAATCAACTAATACTAATTTTGTAAATTCCGTACAAACGATCTATCAATACCAAAGGGTTTTTTGTATCTTTTCCCTACATTAATGCACCGTTACCATATTACGATTATAAATAAAGTTAAACAAATCATATAATCAAGTTGAACAATAGACAATAAACAAAAACAAATTATATATGGTAAAACAAAAAGAAATCACCATATATGATTTGTTTTCTATTGTTCAACTTGATTATATGAATTGTTTAGCCTTGTTTATAATCGTAATATGGTAACGGTGCATTAATGTAGGGAAATGGTACCAAAAAGCCTTTGGTATTGATAGATTGTTTGGACAAAATTACAAAATTGGTATCAATTGATTAATTTAGGGAAGTACAGGGGTGTAGCTGATGAAATCAAAAGTATAGGGACTGAAATGATGATTGAGTCAAAGTTCAAGTAGGTAAACTGAAATTAATTCAATTTTAAATACCACTGCCTAGATGCTTGCTTTAAACCATAAATTGACTTTTTAAGCTTGCATACCTTGTCTGCATCTTCATTAAATCCTTCAGGCTGCACCATGTAGATATCTTCTAGTAAATCTCCATTCAAGAAGGCTGTTTTAACATCCATCTGATGTAGTTCAAGATCAAAATGTGCAACTAAAGCCATCATCACTCTAAATGCATCCTTGGTTGAAACAGGTGAGAATGTTTCATTGTAGTCTATGCCTTCTTTCTGATTGTATCCCTTTGCTACTAGCCTTGCCTTGTATCTTTCTATCTTGCCATCTGCATTTCTTTTGGTCTTGAAAACCCATTTGCATCCAATTGGTTTCACTTTTTCAGTTTTATCCACCAATTCCCAAACTCCATTCTGTGACATGCTCAAAAGTTCATCTTCCATTGCAAGTCTCCATTTATGACTATTTACAGATTGCATAGCCTCCTTTACAGTCAATGGATCATTTTCTTCCCCTAAATCAAATTCTATAGCAGTAAGATATAAATGATAATCATCAGGGATGACAGATTTCCTTACTCTTTCTGATCTTCTCAATGGCACAGGTTCATTTACAGCTGCTTCTTGAATTACTTCATTTTGTTGAATGTCATTTGCTCCCATCATAGCATCTGCTTGAAGAACATCTGCATTTATATTTGCTGCAATTTGATTTTCCAGAATAACTGGTTGTACTACATCTTCAATCTCAGGAGAAACATTTTGTTGCACAAATTCTGGGTACACAAACCATTCTTCCATATCAAGGTATTGACTATCTGCTGAACCATCATCCATTATGATTTCACTTTGATCAAAAACTTCATCAAAAAATGTTGCCCTGTGTGTCTCAAAGATCCTGTTATGCCTTCCATTACAGTAGAACTTGTAACCTTTTGATTTCTCTGAATATCCAACAAAATAAGCACTGACTGATCTAGATTCCAGTTTGTCATTTTGATTGTTGTAGATTCTTGCTTCAGCCTGACATCCCCAAACATGCATATGATTAACACTAGGCTTTCTTCCACACCAATTTTCAAAAGGAGTGTTGTTGATGACTTTGCTTGGAGTTCTATTGCATATGTAATTTGCTGCCTTCAATGCTTCCCCCCATAAAAATCTTGGCAGCCCTGATCTACTGAACATGCTTCTTACCATTCCCATGAGAGTTCTATTTCTTCTCTCACAAACACCATTCTGCGGTGGTGCGTATGGGGTAGTATATTGAGCAACTATACCACACTCTTGAAGATACATGGCAAATGACCCTTTATGTTTCCCTTTTTTCTGAATATTTTCCATAGTACTCACCCCCACGATCTGATCTGACAATCTTAATAAGCCTTTCTGTTTGTCTTTCAACTTCTGTTTTGAAAATTTTAAAAACTTCTAGCACTTGAGATTTTTCAGAAAGCAAATAAACAAAACAGTACCTTGAAAAGTCATCTATGAATGTAACAAAATAAGAATTTCCACATATAGTTTCCACAACAAAAGGTCCACACACATCAGTATGTATGATATCTAATAAACCAGTAGCCCTTTTTGAAGAAAACTTTCTAATATTAGTCATCTTTCCTTTCATGAAGTCTACACAAGTATCAAAATCATCAAAGTTTAATGCAGGAAGTATATCTTGTTTCACAAGATCATGCAGCCTTGATTTTGAAATATGTCCTAAACGCTTCTGCCACAGGTAAGATGATGTATGCTGTGAAAACTTTCTTTTAATGCCAACAGATTTTGTTACATGAAAAATAGAATGATTTTTCACAGAATTATTGATGCAATTTACATGCCAATAACCATCAATTAAAGTTGCATCACCAAAACAGACAGAATTTTTATATAAACACATAACCTTATTATTACTTGAAAAGCTAAAATCATCATCCAATACAAATTGAGAACCAGATATTAGGTTTCTCTTTATTTTAGGAATACAATACACATTAGATAATTCTAACACAAATCTATTTTTAAACAACAATTTGACAATTCCTACAGCTTGAACTTCTACTTGTTCTCCACTTGCAGTATATACTTTAGTTTCATTCCTTCTTGGGATTGTTATTCTTGATAATCCCTGCATGGAATTCACAATGTGGATCAGTGAACCAGTATCAAACCACCAAGAATTGCCAACAGAAAAATCATTTGACTCAACAGAAAACACAGATTTTAAAATAAAATTACCTTTCTTATTCAGCCAATTCTTGAAACCCTCACAGTCCTTCTTAAAGTGACCAGTCTTCTTGCAAAAGAAGCATTTCATTGGACCATGATTCTAAATAGGCTTCCCTTTATTCAGATCAGATTTCCCTCTAGAACTGGAGGCACCATTCTTATTGCCAAAGTATTTTCCATGATATTTCTTTGGCTTTTTGATGTAATTGATGCTTACAGCTTTTCTCCTTTTTATCTTGTCCTCTTCTTCCAGCACACAAATGGAGATCAGTTTGTTGAGGCTCCATTTTTCCTCCTGTGTGTTGTAGAGGCTCTTGAGATGACTGTATTCATCGGGGAATGAGTTCAGCAGCAAAGTCACCAAGAATTCTTCATCAATATTGATCTTCAATCCCCTCAGCTTTTCAGCAAGGTTTGCCCGATGCATAATGTACTCCCTTATACTTCCAGTGCCATTGTATCTCATTCCAGTCAGTTGGCTCATCACCCTGCTTGTTTCAGCTTTATCAGATGTCTTGTACTTTTCAGCAATTGAGTCATAGTACACCTTTGCAAATTCAGAACTTGGTATTTCCCTTGACAGCATCATTCATGCTTCTCTTAATGCATATCATGGCCATCTTGTTGTGCTTCACCCATTTCAGATACCTTTCCTTGACGTCCTTGGATGCATTTTCTGTAGGTTCATCTTGTGGTTCTTGTTTGAGTACACCATCTATATCCAGCATTGCTAAATTGAGTTCAATATCTGCCTTCCACTTTTGATAATTCAGTCCATTGAGCACTTGGTACTGATTGATATTCAGTGGAAAATTCATGGCTGTAATGAATTTGAACTTAAAATCAGTTACACTTGATAACTTAATTGCATACACACATATATGAATCCAGCAGTTACCAGATACTAGAGAATTTTATGTTATGCATATCCCAGATGTTAATTCAAGATAGAAGAAACATTTAATTCAGTCTATATGATCAGACAATATGCATATTAACTACAAGAATTTGGCATCATTTGTGATACACTCATCTTTTAGTTAATGCAAGTTTATAGATGATCTGATATGAATCATGGTTTATAAATTTTAACCGCTTTGGAAGTTAAAATAATTCCAGATCCAGGTTTTCTTTACTTATTCCTTTCCAGATGCAATTCTACATGTGTATATTCGACTAATTTGTCAGTATTGAATATATACATTCAAGAAACACAGTTTTGAAGGAAACAAAATTGCTTTATGCATATTTCTATGTAAAACTTGGCTACTGTGATAGCATCTAGTAATAACACAGAAGAATGCAACTGTATATACATATAATTGCATATAAGAACATATATGACCATTCAATTCCAGAACTAGCATTTCAAATTATATTTGCAGCACTATGTTAAACATGTAATCATATTCATATCAGATGATAAAAGGTCCCAGATCAATAAACAAGTCTAATTCATGCATATTACTAATCCAAATTCGAGCATAGTCTGCTCTGATACCAAATGTAAGTAATACTGCATTCCTATTTAAAATATAACTATGATGAATTTAGATTAAGCAATGAGAAAACATGAACTGACTTGCTTGTGTAGTCATTGAATCCATCTTGATCTTCTTCTAGATAACACTCTTGTGTCTCTCTGATATTGCATGATGGGATAATACATGTATGAGGATATTTATAGTGTTCTAAGAGGGATCAAAATCAGTCTAATAATCAGTTACAAGAGTAACTGTTTGTAACTGTTATCAGTCAGTTTCTTCCATCAAGAAACCAACAAATAACTACCTGTCTTTATCTGATTTATCCTAATAACTTTACTTAGAATATATATATATATATATATATATATATATATATATATATATATATATATATATTCTAACAGATAAGTTTTACACAGATATCTTATTCGATTAAGTCAAAATATATAAGTGTAAATAAACATCAAGAGTTCTATTAAGTTTAATAGTTGTTTACAAACCATATCAGTTCATATATATAATCCTAATTCTAAATAGCTGTTAAGCTTACACTGGAAGCATGTAAATCTAGATGTTAAGTTTCATCAAACTAGAAAACATGAATAATTCATACTCGTAGTTGTCTTGGTTTGTGTTTTCGCCTAGAGTAAAACCCTTAGAACTTGCATGTTAAATAAGATGATTGACAACCTTGCTTGTTTGCATGTCTTCGATTTGTGATTCATATTCTTAATTGTTAATCATGTAAAATCGGTTAGCATAACCTTAGGATTATACTCGTAGTTAATCTTAAGAACTCTAGCAATCAAACGATTAGATGACCTCGTAGGATCTAGTTGGGATCGAAACTAATTTGAGTCTTGAACATGCTAAATACTTGTCTCTTACCTTCTTACATGCAAATCTACTAGTTAAAGAGTCTTTTGTGTGAACTGTTTTGTGTGAGAGATGATGATCACTTGTATATAGTAAATTAGGATTTAATTTCGTGTTTATTTTCATATTCTTAGTATTAGGGGCAGCAAGCTGCCGACGCCTATACCTTCCCCCCATTGTGACGTTTTATGTATTTATGTATATATTTGTCTGACAATCTCATGTTTCAGGTACCCTTAATCCCCGGCTTAGAACGATCCCTACTTGCTTATACTACTAACGATATTTTGTAGGGTTATTATTTGTGTGAGCCATCAATTTTTGGCGCCGTTGCCGAGAATTATAAAAGCTTGAATTATGTTATTGTTGCGTATATATGTTGCTGAAAATTTTTGTTGTATATTTGTAAGGTTGTAATTTTTAGTTTTATTTTGGGATTTTGTAAAGTAGAAATATGCCTCGGCATGTAGAGTTTAAATTTTGGAAGTTGCATGATGTATATTGATGTATGTTTGTAATTACTTAGTTTAATTTCTAGGAAGTTAGTAGTTTTGTATATGTTTGAGTTTATTGTAGTTTCTAAAGTGTAACATGTAGGGAGAAGCCGCTTTTGTTGATCTTAGCCTTAACCCTTCATACGAATGATGCCATGTTAGATCCGTTTTTTATGTAGACTGCGAAACGTGGGATACGTCCCCCCCCCCACGCATACGAGCGATAACTTGGCAGACCCATTTTTATGAGGTTGAGGGCGGCTTTGATCAACACTTGTAGACCGCTAGTGACCCGAGTTTGTTTTACAAAGTATGGGGCAAGTTAGTTTCATTGATATGGTTCTCAGGTTTGTTTAACTGGATCTCAAGGCCCACAGACTGATGTTCATTCTCGGTGAGTGAGTCGATAGGGAGTTCGCTCCCCGTGGTGACCAACAACGAGTCCTGCCTGGTTCCTGTAGGGGGTTCGTCCTCCGTGAATCTTAACAACACCGCCTTTGAAAAGTAAAACACGCTTGAACTAGTCAATAGCTTGGGCCGAAGCATCACCTCACTTTAGACGCTAGAAGATAACTTGACATATGTGATCTATTTTCTTCAAAATAAAAAAATTTGTGTGGTTCGAACTCTTGAGGTATATCGGACTAAGCATGACACTACCGGGGGCTGTATCAGTCCATTGCACCGTTAACTCCACTGCTCCACGTACCTCGAGAGTAGAACAAATCTTAAAAGAAATTAGACTTAGCGATTACATGATCATGAACGTTTCAATTTTTAACCTCTATTGCCGATGCTTGCTTAATTGTGTATGTGTGTGCCATTGTTTGAAAGTTTTTGTGTAACTGCCAATGCCGGGGCTTGTAATGATGTATATCCTTGCTTTCTATTTCTTTACGAAGGTTCTAACTTGTTTAAACGTTGCAAATTTCAGAAAAGTGCATGTCCGAATCGAAACTTTGGACACGAAATCATCAAGGCCGATTGCAACGTTTGAACCAAGAACTCGCCATTACTCTATTTGTGCCTTTACCACCATCTTCACCGAGCAGTCCATCCGAGCCATCGTCTTCATTTGGTTCGGCAACATCCTTGCCGAGCTCACCGCCCATTATTTCATCGACTTGTGATCTTGAGGCACCCGAGTTTGAGGCCTTTGCCGAGCAAGAAGAAGAGGAAGAAAGAATGACTTCAATTCGATCTCAGAATGACCATGTTGCTGGAGCCGGAGTTGCTCCATCGAATATAACTTATCCTCCTTTGGAAGCTGACAAGACTGGAGAAATTGAATTGAGGAGTGGATTCCTCCATAAGTTGAAATCGTTTTATGGGATGCCAAATGAAGACCCTAACAATCATCTACAGTGGTTTAACTTCACCACGGAGTCTATGTGTCCACGAGGGACCGATTTGCAACATTTCAAGATGAAGGCTTTTCCGTTCTCATTGGAAGATCAAGCGAATGAGTGGTTGTTTGAAGTGCCTAATGGTCGCATCATTTCGTGGAACTCTATGATGGATGAGTTCTTGCTCAAGTACTTTCCCGCTTCACGTATCATTGATCTGAGGAAGCAAATTACTGGCGTGAAGCAAGGCGGAGATGAGACTTTCTTCGACTACTATAAGAGGTTCAAGTCCCTTGTCTCTTTGTGTCCATCGCATGGCATTAGCGATGGACTCTTGTTACAATATTTCTATGAGGGATTGCGCATCATGGAGAGAGAGTTTCTTGACTCGGCCGCGGGAGGTAGCTTTTTGGAGTTGAATGCCGGAGCGGCAAGAAGCTTGTTGGAAGTTCGTGCATTGAACAACCAACAATTTGGTATGGCACGAGGCATTGTGCAAAGGAATGAAAAAGTGCATGAGACGTCTTCGAGCTCAAAGTTAAAAGAGAAAGTTGACAAACTTACTGAATTGGTGAGTAATTGGATGAAGAAGCGTGCCATGGTATGTGGTATTTGCACCGAGGGCCATGAAACCGAACAATGCCCTCAATTTGGATCGAATGAGGGAGTAGAAGAGTGCAATGCTATTGGCTTTCAAGGAGGCCAACGGTTTGGGAACTTCAATCCGAGGTTCAATGATCATCCTAACTTTCGATGGGCGAACAATGATAACGTGCTTAGGGCACCGATGCAACCGAGAGAAGGAGGAGCCGCACATTTTGCGCCGAGGGCACCCTTTGTCCCTCGACAGCCTTTTCAGCCGAACCAAGGTAACTATGCCACCTTGCCGAGCCATGTTTTGCCAAATCATGTTCAAGGAGGGCCGAACCAAGGCCAACCCAGACCAAGCAATCCCAACTACTATGCATTGGTCCAATCTTTGTCAAGTGCGACTCAAGCGTTGCTCGCGGGGCAACAAAATCAACAAAAAGACATTGGTGAGCTCAAGACTCAAATGAGTCAAGTAGTGGACTTCATGGAGAGATTTAATGAGCAAGGAAAGTTGCCTAGCAATACGATTCCCAACTCGAGGAACGAGCATGCCAAAATAATTCAAACTCGAAGCGGAAGGGAGTTGTTGCCTCCAAAGAGTCCAAAGAAGAAGCGAGTACCACATGTGATCGAGGAAGAAGAAAGGGATGCCGGACCTGCCATTGTCGGCAGCCATAACGACGGAATTGGAGGCGTAGCAGCACACAATGCTGCTATCGGCAGTGCAGCCGAGAGGGCTGCTGCCGAGCAAGAGAAAGCCGCCAGCGGCAAGGCTACCGAGAAGAGGATTGCCGAGCGCGAGAGGCTGCGCTACGACCTTGAGCGTGATCCCGCGACATCGAAGAATGAGTTAGTGCCAAGCCAAGTGAGTAAGGGAGGGGTGCCAACTTCAAACATTCCATTCCCTTCTCGCTTTGCTAAGTCAAAGAAAGATAAGTCCGACGAGGAGGTGTTGGAGATTTTCCGAAAAGTGCAAGTCAACATCACTTTGTTGGAATGCATTAAGCAAGTACCAAAGTATGCTAAGTTTCTTAAGGAGCTATGTACGGCTAGGAGGCATACAAGGGAGATTCGTGTGGTGACTATGAGCGAGACGGTATCGGCCGTTATTCAAAGGAAGTTGCCACCAAAGATGAAGGATTCGGGAAGCTTCAATGTGCCTTGTGTGATAGGCAATACTCGTTTCGAGGATGTGATGTTAGACTTGGGAGCATCGATCAATGTCATGCCACTCAATGTGTACCAAACGTTGAGTATAGGGCCTCTCAAGAAGGACAATGTCATTATTCAACTTGCGGATCGCTCAAGCAAGTATCCGGAGGGCTATGTGGAGGATGTTCTTGTGCAAGTTAACCAATTGATATTCCCCGCCGATTTCTATGTGGTTGAGATGGAAGATTCACCGGTCAATAGCACGCAATTGCTACTTGGTCGACCATTTATGAGGACGGCACGCACAAAGATAGATGTGGCCGAGGGCAACCTAACTATGGAGTTTGATGGTGAGGTGATCAAGTTTAATGTTTTTGATGCCATGAAATTTCCCAATGCCGATTTGAAGGATGGTTGCGCCATTGATGTTTTGGAGGAGGTCGAGCAAGTTATGTCAACCTCACTCGATGCATAGCAATTAGCAATTGAGCAAGGGGTCGGATTTGACAAGAAGGGAGAACGTTGCCAAGCTTTGCAACGTTGCCAAGCAAGGGGTCACGTATGAGCAAGAGAAGAGAAGGAATTCGGCCCAGCATTGCAACGTTGCCAAGCTTTGCAACGTTGCCGAGCCTTATTTGATGTTGCCGAGTATTTTGGAAGTTTGTGCCGAGCTAGAGGCTCGGCCATATGCCAAGGTGTTTGATTCGTTCTTGTCAATTCCAAGTACCACAACTAAATTTCGACCAAGTGTGGAAGAGGCCCCAAAGTTAGAACTTAAAGAACTCCCTAGTCACTTGAAGTATGTTTATCTCGGAGAAGAAGATACACTACCGGTTATTGTGTCTTCAATGCTTAGTAAGAAGCAAGAAGTGGATTTGATAAATGTGCTTAAGAAGTATAAGACCGCGATAGGTTGGACCTTAGCGAACATCAAGGGAATAAGCCCTACTACATGTGTTCATCGCATCTTGTTAGAAGAAGGAGCTAAGCCGACTAAGGAAGCTCAACGTCGACTTCACCCTCCAATGATGAAAGTTGTGAAAGATGAGATTATCAAGCTGCTTGATTGTGGGGTGATTTACCCAATTTCGGATAGTAAGTGGATATCTCCCGTGCAAGTAGTGCCAAAGAAGAGTGGTGTAACGGTTGTCAAGAACGAGAAGAATGAGCTTGTGCCACAAAGACTTGTAACCGGTCATAGGATATGCATCGACTATAGGAAGCTAAACGCTACAACGAGGAAGGATCACATGCCTTTGCCGTTTATGGACCAAATGCTAGAGAGGTTAGCCGGCCATTCTTTCTATTGCTTTCTTGATGGTTATAGTGGCTACAATCAAATCATGATACACCCGGATGATCAAGAGAAGACCACTTTTACTTGTCCATTTGGCACGTTTGCTTATCGACGAATTTCATTCGGTCTATGCAACGCACCCGGAAGTTTTCAAAGATGTATGTATGCTATCTTCTCGGATTTTATTGAAGACATTATCGAAGTATTTATGGATGACTTTAGTATGTATGGAGGCACCTTCGATGCATGTTTGGGGAACTTGGAAAAGATACTTGAAAGGTGTGTAGAGACCAATCTTGTGCTCAATTGGGAGAAGTGTCACTTCATGGTCACGCAAGGCATTGTTCTTGGGCACATTATTTCGGCAAGAGGCTTAGAGGTTGACAAAGCCAAAGTGGAGCTTATTCAAGCATTGCCGAGCCCAAGATGTGTTAGAGATGTGAGAAGTTTTCTTGGCCATGCGGGGTTCTATTGAACATTTATCAAAGACTTCTCTTCAATTGCAAAGCCGTTGAGCAACTTGTTACAAAAGGAGGTGACGTTCGAATGGTCGGAAACATGTGAGGCAAGCTTTTGCCGATTGAAGACCTTGTTGTGTACGGCGCCGATCTTGACATCTCCTAATTGGGATGAGCCGTTTGAGCTAATGTGTAATGTTAGTGATTATGCACTTGGAGCGGTACTTGGACAACGAATTGAGAAGAAGCCATGCGCCATTTACTATGCTTCAAGGACTCTAAATGATGCTCAACTCAACTACACAACAACGGAGAAGGAACTCTTAGCGGTAATCTTTGCTTTGGAAAAGTTTCGATCATATCTTTTGAATTCTAAAGTCATTGTGTATAGTGATCATGCCGCTTTGAGTTATCTTATGACGAAGAAGGATGCTAAGCCGAGGCTCATTCGATGGATTCTTTTGCTTCAAGAGTTTGATATTGAGATCAAAGACAAGAAAGGAGTAGAGAATGTTGTAGCCGATCATTTGAGTAGACTCACAATTGAAGAGGATCGGCTGCCCCTATGTGAGACCTTTCCGGATGAGCAATTTTTTCGATTTGAAGTACATGAGCCTTGGTATGCCGACATTGCCAACTTTTTTGCTACACGTCGATTTCCCCAAGAGATGCCGATTCACCTACAAAAGAGGATCAAAAAGCAAGCTTGACACTTCTTGTGGGATGATCCGTACTTATGGAGGCAATGTGGTGATCAAGTTATTCGACGATGTGTTCCAGAGAATGAGCATCGCTCCATCCTTGCTTTTTGTCATAGTGAAGCTTGTGGTGGGCACTTTGGACCAAAGAAAACGGCATTGGAGGTTCTTACTTGCGGTTTCTTTTGGCCTACGATTTTTAAAGATGCATTCATGTTTTGTAAAGCATGTGATAGATGCCAAAGAATGGGGAATATTGGAGCTAGAGACCAAATGCCGCTCACACCTATCATTGAGGTAGAAATTTTTGATCTTTGGGGTATTGACTTCATGGGGCCGTTTCCTTCGAGTAAGGGCTTTCTCTACATATTGCTTGCGGTTGATTATGTGTCAAAGTGGATTGCAGCCAAGGCTACACGCACCAACGATGCCAAGGTGGTAGTCGAATTTCTCAAGACCAACATCTTTTCACGTTTCGGAGTTCCAAGAGTCTTAATTAGCGATGGAGGATCCCATTTTTGTAACCGCACCATTGAAGCCTTATTAAAGAAGTATGGAGTCACTCATAAGGTATCTACACCTTATCACCCCCAAACAAGTGGCATGGCCGAGGTAAGTAATCGAGAGATTAAGCAAGTACTAGAGAAATCGGTTGGACCTTCAAGGAAGGATTAGAGTGATCGTCTCGATGACGCTTTCTGGGCATATAGGACTGCATACAAGACACCGATAAGTATGTCTCATTTTCGGTTAGTTTGTGGCAAGGCATGTCACTTACCGGTTGAGCTAGAGCACAAAGCATGGTGGGCAATCAAGGCCTTCAACATGAACATAGATGATGCCGGCCTTCATAGAAAGCTTCAACTCAATGAACTTGAAGAAATCTGTAATGAAGCCTATGATGCCGCATGGATATACAAGGAGAAGACACGAGCGTATCATGATAAGATGATTCGAGGGAAAAAGTTTGAAGTTGGGCAACAAGTTCTTTTATTCAATTCAAGACTTCGACTCTTTCCGGGTAAGCTTCGCTCTAGATGGGTTGGTCCCTTCATTGTTACTCAAGTTTTTCCCCATGGTGCCATCGAAATTCAAAGTTCAATCACAAGCAAAGCTTTCAAAGTAAATGGACATCGTCTCAAGCCTTACTACTCTTCCTTTCAAGACCACACGGTGGAGGAGGCTTGCCTACACACTGCCCCACAAGTACCGCCACCATACCTTGCTGCGGACCTGCAATTGCCGGCAGCTTAACCATGACACAGCCGGACAAGAACACCACTGCCGAGAGCACTACAGCACTGCAGCAGGATATGCCGGCCACGCCGGACGACCACGCAATGCCGCTGACCACTGCCGAGTGGCAGCCCTTCATTCCAGCTGCAACTACATCTCCTGCCGGACCTGCCATCGCCGGTAGGATTGACAAGATGATACTAGAAGCCGACATCAATGCAGCAATGCCGCCGGATATGTCGGCTACGTCCGAAACGCTGCCGGACACGTTGCACACACCGGACACGCAGAAAGATGCCGAAACGGCTACAATATGCAACGAACTTCTTCTTGAGCTATTTCTTGTCGATATAAACTACTTCGGAGCGCGATGAACACTCAAGACTAACAAAGGTGAAGAGTCTAGGCTATGGACTATAAACACAAAGCGCTACTGAGGAGGCAACCAAATGCGATCAAAGAAAAGTGAAGGAGCCTTCACCGAGAGTTTGCGATTTCTTTACCTTTCTTTTTTTTTCTTTGATTTGTGATGATATGTTGGAATATGTTAGTCTATTGCATGCTTAGGAAATTCGTTGATATTGATTTGTGCTTACATTGAGGGCAATGTAATTTTCTACGTGTGGGGTGGAATAACGTATTCCGTTTATGTTTTTGTGTGCTTAATTTAGAAATAGAAAATTCAGAAAATTATAATGTAAAAATAGAGTGTTTAAATTGTTTATTTCGAGTCTTAGGATGCCCCTAATATGTCAATGATGTTTTTCTCCTCTTTGCATACATAGATGATGGTTGTGCATACAATTAAAATTGTGAGTTTCATGGATTATGTGCATTGGTAGGAGCATGTAGGACTTGTTGATTAATAAGCATGCATTAGCTAGTTTATTTCTATTATAACCTATGTGAGCTTTAGAGCCAATTTGCTTTCTTCTTGAGCGATAAAAAAATAAAATTCGATAGATTCGTAGGAAGCATGAAACCTCATAATTCTTTGATTATTCGATGACTATGTGCCATAGCTTTTTAATGAACTCTAGAATGCTAGAACTTACTCTTGTTGATTTTCGAAACATTTATATCATAAAATACCTTGATTTTGAATGTGATTGAAAAGATCTTTTAGGTTTACCACCATTGCCAAATAAAGCGTAAACCCTATTTGTGCCCGTCGTGGGACACCTTAGTAAACCCCCTTTGAGCCTACGTTATGCCTTTTCTTTCATCACCCTTAAACACTTTCCATGAACTTAGTATAGTGATGCTTTGACCATTGTGTGTCGGCAAAGCTTGATTTTTGAAGGAGTTTTTACGGGAAGTGATGAAGAAGAACAAGTGTGGGGTAGACTTAGCCATGAATTTATGAAAAGTGTATATGTATGCCGTGCCTTAGAAAAAGAAAGAACGAAAAATTTTGAAAAATTTTGCTCGGACGAAAAGAAAGACATAGTGCCGAGAGCAAGAAAAGAAAATGTAGGGCACGGCATAGGCTAGAAAAAGAAAAATTTTGTGCATGGCTATTGTTTTGATTGTTACTGTAATGTTATGGGAAGAAAAGAATGAAGTTTGGGTCCAACAAGAAGAAATTCGACCCTTGAAATCATGAGGAGAATCGAGCTTTGTATGTTAGAGAGACGTCTTTAGCACCACTTATTCCATGAAATTCGTATCCTCTTAGCCTAGCCCCATTACAACCCTTTGATTGATCTTTTTCATGATTCTTAAAATGGTTAAATTTGATTTGTGGAGACTTTCTCAAGAGTAAGCATATGGTTTTGGTTCATTGGTGCATATAGTTATCATTTGAGGTTTTTCCATAAAATTTCACAAAGTGCTTTTGTTTCTAGACATATGCAAGTTACTCTTGGTAATTCATTATCTTTCGCTTGCATATACTAATGAGTGAATAACCATGCTTCGAGAGAAAATAAGAGAGTATGCCTAGTGAGGTGATTTGAATTAGCTTTAACATGTTTACATGCTTACCCTTTTGCTCTTATATGTTCATATCGATGTTGCATGTTCATGAAGCTCAGAATTTTCGTACTTAGCATTCTCATGCGTTAACTTGAAAGCTATGTGTACATACGAGCCTGAGACAAATTGTTAGGGGAAATAGTTTGCTTAGAGTCTAGTTTAATATAGTTTGTTAAGGGACTAGCAAAGTATAAGTGTGGGGTAGTTGATAGGAGCACAATGTGCGACGATATTATATGGTTTTGCCCTCGTTTATGCTTCGTTTAACCCTTATTTATTTAAAATAGAGTCATAATTTAGTTTAGTGTCAACTTGGTAGAGTTTTTATCAAATGTGCTTTAGAATCTGAAAAATGACTAAGTTTAAGTAATCTGGAAAATAACGTAAGTTATCTTTTTCGTGATTCTGAGATGAGTAAAACATGCAATCTATCCTTATCCGAATTTCATGAAATTTGGTGTGCTTATTATTCATATACTGAGGAATGTTGTGTTAAAATTTCAGAACAATCGGAGTTGGGAAAGTCACCCAAAAGATAGCTGCAAAACTGCAGCTCGAGCAACAATGCTCCAGGAATCCTGACGATTTTCCTGGGACTGTGACCCAACTTCGAAAACTCATTCCTGACGACTGACAAGGAATTTGGTCGAACTGTTTTATATGGAAGTAGCTATGTGTGTCTAATTTATCTGGAACTTGGAATCGCATCAATCGGAGCTCCGACGAGGGAGATATGCCGGAGTTACTATAGCAAGGTCTTTTCTGCCGATTCCAGGATGCTACTGCCTCCTTTTCTCAATTTCTGTTTTCGATGGATCATATGGTGTACAAATGCATATGTGAAGATGGTCCAAGCTTAAGGAAGGAAAGAGGAAGACACCAAGCTAAAGCAATGAAGAAAAAGATGAAGAAAAGTGGCTCTCCTAGTCAAGCCAGGAGATGTTGCCGATCGGCAAGCCTTTGCTACCGATCTGCATGCCGGCAGGTTTTGGGGCATTTTCGGTGGATCAAGACTTATCAAATGGAGTCCAAAGATTATTCAAGAAGTCCATGAAGATGTGAATCCCAAGCCTTGAAGAAAAATTCAGAAAAAGAAAACCTAATTGAACTATGAAAGGAAGGTTTCAAAACCTTATTCCACCAGGTTTTCTGATTACCTTATGTAACAAGGGCTGTTGGCACCCTTTTCTCTATATATAGCCTCACTTTGTCATTCTGAAAATTATCTCATCTCAAGCATAGAATACTAGCATAAAGCTCTACCAAGTCTCTCAAGCACCAATACCCAAATACAAAGCCAAAACCCATCACCACCACCACCACAAACTGCCGTACCTCTCACCTTGGTTTTTCTGCCGATTCTTGTTCTTGCCGAGCACCAAGCAGCAGCAGCCGAGCACCATATTGTCATGCTTTGAGGAGTCTTCAAGGTTTTTAAAGTGTGATCCATTCCTCCTATGGCTTTTGTATTTATTTATGTTTGGTTATCTTATAAGAACTTGTTTCAATTCTTGGTTTTTGCTAAACTGTTGTATGAACCGATTTATTGAAGTTTGTATAAGTTGTTTCGTTATTTTAACTTGTGTTTTTTTTGTATGTTTGATAATTAGGGTAGTGGTATTAGAAGCATGTTTAGGATTTAAATTGGTTAGTAATCTAAGGGATGTGACTTAAAAACTGAAGTATTAGTATTAGCTGGATGTAAGTAATACTGCATTCCTATTTAAAATATAACTATGATGAATTTAGATTAATCAAGTATGCCAAGTTTTTAAAGGAGCTGTGCACATCGAGGAGGCATACTAGGGAGGAGCAGGTGGTCAAGATGAGTGAGACGGTTTCAGCCGTTCTCCAAAGAAAGCTCCCACCTAAAATGAAAGACCCTGGCAGCTTTTATGTGCCATGTACAATTGGACAATCATATTTTGATAAAGTTTTGCTAGATCTAGGGGCTTCAATTAATGTAATGCCATACAATGTGTACAAGTCCCTAGGTTTAGGCGAGTTGAAGAAGGACAATGTAATAATTCAACTCGCCGATAGGTCTAACAAATATCCTGAGGGATATGTGGAGGATGTTCTTGTGCAGGTGAATAATCTGATATTTCCTGCAGATTTTTATGTGCTTCAGATGGAAGAATCGCCCCTTAATTCCACTCAACTATTGTTGGGGCGACCATTTATGAGAACAGCAAGAACTAAGATAGATGTTGCTGAAGGGAACCTCACCATGGAGTTCGATGGTGAAGTGATTGGCTTCAATATCTTTGAAGCAATGAGGTATCCAGTTTCTGACCTAAAACCTTGCTATAATGTTGACGTAGTTGATTCTATTGCGCAGGTTTTATCAGAAACTTTGGATCAATAGCAACTAGCTATTGAGCAAAGGGCCGGAATTGACGCAAATGGGGAGAAGATTACCAAGGAGGCACGGCTCAAACTTGAGCCGAGCATAATGAACATTGTTGCCGAGCTAGAGGCATCGCCCCACATTAAAAAGTCATGTAAGTATATGTCAATTCCCATTTCCACTAATAAAATTTTACCATCTGTGGAACAGGCCCCTATTTTAGAACTCAAGGTGCTTCCAGATCATTTGAAGTATGCGTACTTGGGAGACGATGACACACTACCAGTTATTGTGTCATCACAGCTGAGTGAGCAGCAGGAAGCACGGTTAACTAGCATGCTGAAGAGGAACAAGACCGCCATTGGATGGACGTTGGCGGATATCAAGGGAATCAGCCCTACAACTTGTGTCCATAGGATCTTGCTTGAAGAAGGAGCCAAGCCTACTAGGGAGGGTCAGAGACGATTACACCCCCCTATGATGAAGATTGTGAAGGACGAGGTGATCAAATTGCTGGATTGTGGAGTCATTTATCCCATCTCAGATAGCCAGTGGATTGCACCTGTCCAGGTTGTACCTAAGAAGAGTGGAGTCACGGTTGTGAAGAACGACAAGGATGAACTCGTGCCCCAACGATTGGTGACAGGTCATAGGATGTGTATCGACTACAGAAAGCTGAATGCTACTACACGCAAGGATCACATGCCTTTACCTTTCATGGACCAGATGTTGGAGAGATTAGCTGGTCACGAATTCTATTGCTTCTTGGATGGGTACAGCGGTTACAATCAGATATGCATTCACCCAGATGATCAGGAGAAGACAACGCTCACATGTCCCTTTGGTACGTTTGCTTATCGACGCATGCCTTTTGGTTTATGCAACGCACCAGGTACATTTCAACGTTGTATGTATTCCATTTTCAGCGATTATATTGAGAATATCATTGAAGTCTTTATGGATGATTTTAGTGTTTATGGAAAAGACTTTGATGCATGTTTAGAGAATTTGGAATTAATCCTGATAAGATGTGTAGAATCTAACCTTGTACTTAATTGGGAAAAATGTCATTTTATGGTAACACAAGGGATAGTTTTAGGACACATTATTTCTGCAAAGGGTATTGAGGTAGATAGGGCCAAGATTGATATTATGCTTCACTTACCCTCCCCTACAACTGTAAGGGAGGTACGTTCGTTTCTTGGCCATGCAGGTTTTTACAGGAGGTTCATCAAGGATTTTTCGTTGGTAGCCAAGCCTATTTGTGCCCTCTTGCAGAAGGATGTTCCATTTGTATTGGACAAAGGGTGTGAAGATGCATTTGTCATGTTGAAGAAGCTTTTGACGTCAGCACCTATAATGGCGCCACCTGACTGGAGCCTACCATTTGAGATCATGTGTGATGCTTCTGACTATGCAGTTGGAGCAGTGCTTGGACAAAGAAAAGAGAAGAAGCCGAATGCTATTTATTATGCTTCTCGCACACTTAATGATGCTCAATTAAATTACTCTATAACTGAGAAAGAATTGTTGGCTGTGATATTTGCTTTAGAAAAATTTCGTTAATATCTTTTGAATTCTAAAGTGATTGTTTATTCTGATCATGCAGCCTTAAGATATTTGATGAAAAAGAAAGATGCTAAGCCACGCTTGATTCGATGGATTCTCTTACTCCAAGAGTTTGACATCGAAATCAAGGACAAGAAGGGGAGCGAAAATGTTGTGGCGGATCACTTGAGCAGAATTGTGAGAGAGGAGGAAACGTTGCCACTTCAGGAAACTTTCCCAGATGAGCAGCTTTTTCGAGTGGACACAAAAGAACCTTGGTATGCAGACATTGTCAATTATTTAGTTACTAAAACTTTTCCAAGTACATGTTTGCAGGCAGCCAAGACAAGGATTAAAAAGAATGCAAGACACTACATATGGGACGATCCCTATCTATGGAGGACGTGTAGTGATCAAGTGATTAGACGTTGTGTGCCACAAGAGGAGCATAGGCAGATCCTTGCATTTTGCCACAATGAGGCGTGTGGAGGACACTTTGGAGCTAAGAGGACAGCCCTCAAGGTATTAGAAAGCGGATTCTATTGGCCCACGATTTTTAAGGATGCATACACATTTTGTATGACATGTGATAGGTGCCAAAGGACAGGTAACATTGGTAAGAGAGACCAAATGCCCCTTACTTATATGATCTTTGTCGAAATATTTGATGTATGGGGTATAGATTTTATGGGACCTTTTCCTTCATCTAAGGGCTTTCTATATATCTTGTTGGCAGTTGATTATGTGTCAAAATGGGTGGAGGCGAAAGCCACAAGGACTAATGATTCTAAAGTTGTTGCAGGTTTCTTAAGAACTAACATATTTTCCAGGTTTGGAGTACCTCGTGTGCTTATAAGCGATGGAGGTTCTCATTTCTGCAACAGAACGATTGAGGCTTTACTCAGAAGATATGGAGTCACCCATAAGGTATCCACACCTTATCACCCTCAGACGAGCGGAATGGCGGAAGTGTCCAACAGAGAAATCAAGAGCATATTGGAGAAAACTGTAGGCCCATCAAGGAAAGATTGGAGTGACAGACTTGATGATGCACTTTGGGCTTACAGAACGGCATACAAGACACCCATTGGGATGTCTCCATTTCGGCTTACATATGGCAAGGCGTGCCATCTTCCAGTAGAGTTAGAGCATAGAGCATGGTGGGCAGTCAAGCAATTCAACATGGAGCTTGACAAGGCTGGACTTCACAGGAAATTGCAGTTGAGCGAGCTTGAGGAAATCAGGAATGAAGCATATGATGCCGCGTGGATTTACAAGGAGAAGACGAAATTGGTTCATGACAAGATGATAAGAGGCAAAAAGTTTAATATTGGTCAAAAAGTCTTGTTGTATCATTCTCGTCTTAGATTATTTCCTGGAAAATTGCGTTCTCGTTGGGTTGGACCTTATATTGTTACTAATGTGTTTTATCATGGTGCTATAGAAATTCAAAGTAATGAAACAGGAAAAGCGTTCAAGGTGAATGGTCATCGACTTAAGCCTTACTACGAACCTTTTGAGGAGCACACCATTGAGGAGATACGATTCAGAGACGCACCAAGATCCTGATGATATGGAGAAGAGTCTAGGCTGAGTAGACTATAAACATTAAGCGCTGCATGGGAGGCAACCCATTTCAACCAAAATTGTGAAGGAGCCGTCTACGAAAGTTTGAATTTTCTAAATCCCTAAACTCTTTTTGGTTGAATTGTATGAATGTGGAACTTGTGAAATATCAAATGCTTGGAAATTACTACATAATTTTTGTGTACATTGAGGACAATGTAATTTTCTAAGTGTGGGGTAGGGATACATGTTTCACATGTTTGTTTTTGTTTTGAGTCTTTGTTTTGAGTCATAAAAAGAAAAGAAAATAAATAAAAAAATCGGAAAAATCAGAAAAATTTTAAAAAAATTTTGTTGCTTTTTAATTTTGTGTTTTAATTTTTGAGTCTTAGGTGCCCCAAAAATAGTCTATGATGATTATATCTTGAATACATAGATGATGGTTTTGCATAATTTTGAAAATAATTGTGAGTTTCATGGACTTTGTGATTGGTATGAACATTTGAGACTTGAACTTAATTGTGTAAGAACCATGTTTGTTGTGTTGATTTTGTTCCATAATAACCTTTGTGAGCTTTGATGCCATATACTTTCTTCTTGAGTGATAAAAATGGGCAGAATTTTTCAAAACTTCATCATTCTTGGATTATTCAATGATTATGTGCCATAGATTTTAATGAACTCTAGAATGCTAGAACTCACTTTTGACGATTTTTGAGACTATTATTCATGACATGCCTTGATTTCGAATATGATTGAGATGATCTTGTTAGGATTACCACCATGCCAAATAAAGCATATGCCTATTTGTGCCCGTTGATGGAGGTGTAATCCAAGCACAAAATACCTGCAAAACAACTACATACAAATAATACCCTTCTTGTGTCGAGTGTAGTATTGACAAGTAGGGATCGTTCTATCCGGGGAAATCAAGGGCTTTCAATCACATAAAGTATTGTACAAAAGGGGGTTACGATTTTTTTATCTAATGACCTACTGAATTTTTACTAAATTTATAAATCCTAAATTATTATATACAATTGATCATCACCTTTCACACAAGCACCAAACACAAATCTCATTATACATGCAATACAATTAAAACAAGTAGGGCAGCAGCAAATATCGAATTCAAGATCAATTAAGTTCCAATTTAATTAGAGCCAATGCGGTTATTCTAATTATTCAAAACATCACAAGTATTTAGAATCCAACATGCGTGTAATCCTAAACATGGTACTAATCAGTTTAATAACACAATGCGTAGAAATTAAACACAATTAGCACATAAGCACAATATGTCGAATTAGAACATGTTAGCAAGTATGGCGTCACCCATCTCACATCGACATGTAAATTTCCATAATTACTCTTACCCTTAGATTAATACATGTCAAATCCAACATGCGTGTAATTCAACATGTATTAAATCGGCATATGAATTTAATACCTAGATAACACTCATGGCCATCGAATGCATCTAGATATCTCCTTCGGTTCCACACGAATTAAGGAAATAAACCTAATTAAAATCAAGAACACATTCAAAACCTACTGCCCATACAACATATTTAATCATATCACATGCATAAATCGGCAATCATATATAAAAATCCCAAACATTTATAACAAAGATCCAAAGATCCCATATATGATTATCAATACCGAAATTAAATCCATAAACCAAAACATACTTCATAGACAAAGTTATGTTTAAATACAAAGTAACAAAAACCAAAATAATACAATCCATACTACAACCTTTGTTAGAGATTCGGCAAGGATTGGTGATGATGGATTTTTGTGAGAGATGGAAGGTGGATTCGGCTTTGCTCCTTGGTATGTAATTTCTGAAATTAATTTGGCAGGGATTCGGCAAGGTAAAAGTGAGGAAAGGGAGATGATTTTTATGAATACAAAGTGTGTATATATAGAGGATAGGAGGAGCTAGGGTTTCGGCAAAGTGTGAAGCACAAGGAAAACCAAAACCAACTTGGATTGGGTTTCGGCAAAGGCTTGAATTAATCCACCGAAATTCTTTTCTTTTTCTTTTATTCGGCAATAAGTCTTCCTCTCCATGTATATTGCTGCCGAAAATCCTTTCAAAAATCTTCAATTTAATCCTCATAAAATTCGGCAATGAATCAAGCTTCAATGAAGTCCACATGCATTCCAAGCTTTTCTCCTTTCTTCTTTTCCAAAATTCTTAGATAATGGCTGAATAAATGCCATGTTATCCTTCTTCCTTTGCCGAAATATTTCTTGAAATTTCTTCATTAATCTTCTCTTTTAATTCGGCAAAGAAGTCCTTGCAAAGTTGTTACAAGGAAACCAAATCCGAATTTGTTTCCTCCTTCTTCATTATCTTTTGCACGGCAAGGCTTCTCCTTTAATTCTTCTTTTCCGAAATTCTATCAAGATAATAGAATTATATCTTCATTAAATCTTCTCTTGGCCGGCCATGAAGTCTTTGAATCCATCTCTTCCTTCTTGAAACTCACGGCAACACATCTTCATGTTTACCGAAAATTACTTCTCATTTACCATGGTAATTCGGCAAAGACTCCATCAAGATATCATCTCCTTCTTTATCTCCAAATAAAAAATCTGAAAATAAAGAAAAGAAACACAATTAATCCATGTATTAAACTTGTCCTAATCTAGACAAATGATGTCTTAAAAAGACATATATGTAATAGGTAAGGTTAGGAGATTAGGAAAGTTTCCAAATCCATTTTGGATTTCTAATTCTTGTTCCACACGCCAAGCATCAATATTATTGCCGAAAATTCTCTCCTTGTCTTCTCATGATTTCCTGAAAATATGATCATGAAATAAATCAAAAAGAAGACAAAAATATGTAGCACAATTATCATGAGTAAGAGTCCTAGATAGATAAGGAATCCTAGTCCAACAAGGAGTTGTATTTTCAATGAAATTCTTTCGACGATTCAAAAACGTCGAGCGTTTGTAGACTCCTTGTTCGACTAAAATTCTTCACTCGTAGACTTCAATTAGTACTCAAACTCGTAGAATCCTTATTCAACTGGGATTCCTACTTTGGTAAGGATTCCTTTTCCAAATAGAGTTCTACTTGAAAAAGGAGTCCTAGTCAAATCAAACTCTTATTAGGAATCCTAGTTCAATAAGGACTCCACCATAATTATGCATTTTCACAATTTGTAGCACAAAACCAATCCACACAAATATTAGAAACGACAAATGATGAAAATTCCATTTCGACAAGTTTCCTAGTCAAAACAGGTTTCCTAGTCCAACTAAAACTCTTCGAAAATCGACATTTCTGCATTTTTAGCTCAATTTATTCACCAACACTTGCCAATGACTCTAACATGACTTAATGACTCTATATTACAACAATAAGGGATAAGAAATGCATAAATGGGGATAAAAACATATTAAGAACGTCGCATTTTATGCTCCTATCAACTACCCCATACTTAGCCTTTGCTAGTCCCTTAGCAAAACAAATAAAAAGACTCAACACTACAGCCCCTAAAATGATTGTCTCAGGATCTTTAAACACATAGCTTTCAAGTTAAGCATTCGACGTAAGCACAATAATCCCAAGCGTCATAGACATGTATCATAGCATGAACAAGTAAAAAGCGAAAATCACAAGCAATGACATGTTATGTTGGTTTCATCCTCCTCACTAGGCATACTCTCTTCTTTTCACTCATGATATGGCAATTCACTCAAAGTATATGCAAGAGAACAGATTGTAAGGCAACAAATAGCTCGCATATTTCATCACATAAAAGCACTTTGTGAATTAATCTTTCAGGAAAAACTTCATATAACAACTATGTGCACAAATGAACCAAAGCCATATGCTCATTCTTGACAAGAATCTCCACACATCAAAGTTCACCTATTTTTAGAATCATGAAAAGATCAACATAATGGTGATAATGGGGATTGGCATAAGGCATTCACATTTAGGATAGTGGTGATAAAATGTCACCAAGACTTAGCAAAATTCAATACTCCTTATGACTTCACTCCAAAAGGGCCAAGTTTTAACTTGTTGGGCCCAAACTTCATTCTTTTCTTCCCCATAACATAGTGATCATGGACAAAGGTCAAATATAACACAAATAGACCTTCAATTCATTATACAACTCCAAATTCACCTTAAAATTAATCCAAAATTCTCCATTGCCGAATCTTTTTCTTTTTATTTCGGATCTCTTATTTTTCTTTCTTTTTCTATCCGATTTTTCTTTTCTTTCTTCTTTTATTCGGCAACACCTTTTCTTTTCTCAACAATTGGACAAGATCACCCCACACTTACTTCTCATCATCACATCAATTCACAAATTCCATTAAATTTTACCAAGTCTTGACAACAATGGCAAGGATAAACTATTCTCAGATCAAGGAAAGTGTATTAAGGTGATGAAATAAATGGCTCAATGTTGGCTCAAGGGGGTTAAAACTAAGGAGTCCCACGACGGGCACAAATTAGGCATAAGCTTTGTTTGGCATTGGTGGTAATCCTAACATGATCTTTTCAATCCTTTTCAAAATCAAGGCATTTCATGAATAATAGTCTCAAAAATTGTCAAGAGTGAGTTCTAGCATTCTAGAGTTCATTAAAATCTATGGCACATAGTCATTGAATGTTCAAAGAATGATGAAGTTTTGAAAAATTCTGCCCATTTTTATCACTCAAGAAGGAAAGTATATGGCAATCAAAGCTCACAAAGGTTATTATGGAACAAAATCAACACAATATACATGCTTCTTACACAATTAAGTTCAAGTCTCACATGTTCATACCAATCACAAAGTCCATGAAACTCACAATTATTTTCAAAATTATGCAAAACCATCATCTATGTATTAAAGATATAATCATCATAGACTATTTAGGGGCACCTAAGACTCAATAATTAAAAAAAAAAAAAAAAAAAGCAACGAAAATAAAGACAAAAAGCACCGAAATTTTTTAAATTTTTCTGATTTTCTGATTTTTTATTTTCTTTTCTTTTTATGACTCAAAACAAAAACTCAAAACAAATACAAACATGTGAAACATGTATCCCTACCCCACACTTAGAAAATTACATTGTCCTCAATGTACACATATCATGTAGTAATTTCTAAGCATATGATAAATCACAAGTCCCACATTTATACAATTCAACCAAAAAGAGTTTAGGGATTTAGAAAATTCAAACTCTCGTAGACGGCTCCTTCACACTTTTGGTTGAAATGGGTTGCCTCCCATGCAGCGCTTAATGTTTATAGTCTACTCAGCCTAGACTCTTCTCCATATCATCAGGATCTTGGTGCGTCTCTGAATTGAATCTCCTCAACGGTGTGCTCCTCAAAAGGTTCGTAGTAAGGCTTAAGTCGATGACCATTCACCTTGAACGCTTTTCCTGATTCCGTACTTTGAATTTCTATAGCACCATGAGAAAACACATTAGTAACAATATATGGGCCTACCCAACGAGAACGCAATTTGCCAGGAAATAATTTAAGACGAGAATGAAATAACAAGACTTTCTGGCCAATATGAAACGTTTTGCCTCTTATCATCTTGTCATGATACAATTTCGTCTTCTCTTTGTAAATCCATGCAGCATCATATGCTTCATTTCTGATTTCCTCAAGCTCGCTCAGCTGCAATTTCCTGTGAAGTCCAGCCTTGTCAAGTTCCATGTTGAATTGCTTGACCGCCCACCATGCCTTGTGCTCCAACTCTACTGGAAGATGGCACGCCTTGCCATATGTAAGCCGAAATGGAGACATCCCAATGGGTGTCTTGTATGCCGTTCTGTAAGCCCAAAGTGCATCATCAAGTCTATCACTCCAATCTTTCCTTGATGGGCCCACAGTTTTCTCCAATATGCTCTTGATCTCTCTGTTGGACACTTCCGCCATTCCGCTAGTCTGAGGATGATAAGGTGTGGATACCTTATGGGTGACTCCATATCTTCTGAGCATAGCCTCTATTGTTCTGTTGCAGAAATGAGAACCTCCATCGCTTATAAGCACACGAGGTACTCCAAACCTGGAAAATATGTTAGTTCTCAAGAAACCTGCAACAACTTTAGAATCATTAGTCCTTGTGGCTTTCGCCTCCACCCATTTAGACACATAATCAACAGCCAACAAGATATAAAGAAAGCCCTTAGATGAAGGAAAAGGTCCCATAAAATCAATACCCCAAACATCAAAAATTTCAACAAATATTATAGGATTTAGGGGCATTTGGTCTCTCTTACCAATGTTACCTGTCCTTTGGCACCTATCACATGTCATACAAAAAGTGTATGCATCCTTGAAAATTGTTGGCCAATAAAACCCACTTTCTAATACCTTGAGGGCTGTCCTCTTAGCTCCAAAGTGTCCTCCACACGCCTCATTGTGGCAAAATGCTAGGATCGGCCTATGCTCCTCTTGTGGCACACAACGTCTAATCACTTGATCACTACACGTCCTCCATAGATAGGGATCGTCCCATATGTAGTGTCTTGCATTCTTTTTAATCCTCGTCTTGGCTGCCTGCAAACATGTACTTGGAAAAGTTTTAGTAACTAAATAATTGACAATATCTGCATACCAAGGTTCTTTTGTGTCCACTCGAAAAAGCTGCTCATCTGGGAAAGTTTCCTGAAGTGGTAACGTTTCCTCCTCTCTCACAATTCTGCTCAAGTGATCTGCCACAACATTTTCGCTCCCCTTCTTGTCCTTGATTTCGATGTCAAACTCTTGGAGTAAGAGAATCCATCGAATCAAACGTGGCTTGGCATCCTTCTTCTTCATCAAATATCTTAAGGCTGCATGATCAGAATACACAATCACTTTAGAATTCAATAGATATGAACGAAATTTTTCTAAAGCAAATATAACAGCCAACAGTTCTTTCTCAGTTGTAGAGTAATTTAATTGAGCATCATTCAAAGTTCTAGAGGCATAATATAGAGCAATCGGCCTCTTCTCTTTTCTCTGTCCAAGCACTGCTCCAACTGCATAGTCTGAAGCATCACACATGATCTCAAATGGCAATGTCCAATCTGGTGGCGCCATAATTGGTGCTGATGTCAACAATTTCTTCAACATGACAAATGCATCTTCACACCTTTTGTCCCATACGAATGGAACATCCTTCTGCAAGAGGGCACAAATAGGCTTGGCCACCAACGAAAAATCCTTGATGAACCTCCTGTAAAAACCTGCATGGCCAAGAAACGAACGTACCTCCCTTACAGTTGTAGGGGAGGGTAAGTGAAGCATAATATCAATCTTGGCCCTATCTACCTCAATACCCTTTGCAGATATAATGTGTCCTAGAACTATCCCTTGTTTTACCATGAAATGACATTTTTCCCAATTAAGTACAAGGTTAGTCTCTACACATCTTTTCAGGATTAATTCCAAATTCTCTAAGCATGCATCAAAGTCTTTACCATAAACACTAAAATCATCCATAAAGACTTCAATGATATTTTCAATATAATCACTAAAAATGGAATACATACAACGTTGAAATGTACCTGGTGCGTTGCATAAACCAAAAGGCACGCGTCGATAGGCAAACGTACCAAAGGGACATGTGAACGTTGTCTTTTCCTGATCATCTGGGTGAATGCATATCTGATTGTAACCGCTGTACCCATCCAAGAAGCAATAGAATTCGTGTCCAGCTAATCTCTCCAACATCTGGTCCATGAAAGGCAAAGGCATGTGATCCTTGCGTGTAGTAGCATTCAACTTTCTGTAGTCGATACACATCCTATGACCTGTCACCAATCGTTGGGGCACGAGTTCATCCTTGTCATTCTTCACAACCGTGACTCCACTCTTCTTAGGTACAACTTGGACAGGTGCAATCCACTGGCTATCTGAAATGGGATATATGACTCCACAATCCAGCAATTTGATCACCTCGTCCTTCACAATCTTCATCATAGGGGGGTGTAATCGTCTCTGACCCTCCCTAGTAGGCTTGGCTCCTTCTTCAAGCAAGATCCTATGGACACAAGTTGTAGGGCTGATTCCCTTGATATCCGGCAACGTCCATCCAATGGCGGTTTTGTTCCTTTTCAACATGCTAGTCAACCGTGCTTCCTGCTGCTCACTCAGTTGTGATGACACAATAACTGGTAGTGTGTCATCGTCTCCCAAGTATACATACTTCAAATGATCCGGAAGCACCTTCAGTTCTAAAATAGGGGCCTGTTCCACAGATGGTAGAATTTTATTAGTGGAAATGGGAATTGACATATACTTACATGACTTTTTTATGTGGGGTGTTGCCTCTAGCTCGGCAACAATGCTCATTATGCTCGGCTCAAGCTTGAGCCGTTCCTCCTTAGTCAATCTCTCCCCATTTGTGTCAATTCCGGCCCCTTGCTCAATAGCTAGTTGCTATTGATCCAAAGTTTCTGACAAAACCTGCGCAATAGAATCAACTACATCAACATTATAGCAAGGTTTTAAATCAGAAATTGGATACATCATGGCCTCAAAGATGTTGAAGCCAATCACTTCACCATCGAACTCCATGGTGAGATTGCCTTCAGCCACATCAATTTTCGTTCTTGCTGTCCTCATAAATGGTCGCCCCAACAAAAGTTGAGTTGAATTTAGGGGCGACTCTTCCATCTGAAGCACATAGAAATCTGCAGGAAATATCAGATTATTTACCTGCACAAGAACATCCTCAACATATCCCTCAGGATACTTGTTAGACCTATCGGCGAGTTGAATGATTACATTGTTCTTTTTCAACTCGCCTAACCCTAGGGACTTATACACATTATAAGACATTACATTAATCGAAGCCCCTAAGTCTAGCAAAACTTTATCAAAATCTTGTTGTCCGATTTTACATGGCACAGAAAAGCTGCCAGGGTCTTTCATTTTAGGTGGAAGCTTTCTTTGGAGAACGGCTGAAACCGTCTCACTCATTTTGACCACCTGCTCCTCCCTTGTATGCCTCCTTGTTGTGCACAGCTCCTTTAAGAACTTGGCATACTTTGGAATCTGCTTGATGCATTCCAAAAGGGGAATATTCACCTCCACACGCCTGAATATATCAAGTACCTCCTCATCTGATTTCTCCTTCTTTGATTTTGCAAACCTAGAAGGAAAAGGCAAACTCGAAGATTGGTTAGTAATTAAACCACTTGAGTCAGATTTTACCTTAAGTGTCTCTGAGGTAGCGGGATCTTTTTCCATGTCCCTATTCTTCATTTTCTCGAGCTCAGCTTTGCTCGGTTTCTTTCCTTTGTCCTCATTGCCGTGTGCCTCCTCATCATTGCCGTGTATCTCCTCATGCTCGGCATCAACATGCACTAGCACGTCACCCTTGTCATTACACTCCTCCATAATCACGTCCTCATTATTCTTAACCGATGGCCCCTCCAAGATTTTACCACTCCTTGTGGTAATTGCATTAGCTTGCTCATTTTTGGGGTTCTTAATCACCCCACCAGGTAATCTTCCTTGTTCTTGGATTTGCCCCATGAAATCCACAACCTTCCCCATCTGATTCTTCAACTCAGAAATGTCCTTGGTGTTCGAGGTTGTAGATTGCAACAATGTATGAGTTGCATCGTTCAAAGACTTAAGCATGGCGTCATAGTTGGGATTTGACGATGCTTGTGCATTATTGTTGTAGAATTGTTGCTGCTGGGGTCTTGCAAACCCTTGGTATTGCCCTTGAGGTCTTGGTTGAAACACCATTCCTCCTTGGTTAGCTTGTGGTGGCGCCACATGTGTAGGGTTCTGCACATTGTTGTTGTTAGCCCACCTAAAATTAGGGTGATCATTAAATCTGGGGTTGAAGTTCTGAAAAGTTGGACGTTGCTGCCCTTGAAAACCAATTGCATTGGCTTCCTCAAAATTATCTCCTCCACCAACTTGTGGACACACATCTGATGAATGCCCCTCCATGCTACATACCCCACAGACTTGGGCATGTTTCTGCTTCATAAACTGAGACATCATCTGAGTGAGTTTCCCCACATCTTCCTTAAGCTCCTTGACAACACTTGATTCCTCATAACCGCTGGCCTCATTGACTCGCCTAGAGGAAGTAGACCCGAATTGTTGTTGATTGGTGAAATGCATCTCCAACAGATTCTTAACTTCCTCTCTACTTTTCTCCATTAAAGATCCACCAGCTGCTGAATCTAAGAATCTCCGCTCCAAGGGACGCAACCCTTCATAAAAGTATTGTAGTAGAAGACCCTCACGTATCCCATGATTAGGACACGTTGCCACCAAAGCCTTGTACCTGTCATAGTACACATCGAAGCTCTCATCTGGCTCTTGTCTGATCGAGGTGATCTCCTTTCTGATCTGTGTCACCCTTGATGATGGAAAGTATTTTGTGAGAAATTCTCTCACCATTGTTGTCCAAGAAACCATCTTCCCAGGTGGTATAGCATAAAACCACTCTTGCGCTCTATCCTCCAGTGAAAAAGGAAACGCCTTCATTCTCACATGTTGTAAGTCTGCCCCAGTTGGGCACATTGATTCACATCTGAATTCGAATTTCTGAATGTGGCGGTTAGGATCCTCTCCACTGAGTCCATAAAACTTAGGCAATTGGTGGATAAATCCACCTTTCAGCTCAAATTCTCCTGACTTGCCAGGTGCAACTGCAGGATATGTTACATTACTTGGTCTTACTACTCCTCCTTGTGGCGCATCTACCTGACCATTCTCCTCTCTTAGTGAAGTCATTCTGAATGTAGGATCAGGTAAATCGAAGTTCAAATACTGAATTGGTATGGGACTTTGGAGTAGCTCGAATTCTGGTTCTTCGTGAAATAAAGGGTTTAGTTCACACGAAGCTTCTGATGGAAATGGTGATGGTGGTGCAACAAAATTTCGGTCAAAAAGTGATGAGGTGGGAGAAACAAACTGATGTTCTGGTGTAGAAGTGCTCGGCAAAACTGGCTCTTCTTCTTCTTGGTTGCAAATTCTTTTCAATCTGTCCTCAATTTCTTGTGACCAACCAAGATTCATGTACCTGAAATTATTAAAATTTCAAGGTGTTTAACAAATGAATTTATAAAGAAAACAGACGTGTATAGTTAGTATGTAACAATTAGTGTTAGGGTAAATATATCACACAAGTATAAATATCAACAAAAATTCAACTATAAATATGTAAAAATGTTACACGAAATTTCAAGTATGTATTAGTGTAAGAAAAATTCAAAGTATATTACATAAAAGTTCAATGTGTAAATGTATAATGACAAACGAAAATTTGTAAGTATATGTTACATGAAAAAGTTACAAGTATATTACAAAGATGTATATCACACGAAAATTTACAAATAAGGCTAACACAATTTCACAAATATAACAGAAAAATGTGTTTTATGTATCCCTAGTTAAATTGCTATATGATTTGTTCGAATTTTCAAAGTACGTGGAGCAGAGGAGATAACGGTGCAATGGACTGATACAGCCCCCGGTAGTATCATGCTTGATCCGATATACCTCAAAAATTCAAACCAAGAAACATTTTCTTGTGAGATTAAAAATTTACTCATATCAAACTCATTTAAGATTCTGAAGCTCGGTGGACGTGCGGCCTAGGTCTATCGACTAGACACAAGATTCCGTGGTTTCAGAAGGCTAGAACGAAAGTACTAAAAATGGAGTGAGGCAAGACTCGTTGTTGGTTACCACGGAGAGCGAACTCCCTATCGACTCACTCACAGGGAATGAACATCAGTCTGTGGGCCTTGAGATCTAGTTAAACAAACCTCAATACCAAAATTAGAACAAACGAAATATGATTGCCCCTTACTCAGTTGAGAACCTTATGTTGTCAGTTCCACTAAAGTGCATAAAAGCCGCCCTCAACCTCATAAAAACGCAAGCGCTAGTATAAAGGGTTAAGGCTAAAAGCAACATTAGTGACCTTACCTATTCCTCTTCCCCTCAAAACCATAAACAAACTTAACACAAATAGACCTTCAAAACTCCCTAACAATTTAAACTAGTTATGCACATCATACGAAAATTTTTGTACAAGTATCTATGTTGGTTTGGTTTTTAGATTACATCGATTATGTAAGTATTATGATTGCCGAACTTAGGATTTCTAGGTGTCTTTTATTCACACAACTTTAAAATTCGAGGTACGTGGAGCAGAGGAGATAACAGTGCAATGGGCTGAAACAGTCCAAGGTAGTATCATGCTTATTCCGATATACCTCAAAAATTAAAGACGAATTTTACCTTTTTGAAGAAAAATAGATTCCACATATGCTTAAGTTATTTTCTAGCGTCTAAAGTGAGGTGATGCTTCGGCACAAGCTGTCGTCTAGGTCGAACGTATTTTACTTTTCTAAGGCGATGTCGTTAAAATTCACGGAAAGTAAACTCTCTTTAGGAACAAGGCAGGTCTCAAAGTTTTTAACCACGGAGGACAAGTCCCCTATCGACTCACTCACAGGGAATGAACGTCAGTCTATGGGTCTTGAGAACCAGTTTTACAAACCTCGCACCATTCAATGAAAATAACTTGCCCTATACTTGGTAAAATAAACTCGGATCCCTAGCGGTCTCAAGTGTTGATTAAAACCGCCCTCAACCTCATAAAAATAATACCAAGTTAGCGTCTTTATGCGTGGGGGGCCAACGATGGACTAATTCCAACATTGCAGGGCCCGTTTCCCAATCTACACAAAAACATACCTAACATGGCATCACTCGTATGAAGGGTTATGGTTATGATCAACAAAAGAGGCTTCACCTACATGTTACACTTTAGAAACTACAATAAACTACAAGCATACACAAAAACTATCAACTTCCTAGAAATTATCTAAGTGTCACAAACAATCACAATAATATCACACAAATCAGCAATTAAGAGCAAAAACCAAAAACAAAAATAAATACAAAAATCGGAAAATTAACCTATTTACTATTACACTTCCGAAAATCCTATTAATACAATTCCCAAAACTATTGCAGAAATTGAATAATTTACAATTATACAAAGTTACAAACAACACTTTATGAATCAAAAATTTATAATCTCCCCGGCAACGGCGCCAAAAACTGATGGAGGTGTAATCCAAGCACAAAATACCTGCAAAACAACTACATACAAATAATACCCTTCTTGTGTCGAGTGTAGTATTGACAAGTAGGGATCGTTCTATCCGGGGAAATCAAGGGCTTTCAATCACATAAAGTATTGTACAAAAGGGGGTTACGATTTTTTTATCTAATGACCTACTGAATTTTTACTAAATTTATAAATCCTAAATTATTATATACAATTGATCATCACCTTTCACACAAGCACCAAACACAAATCTCATTATACATGCAATACAATTAAAACAAGTAATAGGGCAGCAGCAAATATCGAATTCAAGATCAATTAAGTTCCAATTTAATTAGAGCCAATGCGGTTATTCTAATTATTCAAAACATCACAAGTATTTAGAATCCAACATGCGTGTAATCCTAAACATGGTACTAATCAGTTTAATAACACAATGCGTAGAAATTAAACACAATTAGCACATAAGCACAATATGTCGAATTAGAACATGTTAGCAAGTATGGCGTCACCCATCTCACATCGACATGTAAATTTCCATAATTACTCTTACCCTTAGATTAATACATGTCAAATCCAACATGCGTGTAATTCAACATGTATTAAATCGGCATATGAATTTAATACCTAGATAACACTCATGGCCATCGAATGCATCTAGATATCTCCTTCGGTTCCACACGAATTAAGGAAATAAACCTAATTAAAATCAAGAACACATTCAAAACCTACTGCCCATACAACATATTTAATCATATCACATGCATAAATCGGCAATCATATATAAAAATCCCAAACATTTATAACAAAGATCCAAAGATCCCATATATGATTATCAATACCGAAATTAAATCCATAAACCAAAACATACTTCATAGACAAAGTTATGTTTAAATACAAAGTAACAAAAACCAAAATAATACAATCCATACTACAACCTTTGTTAGAGATTCGGCAAGGATTGGTGATGATGGATTTTTGTGAGAGATGGAAGGTGGATTCGGCTTTGCTCCTTGGTATGTAATTTCTGAAATTAATTTGGCAGGGATTCGGCAAGGTAAAAGTGAGGAAAGGGAGATGATTTTTATGAATACAAAGTGTGTATATATAGAGGATAGGAGGAGCTAGGGTTTCGGCAAAGTGTGAAGCACAAGGAAAACCAAAACCAACTTGGATTGGGTTTCGGCAAAGGCTTGAATTAATCCACCGAAATTCTTTTCTTTTTCTTTTATTCGGCAATAAGTCTTCCTCTCCATGTATATTGCTGCCGAAAATCCTTTCAAAAATCTTCAATTTAATCCTCATAAAATTCGGCAATGAATCAAGCTTCAATGAAGTCCACATGCATTCCAAGCTTTTCTCCTTTCTTCTTTTCCAAAATTCTTAGATAATGGCTGAATAAATGCCATGTTATCCTTCTTCCTTTGCCGAAATATTTCTTGAAATTTCTTCATTAATCTTCTCTTTTAATTCGGCAAAGAAGTCCTTGCAAAGTTGTTACAAGGAAACCAAATCCGAATTTGTTTCCTCCTTCTTCATTATCTTTTGCACGGCAAGGCTTCTCCTTTAATTCTTCTTTTCCGAAATTCTATCAAGATAATAGAATTATATCTTCATTAAATCTTCTCTTGGCCGGCCATGAAGTCTTTGAATCCATCTCTTCCTTCTTGAAACTCACGGCAACACATCTTCATGTTTACCGAAAATTACTTCTCATTTACCATGGTAATTCGGCAAAGACTCCATCAAGATATCATCTCCTTCTTTATCTCCAAATAAAAAATCTGAAAATAAAGAAAAGAAACACAATTAATCCATGTATTAAACTTGTCCTAATCTAGACAAATGATGTCTTAAAAAGACATATATGTAATAGGTAAGGTTAGGAGATTAGGAAAGTTTCCAAATCCATTTTGGATTTCTAATTCTTGTTCCACACGCCAAGCATCAATATTATTGCCGAAAATTCTCTCCTTGTCTTCTCATGATTTCCTGAAAATATGATCATGAAATAAATCAAAAAGAAGACAAAAATATGTAGCACAATTATCATGAGTAAGAGTCCTAGATAGATAAGGAATCCTAGTCCAACAAGGAGTTGTATTTTCAATGAAATTCTTTCGACGATTCAAAAACGTCGAGCGTTTGTAGACTCCTTGTTCGACTAAAATTCTTCACTCGTAGACTTCAATTAGTACTCAAACTCGTAGAATCCTTATTCAACTGGGATTCCTACTTTGGTAAGGATTCCTTTTCCAAATAGAGTTCTACTTGAAAAAGGAGTCCTAGTCAAATCAAACTCTTATTAGGAATCCTAGTTCAATAAGGACTCCACCATAATTATGCATTTTCACAATTTGTAGCACAAAACCAATCCACACAAATATTAGAAACGACAAATGATGAAAATTCCATTTCGACAAGTTTCCTAGTCAAAACAGGTTTCCTAGTCCAACTAAAACTCTTCGAAAATCGACATTTCTGCATTTTTAGCTCAATTTATTCACCAACACTTGCCAATGACTCTAACATGACTTAATGACTCTATATTACAACAATAAGGGATAAGAAATGCATAAATGGGGATAAAAACATATTAAGAACGTCGCATTTTATGCTCCTATCACTCTCCTGAAAGACCATGGAATTTCGACAATTGATGCAAAAATCCACTCTTTAGCTCGAAATCATCCGACTTGCCAGTTGCAACTGTCGTATAAGTGATGTTGGAAGGTGCCATGCATTCACCCGTGACGTGTCCATTCTGCTCTCTGATCGAACCCATTTGTTGTGGTGAATCAGGTAAGTCGAAATTTAGATGTGTAGGGAATGGACTTGTAAGTAGATCAAACTCTGGATCTTCGTGGAACAAAGGATTGAGTTCACACGAGACGTTGGATGGAAATGGTGATGATGGAGATGCTATGTCACGTTCAAAAAGTGACGATGTGGGGGAGACGAATTGGTGCTGAAACAACGGTGTGCTCAGTGATGCTTGCTCAGTTCTATCTCCACAAATTCTGTTTAAGCGATCCTCAATTTCTTGTGACCAACCAGGAATGATGGACATTCATGTACCTGAGAATTTGTGAAGATCAAGTTGTTAATAAATAAAAACTAAAACGAAAAGCAAGTAAAAGTTAGAATTAGGGGTTAGTAATATGAGTTAATGATATCAAAACAAATAAGTAATGAAATTTTAACAATTACAAAGTATAAGTGTAAACAAGTAGAAACGAGTATATAACAAACAAAGTGTAGGTATCACAAAATTTACAAGTATCATCAAGTATTCGGATTTTAACAAATAATAAGGAATTCGAACTCAATTTTGCAATAATTCCGAAAGTATATTCAACATGTCGAACTCTTACTGTCTAATTGCTTTTATTCAAAACTTTAAAATTCGAGGTACGTGGAGCAGAGGAGATAACAGTGCAATGGGCTGAAACAGTCCAAATTAGTATCATGCTTTTATCCTATATACCTCAAAAATTAAAGGTAACATTTTAGTTCAAGCTTTAAGACATACTCCTACTTAATCTACTTTAGGTTTCAAGTTTAAGCATTCAAGTGTAAGCACAATAATCCCAAGCGTCATACATGTGTTTCATGGTATGAATAAGTAAGAAGTGAGAAAATAAGCATGTAAACATGTCAAGTTAATTCAACCCTCCTCACTAGGCATACTCTCTTCTTTTCACTCATGATATGACATTATTCACTCAAACTATATGCAAGAGAATAGATTGTAAGGCAACAAATAGTTTGCATATTTCATCAAATCAAAGCACTTTGTGAATAATATTATCAAGATAAACTTCATATAACAACTATGTGCACAAATGAACCAAAATCATAAGCTCAACTCTTGATATAATCTCCACATACAAAGTTCACCTATTTTAAGAATCATGAGAGATCTTTACAAGGGAATATAATGGGGCTCGGCATAAGGTATTCGTATTTAGGATAATGGTGAGAAAATGTCACCAAGACTTGGTGCTCAATACTCTTTATGACTTCACTCTAAGGGCCAAGTTTCAACTTGTTGGGCCCATTCTTCAATCTTTTTCGTTCCCAAACATAGTTAAATCGAACAAATGTCATGTATACAATGATAGACCTTCAATTTACAAACAAACTCCAATTTCACAATCAACTTAGCAAAAATCACTTGAAACCGCGCCTTTTTCATTTTTATTTCGGACTAACATTTTTCTCTTTTTATTTTTCTGTCCGAATTGTTTTTCTTTTCTTTTCTTTTAGACACGACATTAATCAGTTTATAAACAATGCTATGTTCACCCCACACTTGTTTCACAACATCACTCCAAGTTACAATTCCACGATAATAAGTTTTACCAAGTCTTGAGAACAAAGGTAAAGGTATAGCTATTCTAAGCATATGGAATGTGTACAAGGTGATGAAAGATAGGCTCAATGTAAGCTCAAAGGGGTTAAAACTAAGGAGTCCCACGACAGGCACAAATTAGGCACATGCTTTATTTGGCTTTGGTGGTAATCCTAATAAGATCTTCTCAATCACTTTCGAAATCAAGGCATTTCATGAATAATAGTCTCAAAAATCATCAAGAGCAAGTTCTAGCATTCTAGAGTTCATTAAAATTTATGGCACATAGTCATTGAATATTCAACGAATGATGAAGTTTAAACAAATTTTTGTCATGTATATTATCATTAACGCACAAGAAGAAAGTATTTGGGCACAAAAACTCACATAGGATATTATGGAAACAATTTAACTCAAACATGCATGCTTTATTGTATGTCAATCATAATCTCACATATTCATACCAATCACAATATCCATGAAACTCACAATTAATTCTTATGATTATGCAAAACAATTATCTAAGCATTTAAAGATATAATCATCACCGACTCTTTTAAGGACATATAAGACTCAATCTTAAACTAAAAACAAACGAAAATTTTTAAATTTTTCTGTATTTTCGTTTTTCTGACTCGAAACAAATTAAAATGAATTAAACAAAACATTGAAACATGTATCACTACCCCACACTTACAAAATTACATTGTCCTCAATGTATATCAAAATAATGTTGTAATTTCTAAGCACATGATAAATCACATATCTCCATTTATACAATTCAACCAAAAAGAGTTTAGGGATTAGAAAATGCAAACTCTCGTAGACGGCTCCTTCACAATTTTGGTTGAAATGGGTTGCCTCCCATGCAGCGCTTAATTGTTTATAGTCCTTTAGCCTAGACTCTTCTCATGTTCACTTTGATCTTGGGGCGTCCTCCACATCTATTTCCTCAAGGTGCTCCTCAAAAAGCTCGTAATAAGGCTTTTGTCGATGATCATTCACCTTGAATGCTTTACCTGTAATATCACTTTTAATTTCAATAGCACCATGAGCAAACACATTAGTAACAATATAAGGACCAACTCCTCTAGAACGCAATTTTCCTGGGAATAAACGAAGAGGAGAATGATATAATAGGACTTTTTGCCCTATATGAAACGTTTTTCCTCTCATGTGCTTATCATGGTACACTTTTGTCTTCTCCTTCTAAATCCAAGCCGCATCATATGCATCATTTCTGATTTCTTCCAGCTCGCTCAATTGCAATTTCCTATGCAAACCTGCCGTATCTAAGTTCATGTTGAACTTCTGAACTGCCCACCACGCCTTACGCTCCAATTCCACGGGTAGATGACACGCATTACATAGGTAAGTCGAAAGGGAGACATCCCAATGGGTGTCTTGTATATTGTTCTATAGGCCCATAAGGCATCAACAAGCCGATCGCTCCAATCTTTCCTTGTTGGGCCCACAGTTTTCTCCAAGATTCGCTTGATCTCTCTATTGGACACTTCTGCCATTCCACTTGTCTGAGGGTGATATGGGGTGGAAACTTTGTGAATAACTCCATACTTTTTTAGCAAAGCCTCTATTGTCTTATTGCAAAAGTGAGAACCTCCATCACTTATAAGCACACGTGGTACTCCAAACCTGGAAAATATGTTAGTTCTCAAGAATTCTGCAACAATTTTAGAATCATTAGTCCTTGTGGCTTTCGCCTCCACCCACTTAGAAACATAATCAACAACCAATAAGATATACAGAAAGCCTTTGGAAGAGGGAAAAGGTCCCATAAAATCAATTCCCCAAACATCAAATATTTCAACAATAATAATGGGAGAAAAGGGCATTTGATCTTTTGGTCCAATGTTACCTGTTCGTTGGCACCTATCACATGTCATACAAAATGTATGCGCATCTTTGAAAATTGTGGGCCAATAAAATCCGCAATCCAATACCTTAAGGGCTGTTCTTTTAGGTTCAAAATGACCTTCACATGCCTCATTGTGACAAAAAGCTAGGATCGGCCTATGCTCTTCTTGTGGAACACAACGTCGAATGTTCTGATCACTACAATAATGTTTCCATAGATATGTATCATCCCAAATGTAGTGTCGCGCAATCTTCTTGATCCTTACCTTGGTTGCATGCAAAAATGTACTAGGAAAAGTCTTAGTAACTAAATAATTCATAATATCAGCATACCAAGGGTCATGTGTCTGTAATCGAAAAAGCTGCTCATCTGGGAAGGAGTCTCTCAATGGGAGCATGTTTTCCTCTTTCACAATTCTGCTCAAGTGATCTTCTACCACGTTTTCAGTTCCCTTTTTATCCTTGATTTCGATGTCAAACTCTTGGAGTAAGAGGATCCATCGAATCAAGCGTGGTTTAGCAACCTTCTTCTTCATCAAGTACCTAAGAACTTCATGATCTGAATAAACTGTCACTTTAGAATTCAAAAGATAGGATAAACAAATTTCTAAAGCAAATATGACAGCCAAAAGCTCTTTTTCTGTGGTGGAGTAATTCATTTGGGCATCATTCAAAGTTCTAGAGGCATAATAAATTGCATTTGGCCTCTTCTCATTTCGTTGCCCAAGAACAGCTCCAACGGCATAGTCACTTGCATAACACATGAGTTCGAAAGGAAGCTCCCAATTAGGTGGCGCCATGATATATACATGATCATTATCTTCCACACATATCACTTTACACAAAACTCACATAATAAGTATCAAATTCGCACAAGGTAAACAGAATAGTAATTCAGCATGCAATCAAGATTGATTTTAGTTCCAATTTAATTAGAGTCTTCGTGGTTCTTCTAATTAGTCAAAACTCCTTAATTATTTAGAACCAGCTTCGTGCATAATCCTAAACATAGTGCTAATCAGTTTAAAGACTCTTCGTGTAGAAATTAAACCAAAAAACACATAATCACAATGAGTTGAATTGGAAACATATTAGCAAGTATGGCGTCACCTCATCTCACATCGATATGTAAATTTTCAGAATTACTCTAGCCCAAAGAACTAACACAAGATGAATCAACTTTGAGTATAATCCATCTTATGTTATATTCAGCAATTGAAACCAATACACAAGAATCAGCCATGGCCGTGGCTGTCCTCATGCATCGATTTATATGCATATGAATTCAAAAAATAACCAAAAATAAATCAAGAACACATGCGATCATACTACAATAACAAACCCTGATTAAATTCAAAACTTGCCAATGATATATAATTCGGCAATCAAACATCCAAACAAATTCGGAAATCCAAAATAGAATTAATACAACCAAATAAACATCCACAAATCCTTATAATCTTCATAGACAAAGTATCATAAGTATATAGAAAATATAAAGCCATGAGAGTAGAGTGAATCACACTTTGAAGAACCTTGAAGAAAGCTTCGGCACAGGATGAATTCGGTGGTGATGAAGTGGTGTAAATTTATGGAAAGGTGGTGGTTCGGCTTTAGTATTTTCAGTATGAAAGTTGTGAAGAGAATTCGGTAGAGCTTTGGTGTTGTGAAGGTGAGAGACAAGATATCTTTTTCTGACTATTACATGGCTATTTATAGAGGAAATAACCTAGAGAAGCTGGCCACAAACCAAAACCGAATTGGTTTAGGTTTTCCTTGATTTTCTGAATTCGGCAGAATGACCTCCGTGCATTGATTATATCATAACTCTCTCTAGCAAATAGCTATCTAGGTGATTCTAACTGATTTTAAAACTAGACTCCCGTAGCTTTCCATTTATATGGAAAGGTGGTGGTGATGAAGTGGTGTAAATTTATGGAAAGGTGGTGGTTCGGCTTTAGTATTTTCAGTATGAAAGTTGTGAAGAGAATTCGGTAGAGCTTTGGTGTTGTGAAGGTGAGAGACAAGATATCTTTTTCTGACTATTACATGGCTATTTATAGAGGAAATAACCTAGAGAAGCTGGCCACAAACCAAAACCGAATTGGTTTAGGTTTTCCTTGATTTTCTGAATTCGGCAGAATGACCTCCGTGCATTGATTATATCATAACTCTCTCTAGCAAATAGCTATCTAGGTGATTCTAACTGATTTTAAAACTAGACTCCCGTAGCTTTCCATTTATATGTGGCACACCATCTGGTTCAAAGTGAGCTGTTTTGGAGAGTCCGTGGAAGTTGGATGACGTGCAAAGGAATTCTGCCGAATTTAATCAGGGTTTCTTCCGATTTTTCTTTTTCTTTTTCTGAATTATCTCTTCCTTTTCTCTTGAATTTGTTGCTGAATTTCTCTTGGATAATTACTGAATATCCTTGCAATATCTCTTCCATTTATCCGTGATTTAATTCATCCTCTCTTCTTGTCCTAGTTGCATTGCAACTCTTCTCTTGCATTCGATAATGGGTAATAATTTCTGCCTGATTTCTTCTTTGTTTTCTCCACCGAATTTCTACATTTAATTCCTGAAAATAAGAGAGAAGAAATATTAAACAGACAAGATAAAATGTAGGAGAATTAAGAGTATGATTCCTGATTCACTCAGGATTTCCTGGTTCAACAAGAAGTTCTACTTTGATTGAAACTCTTAGAACTTTCGATGTTTTCAGAAACGTCGAGACATTGTAGACTCCTAAACCGATTAAGACTCTTATTTGCATAAAGATTCCTACTTTGAATCAAACTCTTGACTTAAGAATCCTAGTTCAACTCAAACTCTTACAAATTCAGCGTTTTTAGACGTTTTAGCTCATTTCACAAACCGACTCTACCAAAGACTCCTGACTCGACTAAACGACTCTATAATACAACAATAAGGGTTAAACATTGCATAAATGGGGGTAAAAACATATTAAGAACGTCGCATATAATGCTCCTACCAATGGACATGTCACCGGAGGAGGAACCGCACCCGCGAACATCACCTTTCCTCCATGTGCAACCGGCAAGAGTGGGGAGTTTGAATTGAAAAGTGGATTTCTCCACCAATTGAGGTCATATAATGGCTTGGCGGGAGAGGATCCGAATAAGCATCTTTAGTGGTTTAACTTCACCACCGAAAGCATGTGCCCTTCAAGTGCCGACATTCAACACTTCAAGATGAAGGCTTTTCCATTTTCACTTGAGGATCAAGCCAAGGAGTGGCTAATTGAGGTGCCAACCAGTCGTATCACATCATGGGAGACGATGGTGAATGAGTTTCTACTCAACTATTATTCGACATCTCGTATCACTGATTTAAAGAAGCAAATCATGAGCATACGGCAAGGAGGAGATGAGACGTTTTCTAACTATTACAAGAGGTATAAAACCCTCGTTGCTTCGTGTCCATCTCATGGCATTAGGGAAGGGGTACTTCTTCAGTATTTTTATGAGGGCTTGCGTCTCATGGAAAGAGAGTTTCTATATTCGGCAGCTCAAGGTTTTTTCCTTGAGCTTGATCCTACACAAGCCAAGAACTTGTTGGAGATTCGAGCATTGAATAGTCAATAATTTGGCATGTCGCGAGACAATGCCTTGAAGCACAAAGTGAATGAGACTACTAGTTCGGTGTTGGAGAACAAGGTTGATAAGCTATCGGATATGGTAGCAGGTCTCATGCGAGGGAAGAGAGCACAAGTATGTGGAGTGTGCACGGAAGACCATGCAACCGATCAATGTCCACAAGTGTTAAGTGAGGGATATGAGGAGGCCAATGCAATCGGCTTCCAAGGAGGACAAAAGTATAACCCTTACTCAAACACTGACAATCCGGGATTTCGTGATCACCCCAACTTTCGATGGTCTAACAATGACAATGTTCAAAGGCCACCAAATGCAGCCCCACACCAACCGAGAGGACCCTTTGTGCCGAGTGATAGGAGCACAATGTGCGACGATATTATATGCTTATGCCCTCGTTTATGCTTTGTTTAACCCTTATTTGTCTAAGATAGAGTCATAATTTAGTTTAGTGTCAATTTGGTAGAGTTTTTATCAAATGTGCTTTAGAATCCGAAAAATGACTAAGTTTGAGAAATCTGGAAAATAGTGTAAAATATGTCTTTTTCGCGATTTTGAGATGAGTAAAAATATGATCTATCCTTGTCCGAATTCTATGAAATTTGGTGTGCTTAATATTCATATGCTGAGGAATGTTGTGTTAAAATTTCAGATCCATCGGAGTTCGGGAAGTCACCCAAAAGTTGGCTGCAAAACGGCAGTCCGAGCATTCCAATCCAGGGACTTCCAGGATTTTCCTGGGACTTTGATCCAACTTCGAAAAATCATTCCCGTCGACTCACAAGGATTTTGATCGAACTGTTTTATAGGGAGATGGCCATATGTGTGTAGTTTATCTGAGACTTGGAATCACATCAATTGGAGCTCCGAGCGTGGAGATATGTTGGAATTACTGCAACAAGGTCAAATCTGCCGATTCCAGGAACCTACTGCCCCCTTTTTGTGTTTTCTGTTTTTGATGGACCAAATGGTGTACAAATGCATATGTGAAGATGGTCTAAGCTTAAGAAAGGAAAGAGGATGACACCATGCCGAGCATTGAAGGAAAAATTGAAGAAAAGTAGCAATCCTAGTCGAGCTAGGATTGCTTGCCAATCGGCTGCTATGCTGCCGGCAGTGTGTGCCGGCGAGTTTTGGACAATTTTAGGTGGATCAAATGTAATCCAATGAAGTCCAAATGCTATGCAAGAAGTCCATGAAGATGTGAAGCCCAAGCCTTGAAGAAAAATCTGAAAAAGAAAACCTAATTAGACTTTGAAAAGGAAGGTTTCAATTCCTTAATCCACTTGGTTTTCTGACTTCCTTGAGCATCTAGGGCAGCCGGCACCCCTCTCCTATATAAAGGCCAACGAATTTCAGAATAAAATCATCTCATCTCAAGCATAATACACTAGCCTAAAGCTCTACCAAGTCCTTTCAAACACCAACACATAAATACCTAGCCGAACCATCACCACCATAACCATATAGCCGAACCCTTCCACCTTTGTTTCTGCCGATTTCTGTTCTTGCCGAGCACCAAGGAGCAGCAGCCGAGCCACCTTGTCACCTTTGAGGAATCTTCAAGGTTCTTAAAGTGTGATCCATTCCCCTATGGCTTTTGTATTTATTTATGTTTGGTTGTTTTGTACGAATTTTTTCGATTCTTGGTTTTTCTTGAAACTTTGTATGAACCGAATATTGTATGTTATGCATGGTTTTTCTGAAATTTAACTTATGGATTTTGTATGTTGGATAATTAGGGCAGTGGTATTAGAAGCATGTTTAGGATTTAATTTGGTTAGTAATCTAAGAGTGTGCCTTATAAACCGAAACATTAGTTGTGCTTAAGCATTTGTTGTTTGCATGTGAATCTAGGTGTTAGGTTTCATTTAACCGAGTAATACGAATAAGTCATACGTTGGAGTAGTTTGTTTTGTGTTGCTCACATAGGGTAAAAACCTTAGATTACTTGCATGTTAAATAAGATGATTGACAACCTTGCTTGTTTACATGTCTTCGATTTAGACTCACATGCTTAAATGTTAAAACGCGTAAAACCGAATTAGCATCACCTTAGAAGTCATACGTTGGAGTAGTTTCTAAGAAATTAAGAAGTCTAACAATTGGAAAACCGTTGGAGGCTCTAGTTGTGTCGAAACTAATTTAGGTCTTGAACATGCTAAATACTTGATTCTTACTTTCTTGCATGCGAATCTATGTGTTAAAGAGTCTTTTGTGTGAACTGTTTTGTGTGAGAGATGATGATCACTTGTATATAGTAGTTTAGGTTTTGTTTTCTTTTTATTTTCGTGTCTTAGATATAGAGGCAGCCCTTGCTGCCAAGCCTTTTATCCCCCATAATTTCGTGTGTGAATATGTATATATGTATATAAGTGTGACAATTGTGTGCATATATGTTTGTGAATATTTTTGTTAACATTCTCATATTTGAGGTTAACAAAAATATTCATCCCTCTACCTGAAATATGAGAATGTTAACAAAAATATTCACAAACAAAAACACTCTTTAACATATAGATTCGCATGCAAGAAAGTAAGAATCAAGTATTTAGCATGTTCAAGACCTAAATTAGTTTCGACACAATTAGAGCCTCCAACGGTTTTCCAATTGTTAGACTTCTTAATTTCTTAGAAACTACTCCAACGTATGACTTCTAAGGTGATGCTAATCCGGTTTTACGCGTTTTAACATTTAAGCATGTGAGTCTAAATCGAAGACATGTAAACAAGCAAGGTTGTCAATCATCTTATTTAACATGCAAGTAATCTAAGGTTTTTACCCTATGTGAGCAACACAAAACAAACTACTCCAACGTATGACTTATTCGTATTACTCGGTTAAATGAAACCTAACACCTAGATTCACATGCAAACAACAAATGCTTAAGCACAACTAATGTTTCGGTTTATAAGGCACACTCTTAGATTACTAACCAAATTAAATCCTAAACATGCTTCTAATACCACTGCCCTAATTATCCAACATACAAAATCCATAAGTTAAATTTCAGAAAAACCATGCATAACATACAATATTCGGTTCATACAAAGTTTCAAGAAAAACCAAGAATCGAAAAAATTCGTACAAAACAACCAAACATAAATAAATACAAAAGCCATAGGGGAATGGATCACACTTTAAGAACCTTGAAGATTCCTCAAAGGTGACAAGGTGGCTCGGCTGCTGCTCCTTGGTGCTCGGCAAGAACAGAAATCGGCAGAAACAAAGGTGGAAGGGTTCGGCTATATGGTTATGGTGGTGATGGTTCGGCTAGGTATTTATGTGTTGGTGTTTGAAAGGACTTGGTAGAGCTTTAGGCTAGTGTATTATGCTTGAGATGAGATGATTTTATTCTGAAATTCGTTGGCCTTTATATAGGAGAGGGGTGCCGGCTGCCCTAGATGCTCAAGGAAGTCAGAAAACCAAGTGGATTAAGGAATTGAAACCTTCCTTTTCAAAGTCTAATTAGGTTTTCTTTTTCAGATTTTTCTTCAAGGCTTGGGCTTCACATCTTCATGGACTTCTTGCATAGCATTTGGACTTCATTGGATTACATTTGATCCACCTAAAATTGTCCAAAACTCGCCGGCACACACTGCCGGCAGCATAGCAGCCGATTGGCAAGCAATCCTAGCTCGACTAGGATTGCTACTTTTCTTCAATTTTTCCTTCAATGCTCGGCATGGTGTCATCCTCTTTCCTTTCTTAAGCTTAGACCATCTTCACATATGCATTTGTACACCATTTGGTCCATCAAAAACAGAAAACACAAAAAGGGGGCAGTAGGTTCCTGGAATCGGCAGATTTGACCTTGTTGCAGTAATTCCAACATATCTCCACGCTCGGAGCTCCAATTGATGTGATTCCAAGTCTCAGATAAACTAGACACATATGGCCATCTCCCTATAAAACAGTTCGATCAAAATCCTTGTGAGTCGACGGGAATGATTTTTCGAAGTTGGATCAAAGTCCCAGGAAAATCCTGGAAGTCCCTGGATTGGAATGCTCGGACTGCCGTTTTGCAGCCAACTTTTGGGTGACTTCCCGAACTCCGATGGATCTGAAATTTTAACACAACATTCCTCAGCATATGAATATTAAGCACACCAAATTTCATAGAATTCGGACAAGGATAGATCATATTTTTACTCATCTCAAAATCGCGAAAAAGACATATTTTACACTATTTTCCAGATTTCTCAAACTTAGTCATTTTTCGGATTCTAAAGCACATTTGATAAAAACTCTACCAAATTGACACTAAACTAAATTATGACTCTATCTTAGACAAATAAGGGTTAAACAAAGCATAAACGAGGGCATAAGCATATAATATCGTCGCACATTGTGCTCCTATCAACTACCCCACACTTATCCTTTGCTAGTCCCTTAGCAAACTAAATAAAACTAAGACTCAAAACAACTATTGCCCCTAACAATTTGTCTCAGGCTCGTATGTACACATAGCTTTCAAGTTAATGCATGAGAATGATAAGCACGAAAATTCCAAGCTTCATGAACATCTAACATCGATATGAACATATAAGAGCAAAAAGGTAAGCATGTAAACATGTTAAGCTAATTCAATCCTCCTCACTAGACATACTCTCTTCTTTTCTCTCGAAGCATGGTAATTCACTCATAAGTATATGCAAGCGAAAGATAATGAACTACAAAGAGTGACTTGCATATATCAAAGAAACGAAAGCACTTTGTGAATTTTTATGGAAAAACCTCATATGATAACTATATGCACCAATGAACCAAAACCATATGCTTACTCTTGAGATAATCTCCACAAATCAAGTTTAACCATCTTAAGAATCATGAAAAAGATCAATAAAAGGGTTGTAATGGGGCTAGGCTAAGAGGTATTCGCTATTTAGATAAGGAGGCTCAAAACGTCACTAAGGCCTTTAGCAAAGCTCGATCTCCTTTTGTCTTCTCGCCTAAAGGGTCAAATTTCATCTTGTTGGACCCTTCCTTCATTCTTTACTTCCCCACAACATAGTGAATACGAACAAAGGTCAAAATATAACAATAGTAGACCTTCACATGCAAACAAAAACTCCAAATTCACAACAATTAGACTTAGCCAAATTTTCTTTTGAAACCGTGCCTCTTTCTTTTCTTTTCTTTCGGACTTGATTTTTCTCTTTTCTTTTCTTTTCTTTTTGTCCGATTTCAATTTTTCTTCTTTTGTTTTCTCATAGGCACGGCACAATTACAATTTTCACATAATTTTCTAGCTAAGTCTACCCCACACTTGATCTTCTTCATCACTTCCCGCAAAAACTCCTTCAAAAATCAAGCTTTGCCGACACACAATGGTCAAGACATCACTATACTAAGCTCATGGAAAGTGTTTAAGGGTGATGAAAGAAAAGGCTAATCGTAGGCTCAAAGGGGTTAACTAAGGTGTCCCACGACGGGCTCCAATAGGGCTCATGCTTTATTTGGCTTTGGTGGTAAACCTAAATGATCTTTATTCAATCACATTCAAAATCAAGGTATTTTATGATATAAACGTTTCGAAAATCAACAAGAGTAAGTTCTAGCATACTAGAGTTCATTAAAAAGCTATGGCACATAGTCATCGAATAATCAAAGAATTATGAGGTTTCATGCTTCCTACGAATCTATCGAATTTTTATCTTTTTATCGCTCAAGAAGAAAGCAATTTGGCTCTAAAGCTCACATAGGTTATTATGGAAACAAACTAGCTAAAACATGCATGCTTCGTTAATCAACAAGTCCTACATGCTCCTACCAGTGCACATAATCCATGAAACTCACAATTTTAATTATATGCACAACCATCATCTATGTACGCAAAGAGGAGAAAAACATCATTGACATATTAGGGGCATCCTAAGACTCAAAACAAACAAATTTAAACACTCTATTTTTGTGGAACAATTTTCTGAAATTTTCTTTTCTAAACTAAGCACACGAAAACATAAACGGAATACGTTATCCTACCCCACACTTAGAAAATTACATTGTCCTCAATGTAAGCACAAATCTATATCAACGAATTTCCTAAGCATGCAATAGTCTACCATATTCCAACATATCATCACAAATCAAAGACAAAGAGAAGGGTTAAGAAATTGCAAACTCCCGGTGATGGCTCCTTCGTTTTTCTTTGATCGAATTGGGTTGCCTCCCAAGTAGCGCTTTGTGTTTAAAGTCCATAGCCTAGACTTTTCACCGTGTTTGTTCTGTATTCATTGTGCCATGTGCTCGGTTTGTGGTGTGGCAGCCTCCTTTCTCTCGGCAGTGGGTTGCTTGGCAGCAGCGTAAGCATGCAGGGGCAGCAGCAAGATTGGCAGCGTAGGTGGGCTGCGTGGCTGCAGCAGTGTAATGTGCAGGGGCAGCATGCAGCGAAAGGGCAGCAGCATCACGTTAGGCAGTGTCTTGGCAGGATCAGCAGTGGCGTGCAGGGCAGCAGCAGGTTCCTCCCGGTAGCAGCACAAGTAGGTGCAGTGGCAGGTTCATCCCGGCAGTTCCACACAGCAGGCTGCCTGTTGGCAGCAGCGTAGGTAGGCTGCTCTAGGCAGACCACCACAGCGGGACCTCGGCAGAACAAGTTGCTCTCGTCAGGGTCGTTCAGCAGGTTTCTCGGCAAGGACGCTCGACAGGTGCTCAGCAGTGCGCAGGGCAGCAGCAGGGTAGGCTGCAGACAGCTTGGCAGCAGCTTTGGCAGATGGTACACTTCCCCTTTAGGCTCAAATTTGGGTGTGCTCCACTATCCTAATGCAAAAGTGTTCTGAATAAATGTTGTAGTAGACACACAGAGATTTCCAACGGTATAAAATTCACCTCAATCGGACCAGTGGAACTACTCCTTGTTTGGCCATGAATAGGACCTATTGATCTGCCCAGTTCTCTGGTCCGCCAGATTGACCTTCGTGCACTCAAATTGAAACTGGGAGCAGCTCGAAACTCCAAATCCACTTCTGTAAAATCCTACGGAAACTAGACGCAGAGATCTTTCCAACGGTGTATGGCTCACTTTCCCAAGTTTTGTGAGCTGCAAACCGCAGCCTTCCAAAGTTGATACACTGCACTGCCCGAATTCTGTTTTGGGCAGAAGTTTCGTATTTCCTGCACTTTTCTTCCAAGTTCGACCTGCACACACACAAAACACATCAAAACGAACAAATACAATAAACTAAAATGCAAGAATATACAAATTCTATACTTAAACAAATTTTTCAAGGTATTACAAGAATTTTTCAAGCTATACACAACATCAAAGATTCAAGGTACGTGGAGCAGAGGAGCAAACTGTGCAATGGACTTGTGCAGCCCACGGTAAGGTCATGCTTTATCCGATATACCTCAAAACTTTAAAGACTCAAAAAGATTTTCAAAAATTTACAAAGCTAACATTCAAACAAATCAAGATTTTATAATCCCCGGCAACGGCGCCAAAAATTGATGTGTCGCCGAAGCGAGCATCAAGCAATAATAACCCTACTTATTCTATACTACTAACGATTGTAGGGTTATTATTGCTTGATGCTCGCTTCGGCGACACATCACCAAGACAACATTTTCAGCCGAACCAAGGAGGGCCGAGCCAAGCTATGCAACCGAACAACCAAGCCATGTCGTTTCAACCTATGCCGAACCAAGCTCAAGCCGCACCAAGAAACCCTAACTATGATGCATTGATTCAATCTCTTTCAAGTGCAACTCAAGTATTGCTCGCAGGACAACAAATGCACTCGAAGGACATAGCCGAGTTAAAGACTCAAATGAGCCAAGTCGTGGACTTTATGGGAAAGATCACCGAGCAAGGGAAGCTTCTGGGTGGAGTTATTAAAATTCTGGGGCATGAGCATGCCAAAGTTATTACAACACGTAGTGAAAGAGTGTTGGATGAACCTCGAACAAAAATTCCGAAGAAGGTGACTTTCGGCAGAATTTTCGAGGAAGAAGAAGTTGCCGAACACCCTGCCGAAAGCCCTACAGATGCTGCCATGCGCAACGCTGCGCAGCCTGCCGATAGAGCTGCAGCCGAGCATGCTGCTACCGAGAAGAGGCATGCTGCCGAGAAAGAGGCCATGCGCAACGAGTTAGAGAAAGATCCCGCAACTTCGAAAAAGGAAGCCGTGCCAATCAAACCCAACAAGGGAGGGGTGTCGAACTCATGCATACCCTTCCCTTCTCGATTTGCAAAATCTAAGAAGGTGATAGGAGCACAATGTGCGACGATATTACAAGCTTATGCCCTCGTTTATGCTTTGTTTAACCCTTATTTATCTAAGATAGAGTCATAATATAGTTAGTGTCAATTTTGGTAGAGTTTTGGTGAAATGTGCTTAATTGTCCGAAAAATGACTAAGTATATGAAATCTGGAAAATAGTGAAAATATGTCTTTTTCGTGTTTTTGTGACAAATACAAATATGATCTATCCTTATCCGAATTCTATGAAATTTGGTGTGCTTAATATTCATATACTGAGGAATGTTGTGTTAAAATTTCAGATCAATCGGAGTTCGGAAGTCACCCAAAACTTGGCTGCAAAAGGGCAGTCCGGGCATTTCAATCCAGGGGCTTCCAGGATTTTCCTGGGACTGTGTCCCAACTTCGAAAACTCATTCCCGTCGACTCACAAGGAATTTGATCAAAATGTTTTATGGGGAGATGGCCATATGTGTCTAGTTTATCTGAGACTTGGAATCGCATCAATCGGAGTTCCAAGCGTGGAGATATGCCAGAATTACTGCAACAAGGTCAAATCTGCCGATTCCAGGAACCTACTGCCCCTTTTTTGTGTTTTCTGTTTTTGATGGACCAAATGATGTACAAATGCATTATTGAAGATGGTTCAAGCTTTATGAAGGGAAGAGGACGACACTGGGCCATGGCATTGAAGAAAAACATGAAGAAACAAGTTCTCCTAGTCAAGCTAGGAGAAGCTGCCGATTCTGGCAGATTTGCTGCCTTTGTGTGCTGCCGGCATTTGGGGCATTTTCGATGGATTAAGGCCTATCAATTGAAGTCCAATGATCATAAAAGAAGTCCATGAAGATGTGAAGCCCAAGCCTTGAAGAAAAATTCAGAAAAAGAAAACCTAGTTGAACTAGAAAAAGGAAGGTTTCAAACCTTATCCCATTAGGTTTTGTTTTTCCTTGTACAAGATGGGGCTGCCGGCAGACCTAGTTTCTCCCTATAAATACCCATGTTTTCCTACAGAAAAGGTGTCACATCTCAAGCCAAAACACAAGTCTAAGCTCTACCAAAAATTCTACCTTAAGTCCTACATAAAACCTAGCCAAAATACATCCTTCACCACTACCAGAAAGTTTCTGCCGAACCAACCTTCTGCCGAAACTTGAACTTCCTGCTGCCGTGCAGCATCCAACCATCCTCCATCACAGATCCACACGAGCTGCTGCCTCCCAAGGTGTCTAAATGTGTGATCTACTCCCTTTGGCTTGTAATTTTATGGATTTATGCTTTTATGTCTATGTAAAACATATGTTCTTTTGGTATTTGTTTTTATGTCTATGTAAAGACAATTTGTGTGTTTGGTTTTGCATGTTTAAAGATGTTTATGATTTCGATTCTTTGAGCCTAATTAACTCTAAGGTATTGATTTCATGGTTTTATGAAAGATAAACATGTAAACATAATTTGTAAATATGTAACCGGTTAGGTCTTAGGGATGCATGCTTAACTTGATTCTCGATTTCTTCTTGATTAGTTGTTTGAATTCGTGTGCAACCGAAGGAGATGTTTAGGTACAATCGTAGGCCATGGTTGTTGTCTAGATATTGAATTCACTTGCCGTAGTAACATAGGTCAAGTTAGAACGCTAAGTTGATTTGGTTTATGTTGTTACCTAGGGTTAGAGTAATTCCTACAACTTGCTTGTCTAATATGAAGAGTGACGCCTTGCATGTTAACTTGTTTCCGACTAAAAGATTTCGTGCCTTATATGCTAATTGGTTAATTTCTACACTAAGTGTCTTTAATCGGTCAGCTAAAGATTAGGGTTATGCGCTAAGCTAATTCTAAGTATTTTTGTGAAATCTAAAATCGATTAGTAAACCGCTAAGGAGCTAGTTAGGTTGGAATTAAGTTGAGTCTTGAATATTTCTATGCATGTTTCCATGAGTCCTTACTTGTTACTTGTTTCGATTTGTGATAGTTTTTGATGAGTGCTTTGCGTGAGAGATGTCGACCAAACTTGTACATAGTAGTTATAATTTAAATTCCAGAAATTTATTTTTCGTGCCATAGTTTTTAGGGCAGCCCTATGGCTGCCGAACCATTCTCTCCCCCATATGTGACATTTTGTATATATGTATATGTGTTTTTGTCTAACAATCTCATATTTCAGGTACCTTTAATCCCCGGCTAGAACGATCCCTACTTATTCTATACTACTAACGATTGTAGGGTTATTATTGCATGCGAGCTTAGGCTCACGTCAGAAGGATAAGTCCGACGAGAAAGTGTTGGATATTTTCCGCAAAGTGGAAGTGAACATCCAATTGTTGGAGTGTATAAGGCAAGTGCCTAAATTTGCAAAGTTCCTCAAGGAGCCTTGCATGACACAGAGACATACAAGGGAGACTCGTGTGGTGACTATGAGCGAGACGGTGTCGGTTGTTATTCAAAGGAAGTTGGCACCAAAGATGAAAGATCCAGAGAGCTTCAATGTGCCATGTGTGATCGGTAACACTAGGTTCGATGATGTGATGATAGACTTGAGAGCATCAATCAATGTCATGCCACTCAATATGTACCAAACGTTGAGTATAGAGCCACTCAAGAAGGACAACGTCATCATTCAACTTGCGGATCGATCAAGCAAGTATCCGGAGGGTTATGTCGAGGACGTGTTTGTGCAAGTGAACCACCTAATCTTTCCGGCCATTCATGAGGACGGCACGCACCAAGATAGATGTTGCGAAAGGCAACTTGACGAGGAATTTGATGGTGAGATGATTAAGTTCAATGTTTTCGACGCCATGAAGTATCTGGTTGTCAAGGAAGAGGAATGCCGAGCTATTGAAGTTATTGAGGAGGTCCAGCGAGTCATGTCGACCAAGGGGCGGGATTCGACAAGAAGGGAGAATGAAAGAGTAAAGAAGAACGAGGAGAGCTTGAGCGGAGCCTAAGAGAAGTTGTTGCCGAGTTCGATGCAAGGCCACCAAGCAAGTATAGTTCGTTCTTGTCAATTCCAAGTGCCACAAACAAATTTCGTCCTAGTGTGGAAGAAGCCCCGAAGCTAGAATTAAAAGAGCTCCCTAGTCACTTAAAATATGTTTATCTTGGAGAAGAAGATACTTTACCGGTTATTGTGTTTTCAAAGCTTAGTGAGAAGCAAGAAGAAGAGTTAGTGAGTGTGCTTAAGAAGTATAAAACTACTATAGGTTGGATCTTGGCGGACATCAAGGGAATAAGCCCTACGATGTGTGTTCATCGAATATTGCTTGAGGATGGTGCGAAACCCACAAGAGAGGCTCAACGTCGGCTACATCCACCCATGATGAAGGTAGTTAAGGACGAGATCATTAAGCTTCTAGATTGTGGAGTAATCTACCCTATCTCGGATAGCAAGTGGATCTCACCCGTGCAAGTGGTTCCAAAGAAGAGTGGTGTAACGGTTGTGAAGAATGAGAAGAACGAGCTTGTGCCATAAAGACTTGTAACCGGTCATAGGATGTGTATCGATTATAGGAAGCTCAATGCAACTACAAGGAAGGATCACATGCCTTTGCCGTTTATGGATCAAATGCTCGAAAGGTTAGCCGGTCATGAGTTCTATTGCTTTCTTGATGGAATATAGCGGCTACAACCAAATCATGATACACCCGGATGATCAAGAGAAGACCACTTTCACATGTCCATTCGGCACCTCTGCTTATAAGAGGATGTCATTCGGCCTATGCAATGCTCCCAGGACGTTTCAAAGATGTATGGATGCTATCTTCTCGAATTTCATTGAGGATATAATCGAAGTGTTTATGGATGATTTTAGCGTTTATGGGAGCAACTTTGAAACATGTTTGAAGAACTTGGAGCGTTGTGTAGAGACCAATCTTGTGTTTAATTGGGAGAAGTGCCACTTCATGGTGACGCAAGGCATTGTGCTTGGTCACATAATTTCGGCAAAAGGTATTGAAGTAGACAAAGCCAAAGTAGAGCTCATTCAACACTTGCCTTCGCCAAAGAATGTGAGAGACGTAAGAAGCTTCCTTGCCCATGCCGGATTCTATCGACGATTTATCAAAGACTTCTCCAAGGATGCAAAGTCATTGAGTAACTTATTGCAAAAGGATGTGCCGTTTGAGTGGAGTGAAGCATGCGAGAAAGCCTTGAATCGGTTGAAGGAAGCCTTGTGTTCGGCACCAATTTTGTCTACACTGAATTGGGAGCTACCATTTGAGCTCATGTGTGACACCTCGGACTACGCACTTGGAGCCGTGCTCGGTCAAAGATTGGACAAGAAACCGAATGCCATTTACTATGCCTCAAGGACTCTCAACGATGCTCAACTCAACTACTCCACAACCGAGAAAGAACTCTTAGCAGTAATTTTCGCTTTAGAAAAGTTTAGATCTAAATTTATTGTGTATAGTGATCATGCAGCTTTGAGATATCTCATGACAAAGAAGGATGCGAAGCCAAGACTCATTCGATGGATTCTCTTACTTTAAGAATTTGACATAGAGATCAAAGACAAGAAAGGAAAGTGAGAATGTTGTAGCCGACCATTTGAGCAGAATTATGAAGGAAGATGATGAGCTACAACTTCTTGAGACATTCCCGGATGAACAACTATTTTGGCTTGATGCGACACAAGAACCTTGGTATACCGACATTGCCAATTACTTAGCCATTCGGCACTTCCCAAAGGGTATGCCGAGCCACCTCAAGAACAAGATCAAAAAAGGCCGAGGTAAGGAATCGAGAGATCAAGCCAATATTGGAGAAATCCGTAGGTCCAACAAGGAAGGATTGGAGTGATCGACTTGATGACGCTTTGTGGGCCTATCGAACCGTGTATAAGACGCCAATCGGTATGTTACCCTTTCGGCTAGTTTATGGAAAAGCTTGTCACTTGCCGGTAGAGCTAGAGCACAAAGCATGGTGGGCCGTAAAAGCATTCAACATGGACATAGATGCCGCCGGCCTTCATTGGAAACTTCAACTCAACGAACTTGAAGAAATACGTAATGAAGCCTATGATGCCGCATGGATATACAAGGAAAAGACTCAAGCCTACCATGACAAGATGATTCGAGGGAAGAAGTTTGAAGTTGGACAAAAAGTTCTCTTATTCAATTCACGGCTAAGACTTTTTCCGGGAAAGCTACGCTCTCGATGGATTGGACCGTTCACCATTACTCAAGTATTTCCTCATGGAGCCATTGAGATTTAAAGTTCCATCACAAGTTACGCATTTAAAGTAAATGGTCATCGACTCAAGCTTTATTAAGATGAGTTCAAAAGTTATGCCATGGAAACACTTGATGTTCAAGAACCAGCCGATGTCGAGACTATTACGCATATTGCCGATAAACAGGTTGCTGAAGAGCAGCCTAACGCAGCTGCTGCAGCACACGCTGCCGAGCAGCCTGTTCGGAATACTGCCACTGCCGATACACACGCAGCCACCACTGCTGATGCACACTGCCGAGACAATACGACCACAATGCTGCCGATACGGACGAATTTTTTCAAAGGCACCTTTGTGCCATTTTAACTGCCGAGCTGCACCATTTTAAACCACGATGAACACAAGACACACATGGTAAAAATTCTTGGCTAAGGACTTTAAATAGTTAAGCTCTAATGGGGAGGCAACCCCATCACCGCAAGTTTGAAATTTCTTAACCCTTTTCTTTTTCATTGGTTTGTGATGATATGTTGGAATTTGTTAGCTTATCGTATGCTTAGGATTTACCTGCTATAGTTTTATACATACATTGAGGATAATGTAGTTTTCTAAGTGTGGGGTGGGATAACGTATTCTGTTTAGAAAATTTCAGAAACTTGTTCCACAAAATTAAAGTGTTTTAATTGTTTGTTTTGAGTCTTAGGATGCCCCTAAAAGTAGTCAATGATGTTTTTCTCCTCTTTGCATACATAAATGATAGTTGTGCATATATTAAAAATTGTGAGTTTCATAGATAATGTGCATTGGTAGGAGCATGTAGGACTTGTTGATTAATAAACAATGCATGTTGTAGCTAGTTTGTTTCAAATGTCCTATGTGAGCTTTAGAGACAAATTGCTTTCTTCATGAGTGATAAATTCAAAAATTTCGAGCATGATAGTTTATGAACCTCATTATTCTTTGCATATTCAATGATTATGTGCCATAACTTTTTAATGAACTCTAGAATGCTAGAACTTACTCTTGTTGATTTTCAAAACGTTTTCATCATAAAATACCTTGATTTTGAAAGTGATTGAATAATGATCTTTATGTTCACCACCATGGCCAAATAAAACATGAGCCCTATTTGAGCCCGTCGTGGGACACCTTAGTTAAACCCTTTTCTTTCATCACCCTTAAACACTTTCCATGAGCCTAGAACAATTATGCCTCTACCTTTTTTCAAAGTTGTGGCAAAGCTTGAATTTTTGAAAGAGTTTTCGCGTGAAGTGATGTAGAAGAACAAGTGTGGGGTAGACTTAGCCATGAATATGTACGAAAAATGTATGTGCCGATTGCCTTAGAAAAAGATAAGAGAAAACTTATGCTCGGACAAGAAAAGAAAAGAGAAAAAAGAATCTGAGATCAAGAAAAGAGAAAAAGGCACGGTTTGAAAAATATTTTAAAAGCATGGTTTTGAGTCTTGAAAAATATTTTGCAATGTTTTGGGAGTTAATAATGAAGGATGGGTCCAACAAGAAGAAATCCGGCCCTTGGTGAGAAGACATAAGGAGAATCGAGCTTTGCAAAAGGCCACGGTGACGTTTTGAGCCTCCTTATCCAAAAATATCGAACACCTCTTAGCCTAGCCCCATTACATGCCTTTTATTGATCTTTTTCATGATTCTAAAGATGGTTAAAATTGATTTGTGGAGATTATCTCAAGAGTAAGCATATGGTTGTGGTTCATTGGTACACATAGTTGTTGAATGAGGTTTTCCATAAAAATTCACAAAGAAATTTCGTTTTTCATGATTTATGCAAGTTACTCTTCGCAATTCATTATCTTTCTCTTGCATATACTTATGCGTGATTGCCATGCTTCGAAAAAAAAAAAAAAGTATGCCTAGTGAGGAGATTCGGATTAGCTATGCTTGTATGCATGCTTATGTGTTGCTCTTACATATTCATATTGATGTCGCATGTTCATGAAACTTGGAATTTTCGTGCTTAGCATTCTCATGCATCAACTTGAAAGTTATGTGTTCATACGAGCCTGAGACAAATCATTAGGGGCAATAGTTTCTTTAGAGTCTTAATTTAATTTAGTTTTGCTAAGGGACTAGCAAAAGATAAGTGTGGGGTAGTTGATAGGAGCATAAAATTCGACGTTCTTAATATGTTTTACCCTCGTTTATACTTTGTTTTTACCCTTATTTATGTGAACCGAGTCATATAATAGAATCATGAGCTTTTGGTAGAGTTTAAATGAAAATATGCTTACGTGTTGGAAATTTACAGAAAATTGACAAAGTGGTGAAAATCGAAGTCTCTAAATGTTTCGATGATTTTGTAAAGCTTCCATGTTTCTTTGATGGAATTTTCTTCTCTTATGAGCAGTATATACATTGATGATTGAGCAATGGAAAGAGTTAGAGCAATTGGAGCTAAAGAAGCTGCCGATAATTGCTATGCAAATTCGGATCCAGTAAGTTCCAGGAATTTCCTAGGCACATCACTCAACTTCCAGAATTTCTCCAGAACAGCTCACTTGGAACTAGATAGCGTGCCATACATGCATTAAAAGATCTCTGAGTCTAGTTTCCACAGAATTTATAATCGCATCAATAGCTATTTTCTGGTGGAATTTATGCTCGATTAAAGACACAAAAGTCAAATCTGCCGAGAAGAAAGTAAAGAATCAGAGCCTTCAACCTCAGCCCCTGCAGATAGGCTGCAGTGCCAGCCTTGGAGACTTGCAGCCTCTGCCGCAGCGCAGCGCTCGCAACCTGACACTCGAGCTGCCGCACAATCAGACATGCAGCCTGCCGAGAAGTGAGCGCACTGACACTCGCGCTGCCGATGACCTGTCGCGATGACACACACAGTCCAAGACGTATCCGACACTGGCCCGGACGTATCTGAGACGTATCCCAGGCATATCCGCCGAAGTTTGGACTATGAGATCTCGTATCAGATACGTGTCCGATACGGACACCCATGCTGTCGAGAAATATTGACACTGACACTCGCTCTGCCGAAGAAGTGTTGCGCAACAGCCATGCTGCACATGCCGAGACCCATGAGGGCCAGCCCTGCACCAGCCTGTCGACACATCCGATACGCTGTCGATAGAAGTTTCCGAGAGCCTCATTACCATGCGCTGCGTTGCGCGTGTCCTGCCGAGAGAAGCTGCCAGTATCTGATACTGCTGCGCAAGCACCAGGAAGTTGTCGAGAAGACTGCAATGCTTGCAGGTGATCTTCCGAGAGGCTGCAAGTGTCCAAGTCATATCCTAGGGCTTCAAGGAAGAAGAAAACGAGTGAAGCATGTGGGAAGCAAACCCTAGGCCGGCCAAGCATGGAACTCCTTGTTTGAAAAGGGATAAAATAACCTAAACCATATCGTATTAGGAAACATTATTACAAGAGGATTTCTATCCCGTTTAGAGCAAGGAAAACTCTCCCAAATCAGCCTTTCCCTTCTCCTATAAATAGAGGCCGGCATCATACATGAAAACTTGTCACATCCTAGCACAAAACACAAAGCCATAAGCTCTACCAAAGTTCCTCAAGAATCCTACATAGAATAGTTAGCCGAAACACATCTTCACCACCACCAAAACATCCCAACTGTATCCTCACCACCATCATCAGATCAACACAAGTCGAAGCTTCAAAGGTGTCTACAAAGTGTGATCCACTCCCTACTTTCGGTGTAACAATTTATTCTTTGTAGCTATGTTGGATTTTGTCTATGAAATTTGCATGTATTTTTGGTTTCGAATTGTATGTCTATGTATGTTTCGAATTGGAATTTGGTTTTATAAATTACAAGTTGAAACATATTTGATTCGTTGCTTAGGTCTAGGTTTAAGTTTCGGATTCAATAAAGTCTATGCATGTTAACTTCGTAGTATAAACTTGTGAGAATGCGTACACTTAGATAATTAGGATAGTTGGTATTTGATGCATGCTTAAGACTTAAAATCGGTTAGAACTAAGGTTAGGACGCAAAAACCAATCACTAGTTATGTCATAGAATGTAATCTGAGTGCTATGTTTCATGTGATAGAGTTCGGTTGAGTCATGCTAGTAAGTAGATTTAAATCAACTCGCCTAGATCTAATAACCTTAGAACTTGCAAGATAAATAAGATGATTGACAACCTTGCTTGTTTGCTTGTTTTCGATTTTGACTCTTGTGCTTAAATGTTAAAACGCTTAAAACTGGATTAGCATAAAATTTAGGATCGATTGCGAATAGCGTGATCTTAAAACATTAGAGGTCTCACAGTTAGTTAAATGGTAATTATTTAGAATTAACTCAGCGTATAATCCTAAACATAGTGCTAATCAGTTTAAAGACACTCAGCGTATAAATTAAACATGAAGAATACATAAGCACAATAAGCCGAATCAGAGACATGCAACAAGTATGGCGTCACCTCACCTTGTTTTAACATGTAAATTTTCATGGTTATAACCGCCCTAATAAACAATCTAAATCACAACAACTCAGCGTATGATGTAATCCATATTATTTTGGTGGATAAAATCGGTACCTAAGGAGAAGCCACAAAGTCAGCCCTTAAGTACACGATTTGTGATGCACGAACTCATGAAAATTAATCAAATAACATCAAGAACATATAATAAAACCTACTGTCCTAAACCAATTAAATACGGAATCACATACATAAAGTAATTCGAAACTCATACACAAACCCTGAATGGATTTTCGGAAATAATAAATAAATCATGAATAACTTTCCGAAATCCATAATAAAATATACAAACTGAAAATTGTAATCCATCAAACAATTCAACATTAAATCGCAATTCATACAGAAATTTAAATAGCCAAGAGTTTAGTCGAATCACACTTTAGAAGAACCTTGAAGATACTTTGGCAAGAGATGAACTCGACTATGGAAGATGGTGCGAATTGTGTAGGTGAAGGTGGTTCGGCTACAACAAATTTCTGAATAGGATTTGTGGGTACACTTTGGTAGAGTTTCGGCTAGAATTTTGTGAGAGAAAGATATGGTTTTTCAAGAGCAGCCGTACCCTTTATATAGGAGAGAGGAGGGTGCTAGGGTTTTGACAATTAGGGTTTCGGCAACAAGAGTTGTTGCCGAATTCTTCTTCTTGTGTCTTGCTTTGCAAGACTCTTGTTTTCCCTTTAATTGTTGCCGAAAATAAACAATCACAAATCCTTACAATCTTCATAGACAAAGTATTGTATTTATACAGAAAATATAAAGCCATGAGAGAAGAGTGAATCATAGTTTGATGAGTCTTCAAGGAAGCTTCGACAAAGAACAATTCGGTGGTGATGGATGATGCGAATTAGGGTTGTCGTGGAAGGGATTCGGCTTGTATATTTATTTGGATATGTGGAGCTATTTCGGCAGAATTTTGGCTTGTATAAGTATGAGAGAAGAGATGATTTTTTCAAAGGCTATGCCGAAGTATATATAGGAGAGAGAGAGGCTTAGGGTTTCGGCATAGGAGCTAGGGTTCGGCACAAAGAGTTGTGCCGAAACTCTTGTTTCTTTTCTTGCAAGGCAAGACTCTTCCTTCCTTCCTTTGCTTGCCATAATCCCCTTAATAATTTCTGGATAATTCGGCAAAACCTGAATGAACTTGTATGGAATTAAGTCCACATTCATCCATGGTTTTCTCTTGTAATTCGGCATCAATATTCCTTCCTTAGCCGTGAGTTTCCTTCCCCTAGAAGCTTTAGGACTTCTTAGTTCTCTCGTTTCGGCATTGAAACTCTTTTCCTTTATTTGTTTGCCTAATTCTTTTTTCTTGCCATGCACTTCTCTTCTCTTGCATGTGCTCGGCATGCTTTCTTCTTTTCCTAGTTGCGTTGCAATTCTTCTCTTAAATGAATTCGGCATAAGATGATTTATTTTGCTTTTCCATTCCGAATTCCATTTGTTAATTCCTGAAAATAAGACAAATAATTGTATTAATAAGAGAAGATAAAAAGTAGCACAATTTATGATTTGATAGATTACTGATTCCGTCAAGATTTCCTGGTTTAACAAGGAGTTCTACTTTGATTGAAACTCTTAAAACCTTTGACGTTTTGAGAAACGTCGAGATATTGTAGACTCCTAAACCGATTAGGATTCCTGAAGTAATAAGGAATCCTACTTTGAATCAAACTCTTCATAAATCATGCAGTTTTTGACATTTAAGCACAATTTACAACCAAATCTGCCAAAGACTCCTAATTAGACTCGATGACTCTATATTACAACAATAAGGGTTAAGCAATTGCATAAATGGGGATAAAACACATTAAGAATGTCGCATATTATTCTCTTATCAACTACCCCACACTTACACTACCAGATCTGAGGGAATAGCCGACGAAAAAAATTTCGTCGGCTATACCTTCTACCGACGAAATTTTCGTCGGCTATAAGTCGTCGGGAAAACCCCGTCGGTAATACAATAGCCGACGAAAAAAACCAATTCGTCGGCAATAGTAGAGCATGGCCGACGAATTTACCGACGAAAATATTTTTTGTCGGCCAAACCTGGGAGAAATTGCCGACGATTTTCGTCGGGTATTTTCGAGTATGGCCGACGAAATTCATTAAGTATAGCCGACGAATTCATAAATTTTCGTCGGCTATTTCTTCGAAATATATTACTATTTTAATAGGTATTAATTAGTTATAGCTGACGAAATAATGCACTTTTCGTCGGCTATAAGTTGTATAGCCGACGAAATTTGTAAAATTCGTCGGCTATAGAGATTATAGCCGACGAAATAATGCCAAAATCGTCAGCTATAACTGCATTTTGGAAAAAAAAAAAATACCGGATCGGAGGAGGAGAAGGAGGAGGAGGAGGAGGCCGGAGGAGGAGGGGAAGGAGGAGGAGGCCGGAGGAGGAGGAGGAGGAGGGGAAGGAGGAGGAGGCCGGAGGCCGGAGGCCGGAGGAGGAGGAGGGGAAGGAGGAGGAGGAGGAGGCCGGAAGAGGGGGGGGAAGGAGGAGAGAAAAAAGGCGGGAGGAATCGATTTAAAAGATTTAGAAGGAGAATAGCCGACGATTTAAAAGATTTCGTCGGCTATACTTAGAGAATAGCCGACGATTTAATATATTTCGTCGGCTATACTTTGGAAAATCAACAGCCGTCGGATCTGAGCCATCCAACGGCGGACAATAAAAGGGCGCGGATCAAGAGTTTAGCTGACGAAACATTGTATTTCGTCGGCTATACTTAGAGAATAGCCGACGAAATACAATGTTTCGTCGGCTATTCTATGAAAAAATACTAAACTGCCGTTTTGAGGCCCTAAACGAACTCAAAAGCCCGAAAAAGCCCACATGTCGTGGCAAAGCGACGAGTTTGATTCCTGGCGTCGTTCCCTTTCCGGAATGGTATCACAATCATCATTCGGACGCTGGACGCCAAATCTACAATAAACCGGGTTTTGACTTATTTCATTATTTCAGCACACGGATTTTATCGGAATCTTGTCATTTTTCAACCGTAGACGTATTTCATTATTTCGGTCATATCTTATTTGACGACATATTTGCATTTGAAGAGTGTACGTATAGTAACTATTTGAAACTATACATTCACTTAACACTTAGTAAACAAGTTAAGAAACATTAGTGCATATGTTCCGATTTTGAATCTAAAAGTTTGGAAAATCTATTCCAACCGTCAGATATCACCGTTTAGATTAAATACATGTATGAAAAAAAATCCAACTACATCTGACAACGTTAAAGGCTCGATCGGGACGGTCAACCGAGTGAGTCAACCCTTTAAACGCTTAGAAATGGTAATTGGCCTGTCTAAATGACGTTTTTTGGCCTGACCTTCAACAGATAATAGTTTCAAATCGATGAGACGCAACTAATCGTATAAAAATTTTCCTCAAAATATTTACCGACCGTCAGGTTACCCATAGGAAAACGGAAGTAAAAAACAGTTAACCGCAACATTCGGCACACAGATTTTGTCGGAATCTTGTCATTTTTCAACTGTAGACGTATTTCATTATTTCGGTCATATCGTATTTCACGACACATTTGCATTTGAAGGATGAAGCAATGGTTTGTCGAAAGTGATAGAAAATAGATGCTGTTTTTTTTTTTTTTTAATCATAGCCGACGAAATCAAACCTAGTACTCGTCGGCCATACTTCCAAAAATTTTCGTCGGCTAAAGTTTCAGAGAAAGGCCGACGAAAATTCAAATCGTCGGCCAAAATATGAATATAGCCGACGATTTTTTTTTTTACCAACGAAAAAAAAAAATTCGTCGGCCATTCTTGGGAATAGCCGACGAAAATTTTATTTCGTCGGCCGTTTTTTTTTATTTCGTCGGGAAAAGCCTTTTTTCTGGTAGTGTTAGCTTTTGCTAGTCCCTTAGCAAAACAAAATAAAAGACTCTACTAAAACTGTTGCCCCTAAATGAATGTCTCATGATCTTTTTAAACACATAGCTTTCAAGTTTAAGCATTCAAATGTAAGCACAATAATCTCAAGCGTCATAGACATGTTTCTTTTCTTTAGGCACGGCATCAATCATTTTTTTATAAACATTGCTAAGTTCACTCCACACTTGCTTCACAACATCACTACAAATTACAAATCCCATATTTGCATCAGAATCAAGCCTTACCAAGTCTTGAGAACAAGGGTAAAGAATAACTATTCTAAGTTCAAGGAATGTGTATCATGGTGATGAAAGAGAGGCTCAATGTAAGCTCAAAGGAGTTAAAACTAAGGAGTCTCACGACGGGCACAAATTAGGCACATGCGTTATTTGGCTTTAGTGGTAATCCTAATAAGATCTTTTCAATCACTTTCGAAATCAAGGCATAGTCATGAATAATAGTCTCAAAAATCATCTAGAGCAAGAATGATGAAGTTTAGATAAATTTCTGCCATGTTTATTATTATTAACGCACAAGAAGAAAGTATTTGGCACAAAAGCTCATATTGGATACTATGGAACTCAAATGGATATCATATGTCAATCAAAATCTCACATGTTCATACCAATCACAATATCCATGAAACTCACAATTAATTTTATGATTATGCCAAACCATCATCTATGCATTCAAAGATATAATCATCATAGACTCTTTAGGTGCATCTAAGACTCAATCTCAAACGAAATTTTTTAATTTTTCTCAATTTTTCCAATTTTCTTTGAATGACTCAAACAAAACAAACAAATAAACATAAATAATCATGGGAAATATGTATCCCTACCCTATACTTAGAAAGTTACATTCACTACCAGGAAAAATACCTGAGGCGACGAAATATAAATAGTTTAGTCGCCTAAGTGTTCTTAGGAGACGAAAAAAAATTCGTCCTCTAAGCTAGAAATTTCGTCGCCTAAGACTATTCTTAGGCGACGAATAATTATTTTCGTCGTCTAAGAGAACACTTTAACGACGAAAATTAATTTCGTCGTCTATGTATTTTCTTAGGTGACGAAAAAAATTTCGTCGCCTAAGGTTTTTACTTAGGTGACGAAAAAAACTTTCGTCGCCTAAGATCTATACTTAGGTGAAGAAAAAATTATTTTTTGTCACCTAAGTATTTAACTTAGGCGAGGAAAGTGAATTTTCGTCGCCTAAGAAAACACAAAGACGCCGACAAAAACTTTGTCGTTAGAGTTATTTTCTAAGACGACAAAACTCTATTTTCGTCGCCTAAGATTTACACTTAGGCGAGGAAACCATTTTTTCGTCGCCTAAGTAAATCTTAGGCGAGGAAAGTATTATTTCGTCGCCTAAGTAAATTCACTCAACTTTATTTAAACTTATGTCTCTCTATGGGGAGCCATGGTATCGGGAGATAAAAGTTTTCAAATTTTTACATGGACAATTACGTCTCATTTATATGAGAGTTTAATGTTTGGATGAGTCGACCAAACAAGGTCATCTAAAGGTACGTAATAGCGTTTTCGTGTGATAAGTTTTATGAAAATATGGTTGACCGATTCGATCGAGCATCGAACGTTCACGAAACGAGTTGATTTTTATACTCTACTCATATTTAACTATAACGATCATATCCGACGGTTAAAATTTTAATTTTGTGAATTTAGCCATTATAATGACAACATGTTTACTAATGCGGTGTAACTTGATTAATAGATTTACTCAAGTGTACAACTTTTCAATGATTAATTTATTTACTCAAGTGTACAACTTTTCAATGATTAATTGATTAATATGGAAGAAGTCAAATTTTGAAAAACGCTGTGAAATAGCATTTAATCATTATGATGAAATACGGTGATGGTAAAAAAATCACTTAAATCCAACAAAATTAGAGCACCGATCAATGCGGTCAACCTTATTTATACTTATGTCTCTCTATGGAGAGCCATAGTATCGGGAGGTAAAAGTTTTTAAATTTTTACATGGATAATTACGTCTCATCTATATGAGAGTTTAATGTTTGGAAGAGTCGACCAAACAAGGTCATCTAAAGGTACGTAATAGCGTTTTCGTATGATAAGTTTTATGAAAATATGGTTGACCGTTTCGATCGAGCATCCAATGCTCATGAAACGAGTTGGTTTTTATACTCTACTCATATTTAACTATAACGATTACATCAGACGGTCAAAATTTTCATTTTGTGAATTTAGCCATTATAATGACAACATATTTACTAATGCGGTGTAACTTAATTAGTAGATTATACTGAAATGTCAACTTTTCAAAACAACTATATAAAGAAAGTCAAATTTTGAAAAACGCTATGAAATAACATTTGATCGTTATGATGAAATACGGTGATGGTAAAAAAATCACTTAAATCCGACAAAGTTAGAGCTCCGATCGATAGGGCCCTAACGATGACGATTATGGTGGAGAACCATGATGATTTAAATTATGTATTTTTAATTTCAATAAATTTGTTTGTGATGTATAATTACAATTATAAAATGGTGTGTACGTACGTACTTACTTCGACTGTTAATATATGCCTTGAACCAGCCATTCGGGGATCTCACTGTCTAAAATTTTTTAATTAGACGATTTTTGACCCAATAGATTTAAAAAAAAAACTTTTTACTTAGACGACGAATAATAAAAATTCGTTGCCTAAGTTTTTACTTAGACGACGAAATATAAAAGTTCGTCGTCTAAGTACAAACTTAGGCGACGAATTTTTATTATTCGTCGTCTAAGTGAAAAGTTTTTTTTAATAGATTTTTCGAATGCATCTAGACATCTCCTTCGGTTGCACACGAATTAAGGAAATAAACCTAATTAAATCAAGAAAAAATGCAAAAGCCTACTGCCCATCATACCATATTCAATTAAACCACATGCATAATTCGGTAATTAAACACAAGAAAACCAAACAATATAACAAGAATTCGGAAATCCCATGAATAAATAACAAAACCAAAATCGGAACCAAGAATCCATACATAATTCATAGACAAATTAATGTATAAATACAAATAAACTAAAGCCATCGAAAATTACAATCCAAGTGACAACCCTTTGTTGAAGAATTCGGCAAGTGGATTGGTGTTGATGATTGGAATGATTTTTATGAAAGGTGGTGGAAATGGTTCGGCTATGTTCTTGGTGAGAATTCAAGGAAGCAATTCGGCAGAGTTTTGGTAAGCTTTTTGTGAGGAAGAGAAGATGATTTTTCAAGTGATGTGGAGTGGTATTTATAGAGAGCAAGGGATGCTAGGGTTTCGGCAAAGGAATCCTTGAGAGCCGAAAGTCCTTCTCCTATCTTCTTGTTCAGCAAGTCAATCCTTCCTTCTAGGTTGTTGCCGAAATAACTCAAGGATAAATGCTAAATTGTTTTCAAAATATTCCTTAAATTATCCTTGATTTAATTCAGCAAAATTACCTTGAATGTAGAGAGAAAATCAGTCCACATTCGTCCTTAATTTTGTTTCCTTTCCAAGCTTTGTTGCCGAATTAATCCATACAAAGCTCCACATTTTCTTTCTTAATTCAGCCTTGTTTCCTTGTAGCTCTAGAACTCATTTAAATGGCTGAATGCTTCCCTTATTTTGTTTGAAAACTTGCCATATAAATTTCGGCATCAATTCATGCATTCCTTTCTTGGTCGAAGCATTTAAATCTTTCCTTGTCCTTGTTGCATTTGAATTCTTCATTTAATTTGCTTCCAAAATTCTTCATTTATCTCCTCTTTAATTCCTGAAAATAATAGAGAAAAATATATTAATAAAAGAAGAAAAATTGTAGCACAATATCTTAAGAACAAGTCCTGATTCGATAAGGATTCCTGCTTTCATTAGGATTCTTCAAGAATTGCACACTTTTCACGTTTTAAGCTCTTTTCATCAACAACTCTGCCAAAGACTATATACTTAACTAAATGACTCTATATTACAACAATAAGGGTTAAGCAATTGCATAAATGGGGATAAAACACATTAAGAATGTCGCATATTATGCTCTTATCACCAAACCGTGCATCACTTTCTCCTATAAATAGAGGCCGGCACCATGAAGAAAATTGTCACATCTTAAGCCAAAACACATAGCCATAAACTCTACCAAAATTCCTCAAGAATCCTACATTGAAGAGTTAGCCGAAACACATCCCCACCTTCACAAAAAATACTCCAACCGTGCCTCCATCATTGTCATCGGATCAACACGTCTTGAAGCCATCAAAGGTGTCTGCAAAAGTGTGATCCACTCCCTACTTTCGGTGTAACAATTTATTCTTTGTAGTTATGTTTAGTTTTGTCTATGAAACTTGCATATATTCTTGGTTTCGAATTGTATGTCTATGTATGACTCGGATTGGAATTTGGTTTTATAAATTTCATGTTAAAAACATCTTTGATTCGATGCTTAGGTCTAGGTCTAGGTTTCAGATTGATTGAGTCTTTGCATGTTAATTTTGTAATATAAAACATGTAGGAATTTCATACACTTAGATAATTAGGACAGTTGGTATAGATGCATGTTTAAGATTCAAATCGGTTAGTAATCTAAGAGTGTGACTTAAAAACCGAAACATTAGTGATGTTTGACAAACATGTAAATCTAGATGTCAGGTTTCATCTAACCTGAGTAGAATGAATAAAGATTAAACGTATGTTGCTTTGATTCGATTGTGCTCACTTAGGGTATAACCTTAGCTAAAACTTGCATGTTAAATGAGATGATTGACAACCTTGCTTGTTTACATGTCTTCGATTATAGACTTTGTGCTTCAATGTTGCGAGTTGTATTACGGTAACATACACTTTAGGGTCCATAAAGTATGTTTGGTCTTTAAAAACATTAGAAGTCTCATAACTAGGTAAAATCGGTTTTCCGTTCTAGTTGTTGGTCGAAACTTGTTTGAGTCTAAAGCATGCTAAATATTTGTTCCTTACTTTCTTTTGTATGAGTCTTACTTGTTAAAGAGTTGTGTGCTAGATGTATTGTGTGAAAGATGTCGACCAAAACATGTACATAGTAGTTTTTAAGATTTTATTTCGTGTCTAGTTTAGAGGGCAGCCATATGGCTGCCGATCCTCATTCAAAAACCCCCAATTGAAAACATGTAAATATGTATATATTTGTGAATATTTGTGTTAACATTCTCATATTTCAGGTACCCTTAATCCCCGGCTTAGAACGATCCCTACTTATTCTATACTACTAACGATTGTAGGGTTATTATTTGAGTGAGCCTCGCGGCTCACATCAATTTTTTGCGCCGTTGCCGGGGATTACAAAATCTTGTTTTATGAAGAATGTGTTGTATACATGTGTTGGAAATTTTCGTATATAATAATTTTTGTTATAAATTTTCGATATTTTTTGGGACTTGTAAAGTAGAAATATGCTTCGACATGTAGAGTTTAAATTTCGAAAGTTTGTGTGATATATACCGATTGTGGTTTTAATAACTTAGTTTAAATTGCTAGGAAGTGTAGAGATTTATTTGTGTTAGTTTGCTTTGAATTCTGAGGGGAAGAGGAAGTAGGCAATGCCACTTTTGTTGATATTAGCTTTAACCCTTCATACAAGTGATGCCTTTTTAGACCCGTCTTTTATGAGATTGAGAAACGTGGCCATGATCAATAATAGCAATTGCTATTGTTAGCCCCTCAACTCTCATACGAGCGATAACTTGGCAGATCCATTTTTATGAGGTTGAGGGCGGCTTTTATTGACACTTGTAGTACTGTCAACACGATTGTTCTCAACTGAGTAAGGGGCAAAAGTAGCCTTCTGAAAACACGGAACGATTGTGTCTAGACGATAACACGTAGGCCATATGTCCACTGAGCTTCAAGGTTCAAAGTAAATCGGCACGAGTAGGTTTCTATGCTTGAAATAAAAACGTTTTTGTGTGGTTCAAACTCTCGAGGTATATCGGAAAAAGCATGATACTACCGGGGGCTGCATCAGTCCATTGCACCGTTATCTCCTCTGCTCCACGTACTTTGAGAGTTAGAACAAATTTAAAAGCAATTAGACTTAGAAATTTCAACACCATTATACAAATTTTCGTTGCTTATACTCTTGAGCCGAATTTTATTTCTTCTTTGCCGACTGTACAAATGAGTGACATTGTTTGAAATATTATCTTGTAATCGCCAAAGCCGTGGCTTGTAATGATGTATATTCTTGCTTTTTATTTCTTTACGAGAGTTCTAACTTCTTTCATGTTTTGCCTCACAGAAATTAGTGCATGTCTGAATCTAATATTTGGATAAGAGATCACCGAGGCTGCTTACAACGTTTGAACGAAGAGCTCACCATCGCCATTACTACACCACTGCCCCCATCCGAGCCTTCTAGCTCGGCATCATCTTCACCATCGTTTCCATCATCACCTATTTCAACCTCGCATATCTCATCATCGTGTGACTTGGAGGAACCAGAATTTGAAGTCCTTGCCGAGCCACATATTGAAGAAGACTTTGTCATTGCCTAACTCCCTATTGAGCCACCAAGAATGACTTCGATTAGAGCTCGAAATGGTCATGTTACCGGAGGAGGAGGAAGGGCACCCACCAACATCACTTACCCTCCTTTGGAAACCGACAAAACCGGCGAGATTGAGTTAAAGAGTGGATTTCTCCACAAGTTGAAGTCGTTTTATAATATGCCGAGTGAGGATCCAAATAAACACTTGCAATGGTTCAATTTCACCACCGAATCAATGTGTCCTCGAGGGACCGATATGCAACACTTCAAGATGAAGACTTTTCCGTTTTCATTGGAAGATCAAGCTAAGGAGTGGTTGTTTGAGTTGCCAAGTGGAAAGATTAACTCGTGGAACACTATGGTGGATGAGTTCTTACTCCGGTACTTCCCCGCTTATCGTATCACGGATCTAAGAAAGCAAATTACAAGTGTGAAGCAAGCCGGAGATGAAACTTTCTCTAGTTATTACAAGAGGTTCAAAGCCCCAGTCGGATTGTGCCCCTCGTATGGCATTATCAACCAAGGGCGATGGGCTCTTGCTTCAGTATTTCTATGAGGGGCTCTTGCTTCAGTATTTCTATGAGGGGCTTCGTGTTATGGAGAGGGAGTTTTTAGATTCGGCGGCTAATAGGAGCTTCTTGGAGATGGAGCCGGGACCGGCAAGGAATTTACTAGAACTTCGAGCTTTAAACAATCAACAATTTGGCATGTCGCGAGACAGTGTCGGAAGGAGTGAAAAGGTGTATGAAACTTCCAGTTCGAAATTGGAAGACAAAGTCGACAAGCTAGCCGACATTGTGGCCGGTCTAGTAAAGGGGAAAAGAGCTTTGGTTTGTGGCGTGTGCACAGAAACTCATGAGACCGAGCAGTGCCCTCAACTCGCATCAAGTGTGGGGCAAGTGGAGGTCAATGCCATCGGTTTCCAAGGAAGACAAAGGTTCGAAAATTTCAATCTGAGGTTCACTGATCATCCGAACTTTCATTAGGGAAACAATGACAATGTGCTTAGGAAACCAATGCAACCGAATTATCAACCAAGGGCGCAACAAGCCTTTGTACCAAGGGCACCCTTTATGCCGAACCAAGTCATGCAGCCGTACCAAGCTCAAGCACCGGCCACACTTTTCCAAGCTCAAAACGTGCAAGGTCCGACTAATTATGATGTGGTTATTCAATCTCTTTCGAGTACTACTCAAGCATTGCTCGCAAGTCAACAAACTCACTCGAAGGATATTGGAGAACTTAAAACTCAAATGGGTCAAGTCTGGACTTCATGGGAAAGTTTACCGAGCAAGGGAAGTTACTGGGAGTAGTTATAAAGAATCCAAGGAACGAGCAAGCTCAAGCTATCATGACACGGAGTGGGAAGGTTCTAGCCGAGCCACAAGCAAGGAAGAAGAGCAATGAAGCTCTCGGCAGCAACCTTGCTGCCGAGCAGCCTCTCGGTAGCCAAGACGGAAGCCTGCCCGCTGCCGTACACCCGGACGAGGAGCACCCTGTCGAGCAGCCTGTGCCCGTATCGGACACAGTGATGTTCCCTGCCGATACTCCTGCTACCCACAAGCAGAGCCAAGCTGCCTTGAGCATGAATGAACTTGAATGTGATCCCGCAACTTCGACGAAGGAATGTGTGCCGAACCAACCAACTAAGGGAGGTGTGTCTAACTCTTGCATACCTTCCCTTCACGTTTTGCAAAGTCTAAGAAGGAGAAATCTGACGAAGAAGTGTTGGAGGTTTTTCAGAAAGTTGAAGTAAATATACCTTTGTTGGATTGCATTAAGTAAGTGCTGAAATATGCTAAGTTTCTTAAGGAGCTATGCACCACACGAAGGCATACAAGGGAAACTCAAGTGGTTAGAATGAGCGAGACGGTGTCGGCTGTTATTCAAAGAAAGTTACACCAAAGATGAAGGATCCCAAATGCTTCAATGTTCCATGTGTGATCGGCAACACTAACTTTGAGGATGTTATGTTGGATTTGGGAACATCAATTAATGTCATGCCACTCAATGTTTATCAAACATTGAACCTTGGACCTCTCAAGAAAGACAATGTCATCATTCAACTTGCAGATCGCTCAAACAAGTATCCATAGCACACAACTCTTGCTAGACCGGCCATTCATGAGGACGCCAAGGAATAAGATTGATGTCGCCGCGGGCAACCTAACGATGGAATTTGATGGTGAGGTGATTAAGTTCAACGTTTTTAAAGCCATGAAATTTCCAATTGCTAAGGAGGAGGAGTGCCGATTTTTGGAAGTCATTGAAGAGGCCGAGCAAGTTATGTCAGCCACCCTTGATGCATAGCAACTAGTAATTGAGCAAGAGGCAGGTTTTGACAAGAGGGGGAGAACGAGTTTTGGAGAAGGAAGAAGAAGCCATGGAGTCGAACATCAAGCAAGCCTATGCCGAGCTAGAGTCTCGGCCCTATGCCAAGAATTTCAACTCGTTCTTGTCAATCCCAAGTGCCACAAACAAATTTCGACCAAGTGTGGAAGAGGCCCCAAAGTTAGAAATAAAAGAGCTCCCTAATCATTTGAAATATGTTTATCTTGGAAAAGAAGATACTTTACTGGTTATTGTGTCTTCATCGCTTAGTGAGAAGCAAGAAGTTGATTTTGATACATGTACTTCAAAAGCACAAGACCGCCATAGGTTGTACCTTGGCGGATATCAAGGGAATAAGCCCTACAACGTGTGTTCATAGAATAATACTTGAAGAAGGAGCAAAGCCAACGAGGGAAGGCCAACGTCGGCTTCACCCTCCAATGATGAAGGTTGTCAAGGATGAGATCATCAAGCTACTCGATTGTGGAGTTATCTACCCTATTTCGGATAGCAAGTGGGTCTCACCGGTGCAAGTAGTGCCAAAGAAGAGTGGTGTGACGGTTGCAAAGAACGAAAGAATGAGCTTGTACCACAAAGGCTAGTAACCGGCCATAGGATGTGCATCGATTATCGAAGACTCAATGCGACGACGAGGAAGGATCACATGCCTTTACCTTTCATGGATCAAATGCTTGAGAGGTTAGGCGGCCACAAATACTATTGCTTTCTTGATGGCTATAGTAGATACAATCAAATTGCCATACACCCGGATGATCAAGAGAAGGCTACTTTCACTTGTCCATTTGGCACATTTGCTTATAGAAGGATGTCATTCGGCCTATGCAACGCACCTGGTACGTTTCAAGATGCATGTACAACATCTTCTCCGACTTTATTGAAAGCAAGATCGAAGTATTCATGAATGATTTTAGCGTATATGGACGCGACTTCGACACATGTTTGAAGAACTTGGAGGAGATACTAGAAAGGTGTGTAGAGACAAAACTTGAAGGAGATACTAGAAAGGTGTGTAGAGATGATAGGAGCACAATGTGCTACGTTATTATTTGTATTTGCCCTCGTTTATACTTCGTTTTTCCCTTATTTATCTAAAATTGAGTCATAATTTAGTTTAGTGTCAATTTGGTAGAGTTTTTATCAAATGTGCTTTAGAATCCGAAAAATGACTAAGTTTGAGAAATCTGGAAAATAATGCAAGTTGTCTTTTTCGTGATTTTGAGATGAGTAAAAATGCGATCTATCCTTGTCCGAATTTAATGAAATTTTGCGTGCTTATTATTCATATACTGAGGAATGTTGTGTTAAAATTTCAGATCAATCGGAGTTCAGAAAGTCACCCAAACGATGGCTGCAACTTGGCGGTCCGAGCAAATATCACCAGGGACTTCCAGGATTTTCCTGGGACACAAAAATTCATTCCCGACGCTTCACAAGGAATTTGATCAATCCCTTTTATATGGAGGTAGCTATGTGTGTCTAGTTTATTTGAGACTTAGAATCGCAACAATCGAAGCTCCGAAGAGGGAGATATGCTGGAGTTACTACAGCAAGGTCTTTTCTGCCGATTCCAGGATGCTACTGCCTCCTTTTCGCAATTTCTGTTTTCGATGGACCATATGGTGTACAAATGCATATGTGAAGATGGTTCAAGCTTAAGGAAGGAAAGAGAAAGACACCAAGCTAAAGCAATGAAGAAAAATACGAAGAAAGAAGTTCTCCTAGTCAAGCTAGGAAAAGCTGCCAGAAAAGACAGATTTGTGCCAATTGTTTGATAGGCCGGCTGGGGCATTTGTCCATGGATCAAAGTCACCAAATGAAGATGTCAAGATCACATATGAAGTCCATGAAGATGTGCAGCCCAAGCCTTGAAGAAAAATCAGAAAAAGAAAAACCTAATTGAACTATGAAAGGAAGGTTTCAAAACCTTATTCTACTAGGTTTTGTGATTGCCTTGTGCAACAAGGGCTGCCGGCACCTATTCTCCTATATATAGGGACTGTTTTCCCACAGAAAAAAATCATCTCATCTCAAGCACAAGTATTAGCCAAAAGCTCTTCCAAAGCCTCACCATAAATCCTATACAGAAAATAGTTTAGCCAAACCACCACCACCATGTAGATCCGTCCCACACCCTTGCCGAATTTCTTTGGAGGTTTCTACAAGGCGTGCTCCATCTTCTCATGGCTTCTTTATTGTTCTGTAATTTTACAATATTTTGTCTATGAAGATTGTATGTTTTTATATATGGTTGTTGAATTTGGTTTACTCTTTGTTTATGAACTTCGAATGCATGCGAATTTTGTATGACAAATTGTAATTTTTTACTTGTAGTATTTTTTTATGTTGGATAATTAGGACAGTAGGTATCTTGCATGTTTAGATTTGAAATTGGTTAGTATCTAAGGATTGGGCATGAAAATCGGTACTTAGTGTTGTCTTGAACATTGATCTAGGTGCTAGGTTTAATCAGCTAGAGTAATTACGAACGTTGCCATACTCAAAAGGTCGCTCTGATTTGTGTTGCTCACTTAGGGTTTAATACTTTAGATACTTGTATATTTAAAATAAGATGATTGACAACCTTACTTGTTTTGCATGTCTCCGATTTAGACTATTGCGATTAATTGTTAAGTCTCAAAAGGATTAACATATATTCTAGGGTCCATACTCAAAAGGTCGATCTTAAGAACTTGAGAAGTCTTACAACTAAGTTGTAGTTGGAACTAAAATTGAATCTAAACATGTTGATACTTGTTCCTTACTTTCTTGCATGCGAGTTTATATGTTAAAGAGTCTTTTGTGTGAACTATTTTGTGTGACAGATGATGATCACTTGTATATAGTAAATTAGGACTTTAATTTCATGTCTAGGAATTTAAAGGCAGCTTTGCTTCCGAGCCTTTTATCCCCCATAATTTCGTGTGAATATATATATATATATATGTATATATATGTATATATGTAAATACAAGTATTTGTGAATATTTGTATTAACATTCTCATATTTCAGGTACCCTTAATCCCCGGCTTAGAACGATCCCTTCTTGCTCATACCACTAACGATATTTTGTAGGGTTATTATTGTGTGTGAGCTTAGACTCCCATCAATTTTTGGCGCCGTTGCCGGGGATTATAAAAGCTTGATTTATGTTATTGTTGTGTATATAATGTTGCTGGAAATTTTTGTTGTAAAATTGTAAAGTTGTAATTATTAGTTTTATTTTGGGATTTTGTAAAGTAGAAATATGCTTCGGCATGTAGAGTTTAAATTTTGGAAGTTGCATGATGTATATTGATGTATGCTTGTGATAATTTAGTTTAATTGCTAGGAAGTTGATAGTGTTGTATATGTTGGAGTTTATTGTAGTTTCTAAAGTGTAACATGTAGGTGAAGCCTCTTTTGTTGATCTTAACCTAAACCCTTCATACAAATGATGCCATGTTAGATCCGTCTTTTATATAGACTGGGAAACGTGGGATACGTCCCCCCCCCCCCCCCCCCCCCCACGCATACGAGCGATAACTTGGCAGACCCATTTTTATGAGGTTGATGGCGGTTTTGATCAACACTTGTAGACCGCTAGGGATCCGTGTTTGTTTTACAAATTATGGGGAAATTATTATCATAGATATGGTTCTCAGGTTTGTCTAACTGGATCTCAAGGCCCACAGACTGATGTTCATTCTCGGTAAGTGAGTCGATAGGGAGTTCGCTCCCCGTGGTGACCAACAACGAGTCCTGCATGGTTCCTGTAGGGGGTTCGCCCTCCGTGATTTTAATGACCTTTGAAACGTAAAATCCGCACGACCTAGTCAAAAGCTTGTGCCGAAGCATCACCTCACTTTAGACGCTAGAACATAACTTGACATATGTGATCTATTTTCTTCAAAATAAAAACATATTTTTGTGGTTCGAACTCTTGAGGTATATCGGGTAAAGCATGATACTACCGGGGGTTGTATCAGTCCATTGCACCGTTATCTCCTCTGCTCCACGTACCTCGAGAGTTAGAACAAATTGTTAAAAGAAATTAGACTTAGCGATTACATGATCATGGACGTTTCGATTTTTGCTCTTTATTGCCGAATATATTGATACTTTGCCGATTGTATATATCGTGTGCCATTGTTTGAAAATGTTGTGTAATTGCCAATGCCATGGCTTGTAATGATGTATATCCTTGCTTTCTATTTCTTTACGAAGGTTCTAACTTGTTTAAACGTTGCAAATTTCATAAAAGTGCATGTCCGAATCTAATATTTGGACACGAGATCATCAAGGCCGATTGTAACGGTTGAACCAAGAGCTCACAATTGAATTGTTTGTGCAATTACCGCCATCATCACCAACCAGTTCATCAGTGCCGTCACCTACATTGCCGTCATCACCTTCATCGCCGTCCAGATTACCATCGTTGTCGCCTAGTTCTGCAACAACTTTGCCGAGCTCGCCCTCCGTTGTTTCGTCGTCGTGTGATCTTGAAAATCCAGAGTTTGAGACCTTTGCCGAGCAAGAAGAATAGGAAGAGAGAATGACTTCAATCCGATCACAGAATGGTCATATTGCTGGAGCTGGCGTTGCTCCCTCTAATATCACTTATCCTCCCTTGGAAGCTGACAAGACGGGAGAGATTGAATTGAGGAGTGGATTCCTCCATAAGCTGAAATCATTTTATGGGATGCCAAGTGAGGACCCTAACAAACATCTACAGTGGTTTAACTTCACCACGGAGTCTATGTGTTCGCGAGGGACCGATTTGCAACACTTCAAGATGAAGGCTTTTCCGTTCTCATTGGAAGATCAAGCGAAGGAGTGGTTGTTTGAGGTGCCTAATGGTCGCATCATTTCGTGGAATTCTATGATGGATGAGTTTTTGCTCAAGTACTTTCCCGCTTCACGCATCACTGATCTGAGGAAGCAAATTACAAGCGTGAAGCAAGCCGAAGATGAGACTTTCTTCGACTACTATAAGAGGTTCAAGTCCCTAGTATCTTTGTGTCCATCGCATGGCATTAGCGATGGGCTCTTGTTGTAATATTTCTATGAGGGATTGCGTGCTATGGAGAGAGAGTTTCTTGACTCGGCCACGGGAGGTAGCTTTTTGGAGTTGAATGCTGGAGCGGCAAGAAGCTTGTTGGAAGTTCGTGCCTTAAACAACCAAGAATTTGGCATGGCACGTAGCAATGTGCAAAGGAATGAGAAAGTACATGAGACGTCTTCGAGCTCAAAGTTAGAGGAGAAAGTTGATAAGCTTACCGACTTGGTGAGTAATTTGATGAAGAAGCGTGCCATGGTATGTGGAATATGCACCGAAGGCCATGGGACCGAACAATGCCCTCAATTTGGATCGAATGAGGGAGTAGAGGAGTGTAATGCTATTGGCTTTCAAGGAGGCCAACGGTTTGGGAACTTCAATCCGAGGTTCAATGATCACCCTAACTTTCGATGGGCAAACAATGACACCGTGCTTAGGGCACCTATGCAACCGAGAGAAGGAGGAGCGCCATATGCGCCGAGGGCACCCTTTGTGCCTCGGCAACCATTTCAGCCGAACCAAGGAAACTATACAGCCGAGCCATAACCAAGGAGGGCCGAGCCAAGGCCTAACTGCACCAAGCAATCCCAATTACGAAGCTTTGATTCAATCTTTGTCTAGTGCGACTCAAGCGTTGCTCGCGGGGCAACAAAACCAACAAAAGGACATTGGTGAGCTCAAGACTCAAATGGGCCAAGTTGTAGACTTTATGGGAAGATTTAATGAGCAAGGGAAGTTGCCAAGCAATACAATTCCCAATCTGAGGAACGAGCAAGCCAAGGTGATTCAAACTCGAAGTGGAAGAGAGTTGTTTCCTCCAACAAGTCCAAAGAAGAAGCGAGTAACTTTTGATGTCATTGAGGATGAAGAAAGGGCTGCCGGACCTGCAATTGCCGGCAGCCAAGTGAGCAAGTCAAGCAGCCATGCTGCAGCCGGCAAGGATGTTGCCAAGAATGAGAATGCAGCTGAGAGACAAGCTGCCGAGAAAGAGAAAGCCGGCAACAATGAGAGGAAGAACAAGGGGCTGCGCAATGAGCTTGAGTATGATCCCGCAACATCAAAGAGTGAGTTAGTGCCGAGCCAAGCAAGCAAGGGAGGGGTGCCAACCTCAAGCATTCCATTTCCTTCTTGCTTTGCTAAGTCGAAGAAGGACAAATCCGATGAGGAGGTGTTGGAGATCTTTCGGAAAGTGCAAGTCAATATCCCTTTGTTGGAATGCATTAAGCAAGTACCGAAGTATGCTAAGTTTCTAAAGGAGCTATGCACGGCTAGAAGGCATACGAGGGAGACTCGTGTGGTGACTATGAGTGAGACGGTGTCGGCCGTTATTCAAAGGAAGTTGCCACCAAAGATGAAGGATCCGGGAAGCTTCAATGTGCCTTGTGTGATAGGCAATACTCGTTTCGAGGATGTGATGTTAGACTTGGGAGCATCGATCAATGTCATGCCACTCAATGTGTACCAAACGTTGAGTATAAGGCCCCTCAAGAAGGACAATGTCATCATTCAACTTGCGGATCGCTCAAGTAAGTATCCGGAGGGTTATGTGGAGGATGTGCTTATGCAAGTCAATCAATTGATATTCCCTGAGATGGAGGACTCGCCGGTCAATAGCACGCAATTGCTACTTGGGCGACCATTTATGAGAACGGCACGCACAAAGATAGATGTGGCCGAGGGCAACCTAACTATGGAGTTTGATGGTGAGATGATCAAGTTCAATGTGTTTGATGCCATGAAATTCCCCAATGTTGATTTGAAGGATGGTTGCGCCATTGATGTTTTGGAGGAGGTCGAGCAAATTATGTCGACCTCGCTCGACGCATAGCAATTAGCGATCGAGCATGGGGTTGGAGTTGACATGAAGGGAGCACGGGTTGAGGAAGATTTTGGCGTTACCGAACCACTTTGGTGGAGCATTGCCGAGCCATGCATTGGTGAAGTTGTTGCCGAACTCAATGCAACGCCAAGGTATACATCGAACTCGTTCTTGTCAATTCCAAGTACCACAACAAAATTTCGACCAAGTGTGGAAGAGGCCCCAAAGTTAGAACTTAAAGAGCTCCCTAGTCACTTGAAGTATGTTTACCTCGGAGAAGAAGATACACTACCAGTTATTGTGTCTTCAATGCTTAGTGAGAAGCAAGAAGTTGATTTGATAAGTGTGCTTAAGAAGTACAAGACCGCTATAGGTTGGACCTTAGCGGACATCAAGGGAATAAGCCCTACTACATGTGTTCACCGCATCTTGTTAGAAGAAGGAGCTAAGCCGACTAAGGAAGCTCAACGTCGACTTCACCCTCCAATGATGAAAGTTGTGAAAGAAGAGATTATCAAGTTGCTTGATTGTGGGGTGATTTACCCAATTTCGGATAGTAAGTGGATATCTCCCGTGCAAGTAGTGCCGAAGAAGAGTGGTGTAACGGTTGTCAAGAATGAGAAGAATGAGCTTGTAGCACAAAGACTTGTAACCGGTCATCGGATGTGCATCGATTATAGGAAGTTCAACGCTACAACGAGGAAGGATCACATGCCTTTGACGTTTATGGATCAAATGCTAGAGAGGTTGGCCGGCCATTCTTTCTATTGCTTTATTGATGGTTATAGTGGCTACAATCAAATCATGATACACCCGGACGATCAAGAGAAGACCACTTTACTTGTCAATTCTGCACGTTTGCTTATCGACGGATGCCATTTGGTCTATGCAACGCACCCGGCACGTTTCAAAGATGTATGTATGCTATCTTCTCGGATTTTATTGAAGACATTATCGAAGTGTTTATGGAAGACTTTAGTGTGTATGGAGGCACCTTCGATGCATGTTTGGGGAACTTGGAGAAGATACTTGAGAGGTGTGTAGAGACCAATCTTGTGCTCAATTGGGAGAAGTGTCACTTCATGGTCACGCAAGGCATTGTTATTGGGCACATTATTTCGGCAAGAGGCTTAGAGGTTGACAAAGCCAAAGTGGAGCTAATTCAAGCTTTGCCGAGCCCAATGTGTGTTAGAGATGTGAGAAGTTTTCTTGGCCATGCGGGGTTCTATAGAAGATTTATCAAAGACTTCTCTTCAATTGCAAAGCCATTGAGCAACTTGTTACAAAAGGAGGTGACGTTTGAGTGGACGGATGCGTGTGAGGCAAGCTTTTGCCGATTGAAGGAGATGTTGTGTACGGCGCCGATATTAGTATCCCCTAATTGGGACGAACCATTTGAGTTGATGTGTGATGCTAGTGATTATGCACTTGGAGCGGTACTTGGACAACGAATTGAGAAGAAGCCATTCGCCATTTACTATGCTTCAAGGACTCTCAACGATGCTCAACTCAACTACACAACAACGGAGAAGGAACTCTTAGCAGTAATTTTTGCTTTGGAAAAGTTTCGATCATATCTTTTGAATTCCAAAGTCATTGTGTATAGTGACCATGCCGCTTTGAGATATCTTATGACAAAGAAGGATGCTAAGCCGAGGCTCATTCGATGGATTCTTTTGCTTCAAGAGTTCGATATTGAGATTAAAGACAAGAAAGGAGTAGAGAATGTTGTAGCCGATCATTTGAGTCGCCTTGTTAATGAAGAGGATCAGCTGCCCCTATGTGAGACCTTTCCGGATGAGCAACTTTTCCGACTTGAAGTACATGAGCCTTGGTATGCCGACATTGCCAATTTTCTTGCTACACGCCGATTCCCCCAAGAGATGCCGAGCCACCTACAAAAGAGGATCAAGAAGCATGCTCGACACTTCTTGTGGGATGATCCGTACTTATGGAGGCAATGTGGTGATCAAGTTATTCGACGATGTGTTCCGGAGAATGAGCATCGCTCCATCCTTGCTTTTTGTCATAGCGAAGCTTGTGGTGGGTATTTTGGACCAAAGAAAACGGCATTGAAGGTTCTTACTTGTGGTTTCTGTTGGCCTACGATTTTCAAAGATGCATTCATGTTTTGCAAAGCGTGTGATAGATGCCAAAGAATGGGGAACATTGGAGCTAGAGACCAAATGCCACTCACGCCTTTCATTGAGGTAGAAATTTTTGATCTTTGGGGTATTGACTTCATGGGACCATTTCCTTCGAGCAAGGGCTTTCTCTACATATTGCTTGCGGTTGATTATGTGTCAAAGTGGATCGAAGCAAGGGCTACACGCACCAATGATGCCAAGGTGGTAGCCGAGTTTCTCAAGACCAACATCCTTTCACGTTTTGAAGTTCCAAGAGTCTTGATTAGCGATGGAGGATCCCATTTTTGTAACCGCACCATTGAAGCCTTATTGAAGAAGTATGGAGTCACACATAAGGTTTCTATACCTTATCACCCCCAAACAAGTGGTATGGCCGAGGTAAGTAATCGAGAGATCAAGCAAATACTTGAGAAAACCGTTGGACCCTCAAGGAAGGATTGGAGTGATCATCTCGATGATGCTTTGTGGGCATATAGGACTGCATACAAGACACCGATAGGAATGTCTCCTTTTCGGTTAGTTTATGGCAAAGCATGTCACTTACCGGTTGAGCTAGAGCACAAGGCATGGTGGGCAATCAAGGCCTTCAACATGAACATTGATGATGCCGGTCTTCATAGAAAGCTTCAACTCAACGAACTTGAAGAAATCCGTAATGAAGCCTATGATGCCGCATGGATATATAAGGAGAAGATTCGAGCTTACCATGATAAGATGATTCGAGGGAAAAAGTTTCAAGTTTGACAAAAAGTTCTCTTATTCAATGCACGACTTAAACTTTTTCCGGGTAAGCTTCGATCTCGTTGGTTTGGACCATTCATTGTTACAAAAGTTTTTTGTCATGGTGCCATCGAGATTCAAAGTGAGGTGTCGGGAGATACATTCAAAGTTAATGGACACCGTTTGAAGCCTTATTACGAGCCCTTCCTACACCCCACGATCGAGGAATTCAATGTGCATGACCTGCCAACTGCCGGCCCACCTACTACTGCTGCCGATGCCAACCCATTACCACCGCAAGTTGCCGAGAGGCAGCACTTCCATCCAGCTGCAACTGCACCACCTGCCGGACCTGCCATCGCCGGTAGGATTGACAAGCTGATACTAGAAGCCGGACACACTGCAGCAGAGCCGCCGGATACAATCGAACCACTGCCGGACACGTTGCATACACAGGACACACAGAGCAATGCCGACACGGCTACAATATGCAACGAACTTCTTGTTGAACTTCTTCTTGCCAATTTGAGCTACTTTGGAGCAAGATGAACACATGCAATATACAACGGTGAAAAGTCTAGGCTATGGACTATAAACACAAAGCGCTACTTGGGAGGCAACCCAATTCGATCAAAGAAAAGTGAAGGAGCCATCACCGAGAGTTTGCAAATTCTAACCCTTCTCTCTTTCTTTGATTTGTGATGATATGTTGGACTATGTTAGACTATTGCATGCTTAGGAAATTCGTTGATATAGACTTGTGCTTACATTGAGGACAATGTAATTTTCTAAGTGTGGGGTGGGATAACGTATTCCATTTATGTTTTCGTGTGCTTAGTTTAGAAAAGAAAAATTCAGAAAAATGTTCCACAAAAATAGAGTGTTTAAATTGTTTGTTTTGAGTCTTAGGATGCCCCTAATATGTCAATGATGTTTTTTCTCCTCTTTGTATACATAGATGATAGTTGTGCATACAATTAAAATTGTGAGTTTCATGGATTATGTGCATTGGTAGGAGCATGTAGGACTTGTTGATTACGAAGCATGCATGTTTTAGCTAGTTTGTTTCCATAATAACCTATGTGAGCTTTAGAGCCAAATTGCTTTCTTCATGAGTGATAAATTGAAAATTTCGAGCATGCTAATATGTGAACCTCATAATTCTTTGATTATTCGATGATTATATGCAATAGCTTTTCATGGACTCTAGTATTGCTAGAACTCGTTCTTGTGATTATTGAAACTTGATAGTCATGAAAATTGCCTTGATTTTGAAAAGGATTGAAGACGTTATATTAGGATCACCACTATTGCCAAATAAAGCATGTGCCCTATTTGTGCCCGTCGTGGGACTCCTTAGAAAACCCCTTTGAGCCTACGTTGAGCCTTTTCTTTCATCACCCTTATTAAAATTCCTGTGCTTAGAATAGTTATATCTTGACCCTTGTCCTCGCGAGACTTGGCAAAAGTTTGAAATCGATTTGGAGGTTTGATGTAGAGTGATGTCATGAAACAAGTGTGGGGTGGACTTAGCTAGAAATTGTGTGAAAAATGTGTATGCCGTTCCTAGCAAAAGTGCAAAATATGTAAACGGACAGAAAAGAAAAGAAAAGAAAAACATGAAGTCCGAAAGAAAAAGAAAAGAAGCTGGGCACGGTTTTGATTGAAAAATTTGCTAAGTCCTATCCTGGAATAAATGTTGTGAGCTTGGAGTTTCGTTCGTATTGGAAGGTCTAGCATTGTGAAATTTTGACCTTTGTCCATGTTTATGATGTTTTGGGAAGTAAAGAATGAAGAAAGGGTCCAACAAGATAATATCCGACCCTTGGAGTGAAGCCATAAGGAGGATCAAGAATTGCCAAGTCTTGGTGACGTTTTTAAGCACCACTTATCCTAAATTTCCTTCCCTATAGCCGAGCCCCATATTTATTCCCCTATAACGTTTTCATGATTCTTAAGATGGCATACTATGATTTGTGGAGATTTTCTCAAGAGTTGAGCATATGGTTTTGGTCCATTGGTGCATATAGTTATCATATGAGGTTTTTCCATAAAAATTCACAAAGTGCTTTCGTTTCTTTAATATATGCAAGTCACTCTTTGTAATTCATTATCTTTCACTTGCATATACTTATGTGTGAATAACCATGCTTCGAGAGAAAAGAAGAGAGTATGCCTAGTGAGGAGGATTGAATTAGCTTAACATGTTTACATGCTTACTTTTGTTCTTATATGTTCTTATTGATGTTACATGTTCATGAAGCTCGGAATTTTCGTGCCTAGCATTCTCATGCATAACTTGAAAGATATGTGTATATACGAGTCTGAGACAAATTGTTAGGGGCAATAGTTTGTTTAGAGTCTAGTTTAATTTAGTTTGCTAAGGGACTAGCAAATGATAAGTGTGGGGTAGTTGATAGGAGCACAATGTGCGACGTTATTATTTGTATTTGCCCTCGTTTATACTTCGTTTTCCCCTTATTTATCTAAAATTGAGTCATAATTTAGTTTAGTGTCAATTTGGTAGAGTTTTTATCAAATGTGCTTTAGAATCCGAAAAATGACTAAGTTTGAGAAATCTGGAAAATAATGCAAGTTGTCTTTTTCGTGATTTTGAGATGAGTAAAAATGCGATCTATCCTTGTCCGAATTTAATGCAATTTGGCGTGCTTATTATTCATATACTGAGGAATGTTGTGTTAAAATGTCAGATCAATCGGAGTTCGGAAAGTCACCCAAACGATGGCTGCAACTTGGCAGTCCGAGCAAATATCACCAGGGACTTCCAGGATTTTCCTGGGACTGTGTCCCAACTTCAAAAATTCATTCCCGACGTTTCAAAAGGAACATGATCAAGCCCTTTTATATGGAGGTAGTTATGTGTGTCTAGTTTATCTGAGACTTGGAATCGTAACAATCGGAGCTCCGAAGAGGGAGATATGCTGGAGTTACTACAGCAAGGTCTTTTCTGCCGATTCCAGGATGCTACTGCCTCCTTTTCGCAATTTCTGTTTTCGATGGATCATATGGTGTACAAATGCATATGTGAAGATGGTTTAAGCTTAAGGAATGAAAGAGAAAGACACCAAGCTAAAGCAATGAAGAAAAAGACGAAGAAAGAAGTTCTCCTAGTCAAGCTAGGAAAAGCTGCCAGAAAAGACAGATTTGTGCCAATTGTTTGATAGGCCGGCTGGGGCATTTGTCCATGGATCAAAGTCACCAAATGAAGATGTCAAGACCACATATGAAGTCCATGAAGATGTGCAGCCCAAGCCTTGAAGAAAAATCAGAAAAAGAAAAACCTAATTGAACTATGAAAGGAAGGTTTCAAAACCTTATTCTACTAGGTTTTGTGATTGCCTTGTGCAACAAGGGCTGCCGGCACCTATTCTCCTATATATAGGGACTGTTTTCCCACAGAAAAAAATCATCTCATCTCAAGCACAAGTATTAGCCAAAAGCTCTTCCAAAGCCTCACCATAAATCCTATACAGAAAATAGTTTAGCCAAACCACCACCACCATGTAGATCCGTCCCACACCCTTGCCGAATTTCTTTGGAGGTTTCTGCAAGGCGTGCTCCATCTTCTCATGGCTTCTTTATTGTTCTGTAATTTTACAATATTTTTTCTATGAAGATTGTATGTTTTTATATATGGTTGTTGAATTTGGTTTACTCTTTGTTTATGAACTTCGAATGCATGCGAATTTTGTATGACAAATTGTAATTTTTAACTTGTAGTATTTTTGTATGTTGGATAATTAGGACAGTAGGTATCATGCATGTTTAGGTTTGAAATTGGTTAGTATCTAAGGATTGGGCATGAAAATCGGTACTTAGTGTTGTCTTGAACATTGATCTAGGTGCTAGGTTTAATCAGCTAGAGTAATTACGAACGTTGTCATACTCAAAACGTCGCTCTGATTTGTGTTGCTCACTTAGGGTTTAATATTTTAGATACTTGCATATTTAAAATAAGATGATTGACAACCTTACTTGTTTTGCATGTCTCTGATTTAGACTATTGCGATTAATTGTTAAGTCTCAAAAGGATTAACATATATTCTAGGGTCCATACTCAAAAGGTCGATCTTAAGAACTTGAGAAGTCTTACAACTAAGTTGTAGTTGGAACTAAAATTGAATCTAAACATGTTGATACTTGTTCCTTACTTTCTTACATGCGAGTTTATATGTTAAAGAGTCTTTTGTGTGAACTATTTTGTGTGAGAGATGATGATCACTTGTATATAGTAAATTAGGACTTTAATTTCATGTCAAGGAATTTAAAGGCAGCTTTGCTGCCGAGCCTTTTATCCCCCATAATTTCGTGTGAATATGTATATATGTATATAAGTGTGACAATTGTGTGCATATGTATTTGTGAATATTTGTATTAACATTCTCATATTTCAGGTACCCTTAATCCCCGGCTTAGAACGATCCCTACTTGCTCATACTACTAACGATATTTTGTAGGGTTATTATTGTGTGTGAGCTTAGGCTCCCATCAAGAGACAAACCTTGTTCTAAATTGGGAGAAGTGTCACTTTATGGTGAACCAAGGCATAGTGCTCGGCCACATTATATCCGAGCAAGGCATTGAAGTCGACAAAGCCAAGGTGGAGTTGATTCAACAATTGTCGAGCCCTTTATGCGTGCGTGACGTGAGAAGCTTCCTCGGACATGCCGGTTTCTATCGACGATTCATCAAGGACTTCTTATCCATAGCCAAGCCTTTGAGCAACTTATTGCAAAAAGAAATGTCGTTTGAATGGAGTGACGCATGTGAGGAAGCATTCGGCCGATTGAAGCTTACATTGTGTTCGGCTCCTATACTTGCATCACCGGATTGGGAGTTACTATTTCAGTTGATGTATGATGCAAGTGACTATGCACTTGGAGCCGTGCTCGGCCAAAGAAAAGAGAAGAGGCCACACGCCATTTACTATGCCTCAAGAACCCTCAACGATGCTCAACTAAATTACACCATAACGGAGAAAGAACTCTTGGCGGTAATCTTTGCTTTGGAAAAATTTTGATCTTATCTTTTGAATTCCAAAGTCATTGTTTATAGTGATCCAAAAGTTGATGGAGATTATTTCCAAGCACATTTTTACCTGCAAAACAACTTCATACATATATTACCCTTCTTGTGTCAATTGTAGTATAAGACAAGTAGGGATCGTTCTATCCGGGGAAATCAAGGGCATTTAATCACATGAAGCATCACAAATTTATATGGGGGTTTGAAGTTTTTAACTAAGTAACCTACTGATTTTTTTACGAAAATAATAAATAAAATAAAACCTAAATTAATATATACAATTGATTAACATCTTCCACAAATAACACATAACACAAAACTCTCTAAACATATAACAAAATTAAATAAAGAAATAGGAGCAGCAAATTAAACGACTTCAAGATCCTATTTAGTTCCAATTTGATTAGAGCCTTTGCGGTTTACCTAATCAATCAAGACTTCACAAGTATTTAGAATTAACTTCGCGTATAATCCTAAACATGGTACTAATTGGTTTAAAGACACTTCGCGTAGAAATTAAACACAAAGAGCACATAAGCACAATAAGTCGAATTGGAAACATGTTAGCAAGTATGGCGTCACCTCATCTCACATTGACATATAAATTTTCAGAATTATTCTATCCCTTAGACAAATACAAATTAAATCAACTTCGCGTATGATTCAACTTATATTCAATCGGCATATGAAACCAACACACAAGGTATAGCCATGATCAAGGCTACCCTCATGCATATGATTTTTGTGCTTACAAATTCAGAAAATAAACCAAATTAAACCAAGAATTCATGTAATTACCTACTGTACCAGCCCGGCACACTTTGACATATTGTCCGCTTTGGGAATCACCCCTCACGGTTTTGTTTCTGGGAGCTCACAAGCAACTTCCCCGTAGGTCACCCATCCTGGAATTGCTACGGGACGAGCAAGCTTAACTTCAGAGTTCCTATCCCATCCGAAGTCACTGCGCCCCCAAAACGCGTCTCTTCATATTATGCTAACTCTGCACATATAAGCATCGCATCCACACTTCCTCGGGCGATGTGGGATTTGTGACCTACCTACCTGCTAGCTTCCAGCCAGGTCAGGTCTGGGTCCACACAATCCACCCTAAGGCCGGGTCATCACAATCCACCCCCCTTAGGGTCCGACGTCCGCGTCGACACATTTCCGGCCGAGGACAGGCTCTGATACCATTTGTAACAGCCCGGCACACTTTGAGATATTATCCGCTTTGGGAATCACCCCTCAAGGTTTTGTTTCTAGGAGCTCACAAGCAACTTCCCCGTAGATCACCCATCCTGGGATTGCTACAGGACGAGCAAGCTTAACTTCAGAGTTCCTATCCCCTCCGAAGCCACTGCGCCCCCAAAACGCGTCTATTTATATTGTGCTAACTCTGCACATATAAGCATCGCATCCACACTTCCTCGGGCGATGTGGGATTTGTGACCTACCTACCTGCTAGCTTCCTAGCCAGGTCAGGTCTGAGTCCACACAATCCACCCTAAGGCCGGGTCATCACACCTACTGCCCTTAAAACCTAAATTCAATTCGTCACATACATAGATCGAAAATTAAACCAAGAGAAAACCAAATCACATAACAGAAATTCGGAAATCAAAAGAATAATTCATAAAACCGAAAATACATCCATGAATCCATACAAATTTCATAGACAAAATACTGTATTTATACAAAAGAATATAAGCCATAAGGAAATAATGAATCACACTTTGATAAACTTTGAATGAAGAATTCGGCAAAGAGCATTCAATGGTGATGAATGGAACGATTTTAGGGTAGTGGTGGAGATGGATTCGGCTTAGACCTTTTGTGGGATTTTCTGGTGGAATTTCGGCAGAGGTTTGGCCTTGTGAAAGTGAGGAAGAGAAGATGATTTTTCTGAATATGTGCCGAACTATATATAAGGGAGCAAGAGGAACTGGGGTTTTATCTCTTAGGGTTTCGGCACAAAGGTATTGGTGCCGAATTCTTCCTCTTTTCCTTGCAAGGTAAGTCTTGATTTTCTTTTCTTTTGTTTGCCGAATTATTCCTTGTATAATTACTCAATATTCCTCCCTTATTTAATTCGGCAAAACCTAAATGAATGTAGAGAGAATTAAGTCCACATTCATCCTTGAATTTCTCTTTTAATTTCAGCATCAAACTCCTTCCTTTTTCTTCTCTTTGTCGTGAATTCTCTTCCTTATAGCTTTTAGGACTCTTTAATTATTCACATACAAGTTTCGACATCAATTCATGTATTCCTTTCTTGGTTCAGCATTGAAATCTTTCCTTGTCCTTGTTGCATTTGAATTCTTTTCCTTTCCGATTTCTTCATTTAATTTGATTCCAAAATTCTTCATTTATCTCCTCTTTAATTCCTGAAAATAATAGATAAAAATATATTAATAAAAGAAGATAAAATGTAGCATAATTTATGATTTGATAGATTCCTGATTCTGTCAGGATTTCCTGGTTCAACAAGGAGTTCTATTTTGATTGAAACTCTTAAAACCTTCGACGTTTTGAGAAACGTCGAGAGATTGTAGACTCCTAAACCGATTAGGATTCCTAATGCAATAAGGAATCCTTCTTTGAATCAAACTCTTCATAAATCATGCAATATTTGACAATTAAGTTCTTTTCTCCAAAAACTCCTCCCAAGACTCTTGACTCGACTAAACGACTCTACATTACAACAATAAGAGTTAAACAATTGCATAAATGGGGATAAAACACATTAAGAATGTCGCATATTATGCTCTTATCAATCATGCCGCCTTGAAATATCTTATGACAAAGAAAGATGCAAAGCCGAGGCTTATTCGATGGATTCTCCTACTCCAAGAGTTTTATATTGAGATCAAAGACAAGAAAGGAAGTGAGAATGTGGTAACCGACCATTTGAGTCGTCTTGTCCATGAAGAGGATCGGCTGCCCCTATTGGAGAGTTTCCCGGATGAGCAACTTTTTCGGATCACTGCGACAAGTAAACCTTGGTATGCCGACATTGCAAATTATCTAGCCTCGCACCAATTTCCTAGAGAGATGCCGAGCCACCTCAAGAATAGAATCAAGAAGCAAGCTCGACATTACTTTTGGGATGAGCCATATTTGTGGAAGTAATGTAGCGATCAAGTGGTAAGAAGATGTGCTCCGGAAGAACAGCATCGGTCTATCCTTTCTTTTTGTCATAACGAAGCATGTGGTGGTCACTTTGTGAAAGGAGCACAATGTGCGATGATATTAATGTGTTTACACCCTCATTTATGCTTTGTTTAACCCTTATTTATCTAAGATTGAGTCATAATATAGTTTAGTGTCATTTTTGTAGAGTTTTGATAAAATATGCTTTAGAATCTGAAAAATGACTAAGTTTATAGAATTCTGGAAAATAGTGCAAAATGTGTCTTTTTCGTGATTCTGAGATGAATGAATTGTGACCTATCCTTTTCCAAATTTGCTAAAATTTGGTTTGCATTTTGTTGGCTTGCTAAAGAGTTTTGTGTCAAAAATACAGATCAATCGGAGCACTGAGGAAAAAGTTATATTCAGTTAAATTCACAATGGTCAGATCTGCTGAGAAGAAGGAAGAAAATCAGCTTCGCTTATGCTCGCTAGATCTCGCTCGCCAAGCCCAGACTCGCCACCAAGAAGCCTCGCCAGTACCCGATACTATCAAAATCTGTACTCGCGAGCAGAGAGGAATTTCCGGTAATGTCTTCAAGCGGCTGCAAGCGTGCCAAATCATTCCAAAGAGCTTTGCAACGTCCAAGAAGAAATCATAAGCCGGCCAAGCAAAAGTTTCTTTGTTCAATAAGGAGAGAAAAGCCTATTCCAACTCGGATTGGGAAACCTTATTTATTGAAGATTTCTATCCCGTTTTGAACAAGAAAACTCTCCCAAATCAACCTTTCCCTTCTCCTATAAATAGAGGCCGGCACCATGAAGAAATGGGTCACATCTCAAGCCAAAGCTCTACCAAATTCTCTCCAAAAGTCCTACATAAACCCTAGCCGAAATCACCTCCACCTTCACCCAAGTTTCTGCCGAAACTTGGAACCTTTGTCTGCCGACACAGCCCTTTGCCGAGCAGCCTCCATCTTCCGCCGAATCCACACGAGTCGAAGTCATCAAAGTGTCTACAAAAGTGTGATCCACTCCCTTCTCTCGGTTTAGTAAAGTTTATGTAGTTATGTTTAGTTTTGTCTATGAAACTTATATGTATTTTTGGTTTTGGATTATATGACTATGTATGAACCGAATTGGAGATTGATTTTATAATTTGTATGTTAATGATTTGTTGAATTCGATGTTTAGATTTAGGTTTAAGTTTCGGCAACAATGAATTTGCATGTTAATTTGTAATATAAAACTTGTAAGATGAGTACACTTAGATAATTAGGACAGTGGTATTGATGCATGTTGAGAATTTAAACCGGTTAGAACTAAGGCAAGGGCTTATAATCGGTACTTAGTGTTGTCTTTGAACATGATCTAGGTATTAGGTTTAATTTTCTTGAGTTATAATGAGCTAAGTAGACGTATGATCACTTTGATTTGTTGTGCTCACCTAGAGTGGTTAACCTTAGGACTTGCATGTTAAATAAGAAGATTGACGACCTTACTTGTTTACTTGTCTTCGACTATAGACTTTTGTGCTTCAATGTTACGAGTTGTATAACGGTAGCATAACTTTTAGGATCACCTCGCGAAAGCTCGATCTTAAAACATTAGAAAGTCTCTCAACTAGGTAAAAATCGGAAACCTTCTAGTTGTAGGTCGAAACTTGTTTAAGTTCAATGCATGCTAAATACTTGTTCCTTACTTTCTTGTGTGCGAATCTTATTTGTTAAAGAGTTAAGTGCCGAGTGCTTTGTGTGAAAGATGGCGACCAAACTTGTAAATAATAGACTTAGGATTTATTTTCAGCAATTTATTTTCGTGCCTAGATGTTAGGGGCAGCCCTTGCTGCCGATGCCTATTCCCCCTTATGTGACGTTTTGTGATGTATATTTGTGATTATTTTGTCTAACAATCTCATGTTTCAGGTACCCTTAATCCCCGGCTAGAACGATCCCTACTTATTATTACTAAAGATTGTAGGGTTATTATTGCTTGATGCTCGCTTCAGTGACTCATCACTTTGGGCCAAAGAAGACGGCATTGAAGGTTCTTGAGTGTGGTTTCTTTTAGCCAACATTGTTTAAAGATGCATACATGACATGTGTGACGTTTGATCGGTGTCAAAGAACCGGTAATATAGGAGCACGAAATCAAATGCCTCTACAACCTATCATTGAGGTACAAATCTTCGACTTATGGGGCATTGATTTCATGGGGCCGTTTCCTTCAAGTAAGGGCTTCATTTTCATATTGCTAGCGGTTTATTATGTCTCAAAGTGGATAGAAGCCAAGGCCACACGCACCAATGATTCAAGAGTGGTTGCAGACTTCCTCAAGACTAACATCTTCTCACGTTTTGGAGTTCCAAGAGTCTTGATTAGTGATGGCACCTCCCATTTTTGCAACCGCACCATTGAGGCATTATTGAAGAAGTATGGCATCACACATAAGGTATCTACACTTTATCATCCTCAAACGAGTTGCATGGCCGAGGTATCGAGAGATCAAGCAAATCTTAGAAAAATCGATTGGTCCTTCAAGGAAGGATTGGAGTGATCGTCTCGATGATGCTTTGTGGGCTTATAGGACTGCATACAAGACACCGATAGGTATGTCACCTTTTTGGTTAATTCATGGCAAAGCGTGTCACTTACCGGTAGAGTTAGAGCATAAAGCTTGGTGGGCGGTAAAAGCCTTCAATATGGATATAGATGAGGCCGGCACTCATAGGAAGCTTAAACTCAACGAACTTGAAGAAATCCGAAATGAAGCTTATGATGTTGCATGGTTATACAAAGAGAAGACTAAGGCTTACCATGACAAGATGATTCGAGGGAAGAAGTTTGGAGTAGGGCAACAAGTTCTCTTATTTAACTCTCGGCTTAAACTCTTCCCGGGCAAGTTACGCTCACGATGGGTTGGCCCTTTTATTGTAACTCAAGTGTTCCCACATGGGGCTATTGAGATTCTAAACCCCATCACGAGTAAAGTCTTCAAAGTGAATGGTCATCGTCTCAAGTTATACTACGACTCATTCCAAGAGCACAATATAGAGATGACTTCATTTATGGATCATGCCGCTATACAACCTGTCGCAGCCTCAGTTCCTGCCGATCGGCTGCAGCTTCAACATGCGCACGCTGCAGTCCCTGCCGAGAAGTCTGCCGCAAGCACACAGCATGATGCTGCCGAGACACAACCTGTTGCCGATACGAACACACATCCTGCTGGACATGTCACTGCCGGTATGACACCCCATGCAGCCGATACGGCTGCGATGCTTCAACAACACCTTCTCTCCATCCTAGCTGCCGTGCTCCAACATTTTGGACCACGATGAACACACATGATAGGAGAACAATGTGCGACGTTATTAATGTGTTATTATCCCTTATTTATACTTTGTTAAGTCTATTTAGAGTAAGATAGAGTCATAATATAGTTTAGTGTCCCTTTGGTAGAGTTTTAGAGAAAATGTGCTTAATTGTCAGAAAAACGACTAAGTATAGAAATCTGAGGAAAAAGTGCAAAATATGTTGTTTTCGTGATTTTGAGGCCTGTGTTTGACTGACTTATTATTTTTAAAATTTGATGAAATTTGGTAAGCATATAATTGGAAAGCTGGAGTGTATTGTATCAAAAATTCAGATCATTGGAGCTTAGGAAGTCACCCAAACGATGGCTGCAACTTGGCAGTTTGAACAAAGATCACCAGGGACTAACAGGATTTTCCTGAGACTGTGTCCTCACTTCCGGAATTTATGCCAGACGATCCACAAGGAACCAGGAGGCGAATCACATATCGATGGAAAGCTCTGTGTGTCTAGTTTCATATGCCATTGGAATCGCAGCAAAAGTTCTCCTGAGGAAGGAGTTATGCCGGTCGGATCACACGAAGGTCAATCTGCCGAGAAGGAAAATCTATTTCCTGCCGAAAGACAAAAGCTTTCCCGGTCCACCAAGGAGAACTTTCGGTTGCTTCATGGATTATTTATCCAACAAGTGATGAGCTGAGTCCATCAAGAAGTCCATGAAGCAATGATCCATGAAGAAAATCGGAAGAGATAATTAAGAAAAAGAGGAAGAAAATTGCAGCAAATCCTAATTAAATTCGGCAGAATTCCTGTGCACGTCTCTCAACTTCCACGGACTCTCCCGGACAGCTCACTTTTGATGTGAGCCGAAGCTCGCATGCAGTAATAAACCCTGCAATCGTTAGTAGTATAGACATAAGTAGGGATCGTTCTAGGCCGGGGATTAAGGGTACCTGAGATATGAAATTGTTAGACAAATATATACATATATACACACATAAACGTCACATATGGGGGATGGTATGAATCGGCAGCAAGCTGCCCCAGTGATAGGAGCACAATGTGCGACGATATTACATGTTTATGCCCTCGTTTATGCTTTGTTTAACCCTTATTTGTCTAAGATTGAGTCGTAATATAGTTAGTGTCAATTTGGTAGAGTTTTGGTGAAAAATGGTTAAGAATCCGAAAAATGACTAAGTTTGAGAAATCTGGAAAATAGTGCAAAATGTGTCTTTTTCGTGATTTTGAGATGAGCAAAAGTGCGATCTATCCTTGTCCGAATTCTATGAAATTTGGCGTGCTTAATATTCATATGCTGAGGAATGTTGTGTTAAAATTTCAGATCAATTGGAGTTCGGGAAGTCACCCAAAAGTTGGCTGCAAAACGGCAGTCCGAACATTCCAATCCAGGGACTTCCAGGATTTTCCTGGGACTTTGATCCAACTTCGAAAAATCATTCCCGTCGACTCACAAGGATTTTGATCGAACTGTTTTATGGGGAGATGGCCATATGTGTCTAGTTTATCTGAGACTTGGAATCGCATCAATCGGAGCTCCACGGAGGGAGATATGCCGGAATTACTGCAACAAGGTCAAATCTGCCGATTCCAGGAACCTACTGCCCCCTTTTTGTGTTTTCTGTTTTTGATGGACCAAATGGTGTACAAATGCATATGTGAAGATGGTCCAAGCTTTATGAAGGGAAGAGGAAGACACTAGGCCATGGCATTGAAGAAAAACATGAAGAAATCAAGTCTCCTAGTCACACTAGGAGAAGCTGCCGATTCTGGCAGATTCGGATGCAACTTCAAGCTGCCGGCAATTGGGGTATTTTTCGATGGACCAAGACATGTCAAATGAAGTCCAAGACCATTTAAGAAGTCCATGAAGATGTGAAGCCCAAGCCTTGAAGAATTTCAGAAAAGAAAACCTAATTGGACTAAGAAAGGAAGGTTGCAAAACCTTATTGCACTAGGTTTTCTGAACTCCTCTTTGCTTAAGGGACTGCCGGCAGCCTCTCTCCCTATCCTCTATATATACCCTCACTTTTTCATTCTGAAAATCATTTCATCTCAAGCATAATACACTAGCCTAAAGCTCTACCAAGTTCTTTCAAACACCAACACATAAATACCTAGCCGAACCATCACCACCATAACCATATAACCGAACCCTTCCACCTTGGTTACTGCCGATTTCTGTTCTTGCCGAGCACCAAGGAGCAGCAGCCGAGCCACCTTGTCACCTTTGAGGAATCTTCAAGGTTTTTAAAGTGTGATCCATTCCCCTATGGCTTTTGTATTTATTTATGTTTGGTTGTTTTGTACGAATTTGTTTCGATTCTTGGTTTTTCTTGAAACTTTGTATGAACCGAATATTGTATGTTATGCATGGTTTTTCTGAAATTTAACTTATGGATTTTGTATGTTGGATAATTAGGGCAGTGGTATTAGAAGCATGTTTAGGATTTAATTTGGTTAGTAATCTAAGAGTGTGCCTTATAAACCGAAACATTAGTTGTGCTTAAGCATTTGTTGTTTGCATGTGAATCTAGGTGTTAGGTTTCATTTAACCGAGTAACACGGATAAGTCATACGTTGGAGTAGTTTGTTTTGTGTTGCTCACCTAGGGTAAAAACCTTAGATTACTTGCATGTTAAATAAGATGATTGACAACCTTGCTTGTTTACATGTCTTTGATTTAGACTCACATGCTTAAATGTTAAAACGCGTAAAACCGGATTAGCATCACCTTAGAAGTCATACGTTGGAGTAGTTTCTAAGAAATTAAGAAGTCTAACAATTGGAAAACCGTTGGAGGCTCTAGTTGTGTCGAAACTAATTTAGGTCTTGAACATGCTAAATACTTGATCCTTACCTTCTTGCATGCAAATCTATATGTTAAAGAGTCTTTTGTGTGAACTGTTTTGTGTGAGAGATGATGATCACTTGTATATAGTAGTTTAGGTTTTGTTTTCTTTTTATTTTCGTGTCTTAGATATAGAGGCAGCCCTTGCTGCCAAGCCTTTTATCCCCCATAATTTCGTGTGTGAATATGCATATATGTATATAAGTGTGACAATTGTGTGCATATATGTTTGTGAATATTTTTGTTAACATTCTCATATTTCAGGTACCCTTAATCCCCGGCTAGAACGATCCCTACTTATTCTATACTACTAACGATTGTAGGGTTATTATTGCTTGATGCTCGCTTCGGCGACACGTCAATTTTTGGCGCCGTTGCCGGGGATTATAAAAGCTTGTTTTATGAATTTGTTGTGTATATAATGTTGCTGGAAATTTTTGTTGTGAAGTTGTAAAGTTGTAAATTTTAAGTTTATTTTGGGATTTTGTAAAGTAGAAATATGCTTTGGCATGTAGAGTTTAAATTTCGAAAGTTGCATGATGTATAATGATGTATGTTGGTAATCACTTAGTTTAATTTCTAGGAAGTTGATAGTGTTGTGTATATTTGAGTTTATTGTAGTTTCTAAAGTGTAACATGTAGGTGAAGCCTCTTTTGTTGATCATAACCAAAACCCTTCATGTGAATGATGCTATGTCGGAGGCCGTTTCTATGTAGATTGGGAAACGCGGGATACTTCCCCCCCACGCATATAAGCGTTTCTTCGGTAATAGTATTACTTCTATGAGGTTGAGGGCGGTTTTAATCAACACTTGAGACCGCTAGGGATCCGTGTTTGTTTTACAAAGTATGGGGAAGTTATTATCATAGATATGGTTCTCAGGTTTGTTTAACTGGATCTCAAGGCCCATAGACTGATGTTCATTCTCGGTGAGTGAGTCGATAGGGGGTTCGCCCTCCGTGGTGTCCAACAACGAGTCCTGCCTGGTTCCTGTAGGGGGTTCGCCCTCCGTGATTTTAATGACCTTTGAAACGTAAAATCCGCACGACCTAGTCGACAGCTTGTGCCGAAGCATCACCTCACTTTAGACGCTAGAACATAACTTGACATATGTGGCCTATTTTCTTCAAAGATAAAACATGTTGTGTGGTTCAAACTCTTGAGGTATATCGGATTAAGCATGATACTACCGGGGGCTGTATCAGTCCATTGCACCGTTATCTCCTCTGCTCCACGTACTTTGAGAGTTAGAACAAAATTTAAAAGAAATTAGACTTAGCGATTACATGTTCATGAACTTTTCGATTTTTAATTTCTTGTTGCCGAGCCATATTTGTATCTTTGCCGAATTTTTTTGTTCTTTGCCGTGTGTATTTATGGCTTGCCGATTGTGTCTTGTGTATCATTGTTGAAATTTGTTGTGTAATCGCCAATGCCGTGGCTTGTAATGATGTATATTCTTGCTTTCTATTTCTTTACGATGTTCTAACTTGTTTAAATGTTGCAAATTTCAGAAATAATGCATGTCCGAATCTAGTATTTGGACAAGAGATCTTCAAGGCCGCTTGCAACGTTTAGACCAAGAACTCGCTATTGCTCGTTTTGTGCCATTACCACCATCATCACCAACCAGTTCGTCAGTTTCATCATCATCAGGGCCGAGCTCACCTTCAGTAGTGTCATCGTCTTGTGATCTTCAGAATCCTGAATTTGAAGCCTTTGCCGAATTAGAAGAAGAAGAAGAGATCATGGCATCAATCAGATCACAGAATGGTCATGTTGCTGGAGCTGGAGTTGCTCCTTCTAATATTACTTATCCTCCCTTGGAAGCTGAAAAGACTGGAGAGATTGAATTGAGGAGTGGATTCCTCCATAAGCTGAAGTCATTTTATGGGATGCCGAGTGAGGACCCTAACAAGCATCTACAATGGTTTAACTTCTCCACGGAGTCTATGTGTCCAAGAGGGACCGATTTGCAACACTTCAAAATGAAGGCATTTCCGTTTTCTCTAGAAGATCAAGCAAAGGAGTGGTTGTTTGAGGTGCCTAGTGGTCGCATTGTTTCGTGGAGTACTATGATGGATGAGTTTTTACTCAAGTACTTTCCTGCTTCACGTATCACTGATCTGAGGAAGCAAATTACAAGTGTGAAGCAAGCAGGAGATGAGACTTTCTTCGACTACTACAAGAGGTTCAAGTCCCTAGTTTCTTTGTGTCCATCACATGGCATTAGCGATGGGCTCTTGCTACAATATTTCTATGAGGGATTGCGTGTCATGGAGAGAGAGTTTCTTGACTCGGCCGCGGGAGGTAGCTTTTTGGAGTTGAACGCCGGTGCGGCAAGAAGTTTGTTGGAAGTTCGTGCATTGAACAACCAACAATTTGGCATGGCACGAGGGAATGTGCAAAGGAATGAGAAAGTGCATGAGACGTCTTCGAGCTCAAAGTTAGAAGATAAAGTGGACAAGCTCACCGACTTGGTGAGTAATTTGATGAAGAAGCGTGCTAGTGTTTGTGGAATTTGCACCGAGGGCCATGAGACCAAACAATGCCCTCAATTCGGAGTTAATGAGGGAGTAGAGGAGTGCAATGCAATTGGTTTTCAAGGTGGCCAACGTTTTGGAAATTTCAATCCAAGGTTCAATGATCATCCGAAATTTCGATGGGCGAACAATGATAACGTGCTTAGGACACCTATGCAACCAAGAGAAGGAGGAGTGCCATTTGTACCGAGGCCACCATTTGTGCCTCGGCAGCCATACATGCCGAGCCAAGGACACTTTGCTGCATTGCCGAACCAGCCACAAGGAGGGCCGAGCCAAGTCCAAGGCCAAGCTTCGCCAAGCAACCCTAATTACGATGCTTTGATTCAATCTTTGTCAAGTGCTACTCAAGCATTACTCGCGGGACAACAAAATCATCAAAAGGACATTGGTGAGCTCAAGACTCAAATGGGGCAAGTTGTGGATTTTATGGGAAGATTTAATGAGCAAGGGAAGTTGCCGAGCAATACTATTCCAAATCCGAGGAACGAGCAAGCCAAAGTGATTCAAACTCGAAGCGGAAGAGAGTTGGTTCCTCCAACAAGTCCAAAGAAGAAGCGAGTGACTTTCAAAGGTATTAATGAGGATGAGAGGGCTGCCGGACCTGTCATTGCCGGCAGCCATTTGCATGAGGCCGAGAGGAATGATGCCGGCCATGAGGCTGCCGCCCATGATGATGCCGAGAGAGATAGGGCAGCCGGTAGGGATAATGCAACCGAGAGAAAATCTGCCGAGCATGATGTGGCCGGCAATAATGTTAAGGGAGGAGTGCTATCATCTAGTGCCCCATTCCCTTCACGTTATGCTAGAACAAAGAAGGACAAGTCCGATGAAGAGGTGTTGGAGATTTTCCGGAAAGTGCAAGTCAACATCCCTTTGTTGGAATGCATTAAGCAAGTGCCAAAGTATGCGAAGTTTTTAAAGGAGCTTTGCACGGCAAGGAGGCATACTAGAGAGACTCGTGTGGTAACAATGAGCGAGACGGTGTCGGCCGTTATTCAAAGGAAGTTGCCACCAAAGATGAAGGATCCGGGGAGCTTCAATGTGCCTTGTGTCATAGGCAATACACGTTTCGATGATGTTATGTTGGATTTGGGAGCATCGATCAATGTCATGCCACTCAATGTGTATCAAACGTTGAGTATAGGGCCTCTCAAGAAGGATAATGTCATCATTCAACTTGCGGATCGCTCAAGCAAATATCCGGAGGGCTATGTGGAGGATGTGTTGGTGCAAGTCAACCAATTGATATTCCCCGCCGATTTTTATGTGGTTGAGATGGAGGATTCGCCGGTCAACAATACTCAATTGCTTTTAGGGCGACCATTCATGAGGACCGCGCGCACAAAGATAGATGTGGCCGAGGGCAACCTAACTATGGAATTTGATGGTGAGATGATAAAGTTCAATGTGTTTGATGCCATGAAGTTCCCCAATGTTGATTTCAAGGAGGGTTGTGCCATTGATGTTTTGGAGGAGGTCGAGCAAGTTATGTCGACCTCGCTCGACGCATAGCAATTAGCGATTGAGCAAGGGGTCGGATTTGACAAGAAGGGAGAACGAGTCACGGAGGATAGCCGCAATGCCGAGCAAGCCAAGGCCGAGCCTTTCAAGAAGGAGCCGTACATGGTATTGCCGAGTGTAGAAGAGGTTGTTGCCGAGCTAGAGGCTTGGCCTTATTCAAAGTATGATTCGTTCTTGTCAATTCCAAGTGCCACAACAAAATTTCGACCAAGTGTGGAAGAGGCCCCAAAGTTAGAACTAAAAGAACTCCCTAGTCACTTGAAGTATGTTTATCTTGGAGAAGAAGATACACTACCGGTTATTGTGTCTTCAATGCTTAGTGAGAAGCAAGAGGAGGATTTGATATGTGCGCTTAAGAAGTATAAGACCGCCATAGGTTGGACCTTAGCGGATATCAAGGGAATAAGCCCTACTACTTGTGTTCATCGTATTTTGTTAGAAGAAGGAGCTAAGCCGACAAAGGAAGCTCAACGTCGACTTCACCCTCCCATGATGAAAGTTGTTAAAGAAGAAATCATCAAGTTGCTTGATTGTGGGGTGATCTACCCAATTTCGGATAGTAAGTGGATATCTCCCGTGCAAGTAGTGCCGAAGAAGAGTGGTGTAACGGTTGTCAAGAATGAGAAGAATGAGCTTGTGCCACAAAGACTTGTAACCGGTCATCGTATGTGCATCGATTATAGGAAGCTCAACGCTACAACGAGGAAGGATCACATGCCTTTGCCGTTTATGGATCAAATGCTAGAGAGGTTGGCCGGTCATTCTTACTATTGCTTTCTTGATGGATATAGTGGCTACAATCAAATCATGATACACCCGGACGATCAAGAGAAGACCACTTTTACTTGTCCATTTGGCACGTTTGCTTATCGGCGGATGCCATTTGGACTTTGCAACGCACCCGGCACTTTTCAAAGATGTATGTATGCTATCTTCTCGGATTTTATTGAAGACACTATCGAAGTATTTATGGATGATTTTAGTGTGTATGGAGGCACCTTCGATGCATGTTTGGGGAACTTGGAGAAGATACTTAAGAGGTGTGTAGAGACAAATCTTGTGCTCAATTGGGAGAAGTGTCACTTCATGGTCACGCAAGGCATTGTTCTAGGGCACATAATTTCGGCAAGAGGCTTAGAGGTTGACAAAGCCAAGGTGGAGCTAATTCAAGCATTGCCGAGCCCTAGGTGTGTGAAAGATGTGAGAAGTTTTCTTGGCCATGCGGGGTTTTATCGTCGATTTATCAAAGACTTCTCTTCAATTGCCAAGCCATTGAGCAACTTGTTACAAAAGGAGGTGACGTTTGAGTGGACAAAGGCATGTGAGGAGGCATTTTGCCGTTTGAAGATGCTACTATGCACGGCACCTATACTAGTTTCCCCTAATTGGGACGAGCCGTTTGAGTTGATGTGTGATGCTAGTGACTATGCACTTGGAGCGGTACTTAGACAACGAATTGAGAAGAAGCCATGCGCCATTTACTATGCTTCAAGGACTCTCAACGATGCACAACTCAACTACACAGCAACGGAGAAGGAGCTCTTAGCGGTAATTTTTGCTTTGGAAAAGTTTCGATCATATCTTTTGAATTCCAAAGTTATTGTTTATAGTGATCATGCCGCTTTGAGATATCTTATGACGAAGAAGGATGCTAAGCCGAGGCTTATTCGATGGATTCTTTTGCTTCAAGAGTTCGATATTGAGATTAAAGACAAGAAAGGAGTAGAGAATGTTGTGGCCGATCATTTGAGTAGACTTGTGCAAGAGGAGGATCGGCTGCCCCTATGTGAAACCTTTCCGGATGAGCAATTTTTTCGACTTGAAGTACATGAGCCTTGGTATGCCGACATTGCCAATTTTCTAGCCACAAACCGATTTCCTAAAGAATTGCCGAGCCACCATCAAAGAAGAATAAGGAAGCAAGCTCGACACTTCTTGTGGGATGATCCGTACTTATGGAAGCAATGTGGTGATCAAGTTATTCGAAGATGTGTGCCGGAGAATGAGCATCGCTCCATCCTTGCTTTTTGTCATAGTGAAGCTTGTGGTGGGCATTTTGGACCTAAGAAGACGGCATTGAAGGTACTCACTTGTGGTTTCTTTTGGCCTACAATTTTCAAAGATGCATTTATGTTTTGTAAGGCTTGTGATCGGTGCCAACGTGTGGGGAAGATTAGTGGGCGTGATCAAATGCCGCTCACGCCTATCCTAGTGGTGGAAATTTTTGATGTTTGGGGAATTGACTTCATGGGACCGTTTCCATCAAGTAAGGGTTTTCTCTATATATTGCTTGCGGTTGATTATGTGTCAAAGTGGATCGAAGCCAAGGCTACACGCACCAACGATGCCAAGGTGGTAGCCAAGTTTCTCAAGACCAATATCTTCTCACGATTTGGAGTTCCAAGAGTCTTGATTAGCGATGGAGGTTCCCATTTTTGTAACCGCACTATTGAAGCCTTATTGAGGAAGTATGGAGTCACACATAAAGTTTCTACACCATATCATCCCCAAACAAGTGGAATGGCCGAGGTGAGTAATCGAGAGATCAAGAATATTTTGGAGAAATCGGTTAGACCTTCAAGGAAGGATTGGAGTGATCGTCTCGATGATGCTTTATGGGCTTATAGACTGCGTACAAGACACCGATAGGTATGTCTCCTTTTCGGTTGATTTATGGCAAAGCATGTCACTTACCGGTGGAATTAGAACACAAAGCATGGTGGGCCGTTACAAAGTTCAACATGGACATCAATGAGGCCGGCATTCATAGGAAGCTTCAACTCAATGAACTTGAAGAAATTCGCAATGAAGCTTATGATGCCGCTTGGATCTATAAGGAAAAGACAAGAGCGTACCATGACAAGATAATTCAGGGGAAGAAGTTTGAAGTTGGGCAAAAAGTTCTCTTGTTTAATACACGGCTTCAACTCTTTCCGGGAAAGTTGCGCTCTCGTTGGATTGGCCCCTTTGTCATCACTTGTGTGTTCCCTCATGGAGCTGTAGAAGTTCGAGATTTGCAAACCCACAAGACTTTCAAAGTTAACGGCCATCGCCTCAAGCATTATCATGCTCCTTTTGATGCATTGGAGGACACAATCATTCTTGGAGACGCACCACAAGCCGAGTTGCCTTCACAATCCCATGATGCAGCCATGTCACCACCACACCAAGTGGCTGCCGGACCTGCAATTGCCGGCAGCATCACCATGAGGACAGACACGGACACACAAGACGCACCAATGCACCTCCTGCCGGACACGCACCAACCTGCCGCGCTGCTGCCGCTGTTTTCAGTCGCACCACCACCTCCTGCCGGACCTGCCATTGCCGGCAGGGTTAACACAAGGTCACAAGAGGCCGGACACAAGCTGGATACGCCGGTTACGCCGGCAGAAGAGCCCGATACGCCACTTGAACCGGATACGCAGAATGCAGCCGGATCGGATACAAAGTGCAATGATCTTCTTTTTGATCTTCTTCTTGCCGATTTGAGTTGCTTTGGAACACGATGAACACATGCAAAAACACGGTGAAAAGTCTAGGCTATGGACTATAAACACAAAGCGCTACTTGGGAGGCAACCCATGTCGATCAAAGAAAAGTGAAGGAGCCATCACCGAGAGTTTGAAATTTCTTAACCCTTCTCTTTGTCTTTGATTTGTGATGATTTGTTCGAATGTGTTAGACTATTGCATGCTTAGGAAATGCATTGATATTGTTTTGTGCTTACATTGAGGGCAATGTAATTTTCTAAGTGTGGGGTGGGATAACGTATTCCGTTTTCGTTTTTGAATTTTTGTGTGCTTAGTTTAGAAAAGAAAAATTCAGAAAATTGTTCCACAAAAATAGAGTGTTTAAAATTGTTTGTTTTGAGTCTTAGGATGCCCCTAATATGTCAATGATGTTTTTTCTCCTCTTTGCATACATAGATGATAGTTGTGCATACTATTAAAATTGTAAGTTTCATGGATTTTGTGCATTGGTAGGAGCATGTAGGACTTATTGATTACGAGGCATGCATGTTTTAGCTAATTTATTTCGATTATAACCTATGTGAGCTTTTGAGCCAATTTGCTTTCTTCTTGAGCGGTAAAAAGATAAAATTCGATAGATTTGTAGGAAGCATGAAACCTCATAATTCTTTGATTATTCGATGACTATGTGCCATAGCTTTTTAATGAACTCTAGTATGCTAGAACTTACTCTTGTTGATTTTCGAAACGTTTATATCATAAGATACCTTGATTTTGAATGTGATTGAATAAAGATCATTTAGGTTTACCACCATTGCCAAATAAAGCATGTGCCTATTTGTGCCCGTCGTGGGACACCTTAGTAAACCCCATTTGAGCCTACGTTGAGCCTTTTCTTTCATCACCCTTAAACACTTTCCATGAACTTAGTATAGTGATGCCTTTACTGTGTGTTCCGGCAAAGCTTGAATTTTTGAAGGCGTTTTCGCGTGTGTGATGAAGAAGAATAAGTGTGGGGTAGACTTAGCCATGAATTTGTATGTAAAATGTATGCATGCCGTACCTAGAAAAAGAAAAAATTGGCTCGGATTAAAAAGAAAATAAAAGAAGCCGAGAGAAAAAGAAGAAAAAGAAAGGTACGGCATAGGCATGAAAAGAAAAATTTTGTGTATGGCTATTGTCTAGATTTTTGTTGTAATGGAAAGAAAAGAATGAAGTATGGGTCCAACAAGATGAGATTTGACCCTTTCGGCGAGAAGACATAAGGAGATTCGAGCTTTGCTAAAGCGCATGGTGACGTTTTGAGCCTCCTTATCCAAATATCGAATACCTCTTAGCCTAGCCCCATTACAACCCTTTTATTGATCTTTTTCATGATTCTTAAGATGGTTAAATTTGATTGTGGAGATTATCTCAAGAGTAAGCATATGGTTTTGGTTCATTGGTGCATATAGTTATCATATGAGGTTTTTCCATCAAAATTCACGAAGTGCTTTCGTTTCTTTGATATATGCAAGTCACTCTTTGTAATTCATGATCTTTCGCTTGCATATACTTATGTGTGTATAACCATGCTTCGAGAGAAAAGAAGAGAGTATGCCTTGTGAGGTGATTTGAATTAGCTTTAACATGTCTACATGCTTACTTTTGCTCCTATATGTTCATATTGATGTCGCATGTTCATGAAGCTTGGAATTTTCGTGCTTAGCATTCTCATGCATTAACTTGAAAGCTATGTGTACATACGAGCCTGAGACAAATTGTTAGGGGCACTAGTTTGTTCAGAGTCTTAGTTTTATTCAGTTTGCTAAGGGACTAGCAAAGGATAAGTGTGGGGTAGTTGATAGGAGCACAATGTGCGACGATATTACATGTTTATGCCCTCGTTTATGCTTTGTTTAACCCTTATTTGTCTAAGATTGAGTCGTAATGTAGTTAGTGTCAATTTGGTAGAGTTTTGGTGAAAATGGTTAAGAATCCGAAAAATGACTAAGTTTGAGAAATCTGGAAAATAGTGCAAAATGTGTCTTTTTCGTGATTTTGAGATGAGCAAAAGTGCGATCTATCCTTGTCCGAATTCTATGAAATTTGGCGTGCTTAATATTCATATGCTGAGGAATGTTGTGTTAAAATTTCAGATCAATTGGAGTTCGGGAAGTTACCCAAAAGTTGGCTGCAAAACGGCAGTCCGAACATTCCAATCCAGGGACTTCCAGGATTTTCCTGGGACTTTGATCCAACTTCGAAAAATCATTCCCGTCGACTCACAAGGATTTTGATCGAACTGTTTTATGGGGAGATGGCCATATGTGTCTAGTTTATCTGAGACTTGGAATCGCATCAATCGGAGCTCCACGGAGGGAGATATGCCGGAATTACTGCAACAAGGTCAAATCTGCCGATTCCAGGAACCTACTGCCCCCTTTTTGTGTTTTCTGTTTTTGATGGACCAAATGGTGTACAAATGCATATGTGAAGATGGTCCAAGCTTTATGAAGGGAAGAGGAAGACACTAGGCCATGGCATTGAAGAAAAACATGAAGAAATCAAGTCTCCTAGTCACACTAGGAGAAGCTGCCGATTCTGGCAGATTCGGATGCAACTTCAAGCTGCCGGCAATTGGGGTATTTTTCGATGGACCAAGACATGTCAAATGAAGTCCAAGACCATTTAAGAAGTCCATGAAGATGTGAAGCCCAAGCCTTGAAGAATTTCAGAAAAGAAAACCTAATTGGACTAAGAAAGGAAGGTTGCAAAACCTTATTGCACTAGGTTTTCTGAACTCCTCTTTGCTTAAGGGACTGCCGGCAGCCTCTCTCCCTATCCTCTATATATACCCTCACTTTTTCATTCTGAAAATCATCTCATCTCAAGCATAATACACTAGCCTAAAGCTCTACCAAGTTCTTTCAAACACCAACACATAAATACCTAGCCGAACCATCACCACCAAAACCATATAACCGAACCCTTCCACCTTGGTTACTGCCGATTTCTGTTCTTGCCGAGCACCAAGGAGCAGCAGCCGAGCCACCTTGTCACCTTTGAGGAATCTTCAAGGTTTTTAAAGTGTGATCCATTCCCCTATGGCTTTTGTATTTATTTATGTTTGGTTGTTTTGTACGAATTTGTTTCGATTCTTGGGTTTTCTTGAAACTTTGTATGAACCGAATATTGTATGTTATGCATGGTTTTTCTGAAATTTAACTTATGGATTTTGTATGTTGGATAATTAGGGCAGTGGTATTAGAAGCATGTTTAGGATTTAATTTGGTTAGTAATCTAAGAGTGTGCCTTATAAACCGAAACATTAGTTGTGCTTAAGCATTTGTTGTTTGCATGTGAATCTAGGTGTTAGGTTTCATTTAACCGAGTAACACGGATAAGTCATACGTTGGAGTAGTTTGTTTTGTGTTGCTCACCTAGGGTAAAAACCTTAGATTACTTGCATGTTAAATAAGATGATTGACAACCTTGCTTGTTTACATGTCTTTGATTTAGACTCACATGCTTAAATGTTAAAACGCGTAAAACCGGATTAGCATCACCTTAGAAGTCATACGTTGGAGTAGTTTCTAAGAAATTAAGAAGTCTAACAATTGGAAAACCGTTGGAGGCTCTAGTTGTGTCGAAACTAATTTAGGTCTTGAACATGCTAAATACTTGATCCTTACCTTCTTGCATGCAAATCTATATGTTAAAGAGTCTTTTGTGTGAACTGTTTTGTGTGAGAGATGATGATCACTTGTATATAGTAGTTTAGGTTTTGTTTTCTTTTTATTTTCGTGTCTTAGATATAGAGGCAGCCCTTGCTGCCAAGCCTTTTATCCCCCATAATTTCGTGTGTGAATATGTATATATGTATATAAGTGTGACAATTGTGTGCATATATGTTTGTGAATATTTTTGTTAACATTCTCATATTTCAGGTACCCTTAATCCCCGGCTAGAACGATCCCTACTTATTCTATACTACTAACGATTGTAGGGTTATTATTGCTTGATGCTCGCTTCGGCGACACGTCACCTAGAACTAGGTGACACGAAAATTAAACCTAAGCTAATATATACAAGTGATCATCATCTCTCACATAAAACAGTTCACACAAAGGACTCTTTAACAAGTAAATTTGCATACAAGAAGGTAAGAGACAAGCATTTAACATGTTCAAGACCTAAATTAGTTTCGACACAACTAGAGCCTCCAACAGTTTTCCAATTGTTAGACTTCTTAATTTCTTAGAAACTACTCCAACGTATGACTTCTAAGGTGATGCTAATCCGGTTTTATACGTTTTAACATTTAAGCACATGAGTCTAAATCGAAGACAAGCAAATAAGTAAGGTTGTCAATCATCTTATTTAACTTGCAAGTTCTAAGGTTGTTAGACCTAGGTGAGCAACACAAAACAAACTACTCCAACATATGACTTATCCGTGTTACTCTATCATATGAAACCTAGCACTTAGAATTACATGCTAACCATAACTAGTGTGTCGGTTTAAATGCCCTAACCTTAGTTCTAACCAATTTAAGTTTAAACATGTGAAATACCACTGCCCTAATTATCAATGCATACAAAAACACAAGTTAAAATTGCAAAACCAAATTACATAAACTTCAACAAATCGGTTCATACAAAAGTTTAGCAAACACCAAGAAACGAAACAAGTTCTTACAAGACAACCAAACAAAACTAAATACAAAAGCCATAGGGTGAGTGGATCACACTTTTAGAACCTTTGAAGACTCCTCGAGATGTGACAAGATGATGCTTGCTGATCGGCAGAACCACAGATGTAGGAATCGGCAGAACAACAAGGTGAAGGGTACGGCAGTTTTGGTGGTGGTGGTGATGGGTTTTGGCTAAGTATTTAGGTGTTGGTGTTTTAGAGACTTGGTAGAGCTTTAGGCTAGTATTTTATGCTTGAGATGAGATGATTTTCAGAATGAAAAAGTGAGGGGTTTTTATAGGAGAGGGGACTGCCGGCAGCCCTATAGCAAAAGGAAAAGAGAAAACCAAGTGGGATAAGGATTTGCAACCTTCCTTTCATGGTTCAATTAGGTTTTCTTTTTCTGAAATTTTCTTCAAGGCTTGGGCTTCACATCTTCATGGACTTCTTGTATGATCTTGGACTTCATTTGATATGTTTTGGTCCATCGAAAATACCTCAATTGCCGGCAGCAACACTTTGGCACGAATCTGTCCCAATCGGCAGCTTCTCCTAGTTTGACTAGGAGAACTTCTTTCTTCATATTTTTCTTCAATGCCCTGGCCTAGTGTCTTCCTATTTCCTTTCTTAAGCTTGGACCATCTTCACATATGCATTTGTACACCATTTGGTCCATTAAAAACAGAAAACACAAAAAGGGGGCAGTAGGTTCCTGGAATCGGCAGATTTGATGTTGTTGTAGTAACTCCGGCATATCTCCATCCTCGGAGCTTCGATTGATGCGATTCTAAGTCTCAGATAAACTAGACACATATGGCCATCTCCCCATAAAACAGTTCGATCAAACTCCTTGTGAAACGTCGGGAATGAAGTTTTGAAGTTGGGACACAGTCCCAGGAAAATCCTGGAAGTCCCTGGATTGGAATGCTCGGACTGCCGTTTTGCAGCCAACTTTTGGGTGACTTCCCGAACTCCGATTGACCTAGAATTTTAACACAACATTCCTCAGCATATGAATACTAAGCACACAAAATTTCATTGAATTCGGACAAGGATAGATCATATTTTTACTCATCTCAAAATCGCAAAAAAGACATATTTTGCACTATTTTCCAGATTTCTCAAACTTAGTCATTTTTCGGATTCTAAAGCACAATTGATAAAAACTCTACCAAATCGACACTAAACTAAATTATGACTCTATCTTAGATAAATAAGGGTTAAACAAAGCATAAACGAGGGAAAAAGCATATAATATCGTCGCACATTGTGCACCTATCAACTACCCCACACTTATCTTTTGCTAGTCCCTTAGCAAACTAAATTAAACTAGACTTTAAACAAACTATTGCCCCTAACAATTTTGTCTCAGGCTCGTATGTACACATAGCTTTCAAGTTAATGCAAGAGAATGCTAAGCACGAAAATTTCAAGCTTCATGAACATGTAACATCAATATGAACATATAAGAGCAAAAGGTAAGCATGTAAACATGTTAAAGCTAATTCAAGTCACCTCACTAGGCATACTCTCTTCTTTTCTCTCGAAGCATGGTTATTCACACATAAGTATATGCAAGTGAAAGATAATGAATTACAAAGAGTGACTTGCATATATCAAAGAAACGAAAGCACTTTGTGAATTTTGATGGAAAAACCTCATATGATAACTATATGCACCAATGAACCAAAACCATATGCTTACTCTTGAGATAATCTCCACAATCAAATTTAACCATCTTAAGAATCATGAAAAAGATCAATAAAAGGGTTGTAATGGGGCTAGGCTAAGAGGTATTTGATATTTGGATAAGGAGGCTCAAAAACGTCACTAAGGCCTTTAGCAAAGCTCAAATCTCCTTATGTCTTCTTGCCGAAAGGGTCAAATTTCATCTTGTTGGACCCATACTTCATTCTTTTCTTCCCATAAAACATTACAACAATAATCAAGACAATAGCCATGCACAAAATTTTTGTTTTTCAAGCCTATGCCGTACACATTTTTTTTCTCTTTTCTTGCTCTCGGCATTTTTCTTTTGGTCCGAGCATTTTTTTCTTTTCTTTTCATAGGCACGGCATGCATACATTTTTCATATAATTTTATGGCTAAGTCTATCCCACACTTGTTCTTCTTCATCACACATGCGAAAACGCTTTCAAAAATCAAGCTTTGCCGACACACAAGGTAAAGGCATCACTATACTAAGCTCATGGAAAGTGTTTTAAGGATGATGAAAGAAAAGGCTCAACATAGGCTCAAAGGAGTTTACTATGGTGTCCCACGACGGGCTCCAATAGGGCTCATGCTTTATTTGGCTTTGGTGGTAAACCTAAATGATCTTTATTCAATCATATTCAAAATCAAAGTATTTTATGATATAAACGTTTCGAAAATCAACAAGAGTAAGTTCTAGCATACTAGAGTTCATTAAAAGCTATGGCATATAGTCATCGAATATGCAAAGAATTATGAGGTTTCATGCTTCCTACAAATCTATTGAATTTTATCTTTTATCGCTCAAGAAGAAAGCAAATTGACACAAAAGCTCACATAGGTTATAATCGAAATGAATTAGCTAAAACATGCATGCTTCGTTAATCAACAAGTCTTACATGCTCCTACCAATGCACATAATCCATGAAACTCACAATTTTAATTGCATGCACAACTATCATCTATGTATGCAAAGAGGAGAAAAACATCATTGACATATTAGGGGCATCCTAAGACTCGAAACAAACAAATTAAACACTCTATTTTTGTGGAACAATTTTCTGAATTTTTCTCTTCTAAACTAAGCACACAAAAAGCAAAAGCAAAAACAAAAACAAAAACGGAATACGTTAACCCACCCCACACTTAGAAAATTACATTGTCCTCAATGTAAGCACAAAACAATATCAATGAATTTCCTAAGTATGCAATTGACTAACATATACCAACATATCATCACAAATCAAAGAAAAAGAGAAGGGTTAAGAAATTTCAAACTCTCGGTGATGGCTCCTTCACTTTTCTTTGGTCGACATGGGTTGCCTCCCAAGTAGCGCTTTGTGTTTATGGTCCGTAGCCTAGACTTTTCACCGTTCATATTTCATGTGTTCATCTTGTTCCAAAGTAACTCAAATCGGCATGAAGAAGGGCAACAAGAAGATCATTGCATGTTGTATCCGATTCTGTTGCACTCTGCGTGTCCGGGTGAATCGGCGTGTCCGGCTCGACAGCTTGCGTATCCGGCGTATCCAGTGGTTCAATATGGCTGTGCTGATCCTCATGCGTCAAATCTTCAATCCTGCCGGCAATGGCAGGTCCGGCAGGTGGTTCGGTTTCAGCAGGAGTGAGGTCCGGCCTCTCGGCTGCTTTGTCCGTGTCCGGCATTGTGGTGATGCTGCCGGCAATTGCAGGTCCGGCAGCCTCTTGGTTTGGTGGTGGCGTGGCTGCAGCAAATGATTGTGAAGGCAGCTCGGCATCAGCTTGTGGGGTGTCTCCAAGAACAATTGTGTCCTCAAATGCATCAAAAGGTGCATGAAAATGCTTGAGGCGATGGCCATTAACCTTGAAAGTCTTGTGGGTTTGCAAATCTTAAATTTCCACGGCTCCATGAGTGAACACACGAGCAATGACAAAAGGGCCAATCCAACGAGAGCGCAACTTTCCCGGAAAGAGTTGAAGCCGTGTATTAAACAAGAGAACTTTTTGCCCAACTTCAAACTTCTTTCCCTGAATCATCTTGTCATGGTACGCTCTTGTCTTTTCCTTATAGATCCAAGCGGCCTCATATGCTTCATTGCGTATTTCTTCAAGTTCATTGAGTTGAAGCTTCCTATGAAGGCCGGCCTCATTGATGTCCATGTTGAAATTTTTAACGGCCCACCATGCTTTATGTTCTAACTCAACCGGTAAGTATGACAAAAGGCAAGAATAGAACGATGTGAGCCACAAGGGATTGTCCGAGTGGCAAGAAAGTTGGCGATGTCGGCATACCAAGGCTCAAGAACTTCAAGTCGAAAAAGTTGCTCGTCCGGAAAGGTTTCACATAGGGGCAGTCGATCCTCTTCCTTGATAATCTACTCAAATGATCGGCTACAACATTCTCTGCTCCTTTCTTGTCTTTAATCTCAATATCGAACCCTTGAAGTAAAAGAATCCATCGAATGAGCCTCGGCTTAGCATCCTTCTTTGTCATAAGATCAAAGAAGGATGATCACTATAAACAATAACCTTGGAATTCAAAAGATATGATCGAAACTCCTCCAAAGCAAAAATTACCGCTAAGAGTTCCTTCTCCGTTGTTGTGTAGTTGAGTTGAGCATCGTTGAGAGTCCTTGAAGCATAGTAAATAGCGCATGGCTTCTTCGCAATTCGTTGTCCAAGTACCGCTCCAAGTGCGTAGTCACTAGCATCACACATCAACTCAAATGGCTCGTCCCAATTAGGGGACACAAGAATCGGTGCCGTACACAAAAGTTGCTTCAATCGGCAAAAGCTTGCCTCACATGCCTCCGACCACTCAAACGTCACCTCCTTTTGTAACAAGTTGCTCAATGGCTTGGCAATTGAAGAGAAGTCTTTAATAAATCTTCGATAAAACCCCGCATGGCCGCGAAAACTTCTCACATCCTTCACACACCTAGGGCTCGGCAATGCTTGTATGAGCTCCACTTTGGCTTTGTCAACTTCTAAGCCTCTTGTCGAAATAATGTGCCCTAGAACAATGCCTTGCGTGACCATGAAATGACACTTCTCCCAATTGAGCACAAGATTCGTCTCTACACACCTCTCAAGTATCTTCTCCAAGTTCCCCAAGCATGCATCGAAGGTGCCTCCATACACACTAAAGTCATCCATAAACACTTCGATAATGTCTTCAATAAAATCCGAGAAGATAGCATACATACATCTTTGAAATGTGCCGGGTGCGTTGCATAGTCCGAATGGCATCCGCCGATAAGCAAACGTGCCAAATGGACAAGTAAAAGTGGTCTTCTCTTGATCATCCGGGTGTATCATGATTTGATTGTAGACACTATAACCATCAAGAAAACAATAGAAAGAATGGCCGGCTAACCTCTCTAGCATTTGATCCATAAACGGCAAAGGCATGTGATCCTTCCTCGTTGTAGCGTTGAGCTTCCTATAGTCGATGCACATCCGATGACCGGTTACAAGTCTTTGTGGCACAAGCTCATTCTTCTCATTCTTGACAACCGTTACACCACTCTTCTTCGGCACTACTTGCACGGGAGATATCCACTTACTATCCGAAATTGGGTAAATCACCCCACAATCAAGCAACTTGATAATCTCATCTTTCACAACTTTCATCATGGGAGGGTGAAGTCGACGTTGAGCTTCCTTAGTCGGCTTAGCTCCTTCTTCTAATAAGATGCGATGAACACAAGTAGTAGGGCTTATTCCCTTGATATCCGCTAAGGTCCAACCTATGGCGGTCTTGTACTTCTTCAGAACACGTATCAAATCAACCTCTTGCTTCTCACTAAGCATTGAAGACACAATAACCGGTAGTGTATCTTCTTCTCCAAGATAAACATACTTCAAGTGACTAGGGAGTTCTTTAAGTTCTAACTTTGGGGCCTCTTCCACACTTGGCCGAAATTTTGTTGTGGCACTTGGAATTGACAAGAACGAGTTCCTCGGATACATTGGTGTGGCGTCAAGTTTGGCAGCCACCTCTCTAAGGCTCGGCATCATGATGTAGGGCTCGGCAATGCTTGGCTCTGCCTTGCTTGGCTCGGCCTCTTCTTGCACTCGTTCTCCCCTCTTGTCAAATCCGACCCCTTGCTCAATCGCTAATTGCTATGCGTCGAGCGAGGTCGACATAACTTGCTCGACCTCCTCCAAAACATCAATGGCACAACCCTCCTTCAAATCAACATTGGGGAATTTCATGGCATCAAACACATTGAACTTAATCACCTCACCATCAAACTCCATAGTTAGGTTGCCCTCGGCCACATCTATCTTCGTGCGCGCGTTCCTCATAAATGGTCTCCCTAGTAGCAATTGAGTGCTATTGACCGGCGAATCCTCCATCTCAACCACATAAAAATCGGCAGGGAATATCAATTGATTGACTTGCACCAACACATCCTCCACATAACCCTCCGGATACTTACTTGAGCGATCCGCAAGTTGAATGATGACATTATCCTTCTTGAGAGGCCCTATACTCAACGTTTGATACACATTGAGTGGCATGACATTGATCGATGCACCCAAATCCAACATTACATCCTCAAAACGAGTATTGCCTATGACACAAGGCACATTGAAGCTTCCCGGATCCTTCATCTTTGGTGGCAACTTCCTTTGAATAACGGCCGATACCGTCTCGCTCATAGTCACCACACGAGTCTCCCTAGTATGCCTTCTAGCCGTGCAAAGCTCCTTCAAAAACTTAGCATACTTCGGTACTTGCTTAATGCACTCCAACAAAGGGATGTTGACTTGCACTTTCCGGAAAATCTCCAACACCTCCTCATCGGACTTATCCTTCTTCGATCTAGCAAAGCGAGAAGGAAATGGAATGCTTGATGTCGGCACCCCTCCCTTGCTTGCTTGGCTCGGCAATACTTCATTCACTGATGTTGCAGGATCGTACTCAAGTTCATTGCGCAGCCCCTTATCTTTTACATTGTAGCCGGCCTCTCTACTTTGCTCGATAATGTTCTTCTCGGCAGTTCCCTTCTTGCCGGTTGCATCATAGGTCTCGGCTGCAGCATGGTTGCCGGCTGCAGCCCTTTGTTCTTCAATATGGCTGCCGGCAATGACAGGTCCGGCAGCCCTCTCGTCATCCTCAATGCCTTTAAAAGTCACTCGCTTCTTCTTTGGACTTGTTGGAGGAAACAACTCTCTTCCGCTACGAGTTTGAATCACTTTCGCTTGCTCATTCCTCGGATTGGGAATCGTATTGCTTGGCAACTTCCCTTGCTCATTAAATCTTCCCATGAAATCTACAACTTGGCCCATTTGAGTCTTGAGCTCACCAATGTCCTTTTGATGATTTTGTTGCCCCGCAAGCAATGCTTGAGTAGCACTTGACAATGATTGGAGCAAAGCATCGTAGTTGGGATTGCTAGGTGCAGCTTGGCCTTGGCTCGGCCCCCCTTGGTGTGGCACGGCTTGGTGAGTGCTCGGCATGGCATTATAGTTGCCATGATTCGGTTGAAACGGCTGCCGAGGCACAAACGGTGCCCTTGGTGCAAATGGTGCTCCTCCCTCTCTTGGTTGCATAGGTGCCCTAAGCACATTGTCATTATTTGCCCATCGAAAGTTCGGATGATCATTGAACCTCGGATTGAAGTTCCCAAAACGTTGGCCTCCTTGAAAACCAATTGCATTGCACTCCTCTACTCCCTCATTAACTCCAAATTGAGGGCATTGTTCGGTCTCATGGCCCTCGGTTCAAATTCCACAAACACTAGCACGCTTCTTCATCAAATTACTCACCAAGTCGGTAAGCTTGTCTACTTTATCCTCTAACTTTGAGCTTGAAGACGTCTCATGCACTTTCTCATTCCTTTGCACATTGCTTCGTGCCATGCCAAATTGTTGGTTGTTCAAGGCACGAACTTCCAACAAACTTCTTGCCGCACCGGCATTTAACTCCAAAAAGCTACCTCCCGCGGCCGAGTCAAGAAACTCTCTCTCCATGACGCGCAATCCCTCATAGAAATATTGCAACAAGAGCCCATCGCTAATGCCATGCGATGGACACAAATAAACTAGGGACTTGAACCTCTTGTAGTAGTCGAAGAAAGTCTCATCTCCGGCTTGCTTCACACTTGTTATTTGCTTCCTCAGATCAGTGATACGTGAAGCAGGAAAGTACTTGAGCAAAAACTCATCCATCATAGTACTCCACGAAACAATGCGACCACTAGGCACCTTAAACAACCACTCCTTCGCTTGATCTTCTAAAGAAAACGGAAATGCCTTCATTTTGAAGTGTTGCAAATCGGTCCCTCTTGGACACATAGACTCCGTGGTGAAGTTAAACCACTGTAGATGCTTGTTAGGATCCTCACTTGGCATCCCATAAAATGATTTCAGCTTATAAGGAATCCACTCCTCAATTCAATCTCTCCAGTCTTGTCAGCTTCCAAGGGAGGATAAGTGATATTTGAAGGAGCAATACCAGCTCCAGCAACATGACCATTCTGTGATCGGATTGATGCCATTATCTCTTCTTCTTCCTCTGATTTGGCAAAGGCTACAAATTCTGGATTCTCAAGATCACACGATGACGAAACAATTGAAGGAGAACTCGGCAAACTGTCAGAAACGGATGGCACTGATGAACTGGTTGGTGACGATGGTGGTAATGGCACAAAACGAGCAATAGCGAGTTCTTGATCTAAACGTTGCAAACGGCCTTGAAGATCTCTTGTCCAAATATTAGATTCGGACATGCATTATTTCTGAAATTTGCAACATTTAAACAAGTTAGAACATCGTAAAGAAATAGAAAGCAAGAATATACATCATTACAAGCCACGGCATTGGCGATTACACAATAAATTTCAACAATGATTCACATATAAACACTCGACAAAGGCAAACAAATTTCGGCATTCGACAACAAGAGAAGAAAAAAATTGGAACGTTCATGATCATGTAATCGCTAAGTCTAATTTCTTTTAAATTTGTTCTAACTCTCGAAGTACGTGGAGCAGAGGAGATAACGGTGCAATGGACTGATACAGCCCCCGGTAGTATCATGCTTAACCCGATATACCTCAAGAGTTTGAACCACACAACATGTTTTATCTGTGAAGAGAATAGGCCACATATGTCAAGTTATGTTCTAGCGTCTAAAGTGAGGTGATGCTTCGGCACAAGCTGTCGACTAGGTCGTGCGTATTTTACGTTTCAAAGGTCATTAAAATCACGGAGGGCGAACCCCCTACAGGAACCAGGCAGGACTCGTTGTTGGACACCACGGAGGGCGAACCCCCTATCGACTCACTCACCGAGAATGAACATCAGTCTATGGGCCTTGAGATCCAGTTAAACAAACCTGAGAACCATATCTATGAAAATAACTTCCCCATACTTTGTAAAACAAACACGGATTCCTAGCAGTCTACAAGTGTTGATTAAAACCGCCCTCAACCTCATAGAAGTAATACTATTGCCAAAAAGACGCTTATATGCGTGGGGGGGGGAAGTATCCCGCGTTTCCCAATCTACATAGAAACGGCCTCCGACATAGCACCATTCACATGAAGGGTTTTGGTTATGATCAACAAAAGTGGCTTCACCTACATGTTACACTTTAGAAACTACAATAAACTCAAACATACACAACACTATCAACTCCCTAAAAATTAAACTAAGTGATTACCAACATACATCAATATACATCATGCAACTTCCAAAATTTAAACTCTACATGCCGAAGCATATTTCTATTTTACAAAATCCCAAAATAAGATTAAAATTACAACTTTACAACTTCAAAATCAAAAATTTCCAGCAACATATATACAACAATAACATAAAACAAGCTTTTATAATCCCCGGCAACGGCGCCAAAAATTGATGTGAGCCGAAGCTCGCATGCAGTAATAAACCCTGCAATCGTTAGTAGTATAGACATAAGTAGGGATCGTTCTAGGCCGGGGATTAAGGGTACCTGAGATATGAAATTGTTAGACAAATATATACATATATACACACATAAACGTCACATATGGGGGATGGTATGAATCGGCAGCAAGCTGCCCTAGAACTAGGTGACACGAAAATTAAACCTAAGCTAATATATACAAGTGATCATCATCTCTCACACAAAACAGTTCACACAAAGGACTCTTTAACAAGTAAATTTGCATACAAGAAGGTAAGAGACAAGCATTTAACATGTTCAAGACCTAAATTAGTTTCGACACAACTAGAGCCTCCAACAGTTTTCCAATTGTTAGACTTCTTAATTTCTTAGAAACTACTCCAACGTATGACTTCTAAGGTGATGCTAATCCGGTTTTATACGTTTTAACATTTAAGCATATGAGTCTAAATCGAAGACAAGCAAATAAGTAAGGTTGTCAATCATCTTATTTAACTTGCAAGTTCGAAGGTTGTTAGACCTAGGTGAGCAACACAAAACAAACTACTCCAACATATGACTTATCCGTGTTACTCTATCATATGAAACCTAGCACTTAGAATTACATGCTAACCATAACTAGTGTGTCGGTTTAAATGCCCTAACCTTAGTTCTAACCAATTTAAGTTTAAACATGTGAAATTCCACTGCCCTAATTATCAATGCATACAAAAACACAAGTTAAAATTGCAAAAACAAATTACATAAACTTCAACAAATCGGTTCATACAAAAGTTTAGCAAAAACCAAGAAACGAAACAAGTTCTTACAAGACAACCAAACAAAACTAAATACAAAAGCCATAGGGTGAGTGGATCACACTTTTAGAACCTTTGAAGACTCCTCGAGATGTGACAAGATGATGCTTGCTGATCGGCAGAACCACAGATGTAGGAATCGGCAGAACAACAAGGTGAAGGGTACGGCAGTTTTGGTGGTGGTGGTGATGGGTTTTGGCTAAGTATTTAGGTGTTGGTGTTTTAGAGACTTGGTAGAGCTTTAGGCTAGTATTTTATGCTTGTGATGAGATGATTTTCAGAATGAAAAAGTGAGGGGTTTTTATAGGAGAGGGGACTGCCGGCAGCCCTATAGCAAAAGGAAAAGAGAAAACCAAGTGGGATAAGGATTTGCAACCTTCCTTTCATGGTTCAATTAGGTTTTCTTTTTCTGAAATTTTCTTCAAGGCTTGGGCTTCACATCTTCATGGACTTCTTGTATGATCTTGGACTTCATTTGATATGTCTTGGTCCATCGAAAATACCCCAATTGCCGGCAGCAACACTTTGGCACGAATCTGTCCCAATCGGCAGCTTCTCCTAGTTTGACTAGGAGAACTTCTTTCTTCATATTTTTCTTCAATGCCCTGGCCTAGTGCCTTTCTATTTCCTTTCTTAAGCTTGGACCATCTTCACATATGCATTTGTACACCATTTGGTCCATTAAAAACAGAAAACACAAAAAGGGGGCAGTAGGTTCCTGGAATCGGCAGATTTGACGTTGCTGTAGTAACTCCGGCATATCTCCATCCTCGGAGCTCCGATTGATGCGATTCCAAGTCTCAGATAAACTAGACACATATTGCCATCTCCCCATAAAACAGTTCGATCAAACTCTTTGTGAAACGTCGGGAATGAATTTTTGAAGTTGGGACACAGTCCCAGGAAAATCCTGGAAGTCCCTGGATTGGAATGCTCGGACTGCCGTTTTGCAGCCAACTTTTGGGTGACTTCCCGAACTCCGATTGATCTAAAATTTTAACACAACATTCCTCAGCATATGAATACTAAGCACACAAAATTTCATTGAATTCGGACAAGGATAGATCATATTTTTACTCATCTCAAAATTGCGAAAAAGACATATTTTGCACTATTTTCCAGATTTCTCAAACTTAGTCATTTTTCGGATTCTAAAGCACAATTGATAAAAACTCTACCAAATCGACACTAAACTAAATTATGACTCTATTAGATAAATAAGGGTTAAACAAAGCATAAACGAGGGCAAAAGCATATAATATCGTCGCACATTGTGCTCCTATCAACTTTGAACTAGATGACATGTCATATATGGATGGAAAGCTACGGGAGTCTAGTTTCCAAATCAGTTAGAATCACCTCAATGGCTATTTTCTGGAGGGAGATATTTCATAATCTTTACACGAAGGTCAAATCTACCAGCAGGATAAGTTTGAGAAAAACTAGGTTTTGTAAACCCTAGTTGCTGCCGAATTCTTTTACCTGTGCCTCTATATAAAGAACGGTTTTGACACATAAAAACCATCTCTTTCTCTCACAAAATACTCGCCAAAACTCTACCAAAGTGCCTCCACAAATCCTATACAGAAACTATAGTTGCCGAACCATCTTCACCTCTCCAATTCGCACCATCCTTTCATCTTCGAGTTCATCATTTGCTGAAGCATCTTCAAGGTTCTTCTAAAGTGTGATTCGACTAAACTCTTGGCTCTTTAGTTTTCTGTATGAATTACAATATCATGTTGTATGATTTGTTGGATTATAGCTCTTAGTTTGTATACTTTATTAAGGATTTCCGAATTTTTTTAAGGATTCATATATTACTTGCGAATTTGATTCATGGTTTATATGTGATTGCTGAATTTGATTTATGGTTCTTATGATATTTTGTATATAATTTTACATGTTGATTTCGTATTAATAGGTTTAGGGCAGTAGGTTTTAATATATGTTCTTGATGATATTTGATTAATTTTCATGAGTTCGTGCATCACAAATTGTGTGCTTAAGGGCTGACTTTGTGGCTTCTCCTTAGGTGCCGATTTTATATACCAAAACAATTTAGATTGCTTCATACGTTGAGTTGCTGTGATTTAGGTTGTTTATTAGGGCGTTTATAACCATGAAAATTTACATGTTATAGCAAGGTGAGGTGACGCCATACTTGTTGCATGTCTCTGATTTGACTTATTGTGCTTATGTGTTAATCGTGTTTAATTTCTACGCTGAGTGTTGATTAATACTATGTTTAGGGTTATATGCTAAGTTAACTCTAGATAATTAAGAAGTCTTAATGATTAGATGAACCACTGAGGGCTCTAATTAGAATTGGAATTAAATTTGTCTAAGTGCTATGTGAAATATTGCTGCCTTGAATCTCTTATTTTCGATTAATGCATGTGTAAAGTGTTCTTGTGTTATGTGTTCCTGTAGAGAAGATGATCATATGTAAATAATAGTTTTAAGTTTTTATTTTATAATTTTCGTTACATATAGATGTTTAGATACAATTTCCAAACTCCCCCATATTTATTTATAATGCTTTGTGAGAATTAAATGTCCTTGATTTTCCCGGATAGAACGATCCCTACTTGTCAATACTACACTCGACACAAGAAGGGTAATATATATGTATGAGATTATTTTGCAGGTACAAATTGTGCTCGTATTATGGTCGCATCAACACACAACATCAACGGTGAAAATTCTAGGCTTAGGACTATAAAACTTAAGTGCTAATGGGGAGGCAACCCCATATAACAAAGAAAAACGAAGGAGCCATCACCGAGAGTTTGAAATTTCTAACCCTTCTCTTTTTCATTGGTTTGTGATGATATGATTGGAAACATGTTAGCCATTGCATGCTTAGGAAGTTACTTGCTATAGTTTAAGCTTACATTGGGGACAATGTAAATTTCTAAGTATGGGGTGGAAAACATACGTTCCGTTTATGTTTTAGTGTGCAAAGAAAATTTCAGAAAATTGTAAGACAAAAATATTGTGTTTAAATTCGAGTCTTAGGATCCCCCTAGATTGTCAATGATGTTTTTCTCCTCTTTGTATACATAGATGATGGTTGTGCATACTTTAAAAACAAAAAATTGTGAGTTTCATGGATAATGTGCATTAGTAGGAGCATGTAGGACTTGTTGATTAATCAAGCATGCATGTTTTAGCTAGTTTGTTTCGAATAAACCTATGTGAGCTTTAGAGCCAAATTGCTTTCTTCATGAGTGCTAAAAATTTTAAAAATTTTGAGCATGATATGTTATGAACTTCATGATTCTTTGTATATTCAACGATTATGTGCCATAGCTTTTTAATGAACTCTAGAATGCTAGAACTTACTCTTGTTGATCTTCAAAGCGTTTTTATCATAAAATACCTTGATTTTGAAAGTGATTGAATAAAGATCTTTTAGGTTCACCACCATAGCCAAATAAAACTTGTGCCCTATTTGAGCCCGTCGTGGGACACCTTAGTCAATCCCCTTTGAGCCGACGTTTAGCCTTTTCTTTCATCACCCTTAAACACTTTCCATGAGTTTAGTATAGTTATGCCTTGACCCTTGATCAAAGTTTTGGCAAAGCTTGATACGTTTTGAAGGAGTTTTTGCGTGAAGTGATGAAGAAGAACAAGTGTGGGGTAGACTTAGCCATGACTATGTATAAAGTATTTTATTGATGCCAAACCTTAAGAAAAGAAAATAGAAAAATGCTCGGATACAAAAGAAATAGAAAAGAAAAGAAACAAGTCTGAGAGCAAGAAAAGAAATAAAGGCACGGTATTGAAAAGTTTTGGCATGGCTTGATTCTTGAAAAATGTTTGCAATGTTTTGGGAAGTTAAGAATGAAGGAAGGGTCCAACAAGAAGAAATTTGGCCCTTGGTGAGAAGACATAAGGAGAATCAAGCTTTGCTAGATGCCATAGTGACGTTTTGAGCCCCCTTATCCAAAATATCGAATACCTCTTAACCTAGCCCCATTACATGCCTTTATTGATCTTAATCATGATTCATAAAATAGGTGAACTTTGATTTGTGGAGTCTATCTCGAGAGTAAGCATATAGTTTTGGTTCATTGGTGCACATAGTTGTTAAATGAGGTTCTTCTTGAAAATTCACAAAGTGCTTTTCGTTTCAAGATATATGCAAGTCACTCTTTGTAATTCATTATCTTTTGCTTGCATATACTATTGAGTGGATACCATGTTTCGAGTGAAAAGAAGAGAGTATGCCTAGTGACGAAGATTCGGATTAGCTTAAACATGTTTACATGCTTATATGTTGCTCTTATATGTTCATATTGATGTTACATGTTCATGAACTTGGAATTTTCTTGCTTAACATTCTCATGCATCAACTTGAAAGCTATGTGTCATACGAGCCTGAGACAAATCATTAGGGCAATAGCTTTGTTTAGAGTCGTAGTTTTAATTTAGTTTTGCTAAGGGACTAGCAAAAGATAAGTGTGGGGTAGTTGATAGAAGCACAAAGTGCTACGATATTAGTGTGTTTATGCCTCCATTTATGCTTTATTTAACCTTTATTTACTTAGGATCGAGTCATATTAGAGAATAATGAATATTTGGAAGAGTTATGAGAAAATATGCTTAAAAGATGGAAATTTGCAGAAAATTGACAATGTGTTAGAAATCGAAGTCATTTTATGTTTCGTTGATTATGTAAATCTTCCAAAGTGTTTTTGATGGGTTTTTTTTCTCTTATGAGCAGTATACACATATATGATTGAGCATTGGAAAGAGTTAAAGGATATCATATGTCAATCAAAATCTCACATGTTCATACCAATCACAATACCCATGAAACTCACAATTAATTTTATGATTATGCCAAACCATCATCTATGCATTTAAAGATATAATCATCATAGACTCTTTAGGGGCATCTAACACTCAATCTTAAACGAAAATTTTTAATTTTTCTGAATTTCTTTGAATGACTCAAACAAAACAAACAAATAAACATAAATAATCATGGAAAATATGTATCCCTACCCCATACTTAGAAAGTTACATTGTCCTCAGAAATAATATTGTAATTTCTAAGCATTTGATAATTCCATGTCTCACATATATACAATTCAACCAAAAAGAGTTTAGGGATTTAGGAAATGCAAACTCTCGTTGATGGCTCCTTCACAATTTTGGTTAAAATGGGTTGCCTCCCATGCAGCGCTTAATTGTTTATAGTTCTTTAGCCTAGACTATTCTTCATGCACATTAGGATCTTGGTGCGTCCTCTAGATGTGTTTCTTCAATGGTGTGTTCCTCAAAAGGCTCGTAATAAGGTTTGAGTCGATGCCCATTCACCTTAAACGTTTTTCATGTTTCAATACCTTGAATTTTAATGGCACCATGAATGATAGGAGCACAAAGTGCTACGATATTAGTGTGTTTATGCCTCCATTTATGCTTTGTTTAACCTTTATTTACTTAGGATCGACACCAAAGAGAAGTCTTTGATGAACCTCCTATAAAAACCTGCATGGCCAAGAAAAGAACGAATTTCCCTCACAGTTTTGGGGGAGGGTAAGTGTTGCATAACATCAATCTTAACCTTATCAACCTCTATTCCCTTGGCAGATATTATGTGTCGCAAAATTATCCCTTGTTTTACCATAAAATGACATTTTTCCTAATTGAGTACAAGGTTAGTTTCCACACATCTTTCCAAGATTAATTCCAAATTTTCCAAACATGTATCAAAGTCTTTGCCCTAAACACTAAAATCATCCATAAAGACTTCAATAATATTCTCAATAAAATTCAAAAATATAGAATACATACAACGTTGGAACGTACCTGGTGCGTTGCATAAACCAAAAGGCATGTGTCGATAAGCAAACGTACCAAAGGGGCATGTAAACGTTATCTTCTCTTGGTCATCCGGGTGAATGCAAGTCTGATTGTACCCGCTATAACCATCCAAAAAGTAATAGAACTCGTGTCCAGCTAATCTCTCCAATATTTGGTCCATGAAAGGCAAAGGCATGTGATCCTTGCATGTAGTAGCATTCAATTTTCTTTAATCGATGCACATTCTATGACCTGTCACCAATCGTTGTGGCACGAGTTCATCCTTATCATTCTTCACAACTGTGACTCCACTCTTCTTGGGTACGACTTGGATGGGTGAAATCCATTGGCTATCCGAGATGGGATATATCACGCCACAATCAAGAAGTTTAATTACCTCGTCCTTCACAATCTTCATCATAGGGGGGTGTAAACGTCTCTGAACCTCCCTAGTAGGCTTGGCTCCTTCTTCCAACAAAATCATGTGCACACAAGTAGTAGGGCTTATACCCTTGATATCCGCCAAAGTCCAACCAATGGCTGTTTTGTTTCTCTTAAGCACATCGATCAATCTCTCCTCTTGCTGCTTGCTCAGCTTTGATGACACAATAACTGGTAGAGTGTCATCGTTTTCCAAGTATACATACTTAAGATGATCAGGTAGAGCCTTAAGCTCTCAGTTTGGGGCCTGTTCCACATATGGTAACAATTTGTTAGTGGAAATTGAAATTTACAAAAATTTATTATACCTTAGGAGAGGGGTTGCCTCAAGTTCGAGCCATGCCTCATTCGAACCGTCTCTTCCCTTTTTTTGTCAATTCCGGCCCCCATCTCAATAGCTCGTTGCTATTGATCCAAAGTCTCTGATAAAACCTGTGCAAAAGAATCAAAACATCTATAGCATAGCACGGTTTAAGGTCAGAAACTGGATATCTCATTGCTTTAAATACATTGAAGCTTATCACGTCACCATCAAACTCCATGGTGAGGTTGCCTTCGGCAACATCTATCTTTGTTCTTGCCGTTCTCATAAATGGTCACCCCAACAATAATTGAGTGGAATTTAGGGGCGACTCCTCCATGTGAAGTACATAGAAATCTGCAGGAAATATCAGATTATTTACCTACACAAGAACATCTTCAACATATCCCTCAGGATATTTGTTAGACCTGTCAGCAAGTTGTATAATCACATTGTCCTTTTTCAACTCTCCTAGACTTAGTGACTTGTAAACATTATAAGACGTTACATTAATTGAAGCCCCTAAGTCTAGCATGACGTTATCAAAAAGAGATTGTCTAATTATACATAGCACGGTAAAACTGCCTAGGTCTTTCATTTTGGGAGGAAACTTTCTTTGGATGACAGCCGAAACTGTCTCACTCATCTTTACCACTTGCTCCTCACGTGTATGCCTTCTTGCTGTACATAGCTCTTTTAAGAACTTGGCATACTTCGGTATTTGCTTGATGCATTCCAACAAGGGTATGTTGACCTCCACCTTGCGAAATATATCAAGCACTTCCTCATCTGATTTCTCCTTCTTTGATTTAGCAAATCTAGAGGGAAAAGGTAAACACGAAGATGGGTTAGTTTTAACTAATCCATTAGAGTTAGTATCGTTTAGCTTGGGTGCTTCTTTGTTGAAGGTGGTGGGATCTTTTTCAAGATCTCTTTTTCTCATTGTTTCAAACTCCTCCTTGCTTACCACTTGTTCGGCCTCATCCTTGCCTTGTTCATCACTCTCGGCCTCATCACTCACGGCTTCACTCTTCTTGTTCGGCACTCTAGGGATTGGTCCCTCCAATACTCTACCACTCCTTGTGGTTATAGCTTGTGCTTGCTCCTGCTTGGGGTTTTTGATCACATTGGAGGGTAGCTTCCCTTGCTCAGTAAACTGTCCCATGAAGTACACAACTTGTCCCATTTGATTCTTGAGTTCGGTTATGTCCTTGGCATTTGTTTGTTGTCCCACCAACAAGGCTTGTGTGGAGGCGTTTAGCTGACTTTGCCCCATGACTACAGACTTCAATATCTCATCAAAGTTAGGTGTAGTGGGCACACCTTGAGTATGTGGAACGAATGGGACTTGTGGCCTTTGATAAGGTACCGCTGCCCTAGGTTGGAAAGGTGCATTCGGTTGAACATTGGGCTTGAGCACGTTGTCATTGTTGGACCATCTGAAATTGGGGTGATCACGCCATCTTGGATTGAAGTTATTTTGGTAACCTCCTCCTCCTTGGTATCCCAAAGCATTGACCTCCTCAAAGCTTTCACCCCCCATTTGTGGGCATTGATCTGTTGGATGTCCTTCTGCACACACTCCACATACTTGAGCATGTTGAGACTTCATTAATTGTGCCATCATGTTGGCAAGCTTGTCCTGTCACATCTTAAGCCAAAGCAAAACTCCAAAGTTTTACAATACTATGTCTATGTAGTTTGTATGTTTTTATGGTATTTGTTTTTATGTCTATGTATGAACAATGCGAATGTTTGGTTTTGCATGGTAGCTATAAATTTCGTATTTGAGTCTTATTCTTGTCTTCATGATTTCAAGTATGAACAATGCGAATGTTTGGAATCGCATCAGAAGCTTCCCTAAAGAGAAAGTTATGCCAGTTTCAACGCCAGAAGGTCACTGTCCTGCCGAGAAGATGAACCTACTGCCTATTTTTGGGAATTTCTGCATTTGTGCACCAAAGTGGTTCCTAAATTCATCAAATGAGAGTTGCTGATCTACATGGACCATATGAGAGTCGGCCATGCCAGAGAGAAGTGCAAAATTAGGAAAGAAGACTTTCCCTAGTCCAAGTAGGAAAAGAAGATATTTATGTCGGTTCTAGGAGATGAGTTCATAAATGAACTAGGGAGGCTTGCAGCTGCATCTATGGACCATGTATCCACCAAGGAATGAGTTAAGTCCATTAAGGAGTCCATGAAGATGTGATCCATGAAGAAAATCGGACATAAAAGTCTAGAAGAACAAGGAAAGGAAGGAAAACCAAAACCGGATGCAACAAGGATTCCTTGCCGGTTTTGAACAAAGTTTCTGCCGACTTTGGCACAGCCCTTCTACTATATATTGAGCACGACTTGGACATAAGAAACCTGTCACATCTTAAGCCAATGTAAAACTCCAAAGCTCTACCAAATACTCTACCATAAATCCTCTGTAGAATAGCAAGCCAAAAACACATCTCCACCACTTACAAATCACCCGACCCTTGCCGAATCCTCCATCATCTCCATGGCTTGTAATTTTATAGTTTTACAATACTATGTCTATGTAGTTTGTATGTTTTTATGGTATTTGTTTTTATGTCTATGTATGAACAATATGAATGTTTGGTTTTGTATGTTAGTTATAAATTTCGTATTTGAGTCTTATTCTTGTCTTCATGATTTCAAGTTTCGGATTCAATAATCTTTTCTAAATAACATGTAAACATAAGATCATAGTAAGTAATCGGTTAGGTTTCATGATGCATGCCTTGTTTTAATTCTTGATTTCGTACTTGGTTAGTTTTAAGGATTCGTGTGCAACCGAGATTGCTGCCCTATACAATTAAAATGTATTGTGGGTGTCGATTTCATATTCCGTAGCATCATAGGTCAAATTAGATCAACGAGTCGGTTTGGTTTGTGTTGTTGCTTAAGGGTTAGAGTAATTCTTAAAACTTGCTTGTTTAATATGAAGAGTGACGCCTTACATGTTAACTTGTTTTCAACTAAACAGATTTCGTGCCTTATATGCTACTTGGTTGATTTCTACAATAAGTGTCTTTAAATCGGTTAGCTAAAGATTAGGGTTACGCAATAAGCTAATTCTAAGTATCTTCGTGAAGTCTGAATAATTAGTAAACCAATAAGGAACTAATTAGGTTGGAACTAAGTCAAGTCTAGGATATTTCAAGCATGTGTTCGTAAGTCCCTACTTGTTACTTGTTTCGTTTTATGAAAGTTATGGTGTGTGTTTTGTGTGAAAGATGTCGACCAACTTGTATATAGTAGTTTTAGTTTTATTTTCATGTCTTAGTCATTAGGGCAGTAGCTGCCGATCATCATCCAATAATCACCCTACAATCGTTAGTAGTATAGAATAAGTAGGGATCGTTCTAGCCGGGGATTAAGGGTACCTGAAATATTAGAATGTTAGACAAATAACACATATATACATATCTACAAACATTGAAACGTAAAAAGGGGGATTGAGAAGTGAATCGGCAGCAAGCTGCCCTTTAGACCTAAAAATACAAAATAAAACCTAAAACTAATATTTACAAGTGATCATCATCTTTCACACAAAGCAATTCGTACAAAAGACTGTTTAACAAGTAAGTCACGCATGCAAGAAAGTAAGGAACAAGTATCAACATGCATAAGACTCAAATCAGTTCCGACTACAACCTAGATTGTAAGACTTCTCAAGTTTTAAGACCAAACGGGTAGTTCTAGGCCCTAAAGATATGTTAATCCGGGAGGGACTTAACAATTGTGCACAATAGTCTAAATCGGAGACATGCAAACAAATAAGGGTGTCAATCTTCTTATTTTAACATGCAAGTATCTAAAGTATTAAACTCTTAGGTGAGCAACACAAATCAAAACAACCGGGTAGATCTAGCTTAGTTTGTTATTACTCTAGCCGATTAAACCTAGCACCTAGATCAATGTTTAAGACAACACTAAGTACCGATTTTTATGCCCAATCATTAGATACTAACCAATTTTAAATCCTAAACATGCATCGACACCACTGTCCTAATTATCAAAGCATACAAAAACTTACAAGTTAAAACTATGCTACATAAACAAGAATCGAATTCAGGTTCATACAAAGTTTCAAAACCAAAATCTACAACCATAAAACATTACAAACACAAAGTCATATAAAACTATATAAAACTATATAAAACACATAGCTATGAGCAAGGATGGAAGTACGGATTTACAAGAGATGAAAGGGTGGTTCAGCTATGCTATTCCTACATAGGATTATAGTGAGAACTTTGGTAGAGCTTTCAGCTTATGTATGTGTATGAGATGAAATGATCTTCTGTATGGAATTCATGCCTCTATATATAGGGGAAAGGTTGTCCAAAATTCGGTAGAAACTTTGTTCAAAACTGGCAAGGAATCCTTGTTGCATCCGGTTTTGGTTTTCCTTTTCGTACCCGGACTAGGGGACTTCTTCTTTCCATGTTTTGCACTTCTCTTTAGGTTGAATGACTCCTCTAATCTTCATGTAGCTCAGCAACTCTTGATTGATGCATTCGGATCCCCTTTTGGTGCACAAATACAGAATTTCCCCAAAATAGGTAGTAGGTTCTTCTTCTCGGCAGGGCAGTGACCTTTTGGTGTTGTGACTGGCATCACTCTCTCTTCAGGGAAGATTTTGATGCGATTTCAAGTTCTATAGAAACTATAGTCGAAGAGCTTTCCGTGCATATGTGGCAGGCCTTCTAGTTCCTTGTGGTTCGTCCTGGAGAAATTTTGGAAGTTGAGTGATGTGCCCAGGAAATTATTGGAACTTACTGGATCTGATTTTGTCTTGCAATTCTTGGCAACTTCTTTTGCTCCGATTTCTCTAACTCCTCCATTGCTCAATCCTTAACATGTCTACTGCTCATAAGAGAAGAAAAATTCATCAAAAGCATCATGGAAGCTTTACAGAATCAACAAGACATTTCAAAGACTCTATGTTAAGCACTTTGTCAAATTTCTGTAAATTTCCTATTCTTAGCACATTTTTTATATAACTCTACCAAAAACTCATGATTCTATAATATGACTCGATTCTATAACAATAAGGGTTAAACAAAGTATAAATGAAGGGTAAAACATATTAAGAACGTAGCATTTTATGCTCCTATCACAAGGACAAAGATAGATGTTGTCGAAGGCAACTTGACGATGGAGTTTGATGGTGAGGTGATCAAGTTTAATGTTTTTGACACCATGAAATATCCGGCTGTCAAGCAAGAGGAGTGTCGAGCTTTGGAAGTATTAGAGGAGGTCGAGCAAGTCATGTCGACCTCCCTTGATGCATAGCAACGAGCCATAGAGCTCGGGGTCGGATTGGACAAGGAGGGAGAGCGAATCATGTGCGAGCAAGAGGACGAACTTGAGCCAAGCATGAGAGAAGTTGTAGCCGAGTTAGAGGCTGCCCCATTTTTCAAAAGAAAGGATTCATTCTTGTCAATTCCAAGTGCCACAACTAAATTTCATCCAAGTGTGGAAGAGGCCCCAAAGTTAGAGTTAAAAGACCTCCCTAGTCACTTAAAGTATGTATATCTTGGAGAAGAAGATACTTTACCGGTTATTGTATCTTCAAAGCTTAGTGAGAAGCAAGAAGAAGAGTTAGTGCATGTGCTTAAGAAGTATAAAACCGCTATAGGTTGGACTTTGGCGGACATCAAAGGAATAAGCCCTACAACGTGTGTTCATCGTATATTGCTCGAAGAAGGAGCTAAGCCGACTAGGGAGGGGCAACGCCGATTGCACCCTCCAATGATGAAGGTAGTCAAAGACGAGGTGATTAAGCTACTTGATTGTGGAGTCATTTACCCTATTTCGGATAACAAGTGGGTTTCACCGGTGCAAGTATTGCCAAAGAAGAGTGGTGTAACGGTTGTGAAGAATGAGAAAAATGAGCTTGTGCCACAAAGACTAGTGACCGGCCATCGCATGTGTATCGACTATAGGAAGCTCAATGCGACAACAAGGAAGGATCACATGCCCTTGTCGTTCATGGATCAAATGTTGGAGAGGCTTGCCGGCCACAAGTTCTATTGCTTTCTCAATGGTTATAGTGGCTACAACCAAATCGCCATACATCCGGAGGATCAAGAGAAGACTACTTTCACTTGTCCATTCGGCACCTTTTCTTATAGAAGGATGTCATTCGGCCTATGCAATGCACCCGGCACGTTTCAACAATGCATGTACAACATCTTCTCTGACTTTATAGAAAATAAGATCGAAGTCTTCATGGATGACTTTAGCGTATATGGACGCGACTTCGACTCATGTTTGGAGAACTTGGAGGAGATACTAGAGAGGTGCGTAGAGACCAACCTTATGCTTAATTGGGAGTAGTGTCACTTCATGGTAAACCAAGGCATAGTGCTCGGTCACATTATTTCGGCAAAAGGCATTGAGGTATACAAAGCCAAAGTAGAGCTCATTCAACACTTGCCTTCACCAAAGAACGTGAGAGATGTGCGATCATTCCTTGGACATGTCAGCTTCTATCGAAGATTCATCCAGGACTTCTCTATGCCGATGAGTGAGCTTCTCCAAAAGGATGTGCCATTTGTATGGAGTGAAGCTTGAGAAGAAGCTTTTGTTCGACTCAAGGACAAGTTATGCACGGCACTGATCCTAGTGTCGCCAAATTGGGAAGAGCCATTCGAGCTAATGTGTCACACCTCGGATTATGCTTTAGGGGCTGTGCTCGGCCAAAGAGTGGACAAGAAGCCGAATGCCATCTACTATGCTTCGAGAACACTCAACGATGCTCAACTCAACTACTCCACAACTGAGAAAGAACTCTTGGCGGTAATTTTTGCTTTGGAAAAATTTTTATCATATCTTTTGAATTCCAAAGCCATTGTCTATAGTTGTTGACAATAGCCACAGAGGGGCTACAGCAGGCCCACAGACCCGCAGCTAGTGTACCAGGGGCTGGCCCGAGGCTCGGGACCGGATCACCAGCACCTGACGAGTCGCCGAAGCGAGCATCAAGCAATAATAACCCTACAATCGTTAGTAGTATAGAATAAGTAGGGATCGTTCTAGCCGGGGATTAAGGGTACCTGAAATATGAGAATGTTAACACAAATATTCACAAATACATATGCACACAATTGTCACACTTATATACATATATACGAATTTATCATGGGGGATGAAGATGAGGTTCGGCAGCAAGGACTGCCTCTATATCTAAGACACGAAAATAAACCTAAACTACTATATACAAGTGATCATCATCTCTCACAAAACATTTAGCACCAAGACTCTTTAACAAGTAGATTCGCATGCAAGAAGGTAAGAGACAAGTATTCAGCATGCTCAAAATTCAAATTCGTTTCGACCTTAACTAGAGCTCTCGCTCTGTACCTAGTTACTAGACTTCCTTAAGTTCTTTTAGGACAAACTCTCGCTCTAGCCCTAAAGATATTTATGCTAATCCGGTTAAGACTTAACATATATCGCACAAGAGTCTTAAATCGAAAACATGTAAACAAGTAAGGTTGTCAATCATCTTATTTAGCATGCAAGTTCTAAGATTAATAGCCCTTAGTGAATAACACAAGTCATAGAGTCCTCTCGGTCCATCTAGTTTGTAATTACCCTAGCAAATTAAACCTAATACCGAGATTATGTTCAAAGACAACACCAAGTATCGATTTTCATGCCCTCACCTTAGATTACTAACCAATTTAAATCCTAAACATGCTTCTAATACCACTGCTCTAATTATCTAAACATACAAAAACCACAAGTTACATATTACAAATTAGCATGCAAAATCATTGTTCTTGTCGAAACCTAAACTTAAATCTAAGCATTGATTCAAACAAATCTTTAACATACAATTCATAAAACCAAAATTGATTCATACATAGACATATAAACCAACACCAAACATACATGAATGTTTCATAGACAAAACTAAACATAACTAAACAAAAATTACTAAACCGAAAGAGGGGAGTGGATCACACTTTGAGACACCTTGAGAGCTTCACGTTGTGTGGATCCGGCGAAGTATGGAGGCTGGGGTGAGGCTGCACGGCAGTAGGTTGTGTCGGCAGTAGGTTGTGGAGGAGAAGTTCCAAGATTCGGCAAAGCAGAAACTTGGTTGAGGTGAGGTGAAGGTGGTTTTCAGTTTAGGTTTTTGTCTAGGATCTTTGGGGAATTTTGGTAGAGTTTAGGCCTTGTGTTTAAGCTTGAGATGAGATAAGTTTTTTCTGTGTAAAAGTTGGCTATTTATAGAGGAAAATTCGGCAGAAAACCTAGGTAGAAAACCTAGTCCAAATCGGCAAAGGCAATCCTTGTGCAACAAGGTTTTGGTTCCTTCCTTTCTTGGTTCTTCTAGGAAACTTCTTTTTCTGATTTTTTCTTCAATGCCTTGGCTTGGTGTCATCCTCTAACCTTCCTTAAGCTTGGACCATCATCACATATGCATTTTTACACCATTTGGTCCATCAAAAACAGAAAACACAAAAAGGGGGCAGTAGGTTCCTGGAATCGGCAGATTTGACCTTGTTGCAGTAATTCCGGCATATCTCCATCCGTGGAGCTCCGATTGATGCGATTCCAAGTCTCAGATAAACTAGACACATATGGCCATCGCCCCATAAAATATCTCGATCAAAGTCCTTGTGAGTCGTCGGGAATGATTTTTCGAAGTTAGGACAAAGTCCCAGGAAAATCCTGGAAGTCCCTGGATTGGTTTGCTCGGACTGCCGTTTTGCAGCCAACCTTTGGGTGGCTTCCCGAACTCCGATTGATCTGAAATTTTAACACAACATTCCTTAGCATATGAATATTAAGCACACCAAATTTCATAGAATTCGGACAAGGATAGATCATATTTGTACTCGTCACAAAATCGCGAAAAAGACATGTTTTGCACTATTTTCCAGATTTCTCATACTTAGTCATTTTTCGGACAATTAAGCACATTTCACCAAAACTCTACCAAAATTGACACTAACTATATTATGACTCTATCTTAGATAAATAAGGGTTAAACAAAGCATAAATGAGGGCATAAGCATATAATATCGTCGCACATTGTGCTCCTATCAACTACCCCACACTTATCCTTTGCTAGTCCCTTAGCAAACTAAATTAAACTAGACTCTAAACAACTATTGCCCCTAACAATTTGTCTCAGGCTCGTATGTACACATAGCTTTCAAGTTAATGCATGAGAATGCGAAGCACGAAAATTCCAAGCTTCATGAACATGTAACATCAATATGAACATCTAAGAGCAAAAAGGTGAGCATGTAAACATGTTAAGCTAATTCAAATCACCTCACTAGGCATACTCTCTTCTTTTCTCTCGAAGCATGGTTATTCACACATAAGTATATGCAAGCGAAAGATCATGAATTACAAAGAGTGACTTGCATATATCAAAGAAATGAAAGCACTTTGTGAAATTTTGATGGAAAACCCTCATATGATAACTATATGCACCAATGAACCAAAACCATATGCTTACTCTTGAGATAGTCTCCACAATCAAATTTAACCATCTTAAGAATCATGAAAAAGATCAATAATAAGGTTGTAATGGGGCTAGGCTAAGAGGTATTCGCTATTTGGATAAGGAGGCTCAAAACGTCACTAAGGCCTTTAGCAAAGCTCGATCTCCTTATGACTTCTCGCTGAAAGGGTCAAATTTCATCTTGTTGGACCCTTCCTTCATTCTTTACTTCCCCACAACATAGTGAATACGAACAAAGGTCAAAATATAACAATAGTAGACCTTCACATGCAAACAAAAACTCCAAATTCACAACAATTAGACTTAGCCAAATTTTCTTTTGAAACCGTGCCTCTTTCTTTTCTTTTCTTTCGGACTTGATTTTTCTCTTTTTTTTTCTTTTCTTTTTGTCCGATTTCAATTTTTCTTCTTTTTTTTTTTTTCTCATAAGCACGGCACAATTACAATTTTCACATAATTTTCTAGCTAAGTCTACCCCACACTTGATCTTCTTCATCACTTCCCGCAAAAACTCCTTCAAAAATCAAGCTTTGCCGACACACAATGGTCAAGACATCACTATACTAAGCTCATGGAAAGTGTTTAAGGGTGATGAAAGAAAAGGCTAATCGTAGGCTCAAAGGGGTTAACTAAGGTGTCCCACGACGGGCTCCAATAGGGCTCATGCTTTATTTGGCTTTGGTGGTAAACCTAAATGATCTTTATTCAATCACATTCAAAATCAAGGTATTTTATGATAAAAACGTTTCGAAAATCAACAAGAGTAAGTTCTAGCATACTAGAGTTCATTAAAAAGCTATGGCACATAGTCATCGAATAATCAAAGAATTATGAGGTTTCATGCTTCCTACGAATCTATCGAATTTTATCTTTTTATCGCTCAAGAAGAAAGCAATTTGGCACTAAAGCTCACATAGGTTATAATCGAAATAAACTAGCTAAAACATGCATGCTTATTAATCAACAAGTCCTACATGCTCCTACCAATGCACATAATCCATGAAACTTACAATTTTATAAGTATGCACAACCATCATTTATGTATGCAAAGAGGAGAAAAACATCATTGACATATTAGGGGCATCCTAAGACTCGAAACAAACAAATTAAACACTCTATTTTTGTGGAACAATTTCTGAATTTTCTTTTCTAAACTAAGCACACGAAAACATAAACGGAATACGTTATCCCACCCCACACTTAGAAAATTACATTGTCCTCAATGTAAGCACAAATCTATATCAACGAATTTCCTAAGCATGCAATAGTCTACCATATTCCAACATATCATCACAAATCAAAGACAAAGAGAAGGGTTAAGAAATTTCAAACTCTCGGTGATGGCTCCTTCATTTTTCTTTGATCGACTTGGGTTGCCTCCCAAGTAGCGCTTAAGGTTTATAGTCCGTAGCCTAGACTTCTCACCATGTGTGTTGTGTGTTCATCATGCCATGTGCAGCTCCGCAGTTGGGGCAGCAGCCCCTCTTGGCAGTAGGATTTTCTTGGCAGGCAAGCTTCTCTCGGCAGACGTGTCTGCTTCTCTTGAGGCCTAATTTTGGGTGTGTTCCACTATCCTAATGCAAAAGTCTTCTGAATAAATGTTGTAGTGGACACACAGAGCTTTCCATCGGTATAAAATTCACCTCAATCGGACCAGTGGAAGTACTCCTTGTTGGGTCTTTAATCGGACCTATTGTTCTGCCCAGTTTTCTGCTTCGCCAGGTTGACCTTCGTGCACTCAAATTGAAACTGGGAGCAGCTCGAAACTCCAAATCCACTTCTGTAAAATCCTACGGAAACTAGACTCAGAGATCTTTCCAACGGTGTATGGCTCACTTTCCCAGGTTTTGTGAGCTAAAAACGGCAGCCTTCCAAAATTGACATACAGTACTGCCGGAATTCTGCTTTGGGCAGAACTTGGTATTTCCTGCACTGTTTCTTCCCTATTCGATCTGCACACACACAAGACACATCAAAGCGAACAAAACAGAAAGATAAATGCAAGAATATACAAAGCTATACAAGCCATGGCATTAGCAAATACAAAAAATTTTCAAACAATTTCAAGCTATTAACACACGACAAATTTACAAAACAAATAACATTCAAATATAACAAGTTTTTATAATCCCCGGCAACGGCGCCAAAAATTGACGAGTCGCCGAAGCGAGCATCAAGCAATAATAACCCTACAATCGTTAGTAGTATAGAATAAGTAGGGATCGTTCTAGCCGGGGATTAAGGGTACCTGAAATATGAGAATGTTAACACAAATATTCACAAATACATATGCACACAATTGTCACACTTATATACATATATACGAATTTATCATGGGGGATGAAGATGAGGTTCGGCAGCAAGGACTGCCTCTATATCTAAGACACGAAAATAAACCTAAACTACTATATACAAGTGATCATCATCTCTCACAAAACATTTAGCACCAAGACTCTTTAACAAGTAGATTCGCATGCAAGAAGGTAAGAGACAAGTATTCAGCATGCTCAAAATTCAAATTCGTTTCGACCTTAACTAGAGCTCTCGCTCTGTACCTAGTTACTAGACTTCCTTAAGTTCTTTTAGGACAAACTCTCGCTCTAGCCCTAAAGATATTTATGCTAATCCGGTTAAGACTTAACATATATCGCACAAGAGTCTTAAATCGAAAACATGTAAACAAGTAAGGTTGTCAATCATCTTATTTAGCATGCAAGTTCTAAGATTAATAGCCCTTAGTGAATAACACAAGTCATAGAGTCCTCTCGGTCCATCTAGTTTGTAATTACCCTAGCAAATTAAACCTAATACCGAGATTATGTTCAAAGACAACACCAAGTATCGATTTTCATGCCCTCACCTTAGATTACTAACCAATTTAAATCCTAAACATGCTTCTAATACCACTGCTCTAATTATCTAAACATACAAAAACCACAAGTTACATATTACAAATTAGCATGCAAAATCATTGTTCTTGTCGAAACCTAAACTTAAATCTAAGCATTGATTCAAACAAATCTTTAACATACAATTCATAAAACCAAAATTGATTCATACATAGACATATAAACCAACACCAAACATACATGAATGTTTCATAGACAAAACTAAACATAACTAAACAAAAATTACTAAACCGAAAGAGGGGAGTGGATCACACTTTGAGACACCTTGAGAGCTTCACGTTGTGTGGATCCGGCGAAGTATGGAGGCTGGGGTGAGGCTGCACGGCAGTAGGTTGTGTCGGCAGTAGGTTGTGGAGGAGAAGTTCCAAGATTCGGCAAAGCAGAAACTTGGTTGAGGTGAGGTGAAGGTGGTTTTCAGTTTAGGTTTTTGTCTAGGATCTTTGGGGAATTTTGGTAGAGTTTAGGCCTTGTGTTTAAGCTTGAGATGAGATAAGTTTTTTCTGTGTAAAAGTTGGCTATTTATAGAGGAAAATTCGGCAGAAAACCTAGGTAGAAAACCTAGTCCAAATCGGCAAAGGCAATCCTTGTGCAACAAGGTTTTGGTTCCTTCCTTTCTTGGTTCTTCTAGGAAACTTCTTTTTCTGATTTTTTCTTCAATGCCTTGGCTTGGTGTCATCCTCTAACCTTCCTTAAGCTTGGACCATCATCACATATGCATTTTTACACCATTTGGTCCATCAAAAACAGAAAACACAAAAAGGGGGCAGTAGGTTCCTGGAATCGGCAGATTTGACCTTGTTGCAGTAATTCCGGCATATCTCCATCCGTGGAGCTCCGATTGATGCGATTCCAAGTCTCAGATAAACTAGACACATATGGCCATCGCCCCATAAAATATCTCGATCAAAGTCCTTGTGAGTCGTCGGGAATGATTTTTCGAAGTTAGGACAAAGTCCCAGGAAAATCCTGGAAGTCCCTGGATTGGTTTGCTCGGACTGCCGTTTTGCAGCCAACCTTTGGGTGGCTTCCCGAACTCCGATTGATCTGAAATTTTAACACAACATTCCTTAGCATATGAATATTAAGCACACCAAATTTCATAGAATTCGGACAAGGATAGATCATATTTGTACTCGTCACAAAATCGCGAAAAAGACATGTTTTGCACTATTTTCCAGATTTCTCATACTTAGTCATTTTTCGGACAATTAAGCACATTTCACCAAAACTCTACCAAAATTGACACTAACTATATTATGACTCTATCTTAGATAAATAAGGGTTAAACAAAGCATAAATGAGGGCATAAGCATATAATATCGTCGCACATTGTGCTCCTATCAGCACCCGGCCTCGGGGTCCAGCAGTCTATCCTGCTACCAGGGGCCCAGGGACCGGGGGCGCCTGCCTACCAAAGAGGTCACCAAAGCTGCCCTTTGGTATGCAAACAGAAGGAAACCAGTCCCACATCGAAGAGTAAGGCCAGACCTCACTCCTGGCCACCTACATAAGGGCCTCAACTACCCTCATTAATAGGTAACTGATCCTTCCTACCGCTTATATACGTGCTTAAGTTATATCTATTCCAACTATACTAACTTAGGCATCGGAGAGGAGAAGACCGGCCCGCCCGGTATTCCCCTTAGTAAGCAGGTTTACAGGAGATCATACGAGGATTCATCTGTCTCTACCAGGCCCCAGGGTCTGTGCAGAAACAATTGGCGCCATCTGTGGGAAGCTTTGGACAAGAAACCACGTAAGCACTATCAATGGCAGAGAATTCGGAAGCAAGACAGGAAAGGAATACCACCGAGGAGCAGCGTGTTGCACCAGTGCAAACGCTTGTCTCCACCCCGGTCGTTATGCGGGAGCAGCGCGGCGACCAGCGCGATCAGGAAGGCGGGAGCTGTGGGAGGCAGACCGGTACGCCGGGGCCACACCACGATGGCTCCCGCGGGAAAGGCTCGGCGGAAGACGACAGGCCAGTGCACCGGGGCTTTTCTCTGACGTTCTCGGATGATCCGAGTGACCGAGAGGAGAGCCCGCACTGTAACGGTGACCGGGACACCACGTACAGCCCCGACCAGAGCAGTATGGCGGGGGAGATACGGGCGATGGCCGCAGAGGTCAGTCGCCTGCGTGAGGAGGGCGACCGGGATAGAGCCAAGTCCAACGCCCGGTATGAAGAAATGGAGGTGGTGAACGCTGCCCTGGTAGCCGCCCTGGAGAGAGGACAACACCGTAACGACGCTATGGTCAGGGCGCAGGCACCCCTGCCAGTTCGATCTCAGCAGTTTGAAGCGGGGCAGTCATCGGGCGGTAGGCCCAGTGATCCCGGGCGAACAGATTCACCGGCCGACACGGCCCCGCCAAAGAGCATGCCAACGCCTCGCCAGCCCCACACTTCGTTCGAGGAGGAAGCCGTGACCCCGACTGCAAGGGCATTGCAGATGTTCGCCGACACTGTGTCGGATTTGAAGGCCCAAATGGAGGCCAACGAGAGAAGAGCGGCACGGCCGATGGAAGGCGCACGGTTCAACGAGCGCATGGACCCTTTCTCGCACCGGGTTATGGAGTCGGGGAGGTCCGGTAACCAGAAGTCCCTCAAGCTCACCTACTCGGGGTCCGGCTGCCCGTACCAGCACCTGGATAGTTTCCGGTCCCAGACGTGCGCCAAGGGCTACTCCGATATAGTATGCTGCAATATTTTCCAGGAAACTCTGTCTGGAGAGGCGCTCAGCTGGTTCTATGAGCTTCCGGCAAATTCAATCGAGGCCTTCGAACAGTTGGCCGACCGGTTTGTAGGCCGCTTCATCCTCCGGGTCGAGGGAGCCCGGACATCGACCATCCTTTTTAACTGCATGCAAGCGCCCGGCGAGGAATTGAGGCCTTTCGTCAACCGTTGGCAGACGGCGATGGCCGGGGTTCGGAACCTTGACAAAGGTATCGCCGAGATGGCGTTCAAGCAAGGGCTCCGGCCGGGAAAATTTTCCTACGCCGTACGGGTGGAACTGCCGCAGGGATATGACGAGTTAATGGCAATGGCCATCCGGCACGCTCAGGCCGATCACGAGACGTACGGGCATCACCTGCTGAAGAGGAAGCGGGACGAGCAGCAGGAAGACCACCCCCGGGAGGAGCACCCCCCACCCCGCCAAGAAGACAAGACCAGCCAGCGGACCGAGAACTGAGCCGCCCGACCGAGCCGGCCCAGCATAAATTGGGGGCAACGGCAGCAAAGGCCCTATCATGATAAACCCCAGGGCGAGCACAAGCCGGCGCAGTTCCGGCAAGAACGCCCCCTGGCAATCATGCCAGCACAACCGGCCGGTCAAGAGGTCTTCACCGCTCTCACCTCTACGTACGAGGACATTTTGCTCGAGAATGGGAGCATCATTCCCCCACCGCTCAGGAGAAAGTACCCGAAGGGGAAGCTTACCACGGTGCAAACGGGCAAGTACTGCTCCTATCATGATGAGGCTACTCATCGAACGAGCCAGTGCTGTGCTCTCAAGACAGCGGTGGAGGATTTGATTAGTAACGGCCAGCTCCAACGGTATATAGGGGAACAGATCCCGACCGGGAGCATGACCGGGGCTGGTAGACTCGCCAAGCCTCCAAGCGGTTAGTTTGGCATATCACCGGTTCAACCGCTGTAACATCACAAGACATATATGCAAAATACTTTCAAGAAAAATTCCACCGGTTCCACCAATTCAAGTATATTCATAGTCAAGGGATAACACAAGCAGAAGCCGTTCCGGCAAGTTTACAAAAAAGAGAAAGGGCAAAATCCTAAGGAGCTACGCCTCCCCCCTCAGCGGGCAATCCGCCAGCCTCTCCGGATGAAGCAGCCGCGCCTTCAGCAATCTGAGGTCCACCCTCCCCTTCTGGTTGCTCCTCCGCCGACTGCTCATGGATAACCGACTGCTCATGGATATCCTCATCAGCGGCCTTCGGTATCCGGGAAGTGTCCAGCCACTGATAGGAGCACAATGTGCGACGATATTATATGCTTATGCCCTCGTTTATGCTTTGTTTAACCCTTATTTGTCTAAGATTGAGTCATAATGTAGTTAGTGTCAATTTTGGTAGAGTTTTGTGAAAAATGGTTAAGAATCCGAAAAATGACTAAGTTTGAGAAATCTGGAAAATAGTGTAAAATATGTCTTTTTCGCGATTTTGAGATGAGCAAAAGTATAATCTATCCTTGTCCGAATTCTATGAAATTTTGTGTGCTTAATATTCATATGTTGAAGAATGTTGTGTTAAAATTTCAGATCAATCGGAGTTCGGGAAGTCACCCAAAACTTGGCTGCAAAAGGGCAGTCCGGACATTCCAATCCAGGGGCTTACAGGATTTTCCTGGGACTTTGTCCCAACTTCGGAAAATCATTCCCGACGACTTGCAAGGAATTTGGCCGAGATATTTTATGAGGAGATGGCCCTATGTGTTTAGTTTACGTGAGACTTGGAATCGCATCAATCGGAGCTCCAAAGGTGGAGATATGCCGGAATTACTACGACAAGGTCAAAGCTGCCGATTCCAGGGACTGATTGCTTCCTTTTCACAAGTGCTTCATTTCGATGGACCATATGATGTACAAGAGCATTTGTGAAGATATCCCAAGCATATGGAAGGAAGGAGAATGACACTTGGCCATGGCATTGAAGAAAAACATGAAGAAACAAGTTCTCCTAGTCAAGCTAGGAGAAGCTGCCGATTCTGGCAGATTGAGTGTCATTGTGAGCTGCCGGCATTGTGGGGCATTTTCGATGGATCAAGACCTGTAAATTGAAGTCCAAGACCATTCAAGAAGTCCATGAAGATGTGAAGCCCAAGCCTTGAAGAAAAATTCAGAAAAAGAAAACCTAATTGAACTAAGAAAGGAAGGTTGCAAAACCTTATTCCACTAGGTTTGATAACTAGAGCAGTGGTAGTAAAAGCATGTTTAGGATTTAATTTGGTTAGTAATCTAAGGGTGTTCCTTAACAAATCGAAACATTAGTTATGTTTAAAACAATTGTTGTTTGAAGCATGTAAATCTAGATGTTAGGTTTCATTTAACCTGAGTGGAACAAATAAAGATGAAACGTATGTTGCTTTGATTTGTGATACTCACCTAGGGTAATACCTTAGCTAAAACTTGCATGTTAAATAAGATGATTGACAACCTTGCTTGTTTACATGTCTTCGATTATAGACTTTTGTGCTTCAATGCTATGTCTTGTATAAGGTAGCATAACTTTTAGGATCACCATGCGAATAGCACAATCTTAAAACATTAGAAAAAGTCTCACAACTAGGTAAAAATCGGATCCCGTTCTAGTTGTAGGTCGAAACTAAGTTAGGTCTTGAACATGCTAAATACTTGTTTCTTACTTTCTTGCATGCAAATCTTTGTGTTAAATTGTGTTTTGTGCTATGTGATGCGTGAGAGATGATGATCAAACTTGTATATAATAGCCTAGGATTTATTTTCTGTTTTTAATACCGTGTCTAGCATTAGAAGGCAAAAGCTGCCGAACCATCATATTCCCCCATTGTGACGTTTTCTTGTATATATGTGAATATGTTTGTGTCTAACAATTTCATATCTCAGGTACCCTTAATCCCCGGCCTAGAACGATCCTTACTTGCTTATACTACTAACGATCATTTGTAGGGTTTATTATTTGTGTGAGCCTCGCGGCTCACATCAATTTTTGGCGCCGTTGCCGGGGATTATAAAAGCTTGTTTTATGTTATTGTTGTGTATATATGATTGCTGGAAATTTTTGTTGTATATTTGTAAAGTTGTAATTTTTAATTTTATTTTGTGATTTTGTAAAGTAGAAATATGCTTCGGCATGTAGTGTTTAAATTTCGAAAGTTGCATGATATAATGATGTATGTTGGTAATCACTTAGTTTAATTTCTAGGGAGTTGATAGTGTTGTGTATGTTTGAGTTTATTGTAGTTTCTAAAGTGTAACATGTAGGTGAAGCCACTTTTGTTGATCATAACCAAAACCCTTCATGTGAATGGTGCTATGTCGGAGGACGTTTCTATGTAGATTGGGAAACGCGGGATACTTCCCCCCCCCCCCCCCCACGCATATAAGCGTTTCTTCGGTAATAGTATTACTTCCATGAGGTTGAGGGCGGTTTTAATCAACACTTGTAGACTGCTAGGGATCCGTGTTTGTTTTACAAAGTATGGGGAAGTTATTATCATAGATATGGTTCTCAGGTTTGTTTAACTGGATCTCAAGGCCCATAGACTGATGTTCATTCTCGGTGAGTGAGTCGATAGGGGGTTCGCCCTCCGTGGTGTCCAACAACGAGTCCTGCCTGGTTCCTGTAGGGGGTTCGCCCTCCGTGATTGTAATGACCTTTGAAACGTAAAATCTGCACGACCTAGTCGACAGCTTGTGCCGAAGCATCACCTCACTTTACACGCTAGAACATAACTTGACATATGTGGCCTATTTTCTTCGAAGATAAAACATGTTGTGTGGTTCAAACTCTTGAGGTATATCGGATTAAGCATGATACTACCGGGGGCTGTATCAGTCCATTGTACCGTTATCTCCTCTGCTCCACGTACTTCGAGAGTTAGAACTAATTTAAAAGAAATTAGACTTAGCGATTACATGATCATGAACGTTCCAATTTTTAATCCCTTATTGCCGGATGTCTTTATACTTTGCCGAAATTTTCTTGTGCTTTGCCGATTGTGATTTTGTGTGTAATATGTTGTGTAATCGCCAGTGCCGTGGCTTGTAATGATGTATATTCTTGTCTTCTATTTCTTTACAATGTTCTAACTTGTTTAAATGTTGCAAATTTCAGAAATAATGCATGTCCGAATCTAATATTTGGACAAGAGATCTTCAGGGTCGTTTGCAACGTTTAGATCAAGAACTCGCTATTGCTCGTTTTGTGCCATTACCACCATCGTCACCAACCAGTTCATCAGTTTCATCATCATTGCCGTCCTTCCCTATAGTTCTGTCCGTATCTGATTCAGGGCCGAGCTCACCATCAGTAGTGTCATCGTCTTGTGATCTGCAGAATCCTGAATTTGAAGCTTTTGCCGAATTAGAAGAAGAAGAAGAGATTATGGCATCAATCAGATCACAGAATGGTCATGTTGCTGGAGCTGGAGTTGCTCCTTCTAATATTACTTATCCTCCCTTGGAAGCTGACAAGACTGGAGAGATTGAATTGAGGAGTGGATTCCTCCATAAGCTGAAATCATTTTATGGGATGCCGAGTGAGGATCCTAATAAGCATCTGCAGTGGTTTAACTTCACCACGGAATCTATGTGTCCAAGAGGGACCGATTTGCAACACTTCAAAATGAAGGCATTTCCGTTTTCGCTAGAAGATCAAGCGAAGGAGTGGTTGTTTGAAGTGCCTAGTGGTCGCATCGTTTCGTGGAGTACTATGATGGATGAGTTTTTGCTCAAGTACTTTCCTGCTTCACGTATCACTGATCTGAGGAAGCAAATTACAAGTGTGAAGCAAGCCGGAGATGAGACTTTCTTCGACTACTAAAAGAGGTTCAAGTCCCTAGTTTCTTTGTGTCCATCGCATGGCATTAGCGATGGACTCTTGTTGCAATATTTTTATGAGGGATTGCGCGTCATGGAGAGAGAGTTTCTTGACTCGGCCGCGGGAGGTAGTTTTTTGGAGTTAAATGCTGGTGCGGCAAGAAGTTTGTTGGAAGTTCGTGCCTTGAACAACCAACAATTTGGCATGGCACGAGGCAATGTGCAAAGGAATGAAAAAGTGCATGAGACGTCTTCAAGCTCAAAGTTAGAAGAGAAAGTGGACAAGCTTACCGAATTGGTGAGTAATTTGATGAAGAAGCGTGCTAGTGTTTGCGGAATTTGCACCGAGGGACATGAGACCGAACAATGCCCTCAATTTGGAGTTAATGAGGGAGTAGAGGAGTGCAATGCAATTGGTTTTCAAGGAGGCCAACGATTTGGCAATTTCAATCCAAGGTTCAATGATCATCCGAACTTTCGATGGGCGAACAATGATAACGTGCTTAGGGCACCTATGCAACCAAGAGAGGGAGGAGCACCATTTGCACCGAGGCCACCATTTGTGCCTCGGCAACCTTATCAGCCGAACCAAGGAATATATGGGGCAGTGCCGAACCAAAACCAAGCCGTGCCTATCCAAGGCCAAGCCGCACCGAGCAACCCTAATTACGATGCTTTGCTTCAATCTTTGTCAAGTGCTACTCAAGCACTACTCGCGGGGCAACAAAATCATCAAAAGGACATTGGTGAGCTCAAGACTCAAATGGGGCAAGTTGTGGATTTTATGGGAAGATTTAATGAGCAAGGGAAGTTGCCAAGCAATACTATTCCCAATCCGAGGAACGAGCAAGCCAAAGTGATTCAAACTCGAAGTGGAAGAGAGTTGTTTCCTCCGACAAGTCCCAAGAAGAAGCGATTGACTTTCAAGGGCATTGGGGATGATGAGAGGGCTGCCGGACCTGACATTGCCGGCAGCCATATTGAAGGACAAGGGGCTGCAGCCGGCAACCATGCTGCAGCCGAGACCAACCACTCAGCCGGCCATGACACTGCCGGCAAAGGCAATGCTGCCGAGAAGAAATCTGCCGAGCAAGGGCATAGTGCCGGCAACAATAGTGCAAAGGACAAGGGGCTGCGCAATGAGCTCGAGTATGATCCCGCAACATCAAAGAATGAGTTATTGCCGAGCCAAGCAAGCAAGGGAGGGGTGCCATCATCAAGCATTCCATTCCCTTCACGCTTTGCTAGAACGAAGAAGGATAAACCCGATGAAGAGGTATTGGAGATTTTCCGGAAAGTGCAAGTCAACATCCCTTTGTTGGAGTGCATTAAGCAAGTGCGGAAGTATGCTAAGTTTTTGAAGGAGCTTTGCACGGCTAGAAGGCATACGAGGGAGACTCGTGTGGTAACTATGAGCGAGACGGTGTCGGCCGTTATTCAAAGAAAGTTGCCACCAAAGATGAAGGATCCGGGAAGCTTCAATGTGCCTTGTGTTATAGGAAATACACGATTTGAGGATGTTATGTTGGATTTGGGAGCATCGATCAATGTCATGCCACTCAATGTGTATCAAACGTTGAGTATAGGGCCTCTCAAGAAGGATAATGTCATCATTCAACTTGCGGATCGCTCAAGCAAATATCCGGAGGGCTATGTAGAGGATGTGTTGGTGCAAGTCAACCAATTGATTTTTCCCGCCGATTTTTATGTGGTTGAGATGGAAGATTCGCCGGTCAACAACACTCAATTGCTTTTAGGGCGACCATTCATGAGGACCGCGCGCACAAAGATAGATGTGGCCGAGGGCAACCTAACTATGGAGTTTGATGGTGAGGTGATAAAGTTCAATGTGTTTGATGCCATGAAATTCCCCAATGTTGATTTTAAGGAGGGTTGTGCCATTGATGTTTTGGAGGAGGTCGAGCAAGTTATGTCGACCTCGCTCGACGCATAGCAATTAGCGATTGAGCAAGGGGTCAGATTTGACAAGAGGGGAGAACGAATCGTGCAAGAAAACGAGAAAGAAGGGTCGGCCGAACCAAGAATTGCCGGGCAAGGTGCCACAGCCGAACCATACATGGTGGTGCCGAGCTTAGAGGAGGTTGTTGCCGAGCTAGAGGCTCGGCCCTATGCAAAGGTATTTGATTCGTTCTTGTCAATTCCAAGTGCCACAACCAAATTTCGACCAAGTGTGGAAGAGGCCCCAAAGTTAGAACTAAAAGAACTCCCTAGTCATTTGAAATATGCTTATCTTGGAGAAGGAGACACACTACCGGTTATTGTGTCTTCAATGCTTAGTGAGAAGCAAGAGGAGGATTTAATATGTGTGCTTAAGAAGTACAAGACCACCATAGGTTGGACCTTAGCGGATATCAAGGGAATAAGCCCTACTACTTGTGTTCATCGTATCTTGTTAGAAGAAGGAGCTAAGCCGACAAAGGAAGCTCAACGTCGACTTCACCCTCCCATGATGAAAGTTGTGAAAGAAGAAACCATCAAGTTGCTTGATTGTGGGCTGATCTACCCAATTTCGGATAGTAAGTGGATATCTCCCGTGCAAGTAGTGTCACATCCCGAACCCAATTTATCTGAATTATGAGTATTGGAATTTCGTACGCTTTATTTTAATTGTCACGCGATGTCGGAAATATTTTTGGAGGTTAAATTTGAAAAATGTTTTAAGTTTAATGAGGGGAAAAGTCGACTTTGTGATCCTTCGTAATTTTGGAAAAGTTTTCTTCACGAAAGTTGTGGAGCTCGACGATACGAGTTCGTGGACACGCGGCACGCGTGAAACGGACATTTTGTGAAAAAGTTATGATCTGTTGAAGTTATTTTACTGTTTCAGAAAGTTACTATAAATAGGGGGGGTATTTTCAGAAAATGGTAACTTTCCATTTCGGGATTTTACGAATTACTGTAGCATTTTTACTGTAGCTCTTCAGCTACTGTTCATCCCCTCTCTCCCCCGATTTACTGTTCATCCCGAAATTGCCCCGATCTCCGCCGTCCGGCCAAGGCGGCACGCGAGCCACCCCGCATCGGGCTCAGCTCCCTCTCCTCGTTCGATCGAGCTATGGCGCAGCCCGAGGGAGCGACGGTGGACGGCGTGGCGAGGTAGGGAAGTATCGCCGCCGTGGGAGGCGACGCTGCAGGCGACGCCAGGAGGTGCGCCACCCACCGATCGGCAAGGTTTTCTCTGGCGGTTCGATTGGGTGTGGTGGCGACGGCCATTTCAGGCAGAGGCGGCCGGATCGACGCCGAGAAGATTTGATCCCGATCGGGTCGATTCGACCCGTTTCCAGCAGTTTCGACCCGGCCCAGCTAGATCCGACCCGGCCCGGCCCAGACTCAGCCCGGCCCAGTCAACGTTGACCATCCGTTGACCGCTGACGTCTTTGACCAGCAGTTGACCGGCGTTGACCGGATTCCAGAACTGCGGCAATTTGCTCCGATGCGATCCTCCGGCGGTCTGACTCGATCTCGACTGGATATTTACCATTTCTGGTAAATTAAGGTGAGTAAATCTCCTGATATTATTATAAATTACGAGTATAAATGTGAGTATACTTATCGTTATATTTAGTGTTTAGTGAGTAGAAATTATTAACAAAAATTGCGATCAAAGAATTGATCGAACTTTGTTCCCAGTGGGTGGGTGTTGGCGGTTTGGGAGCAAAATGACTTTTATTTTGGTTATGGGTTATTTAGGACCTGTTTCGAATTTTCCGAGGAAAATTTCGGGACGGGTCCTCCCAAATGGTATCAGAGCCGGTTCAACTCTCGGACCATGACTCTGATGGGTTTTCTTGAATTTCGAATACTCTAATAGTTGTGTTGAAATTACTCTATTTTAAATATTGTTATATGCATGCTTTATCTATAATCAGTATATTGTGCTTTGATCGGGGATATGTTTCTTGGGGGTTAAATAAATAATAATAAATCCTTAGTGGCCTATATGTTAGAGATTATGTATGTCGGATAGTAATGATTAGATCTGTTTCATTTTAAAATGAATGCATGCATAATTATTTTAATGAAATTGAATTGTTTTAATTGCATGATTTGAAAGGCATAAGAAATTTGGTGATTAAATGAGAAAGTATTTTATTGAAACGAAAAGCTATATGAGGAATTTTTGAATTTTATGAGATATTTGAATTTATGAATTTTTGAATTTTATGAGATATTTCTCTGGATTTTGATTTGATTTGATTTGAATTGATTTTGACATCTAGTTTTGATTTGATTTTGACAACAGTGCTGTTTTATTTGGATTTTGATATTTCTCTGGAAAATGAGTTCCCCCATGAGATTTCATAATTTCAAATTATTTGAGTATTTACTCGGTAGACCGGAACTGAAGTTTCCGGGAATTTTGTTGAGTTTATGAATTCGAATTTCTTGACATGCCGACTTTGATTATTTATTTCGATATTATTTTGGGGAATTTACGTATTTCTGATTTGACGGCATAGTGATTGCCGGGTATATTTGATTTGACGGCATAGTGATTGCCGGGTGTTTGTGATTTGACGGCATGATGATTGCCGAGTATTTGTGATTTGATGGCATGGAGATTGCCGGGTATTTGTGATTTGACGGCATGGTGATTTGCCGGGTATTTTTGGATTTCGGCATGTCGATTTAACAGGGAAATGTATTTCGAGATTTGTTTTTCACCACACGATGGTCCACGTGATTATGATATTGATATGGATGCTAGCTAGCAGTGCCTCATCCCACGCGAGGTGACGACTTGACCATATAGGTCAGATTCACGCTCGGTGGTCGACGTAGGGTTGTGTATATTGAGGCGGTGACGTGTCTAGGTAGTAGACTTAGACACGGGGGGAGCCATTAGGGTTCTCGGACCGGAGTCTGACGAGGCTCCAGTGGTGGTTAGACATTTCCCTGTTGCATGGCCAACGGGGTTTGGTCATGAGGATGTTTTCACTGTGATGGCGGGAATATTTCCTCAGTGAGGCTTTCAGTTTTAATAAATTCCCGCATCAGTTGATTGAGCTTTTATATTATGATGTGATTTGATTGAGATTTTGTACGATTATATGATGTGGCTTCGGAATATTTCATTTATGAGATTTTCAGCTTTTGATAGATTCCCGAAGCAGTGGATTAAGATTTTTATATTTTATATTACCTAGTTTCGGGAACATTCCCCCTATGAGGCCTTCGGTTTTTAATAAATTCCCGAACTAGCAGGACCTAACTTCTTACATGTTGTGTATCAGTTATAACTTTGGTTTTAAACTCAAAAATTTTATTATTCAGTTTTAACCCTACGTTCTGATTTGATTAGTACTTGGACAGAGTTATATTATTTTGGATTTATTTGTTTTGTTAAATAAATTTTTCCAATGGTTTATCAATATCTTTTCTTGATATATTGGGTTACTTAGTTAAAGTCTTACGAATTGCCAGGAATTGAGTTTATTTATGGTGGCTGGGGTTTGGCTGTTTTATTTTGTGTGTTTATTTGAGATGGAGAATTTGTGTTGTTTGGTAAAGTTTTAAGTGTTCAATCATAGCTATGTCGATAGAGCATCAGTTTTTTTTTTATATTAATTTGATGGTGATATTATTCTATGAGTGTACTGTTAATCAGGAAATTTCCATGCGTTGGTAAGGTTAATTATTTATTGATATTTTCTGGAGTTACGAGTGCAATTCTAAAATCTTGTGGATATTTTACTCGTGCGACGAGTAGGATTATTTTAATCTGAACCCAATCGATGGGTACGAGAATGCAATTGGATTTGAACGCGTAAAACGGGTACAAGTGATTATTATAATATTATATTTTTGTCACGCGGTGACGCAGTGATATTATATTATTATTGATTTAGCGATTTTATCGCTATCATTTCTTCGAGATACAGCATTCGTTGATTTTTGATTCAGTATAGAGTGTTATTGTTTACGGATTGTTCCGTAATGATTTATTTTCAGGATATGAGTTCTTGAATTTGTTTATAGTAAGTATATTTTTTTATATGTGTTCGTAAGGAAATCCGGACGAGCAGTGGTGGCTCGCGGTATAGGTTGGAAATTTTATTGTGGTTATAGAAGTGTATTTTTGAATATTTGCAGGTTTTGGGTTTCCTAATTATAGAGGAAACTCTGTCCGATTTTCCGCATAATTTTTCTGCGATTTCGGTTATGCAAATTTCGAGGACGAAATTTTGTAAGGGGGGAGGAATTGTCACATCCCGAACCCAATTTATCTGAATTATGAGTATTGGAATTTCGTACGCTTTATTTTAATTGTCACGCGATGTCGGAAATATTTTTGGAGGTTAAATTTGAAAAATGTTTTAAGTTTAATGAGGGGAAAAGTCGACTTTGTGATCCTTCGTAATTTTGGAAAAGTTTTCTTCACGAAAGTTGTGGAGCTCGACGATACAAGTTCGTGGACACGCGGCACGCGTGAAACGGACATTTTGTGAAAAAGTTATGATCTGTTGAAGTTATTTTACTGTTTCAGAAAGTTACTATAAATAGGGGGGGTATTTTCAGAAAATGGTAACTTTCCATTTCGGGATTTTACGAATTACTGTAGCATTTTTACTGTAGCTCTTCAGCTACTGTTCATCCCCTCTCTCCCCCGATTTACTGTTCATCCCGAAATTGCCCCGATCTCCGCCGTCTGGCCAAGGCGGCACGCGAGCCACCCCGCATCGGGCTCAGCTCCCTCTCCTCGTTCGATCGAGCTATGGCGCAGCCCGAGGGAGCGACGGTGGACGGCGTGGCGAGGTAGGGAAGTATCGCCGCCGTGGGAGGCGGCGCTGCAGGCGACGCCAGGAGGTGCGCCACCCACCGATCGGCAGGGTTTTCTCTGGCGGTTCGATTGGGTGTGGTGGCGACGGCCATTTCAGGCAGAGGCGGCCGGATCGACGCCGAGAAGATTTGATCCCGATCGGGTCGATTCGACCCGTTTCCAGCAGTTTCGACCCGGCCCAGCTAGATCCGACCCGGCCCGGCCCAGACTCAGCCCGGCCCGATCAACGTTGACCATCCGTTGACCGCTGACGTCTTTGACCAGCCGTTGACCGGCGTTGACCGGCGACGACCGGTGTTGACCGGATTCCAGAACTGCGGCAATTTCCTCCGATGCGATCCTCCGGCGGTCTGACTCGATCTCGACTGGATATTTACCATTTCTGGTAAATTAAGGTGAGTAAATCTCCTGATATTATTATAAATTACGAGTATAAATGTGAGTATACTTATCGTTATATTTAGAATGCGTTATATGGAAAAATTGAGTGTTTAGTGAGTAGAAATTATTAACAAAAATTGCGATCAAAGAATTGATCGAACTTTGTTCCCAGTGGGTGGGTGTTGGCGGTTTGGGAGCAAAATGACTTTTATTTTGGTTATGGGTTATTTAGGACCTGTTTCGAATTTTCCGAGGAAAATTTCGGGACGGGTCCTCTCAAGTAGTGCCTAAGAAGAGTGGTGTAACGGTTGTCAAGAATGAGAAGAATGAGCTTGTGCCACAAAGACGTGTAACCGGTCATCGGATGTGCATCGATTATAGGAAGCTCAACGCTACAACGAGGAAGGATCACATGCCTTTGCCGTTTATGGATCAAATGCTAGAGAGGTTAGCCGGCCATTCTTACTATTGTTTCCTTGATGGATATAGTGGCTACAATCAAATCATGATACACCCGGATGATCAAGAGAAGACCACTGTTACTTGTCCATTTGGCACGTTTGCTTACCGACGGATGCCATTCGGACTTTGCAACGCACCCGGCACTTTTCAAAGATGTATGTATGTTATCTTCTCGGATTTTATTGAAGACATTATCGAAGTGTTTATGGATGATTTTAGTGTGTATGGAAGCACCTTCGATGCATGTTTGGGGAACTTGGAGAAGATACTTGAGAGGTGTGTAGAGACAAATCTTGTGCTCAATTGGGAGAAGTGTCACTTCATGGTCACGCAAGGCATTGTTCTAGGGCACATAATTTCGGCAAGAGGCTTAGCGGTTGACAAAGCCAAAGTGGAGCTAATACAAGCATTGCCGAGCCCTAGGTGTGTGAATGATGTGAGAAGTTTTCTTGGCCATGCAGGGTTTTATCGAAGATTTATCAAGGACTTCTCTTCAATTGCCAAGCCATTGAGCAACTTGTTACAAAAGGAGGTGACGTTTGAGTGGTCGGAAGCATGTGAGGATGCGTTTTGCCGTTTGAAGAGGTTGTTATGCTCGGCAACTATACTTGTATCCCCTAATTGGGACGAGCCATTTGAGTTGATGTGTGATGCTAGTGATTATGCACTTGGAGCGGTACTTGGACAACGAATTGAGAAGAAGCCATGCGCCATTTACTATGCTTCAAGGACTCTCAACGATGCTCAACTCAATTACACAACAACGGAGAAGGAACTCTTAGCGGTAATCTTTGCTTTGGAAAAATTTCGATCGTATCTTTTGAATTCCAAAGTTATTGTTTATAGTGATCATGCCGCTTTGAGATATCTTATGACAAAGAAGGATGCTAAGCCGAGGCTTATTCGATGGATTCTTCTACTTCAAGAGTTCGATATTGAGATTAAAGACAAGAAAGGAGTAGAGAATATTGTGGCCGATTATTTGAGTAGACTTGTGCAAGAGGAGGATCGGCTGCCCCTATTAGAATCCTTTCCAGATGAGCAACTTTTTCGACTTGAAGTACTTGAGCCTTGGTATGCCGATATTGCAAATTTTCTAGCCACACGCCGATTCCCCAAGGAGTTGCCGAACCATCATCAACAAAGGATAAGGAAGCAAGCTCGACACTTCTTGTGGGATGATCCGTATTTATGGAAGCAATGTGGTGATCAAGTAATTAGAAGATGTGTGCCGGAGAATGAGCATCGATCCATCCTTGCTTTTTGTCATAGCGAAGCTTGTGGTGGGCACTTTGGACCGAAGAAGACGGCTTTGAAGGTACTCTCTTGTGGTTTCTTTTGGCCTACGATTTTCAAGGATGCATTCATGTTTTGCAAAGCATGTGATAGATGCCAAAGAATGGGGAACATTGGAGCTAGGGATCAAATGCCGCTCACGCCTATCATTGAGGTAGAAATTTTCGATTTATGGGGTATTGATTTCATGGGACCATTTCCTTCAAGTAAGGGTTTTCTCTACATATTGCTTGCGGTTGATTATGTGTCAAAGTGGATCGAAGCCAAGGCTACACGCACCAATGATGCCAAGGTGTTAGCCAAGTTTCTCAAGACCAACATCTTTTCACGTTTTGGAGTTCCAAGAGTCTTGATTAGCGATGGAGGATCCCATTTTTGTAACCGCACCATTGAAGCCTTATTGAGGAAGTATGGAGTCACACATAAGGTTTCTACACCTTATCACCCCCAAACAAGTGGTATGGCCGAGGTAAATAATCGAGAGATCAAGCATATATTGGAGAAATCGGTTGGACCTTCAAGGAAGGATTGGAGTGATCGTCTCGATGATGCTTTGTGGGCTTATAGGACCGCGTACAAGACACCGATAGGTATGTCTCCTTTTCGGTTAGTTTATGGCAAAGCATGTCACTTGCCGGTTGAGCTAGAGCACAAGGCATGGTGGGCAATCAAAGCCTTCAACATGAACATAGATGATGCCGGTCTTCATAGAAAGCTTCAACTCAACGAACTTGAAGAAATCCGTAATGAAGCTTATGATGCCGCTTGGATATACAAGGAGAAAACAAAGGCTTATCATGATAAGATGATCCGGGGTAAAAAGTTTGAAGTTGGTCAAAAAGTTCTCCTATTCAATACTCGACTTCGACTCTTTCCGGGTAAGCTTCGTTCTCGATGGGTTGGTCCTTTCATAATCACTAAAGTATTTTCACATGGAGCCATTGAGATCCTTAACCCGAGCACCAACAAAGAGTACAAGGTTAACGGGCATCGCTTGAAGCCGTACTATGATTCATTCCAAGAATACACCATTGCTTCCCAACCCTTGGATGATCCCGTACCACCACCACCACCACCGAGCCAAGGTAACATACATCTTGCTGCCGAGCAGCATTATCCAAATCCAGCCGAGCCACCACCCCCTGCCGGACCTGCCATTGCCGGCAGGGTTGATACACGAGCACAAGAGGCCGGACCAGAGGTGGATACACAGTTGGACACGCCAGATACAGCAATACAGGAGTCGGATACGCCAACAGGAAGGCCGGACACGCAACAGGATACGCAGCCTTCTACAACCACCGAATCGGACACCTCATGCAACGATCTTCTCATTGAACTTCTTCTTACCGATTTGAGCTGTTTTGGAGCGCGATGAACACATACCAAACACGGTGAAAAGTCTAGGCTATGGACTATAAACACAAAGCGCTACTTGGGAGGCAACCCAATTCGATCAAAGAAAAGTGAAGGAGCCATCACCGAGAGTTTGACATTTCTTAACCCTTCTATTTTTCTTTGATTTGTGATGATATGTTGGAATATGTTAGTCGATTGCATGCTTAGGAAATTCACTGATATTGTTTTGTGCTTACATTGAGGGCAATGTAATTTTCTAAGTGTGGGGTGGGATAGCATGTTCCGTTTTTGTTTTATGTTGTTGTGTGCTTAGTTTAGAAAAGGAAAATTCAGAAAATTGTAATACAAAAATAGAGTGTTTAAATTTGTTTGTTTCGAGTCTTAGGATGCTCCTAATATGTCAATGATGTTTTTCTCCTCTTTGCATACATAGATGATGGTTGTGCATACTTTTAAAATTGTGAGTTTCATGGATTTTGTGCATTGGTAGGAGCATGTAGGACTTGTTGATTAATAAGCATGCATGTTTTAGCTAATTTATTTCGATTATAACCTATGTGAGCTTTAGTGCCAATTTGCTTTCTTCTTGAGCGATAAAAAGATAAAATTCGATAGATTCGTAGGAAGCATGAAACCTCATAGTTCTTTGTATATTCGATGACTATATGCCATAGCTTTTAATGAACTCTAGTATGCTAGAACTTACTCTTGTTGATTTTTGAAACGTTTATATCATAAAATACCTTGATTTTGAATATGATTGAATAAAGATCATTTAGGTTTACCACCATTACCAAATAAAGCATGTGCCCTAATTGGAGCCCGTCGTGGGACACCTTAGTAAACCCCTTTGAGCCGATATTGAGCCTTTTCTTTCATCATCCTTAAACACTTTCCATGAGCTTAGTATAGTTGTGCCTTTACCCTTAATCAATGTATTGGCAAAGCTTGATTTTTGGAAGCGTTTTCGCGTGTGTGATGAAGAAGAACAAGTGTGGGGTAGACTTAGCCATGAATCTATATGTAAAGTGTACTAGATGCCGTGCCTTAGAAAAGAAAAGAGAAAAATTTTGCTCGGACCAAAAGAAAAAGAAAAGATACCGAGAGCAAGAAAAGAAAAAATGTAGGGCACGACTTGAAAAAGAAAAGAAAAAAATTTTGTGCATGGCATGTGTCTAGATTGTTGTTGTAATGTTTTATGGGAAGAAAAGAATGAAGTATGGGTCCAACAAGATGAAATTTGACCCTTTCGGCGAGAAGACATAAGGAGATTTGAGCTTTGCCAAAGGCCATGGTGACGTTTTTGAGCCTCCTTATCCAAATATCGAATACCTCTTAGCCTAGCCCCATTACAACCTTTTGATTGATCTTTTTCATGATTCTTAAAATGGTTAAATTTGATTGTGGAGAATATCTCAAGAGTAAGCTTATGGTTTTGGTTCATTGGTGCATGTAGTTATCATATGAGGTTTTTCCATAAAAATTCACAAAGTGCTTTTGTTTCGTTGATATATGGAAGTCACTCTTTGTAATTCATTATCTTTCGCTTGCATATACTATTGAGTGAATAACCATGCTTCGAGAGAAAAGAAGAGAGTATGCCTAGTAAGGTGATTTGAATTAGCTTTTAACATGTTTACATGCTTACCTTTTTCTCTTATATGTTCATATTGATGTCACATGTTCATGAAGCTTGGAATTTTCGTGCTTAGCATTCTCATGCATTAACTTGAAAGCTATGTGTACATACGAGCCTGAGACAAATTGTTAGGGGCAATAGTTTGTTTAGAGTCGTAGTTTAATTTAGTTTGCTAAGGGACTAGCAAAGGATAAGTGTGGGGTAGTTGATAGGAGCACAATGTGCGACGATATTATATGCTTATGCCCTCGTTTATGCTTTGTTTAACCCTTATTTGTCTAAGATTGAGTCATAATGTAGTTAATGTCAATTTTGGTAGAGTTTGTGAAAAATGGTTAAGAATCCGAAAAATGACTAAGTTTGAGAAATCTGGAAAATAGTGTAAAATATGTCTTTTTCACGATTTTGAGATGAGCAAAAGTATACTCTATCCTTGTCCGAATTCTATGACATTTTGTGTGCTTAATATTCATATGTTGAGGAATGTTGTGTTAAAATTTCAGATCAATCGGAGTTCGGGAAGTCACCCAAAACTTGGCTGCAAAAGGGTAGTCCGGACATTCCAATCCAGGGGCTTACAGGATTTTCCTGGGACTTTGTCCCAACTTCGGAAAATCATTCCCGACGACTTGCAAGGAATTTGGCCGAGATATTTTATGGGGAGATGGCCCTATGTGTCTAGTTTATGTGAGACTTGGAATCGCATCAATCGGAGCTCCGAAGGTGGGGATATGCCGGAATTACTACGACAAGGTCAAAGCTGCCGATTCCAGGGACTGATTGCTTCCTTTTCACAAGTGCTTCATTTCGATGGACCATATGATGTACAAGAGCATTTGTGAAGATATCCCAAGCGTATGGAAGGAAGGAGAATGACACTTGGCCATGGCATTGAAGAAAAACATGAAGAAACAAGTTCTCCTAGTCAAGCTAGGAGAAGCTGCCGATTCTGGCAGATTGAGTGTCATTGTGAGCTGCCGGCATTGTGGGGCATTTTCGATGGATCAAGACCTGTAAATTGAAGTCCAAGACCATTCAAGAAGTCCATGAAGATGTGAAGCCCAAGCCTTGAAGAAAAATTCAGAAAAAGAAAACCTAATTGAACTAAGAAAGGAAGGTTGCAAAACCTTATTCCACTAGGTTTTCTGAAATCCTTTTTGCTTAAGGGCTGCCGGCAATCACCCCCCTTATTCTCTATAAATACCCCACTTTTCCTACAGAAAAATTATCTCATCTCTTGCAAAGCACTAGCCAAAACTCTACCAAATTTTCCTACCAAAGTTCTAACCTGAAACCCTAAAACACATAGTCACCGATTCCACCTACACCACCATCATTCATCACCGATCCCATCACCTAGCCTAGCTGCTGCCGATCATCTTCCACCACACCAAGACGAAGCTCTCCAAGGTTTCTAAAGTGTGATCCATCCCTATGACTTGTGTTTTTAATTTCAGTTTAGTCACATTTTTGTTTTTATAAAAATACTTTGTTTCGTTTGGTATTGTATGATGAACATGGATTGCAATTTTTGTTGGAATTTATGTGATGACTTTTGCAATTTTTAATACATGGATTTCGTATGTTTGATAACTAGAGCAGTGGTAGTAAAAGCATGTTTAGGATTTAATTTGGTTAGTAATCTAAGGGTGTTCCTTAACAAATCGAAACATTAGTTATGTTTAAAACAATTGTTGTTTGAAGCATGTAAATCTAGATGTTAGGTTTCATTTAACCTGAGTGGAACAAATAAAGATGAAACGTATGTTGCTTTGATTTGTGATACTCACCTAGGGTAATACCTTAGCTAAAACTTGCATATTAAATAAGATGATTGACAACCTTGCTTGTTTACATGTCTTCGATTATAGACTTTTGTGCTTCAATGCTATGTCTTGTATAAGGTAGCATAACTTTTAGGATCACCATGCGAATAGCTCGATCTTAAAACATTAGAAAAAGTCTCACAACTAGGTAAAAATCGGATCCCGTTCTAGTTGTAGGTCGAAACTAAGTTAGGTCTTGAACATGCTAAATACTTGTTTCTTACTTTCTTGCATGCAAATCTTTGTGTTAAATTGTGTTTTGTGCTATGTGATGCGTGAGAGATGATGATCAAACTTGTATATAGTAGCCTAGGATTTATTTTCTGTTTTTAATACCGTGTCTAGCATTAGAAGGCAAAAGCTGCCGAACCATCATATTCCCCCATTGTGACGTTTTCTTGTATATATGTGAATATGTTTGTGTCTAACAATTTCATATCTCATGTACCCTTAATCCCCGGCCTAGAACGATCCCTACTTGCTTATACTACTAACGATCATTTGTAGGGTTTATTATTTGTGTGAGCCTCGCGGCTCACATCAGCCACCCCTTCTCCGCCCATTCCGTGTACGCATCTGAGATGCCCGATTCCCTGGCCTTCTCCAGGAACTGAAGGAACTGATCGCTCTCATGGTATTTGAGAACAACCCGCTCGTAGAGTTCCGGGTCCTCTTTCCCGGCTGCAGCGGCAGAGGCGGCGCGCACAGTGGCAGCTCCCACCTGGAGCTCGTCCACCTTGGCCTCCAGTTCGGCCCTCTCCTCCTCAGCCAGCTCCTTCTCCTTCTCCAGGCTCCGGACCTGCTCCTCCAGCTTGGCCACCTGCTTCTTGGCCCTCTCCTCCAATCTGGCCTTCTCCCGCTCCAGCCGGGACTTCTCTGCTTCCAACCACTCTCGGGCTTCTGTCAGCTCGGCCACCTGCCTCTTCAGCTCCTCGCTCGGATCCGGCTGGTACAGGTTGTACAGCAACTGCATAACCACAGAGAGCCAATTAAGCAAGCAACAAGGGAAATGAGTTACGAGCGGTGCAATGGCACCAGGCAATTCTTACCTGCAGGACCGACTCCTTGAACTTTTGGCCCTTCCCGCCCGCCAAGGCTCCGGTGACCCCAGGTCTATCCAGACCAAGGCCGGCCAAGTCTACCGCCAGTTGTCGGGCAAGTGCACTCTCCGGGCATAGGCGTCGTCTTCAACATCCATGGCCCTCGGTTCGGGATGAACCGTAAGCCGACCGGACTCCTCGTCCACCGAGGTCCGCGAAACGGCCTCGCCTTTCTCCTGCAGCCTCGCGAGAAGGTCTTCACCATCCATGGATAGGGTGGTGTCGGGTTTCATGACCGCCCGGGAAGATGCACCTGCAGGACGAGCAAAGGTTAGTATTCAAAAGTTAGCAAAAGTGTCACCGCTAGGACTTGCTACGCACCGGGATCTCGCCCGAGACAGCAATACTCCAACACTTCCCGCCGCATGAAGTTGTAAGAGCTCCGTTCGAGATCGTCCCAACATCCGAGTATGGTCGTGATCCTCTCCTGCTTCAACTCGGATAGCTCGAACGATTGATCCCCAGGGGGCTGGAAGGCACCAGGAACCCGGTACATCTTCCTCCTCTTCTGCCACTTCCCGCCCGCCATCACCACCTTCTTCCTCCAGCTGTTATCCACCCAAGAAGGCACATTGGTGATGATAGGTTGAAAGCACCGGGCGCTGAAGGACAGACAACCCCGGGACCCTCGCTTCTTCGAGTATGATAACCTGTACAGTGCCCAGAATTCGTTTACCGTTGGCATACTCATCCCGGACAACTCGTACAGGCAGCCGAGGCTCAGCAGTCGCCTCCACTGGAGCCTTGGAAGCTGCGCGGGAGACACTTGCAGTGCACTGAGCATGTACTGCACGAAGTCTGGCAGCGGGAGCGAAAACCCGTGGCGAAACTGGTCTAGATGCACGGCAACCCAACCTGCCTCCGGGTTATAGGCTGACTCTCCGGGATTCAGTGGCCATAGCGCCACCTCATCCGGGATACTCCACGTCTCCTGGAACGCAGCAATCTCTCCAGGGTTCATGCTACCCTCCGGCTCATCACACACCACGGCACCTTTCCCTCTCCCGATGGTGTAGCTCACGAGCGGAGCACCAGCAAGGCGCACCCCGTGCGGTATTTCCTCAGATCCTGAGGACCCGAAAGACGAAGCCCTGCTCCGGGAGCGGTCAGCGGCTTCAGACACCGGGGATTCCGAACCGAGCCAGTCCTCCAGTCTCTCCTCATCGTCCACGACGGGACGCCTGACGGCCGATTCGGAAGCCCCATCAGAACTTGCAGAAGACATTTTTAACCTAAGGGGAAGAAAAACAAAACCCTAGCGCTGGTCAGCAACAGGCTAGAACAGCGCCCTTTGCGGCCCCTCCCCAAGCTTACCGCAGACGCTCCATTTAAAACAACTCAGTCGGCGACAGAGATCCCCTCCCCCCGCCGCAAGAACACCGAAAAGAAAAACAAGAACAACACTAGGCAAAGAAAGCAAGAACTTACCGATTAGTATGCTCAACTGAGGAAAGTCCGCCCTGCGAAAGCAGCGAGCAATGGTAGGAAAAGAGTAAAATAGCACTTGAGGCAACGGATGTCGCGGGGCACCTCCACAGAGCTTTCGCCGGATTTCTCTCTTTCTCTTAGTCTCTCTGAGCAAGGAGCAAAACAGAACTTAAGAAGGCAGAGGAGGCCTTTTTATAGAGAGGTCCGGTGCCCTAGGCGCTTGTAATCCCCCCAAAACACGCAATCAGAGCAACTCAAACGCCCGCGAATCCAGACCCTCCATCTCAGACCGCTCCCTACCAGCACGTGTCCCAGCATTAGTAAACTTCCCACGCCATCATAGCTGATGGGACTGATGGACCTCCTCCTTAAATGCATGTCAGCCACTTGTCCCGCCTGCTCGCGACAGGTAAGAGAGTTAGGAGCGGGAACTGAGGCGTCAGGCCCCCCCCCCCCCCCCCCCCCACTTCCCCAGGCTCCACGGCTGCATGGCATCTTCACTACAAGCCACCGGTTATGATCTTTTCAACCGGCTCGAAGACCTCTCACCAGTTATGATCTTTTCAACCGGCTCGAAGACCTCTCACCGGTTATGATCTTTCAACCGGCTCGAGAGCATTGTTCCGGGTATGAGCCATCCATCCGGTACCATGGCAGTTCACGGTTAGGTATCATTCAACCGGCTGCATGGCATCTCACCGGTTAGGTAACATTCAACCGACTTCAGACCATCTCACCGGTTATGATCATCCAACCGGCTCGTGAGCATTTTTCCGGGTACGAGATCCACCCGGCCCCATGGCATCTCACTGGGGGACTCGTCTCGATATGGCAGAACGCCCGGTCAAGATCCACCCGGCTCCATGGCATGACCCCGGTCATGAGAACATTAGACCGGCATGGGCTTTATACACCCGGGTGAGTTTACATCTAACACATGTACTCTTGTCCAGCAGGATAAAAACCCTGCATCGCACTGAACTGCGATCAATGTGGGGCTCCACGGCGAGACTTGTCACCTCAACGCCACCCCATTACCTCAACGCTTATTCCAACACAAGCTGAGAAGAACTAGCAAGTGTTGACCGGTGCCTCAGCAGACCGCAACACCGGGGCCACCTCCCCGCAGCCTAGCAATATGGACTCGTCTCGATATGTCAGAACGCCCGGTCGAGGTCCCATACTCTCCGACTCGTCTCGATATGGCAGAACGCCCGGTCGAGGTCTAGTGCACAAGTTCACTTGGGGGACTCGTCTCGATATGGCAGAACGCCCGGTCGAGATCCCATGCTCTCCGGCTCGCTCTAATATGGCAGAACGCGGGGTCCAGGTTCCATGCACAAATCTATTGCATGGCGGATTTCAACGCCCCATTATCATTCCATGCACACATCTATTACATGGCGGATTTCAACGCCCCATAATCATTCCATGCACACATCTATTGCATGGCGGATTTCAACGCCCCACTATCATCTCATGCACTCTCCGGGTTTCACCCCGCTCCATGCTCATAGCACTACAACACTTGAGCACAGTACTGCTTATATTGCAAACATACTCATAAACTGTTGCACATCATCGGTAACAGGTACTCACCCCAGTCACGCCCAATCTTCAACGTGGACTTGGGGGACTGGGCACCGTTGGGTTGGTAACCCTGCGGGTCTGCGGGACAAGGGCAAGACAGTTTAAGTCCCCATTCAAGATTGCACTTGACCGGGAACTTGGGGGACTTGTTGACAGTAGCCACAGAGGGGCTACAGCAGGCCCACAGACCCGCAGCTAGTGTACCAGGGGCCGGCCCGAGGCCCGGGACCGGATCACCAGCACCCGGCCTCGGGGTCCAGCAGTCTATCCTGCTACCAGGGGCCCGGGGACCGGGGGCGCCTGCCTGCCAAAGAGGTCACCAAAGCTGCCCTTTGGTATGCAAACAGAAGGAAACCAGTCCCACATCGAAGAGTAAGATCAGACCTCACTCCTGGCCACCTATATAAGGGCCTCAACTACCCTCATTAATAGGTAACTGATCCTTCCTACCACTTATATACGTGCTTAAGTTATATCTATTCCAATTATACTAACTTAGGCATCGGAGAGGAGAAGACCGGCCCGCCCGGTATTCCCCTTAGTAAGCAGGTTTACAGGAGATCATACGAGGATTCATCTGTCTCTACCAGGCCCCAGGGTATGTGCAGAAACAATAGTGATCATGTCGCCTTCAGATATCTTATGACAAAGAAGGATGTAAAGCCGAGACTCATTCGATGGATTCTCCTACTTCAAGAGTTCGACATTTAGATCAAAGACAAGAAAAGAAGTGAGAATGTTGTAGCCGATCACTTGAGCCGAATTGTGAAAGAAGAAGATGAGCTACAACTACTTGAGAGTTTCCCGGATGAGCAACTCTTTCGGATCAATGCAAAACAAGAACCTTGGTATGCCGACATTGCCAATTACTTAGCAATTCGGCACTTCCCAAAGGACATGCCGAGCCACCTCGGTACTACTTGTGGGATGAGCCATACCTATGGAAACAATGCAGCGACCAAGTCATACGAAGATATGTTCCGGAAGAAGAGCGTAGGTCCATCATCACCTTTTGTCATAACGAAGCATGTGGAGGACACTTTGGACCAAAGAAGACGGCATTAAAGGTACTTAATTGTGGTTTCTATTGGCCTACGCCCTTCAAGGATGCACACACAACGTGCATGACATGTGACTGGTACCAAAGGACAGTCAACATAGGAGCAAGGGATCAAATGCCACTCACACCTATCAGTGAGGTAGAAATCTTTGACTTATGGGGAATTGACTTCATTGGACCGTTTTCATCAAGCAAAGGCTTCCTCTACATCTTGCTCGCGGTTGATTATGTGTCTAAATGGGTTGAAGCAAAGGCCACACACACCAATGATTCCAAAGTGGTTGCCGAATCTCACGCTTTGGAGTTCCTAGAGTTTTGATAAGTGATGGAGGTTCCCACTTTTGCAACCGCACCATAGAAGCCTTGTTGAAAAAGTATGGAGTCACACACAAGGTGTCTATGCCTTATCATCCCCAAACTAGTGGCATGGCCAAAGTAAGCAATCGAGAGATCAAGCAAATATTAGAGAAAACCGTTGGACCTTCAAGGAAGGATTGGAGTGATCGACTCGATAATGCATTATGGGCATATAGGACTGCATACAAGACACCGATAGGTATGTCATGTAAGGACCCGTCCCAGAATTTCCCTCGGAAAATCCGAAACAGGTCTGATTAATAGCTCGAAAACCAACTAAAACTTTATTTGCTCCCATACCGCAACCGCCCACCCACTGGGAACAAAACGGGGTCACGCTTCTCAATGATTTTCATAATAAAATATCCAGCCCCGCTGGTTCGGGAATTTATAGAATAATTAGAATTCTCCCAACATAAAAATATTCTCGAAATCACATAACCAAATATCAAAATGTATCTCATCACATAACAAAATATCGTAATGTATCTCATCATATCAGATACATCAGGGGAAAGTCAGCACCACCAAATAACAGTAAGCCTCCCAGGCTCGGGTCGGAACCTCCCAGGTAGGGGTCACCATTTGGCCCATGAGCCCAAAAAGCCCGCGGGCGGCCCGAAGCCCATTGGGCCCGAGCCCGGCCCGGCCCGAATATAGGCCCGAAAAAGCCCGGCCCGATGGGCATAGGGCCGGGCTTGGGCCGAGGTCTTGAAGCCCATAGGCCCGAAAAAGCCCGATTAGTCAAAAGCCCGCTAAAGCCCGTTGGGCCGGCCCGAAGAGCCCGGCCCGGAAAGCCCATGAAACATTTAATATATATGACCCAATTAGCTAATAGTTAACAGTTAGGAAGAGATTTGCTTTGCAAAAAAAGTTAGGCATAGTCAATAGTCAGTAGTTTTTCTACAATCGATCTACCTACAGCCTGCCTATTAAACTAGATGACTATTAGTCTATTACTGATCACAACAACTGTAATAAGCTACTATATTACCGTTTACAAGGTGAACTTACAGTACATGCTTATATCTGCTGTGTAAAAAAAAACCAACGTTAGGATCTTAAGTTCTCAACATATATAAAGCTCGTTCACCACTTCACCTCGTTCACTTTGCCTCCAACAGCCCAATACCTATATAGCATATCCATGGACTTCGATTAGCTCTCTCTCTCTCTCACTTCTTCAACAGATCCTACTCTATTATATCACATACCCATCCTACTTCCGCTGTTTTGGTCCGAATTTCACTTCTGAGGGAAAATTGAGGAAGCGGTGAAACCCTAAATTCAATCAATCGGTTTGATTGCAATATGAAAGGTATTACAGTGGGTTTTCGATTATGATATTGCAAATTGTTTTAAAAGTATATTCGATTACTGCGTTTTCAGTTATGATTGCAAATTGTTTAAAAGAATTGATTCACGATGATTGGTTTGAAATTGAAGTATCTCACTATTTTTTTTTTTTTTTTGTATATACTTTCCTCCTCTTGAACATTCCAGGATTTCCAGGAGTGAGCTGATGGTGATTCAAATGCCTTTGGGGTTCTGCTAGTTTGCTATCACTGTATCTTCCTCACTAGATAGTGGTGCTCCACTTCAAGTAATTCTAACCCTTGTACTTTCAATTGTTAGATCTTTACTGATATATAGATATATCTGTGAAATGGATAGAAGTAGTGATGAACATGAGGGCACATCCTCTATTCCTCCAACTGCTATTAATGGTAGAGAAACCAGTAGTGTTTGGGACATTTTTAGTAAGATTGAAGAAATTGTTAACGGGAAAACAGTTCTTAAAGCTAAATGTAGTATTTGTGATAGAAAACTGTCTCGTGGTCTAACTGGTGGTACTACTCATTTGAGAAGGCATATTGATAGACATGCTTCAGCAGCTGCTGAAAATCAGGATGTTAGAGTCCAGCTTCAATTAGGGACTGATTCTCTAGGAAATATAAAAAACTTTGTTTATGATAAAGCTCTTGCTAGAAAAGAAGTTGTGGATTTTGTCGTAAGAGCTGAATTGCCTTTTACACATGTTGAAAGACATGATTTCAAAGGCATGATTCAAAGAGCATTTTGTCCTAAATATGCTGGAATGTCTGCCACTACATGTAAAAGAGATGTGATGAAATCTTTTAGTAAATTAAAAGATGAGTTATTTTCTTATTTTGAGAAGTATGAAGGGAAAATATGTTTGACATCTGATTTGTGGTCGTCACGTCAAAAATTGAGCTATATTGTACTCACTGCGCATTTTATTGATAAGAATTGGTCTTTAAACAAGAGAATTATTAGTTTTAAAATGCTCGAGTATCCTCACACAGGAGAGATTCTTGCAAATCATATTAGTGAAGAGTTAACATCGTGGCGTATTCAAAATAAGATATTTTCTATGTCATTAGACAATGCTTCAAATAATGACGTGGTTATACAATTACTTCCAGAGTTTCTTATGATGGAGTCGGTACCTAAAAAGTTGTTTCATGTGCGTTGTTGTGCTCATATCTTAAACTTGATAGTACAAGATGGTTTAGAAATTCTGTCTCCATCTATCATAAAAATAACAACTATTGTACGTAACATGAATTCCTCTAATAAGAGATTTGAAATGTGGGTGCATTGTTGTACTGATTTAGGTTTTGCAAAAAGAAGTATAGACAATGATGTTCCTCATAGATGGAATTCCACATGTGAACTTCTACAAGTAGCTCTGAAATATAAAGGTCCTTTACATACCTATGTGCAAAAAGTAAATCAATCTCGTACTTGTAAGTTAGCTGTTCCTAGTGAACAAGATTGGTTAGTAGCTGAGTTAGTGTGTGGCTTGCTGGAAGTTTTTAAGTCTGCGACTAAAATATGTTGTGGTGTTTACTATCCTACATCTAGTCGAGTAATTAATTGTTTGTTTGACATTCATCAAACTTTTGTTGCGTACTCTCATCTCCTAGTTTTTAAAGATGCTTTAAATGCAATGAAAACCAAATTTGACAAATATTGGTCCAAGTTTCCAATGATTTTTTGTTGTGCTACTGTTATGGATCCTAGATTCAAGTTGTTTGCTATTAAAGAATGGTTGAAGTGTATGGGTAGAGAGCAATCAGAAATTGATGATATCATACACTCTGTAAAGGCCATGTTGCAAGAGTATTATGATCTCTATAAAAGAAATGTAGCTCCTACTGTTCCAATTAGTAATCCAACTTTTAGTCCTTTGAGTATATCATCTGCATCAGTAACCATTCCTAGAGTTCAAAGTTTTTCTATGCAAAGTTTAAAAAAGGCCAGAATGTCTAGTACTTCTTCTTCCACCAACAATTCTGATTTACAAGTATATCTTGATTTAGCAACAATAGAGGTGGATGATGATAATCAATTTAGTCTTCTAGGATGGTGGAAGGCTAACCAAACATTATACCCTGTTCTTTCTCTAATGGCTCGAGACTTTCTTAGTGTACCAGCTTCAACGGTTTCATCAGAGGCTGCTTTTAGTGCTGGAGGTCGAGTCATTTCTGAGAAGAGAGCTTGCTTAAGTCCAAACACCATAGAGGCATTGATTTGTTCAAAGGATTGGAGCTTAGCAAAATCAAGGAAGCAAGATGGAATACTAGAAGAGGAGTTTGCTGAAGACCTAATGAACATGAGGACTTCAAGGCCAGAATGGATGATACCACCAGAAGGTGGAAATGAAGTTGATAGTGAAGGAGAGTGTGAGATTCAACATAGTTGGGATGTGCACGTTCTATAGTGATGCAGACCCTCACCTCTCTTTTGAGTTTAGGAGTGAGTAATCATACACTGATTTGTTGTTTTTTGTAAAGATTAGCTCCTATTTTGCTTCTTTTGTTTAATGAATATCATGTCTGCAGACTGCAGTTATGACCAGCCATGGAGCTGTGACTTATCTTTCATATTCTTGTGTATCTATTATATGTTTCTAATAGCTCTTGGCAGTGATGATTGTAACAGTTTGGAACTTCATCTTCTTAATATCTCTTTATTTGGTAATGTATTTTGGCTTTGCAGGGCTTACTGATTCAAGTGGCTAATGTAGTACAGTGGCAGAACCGCAGTCAGTTGTATGCTTGTGTATTTTGAATGAACTAAAAAATTGTGTTTTCTCAAGTTTTAGTTATTAAATATAAAAGGCCCAGTTGGCCCTGCCCTATGGGCTTAGCCCAGCCCGGCCCGGAAAGCCCGATAAAGCCCGGCCCGTGGGCAGCCCATGGACTGTAAATTTAAGGATAAGCCCGGCCCGGCCCGGCCCGGATTTTGGAGGAATAGTGTTTAGGCCCGGCCCGGCCCATTGCCGAGGCCTACTCCCAGGGCTACTATACCAGCGTGGACAATAAGACGACCTAAGCCTCTCTCAGGCTAAAGGTCGGAACCTCCCAAGGCTGCTGAAACAATGTCCCACGCTACCGCTAGCTAGCACAAGACGACCCAGCCCTCCAGGCTAAGGGTCGGAACCTCCCAGGGCTGCTTGTAGCGTCCCACACTACTGCTAGCTAGCTCAAGACGACTCGGCCTCTCATAATACAATCTCAGGCTTACTAAGGATCGGAACCTCACAGGGTTACTTGTACCGTCTCACGCTACTGCTAGCTAGCTCAAGACGACCCAGATGTAACAGTGAGCCTCCCAGGCTATGGGTCGGAACCTCTCAGGGCTGCTAGTAGCGTCCCACGCTACTGCTAGCTAGCATCAGACGATCCTGATGTGGTGAATAAATATCCATACTCACATTTCCCCCAATATATCCAAATAGACAATTATCGTAAAACTATACGAATTATTGGGCCCGATAATTTATATAGTTTTACGATAATTTTTCCTTTCATGAGTAATCATATAATAAACGTAAACTTCATTTTAAATTACTTGTATATAACACCTCATAAGGAAAGATATCTCCGGTGACCAAATAATAAGTATCACGTAAATCATATGCATATAAAAATAAATATACTAAATTAAACTCGTATTTAATTCTAATACCGTAAGGTTACTCACCTTAATTTACCAGAAGTGGTAAACATCCATTTAGAGTCGATTCGGATCGCTGCAGGATCGCGTCGGATCGAATCGCCACAGTTTCGGAATCAGGTCAACGTCTGGTCAACGGTCAACATCTGGTCACGGTCAACGGTCAACGCGGGTCCGTCAACGAGGGCCGGATCGGGTCGAACCGGGCCGGATCGGGTCGAACCGGGTCGGGTCGGGTCAGATCTGGGTCGAATGGTGGAATCGGGTCGGGAAGAACACGATTTTGATCCGTGCTCGAGAGCTCGATTCGGCGGAAACCACTAGCACAGAGAGGACTGCAAGAAGAAACCGAGCCGATCGATGGGTGGCGCACGGTCCTGCGATGCCTGGAGCGCCATCGCGCACGGTGGCCGGACTTCCCGAGCTTGCTGGGCCGTGCACGGTTGCTCCCCCGGGCCGATCGTCACCTGGAAATGAAGAGGAGGCCGAGACGCGTCGCTTGCTGGGTGGCGCGCAAGCTGGGGTGGCCGGACGGCGGAGTTCGGGCGGAGGAACAGTAACCCGTCGGGAGAGAGAGAGTTGAACAGTAACTTTGAACAGTAAATAGTAAATTTCCAAAAATGGAAACTTCTCCCCCCTTTCCCGAAAAATTCTCCTTTTTTATAGTAATCTTTCCGAAACAGTAAATAACTTCTACAGGTTATAACTTCTTCATATGACGTCCGTTTCACACTGTCTACGAACTCGTATCGTCGCGCTCTACAATTTTCGTGAAAGAAACTTTTAAAAAAAAAAATACAACTAAAATATTTTTCGAATTTAATCTTCGAACATACTTCCGACATCGCGAGACAACTAAAATAAAAGCGTACGAAGTTCCAATACTCGTAATTCATGCTTATAGTAATTACGAGAAAATTTATATAATTAACACAAATAAAATCGGGTTCGGGATGTGACAATTCCTCCCCCCTTATAAAATTTCGTCCTCGAAATTTCCACATCTTATCCGAACATCAATCATCCTACGTAAGGTTTAAGAATGCATTCATGTGCTTTAAACAAATCATTAAATTCATACCCTGCATCATTCATTCCCTCAATGACATTCATTTCATCTCATTTTCCATGGTAATATAGATATATATACTTGTATCTTGTACTCATTTTCCATGGTAATATAGGGGAGGTTATTGTGATGACCCGGCCTTAGGGTGGATTGTGTGGACCCAGACTTGACCTGGCTAGGAAGCTAGCAGGTAGGTAGGTCACAAATCCCACATCGCCCGAGGGAGTGTGGATGTGATGCTTATATGTGCAGGGTTAACACAATATGATGAGACGCGGTTTAGGGGCGCAGTGGCTTCGGAGGGGATAGGAACTCTGAAGTTAAGCTTGCTCGTCCCGTAGCAATCCCAAGATGGGTGACCTACAGGGAAGTTGCTTGTGAGCTCCCATAAACAAAACTGTGAGGGGTGATTCCCAAAGCGGACAATATCTCAAAGTGTGTCAGACTGTTACATGTCACCTTTTCGGTTAACTTATGGCAAAGCATGTCACTTACCGGTGGAGCTAGAGCACAAAGCATGGTGGACCGTTAAAGCCTTCAACATGGATATAGATTCGGCCGGCCTTCATAGGAAGCTTCAACTCAACAAACTTGAAGAAATACGTAATGAAGCTTATGAGGCCGCATGGATTTACAAGGAAAAGACACGAGCCTACCATGACAAGATTATTCTAGGGAAGAAGTTCGAGGTTGGATAAAAAGTTCTCTTATTCAATACAAGACTTCGACTTTTTCCCGGTAAGTTACGCTCTCGATGGGTTGGCCCTTTCATTGTTACTCTCAAGTGTTTTCTCATGGAGCCATCGAAATTCTAAATCCAATCACGAGTAAGGTATTCAAAGTCAATGGACATCGACTCAAACCTTACTATGATTCATTTAAAGAATATAACATCGAGGTGACTCAAGTAGTAGATGCACTCAAAGCACCAAATGCCGAAGAACCGGCTGCAGCCCCTACCGCAACCAACGCTGGTGTGCAGGAAGTCCCTGCTGATAGGCTGCAATGCCATGATGACAAGATTGCAGCCTCTTCCGATGTTGCAGAAATGCCGAGCGCGCATGCTGCCGAAGCTGCACACATGCAGCAACCTATGCCATGCACTGTCGAAGCATGCTATCGAGAGACAAGCATGCCGTCGAGGGACAGCGCTGCAGCTGCCGAGCCAAAAGCCAGCGTATCCCCGTGTCCTGCCGAGCCTTGTCCGGCCGTATCCCAGCCAACATTCAACACATATCTAACTACAATCAACGTATCTGATACCATTTCGGATACACCTGTCCTTCAAATTCTAGTATCTGATATAGATACGGATACGAATACGGTATCTGATACGGATACGGTCACAGTGTGTGACACACTGCAGCACAGCTCGCCTGCTGCCGAGCATCCTTATGCCAACACTTACGCGCAGCATGCACACCATGACACTTCTTCTTCCGATGCTGCCCATATGTTGCCAGACACACTTGTGCAGCCTGATGCTATGCCTATCGCACACCCTGCCAATGTCACGCCTGCTGCCGCGCAGCCTACAACCTTGCAGCTTGCCGCGTTCGAGCACCCTGATACCCACACTGCCGAGCAGCCTATGCGCGCTATTGTGCAGCATGCGCATGCTGCCAAGAAGGTTGCCGAGCCCGCGCGTGAAGACACCCACTCTGCCGATAGCAATGACTATGCTGCCGAGTCGGATGAAATTTTCCAAAGGCACCTTTGTGCCATCCTTGCCGCCGAATTGAGTTATTTCAGCATCGGATGAACACATGATGATGTGTCTAGGCTAAAGGACTATAAACACTTAAGCGCTACATGGGAGGCAACCCATATCGACTATGAAAAACGAAGGAACCATCAACAAGTGTTTGAATTCTCTAACCCTTCTCTTTTTCATTAGTTTGTGATGATATGTTGAAACGTGATTAGACATTGCATGCTTAGGGGTTACTTGCTTAGTTTCTATGCTTACATTGAGGACAATGTAATTTTCTAAGTGTGGGGTGGGTTTTCATGTTTTGTTTATGTTTTCTAGATAGATAAATGTGCAACCCACGTTTTAGTGTAGTTTTATTTACTTAGAGTCATAAAATTCAGAAAATTGTTCTACAAAAATAGAGAGTTTGTTGTGAGTCTTAGGATGCCCCTAAATTGTCAATGGTGTTTTTCTCCTCTTTGCATACATAGATGATAGTTGTGCATATTTTAAAAATTTTAAGTTTCATGGATAATGTGCATTGGTAGGAGCTTGTAGGACTTGCTGATTAATAAAGCATGCATGTTTTAGCTAGTTTTGTTTCCATAATAACCTATGTGAGCTTTAGAGCCAAATGGCTTTCTTCATGAGTGTTAAAATTGAAAACTTTTGAGCATGCTTAGTATATGAACCTCATTATTCTTTGCTTATTCAACGATTATGTGCCATAGGTTTTTAATGAACTCTATAATGCTAGAACTTACTCTTGTGATTTTCAAAACGTTTTTATCATAAAATACCTTGATTTTGAAAAGGATTGAAAAGATCTTCTAGGTTTACCACCATAACCAAATAAAACATGAGCCCTATTTGTGCCCGTCGTGGAACACCTTAGGTAGCCAACGTTTAACCTTTTCTTTCATCACCCTTAAACACTTTCCTTGAGCTTAGAATAGTCTTTACCTTGTCTAAAAGTTTTGGCAAAGCAAGATTTTTGAAGGAGTTTTCGCGTGAAGTGATGAAGAAGAACAAGTGTGGGGTAGACTTAGCCAAAATTATGTGTAAAAATTTGTACGATGTCGTGCCTATGAGAAAAAGAAAAGAAAAAGATTGAAACGGACAGAAAAATAAAGAAAAAGAATCAAGTCCGATAATAGAAGAAAAAACAAAGGCATGGTTTCAAAAAGAAAATTGCTAAGTCTAGTCTTGAAAAAAGTGTTGTGAATTTGGAGTTTTGTATGAATGTGAAGGTCTAACATTGTTATATTGTGATCTTTGTTCGTATTCACAATGTTTTGGGGAAGAAAACAATGAAGGAAGGGTCCAACAAAGAAGAAATCCTGCCCTTGGCGAGAAGACATAAGGAGAGTCGAGCTTTGCTATGTTAATAGAGACGTTTTCTAACCTCCTTATCCAAATTTCAAATACCTCTTAGCCGAGCCCCATTACATTCCCTTTATTGATCTTTTCATGATTCTTAAGATAGGTTAAATTTGATTTGTGGAGTCTTTCTCAAGAGTAAGCATATAGTTTTGGTTCATTGGTGCACATAGTTGTTACATGAGGTTTTTCCATAAAATTTCACAAAGAGTTTCAATATGCAAGTAATTTTCTTGTTCATTATCTTTCTCTTACATATACTTATGTGTGAATAGCCATGTTTCGAGTGAAAAGAAGAGAGTATGCCAAGTGAGGAAGATTCGGATTAGCTATCATGTTTACATGCTTATGTGTTGTTCTTACATGTTCATATTGATGTTACATGTTCATGAAACTTAGAATTTTCATGCTTAGCATTCTCATGCATCAACTTGAAAGCTATGTGTTCATACGAGCCTAAGACAAATCATTAGGAGCAATAGTATGTTTAGAGTATTAGTTGTATTTAGTTTTGCTAAGAGACTAGCAAAAGATAAGTGTGGGGTAGTTGATAGGAGCATAAAATGCGACATTTTTAATATGTTTTACCCTATATTTGTACTATGCTTAACCCTTAATATCGTTAGATTGAGTCATAATATAGAGTTATGAGATTTTGGTAGAGTTACAAAGAAATCGTGCTAAGTATAGGAAAATGCACAAATTTGTCAAGTAGCCGATTTATGGAGATGTAGAGATGTTTCGTTGAATCTGTAAAGCCTAGACTATACTTTTGATGAATTTTACTTCTCTTATATGCAGGAGACACATTGATGATTGAGCAATGGAAAGAGTTTCAATAATCGGAGCAAAAGAAGATGCCAGGAATTGCAAAGGAAAGCTTATCGAAAAATCCAGAAGTTTCAGTAATTTCCTGGGCACATCAACCAACTTCCAGACTTTCTCCAGGACTATTCACAAGGAACCAGAAAGCAAGCCATATCTGCATAGAAATCTCTATGAGTCTAGTTTCTATAGAACTTGGAATCGCAAAAAAACCTTCACTGAGGAGAGAGTTATGCTAGTCACAACACAGAAAGGTCCAGTCTGCCGGAACAGAGGAACCTACTGCCCATTTTTACAACTTTCTGCATCTGTGCACCAAAGTGGTTTCTAAATTCATCGAATGATATTTGCTAAGCTATATGCACCATATGGGAGTCAGACATGCCAAAAAGAAGGAAAGAATAAGGAGAAGAGACATTTCCTAGTTCGGCCAGGAAGAGAAGCATTATTGCCGGTTCTAGGATATGTTTTCCTGGTTGAGCTAGGGAAGCTTGCAACCGATTTCCTGGACTTTGAACCATCAAACAATGATTTCTAAATCCATTAAGGAGTCCATAGCAGCCGGTCCATGAAGAAATCGGATAGAAGATTGAAGAAGAAGAAGAAGACTTGGCTGGCAAGAATCCTATTCTTACTCGGTTTAGGTTTTCTAAAACCTAGTTGTTGCCGGTTTTGCACAGCCTTTCCCCTATAAATAGACCTTCCCGTACAGAAAATCATCTCATCTCAAGCACAAGTACTAGCCAAAAGCTCTACCAAGTGTCTCAAACACCAAGCTGCCAGGAATCGCAAGAGAAATCCGGACTCAAATCCAGTAGGTTCCTGGGCACATCATCCAACCTCCACAATTTCTCTAGGATGGCTCACAAAGAAGAGTGCGAGCCATATATGCACAGAAAGCTACATGAGTCTAGTTTCCATAACATTTAGAATCGCATCAAAAGCTATTTTCTGGAGAGAGTTATGCTGGATTCATTACCGGAAGGTCAGATCAGCAAAGAAGGAAGCATTGTCCCTACCGAGAGGAAGAGAAGAATTCATGTGCCAAAGAGGGATCCTAACACACCAAATGAGAGGTTGCTGGCCTAAATCAAGAATAGGAAAGTCGGCCAAGCAAAGAGGAAAGTGCAAAATAAGGAAAGAAGAAGTTACCTAGTCCTAGCAGGAAAAGGAAGCAAGCTGCCGATTCTAGAAGAAAGAGTTCTTGGCCCAACTAGGGAAGCTCATGGCTGCGTCTGTGGATTATTTATCCATCAAGGAATGATGCTGAGTCCATCAAGAAGTCCACAAGGAATTGCAGCTGTGATCCATGAAAGAAATCGGCAGAAGAGTCCTAGAAGAACAAAGAATGGAAAGAAAATCAAATCCGGCAAGGAAAACTTTTTCCTTGCCGATTTGCATAAGGTTTTCTGCCGTTTCTTGCTACCTCTTCCTCTATATAAAGGCACGACCTCTATATAGAAAAATCATCTCATTTCAAGCACAAGTATTAGCCGAAAGCTCTACCAAGTTTCTCAAGCACCAAGCAAATTAATACAAGCCGAAACCCTATACCACCACCTTCCATAAATCCGAACCATCACCCTATCTTCAACCGAGCATTCCACCACATCTTGCCGAAGCAACACATTTATTTTTTCGATCATGATGCCCAACAGTGCAAGACTGGGCAGTACTTCAAGATACGTGTTACTCACGAGCCAGGCACAATTTGATGTCCGGACCATCAAGCAAAACACAATTAGGCAATAGTGAAAATCAATCTATCCCGAGCACATTGATCATAGTGATGATATACTGCCCACCTGATCCGTTTGCACAAACCAATTTGATTTTCATGCTGCTAGGTCTTGTCTACATGTTCTCATGATTACATGGCATTTTCGTCTTCGTAATTCTTCTGCTTTCAAAAATATGAAATTATTTGATTTGTGGATCGGAATAATTAATCCGTCTTCATTTTCTTTTTCTCGGTCTTCATGTCCACCATGGACAGAACAAATCACCAACATTTGAGTTTCAATCTCACTAGAACAATCAACTGGTTTTCACATTACAACAATTAACCATGTACAAATCATGCAAGTACACTAATTACTCTTCTAACACACAAAGCTGTTGTATGCAGCGGCAACCACCTTTCCGAGGTGGGACAGTATTGTTCTCGAAACATAAAAGCAAATTACAACCAATTCATTGATATCACTAAGTTTTAAATACAAGAGGGAAAACAAATTTCAAGAATTAGCTAGGAACAGGGAGAAAAAAAAATCTACGGAAGCCCCTTAGGTTCCTAAAGGTGCTCTGTCATCTGGCCCAGCTAGCATGATCTGCCACACAATGCCATATATTTTATATTATTGATCTATTTCAAAACAACCATCAACGTGTATACTATAATAACAATAAACATGCTCTAACCCAAAAGTTTAACTTACATTACAGTCGAAAGCAAATCTCCTCGCAAGCATGATGGCCGCATTTCTCTCTCGCTCTGATTCAAATGCCAATACAAAGGAAAGATCTGGCTTGACTTGCCAAAACAATGCCTGAGCTGCAGCATTCCCACCTCCCCTAACTCCACACAGCTGAAGCCAATAACAGATAAACATCGCAGACATTGTTTAATTGCATTGAAATCATTGAAATTTACAAACAACATTGACATTCAGAAAGCATATTTAATATAAAATTGGATAGCATTGACACTGGAACAATACCATACAAAAAGTAAATGTCACTTTATGCACACATGAATAAAAGTGCCTTCAGAAGAAGATTTCACTACTGTTCTAATAAACTGCATTGTTCAACAGCTCAACTGTCCTATTCAACTCAAATGTACAGCTCAACTGATGCAGCACAGCTGATGATGAGATGACATTAGCATTCAAGCTTACTGTACTCATATTTTGATATACTTTTCTTTGTTATGGTAATTTGCTCAACCTTGTTTTGCAGAAATAAACTCTTGTCACAAAAACAACTGTAATCTGTATCAGCTGATTCAATAAAAAAAATATGTTGTTGTCCCCTAACCTCTTTTCTCTTCTAAATTCTTTTCTGAATTTCTTACATTCCCTTTTTACTGCAGCAACAACAACATGCCTAAACCAAAAACATTAAGAAAATTGGCGAAAGAATATAAATGCTAAATATTGCGGTCCCTCAATAAATTTTGTTACACCCATCAATTGTGTTCTTTATTTTTAAGCTAGAAAAATACATAGACTGGATCTATCCATTTTGGTACTTGATTACATAAAGAAAAAACATCTAAGATACCTGCATTGAAGCAGAAAAGTATTCTTTAGCAATAGTCGTCTTTCCCTTGCACAGTTTAATCCTCATCCTTCCCACATGAAATACATGAATAGATTCTGATGTATGATTAACACCATTCATCTGGGTAATTACTACCTGCAAGGTAAGAAACAAATGAGAAGAAGCCAGATATGGTTGAACCTTATTTGTTTGTTAATATTGTTGAACCAGATAAAAGCAAACATTCTCTTGATTTTCACGTAGAGGGCTATCACAACAAGCAAAAACATTATCTATAAGCTAGGCATCATAGAAACTTGGTAGACAAACAGAGTGACTGCAAAACTTTTCATTGAAACCTTTATATTTTGCTTTTATACATTTAAAGTTAACATCCAAAAGAGCATCAGTTATACTTTCTGGCACCTATCCCATTACTGATACATCGAAAGCAAAGAACTGTTTTTGAAGAGACGACAACAGCAGAATTCTTTTCCATACCACACCAAAAGGACCACGAGATAACACTACCATGGTTGTTTGGACAAAAGACCTGAACTACTTGGACATAAACAAATAATTAGAATAAAATAAAATAAATAAATCTCCGTGGTGTATAAATGATAACTCTGAACAAGATGGTTATAAAATATACATTGAACTCGATATCATGTTTCCGCACAAGTGCCTCTACATAACTTCCCAAACCAGCAGCTGCAGATTGCAGATAACAACAAAAGCAATCATTTTAGCATTATTACAGTGACATGTTCAAACAACTGAAAAGAGAAAAAGTAAAGTAGAATGTATGGTTTCGAAATTTTAAATCATGATGAAACCATACCAGGATCAATGGGACCAGCAGTGGTCAGTGTTAGTCTTTGGCCATCAAATACAATAACTGCCTGCAAGAACCGTCCAACATCAAAAGGCTCTGGGGCATATACTGATTTTATTGCTCCTGGCATTGGAAAAGGTTGAATGAGATATTAACAGATATATTATGTGGAAGTTATAGCAAGCTTTTGGTCTATTAAAAGTTCTTGCCTTTTTCATCTAAATATATACAAAACTCTTTGCGGAATTCTGATCAATGTTCAGTGGGATGCTCCAACTTTTAACAAGAGCAATTTATTCACAATAAAATATGCTAAGAAAAGTATGCATAACTGAGACATTAAATAAAATATATCATTTTAAGAGCAGAAATTCCTGAAACAAATACCAATATTGTTTATTATAACTATCAAAAGCACATAGGAAAGACACAGTTACATTAAGGGCGGCAATTTTAGTCCCACCTATTCAACCAATTATATTAAAGTTGAATAGTGCCGACTTCTATATATATATATAAACAATCCAGAACACCTTTGGACACACACACACACATACAGGGCTTCTCTGCTGCGGACGTCCGCACCGTGCGGATTCGTCGCAAACGGCCGACGACGGCGAGGATGCTGCTGGTCGGGCTCCTCTCCTCCCGGCGCTCCTGTCTATGTCGGCCGGAACTCCAGCGCCGGCCCACACCGGCCGGAGTTCCGGCCGACATAGACAGGAGCGCCGGGAGGAGAGGAGCCCGACCAGCAGCATCCTCGCCGTCGTCGGCCGTTTGCGGCGAATCCGCACGGTGCGGACGTCCGCAGCAGAGAAGCCCTGTATGTGTGTGTGTGTGTGTGTGTGTGTGTGTGTGTGCCCAAAGGTGTTCTGGATTGTTTATATATATATATATATATTTTACAGAACATAGATCCAATGATATAATCATGCGACCTTTAGAATTCGTTAAGCCAACATATTGTAGTTTACTTTTACAATCCACATAAGAAACACTAATAAAAAAAATAAATAAATAAACAGCCTAAATAAACATAAGAAATTATTACATATATACCTGATATAAGCTCCTTGTTGGCACCATCACATGATAGACGACACCACTGAATTGAGCAAGTAGAAAGTTCTATTGCATCATCAGACAAAGGCATAATCCTCAAATATGAACCTAAACCTTCAAAGCCATCTAGTTGATATGGTTGAGAACTTTTCTCCAAGCCCCTCTTGCTAATTGCCAGCTGAAAAGTACACAGTGAGGGCATTGGGAACGTACAATAGAATAGAAAAATAATGAAGATCAGATATAATACTTGGCCATCTCCAATTGTCAAGGTCTAAAATAGACCATGGTCTAAATTATTAGAAGCTTAAAAGATACTATTCATCATAATAGTAAGCTCTATAATTTTGCAACTCCAATCGTCCAAGGTCAAAATAATAGATTCTAATATTTTTATCAAGTTTGGATCAATTGATCAATCAAACATCTAAAAGTGGGCCGGCATCTAGAGCGACGTATAGATTTAGCCCTGCATTTGTGTTTTTTGTATTAGACCTAATCCATGATTGGAGATGGATTAAGGTTGACATTTTAACCGTAATAGAAACATAAGGGATTCAAATCGAATGATCTATCATCATATAGATTGATACACATGAATTAGTGGTAGATATCTTATAGGTCATAATTTATGAAATCTATGAAATAAATGATATTACACCAAATATCTGGCATACTACAGAATGAAAAGTGCGTCTACACCCAAAGAAGAGTTCCTCAGTGGCTTAAGACCTGAAGTCAGTCGATATGGTCATACTAATCTGAGCAGATAAGCAGATTCCTTTATACAGTACTACATCTCAAGCAAAAGGTTCCTCACAGCAAGAAGCTGATTTTGTATCTTTTGATTCTACGCATATGGAGTTGTAAGTTAATGATATAAGCAACTATAAGACGTAGAAGATGATGTATACATTGGGAGTGATGAAACGGTTGAAAACCAGAATACTATATAGTAACACGCAGTAGCAAATTGTTGCACATAACCAACAAAAATATCAAATCTACGGTGAGATATGTAGATCCATATGGTTTGTTATATTCTTTTCTTTCTGAACTGTAACCTACTTATTTCATAGGGCGCAGAAATGTTACTACTGCCCAAGTGGATGAGTATAGTTTAAAAAAATATAATTAATGAAAACAAGCCCAGGAACAGCAGAGTAGCAAGAAAATGCAGATATAACAAAAAAAAAAAGAGAAAGATGCAAAGCTAAAGCTGAAGTTTAACCGGTACTAATGAATGGATTTGAACCGCCCAAAATGTCAACGTTCAATACACGAAGATATTATGAATGCAACAACATAAGTTATCAAAGTAGTGCACATATTAAGAATAGTAAACAAACCTCTCTCTGAAGGAGAAGAGAATTTGCAGACTTTTGTGTGAGTTGTGCTCTCAAAGCTTGAAGCTCATGTTCCATGTCCATGACCTACCATTTGATAATAATTCATGATTATATTCTTTAAGATGAAATAGAATTTAACATAAATATATAAACAGGCTAACAAATAAATGAGCAAACAATTTGAACAAACAAAATTTAAAAAAATTTAAGTTCAGTAGAAAAGATCCAAAAGACAAATAGACTGTAGCAAATTATCAAAAGGTGATAGGGATAACTTGTGAAAAAAATTAGCAAACATATATCCTTTTACCATAATGGACTTTTTTTTTTTGTTACAACTGTTTTTGTCGATTACTACAGAGATTGCCTTTCAACATGGCCCTAAGGAGAGATATGTTAGGTGATTTGGCCCAAATTATTACATTTGAATGACTGAAGAAGCTGTCTTCTATCTTGTTAAACTACTATAATCATCATTTTAAATCTGCTTCTATATATCAATAGTAAACTTTAAGTAATTACTGTATTATTAACAAATTGTAATCACATTAATGCCCTGTAGCTATACATTTGAATTATCAACCACCAAGTCGTCGAGTTCATAAGAGCCTCCAGGTGTAGAACACCCCACAACCGGGTTCAAATCCCGCTGACACTTACTGGAGTTTAGATCAAAATCTATTTCATGGGCCGAGGGAGGAACTGTTTCGACATGACCTCCCAACACGGATTAGCTTCTAGGACTGGAAAGCCTTTGAGGATGGCAAGTGACCTCAATTAAAAACAAAAAAAACAAAAACAAAATAAAAACAAAAAAAGAATACATTTTTCTCAGAACAATGGTTCATTTATTTTTATACCTATAACAGCTTCTATAATAAAAGGAATCCACGGAATACATTTTACTTCCATATGATATAAGAGCAGTCACCCTTCTTCGTCTCTGGGTTTTCTGCCACATAGTATTTGTTTGCTTTTCCAAAAGAAAAAAAAAATAGACATTCTAGCTATGATGCATGGATACGTTGGAAATCCAACTATGCTGTATCGTATCCATACCTGAAACAGATACGTGTTTGGCTACAGCTTGGATACGTATCCAGACCCACTTTGACTTTGGGTACGCGTTTGACCATATGGATTTTGGGCAAATTTTATCATTATTTATCAATTAAAGATAAAACCTAACCTTTTATACTATACAGCCGCTCCTCATCTTTCATCAATATGGTCTGTTCTTCTCTCTTCTTCATTAATACGGTCTCTCCATTGCTAATTCATTGTAATTCCATCATTTTCATATGCAAATTTATGTCGAATAAATTTATAAACTCTAATATTATTTATTTAGAAAAAAATACAAAACGTATCCCATATCCTTTTTTTCTAAAATCAACGTATTCCGTATCCTCGTACCCCGTATCTCGCACCCCATATCCGTACCAGTGCATCATAGCATTCTAGATTCGCCAAATTCTACTCTCAAGATACAACTGTTACTACCTAGACTGGCCTCTGCTACCAATCCAATCCTACTATCGGTAGCCATTGCAACTAGACACCAACCCCACCCCCCCCAACTGTTTCCGAGTGCCGCCAGACCACTTTATCTTAAAACTTTTTCTTAATTTTTTCTCTTCCAATTTTCCATTTTCAAAATTATATAGTTTTGATACTGAATCAAAAACAATATATAGAGCTCAACAATTATAGTTAAGAATGTTGGGGGGCTGCATTCATGGCAGAATTGCCCAATTCATGTTTGATGATCTGTCATTATAGATCTTGATGCTCAATTGAATCTTTGATCTAAGTCATTTTTCCCACTTCATAGAGAAACATGGGTCATTAAAATCTAAGATCCCATTCTTTCTCCTATGCACCTATTGTCTCTTGTCAAGTGGCACTATAAGACACTTAAATTAATTAACCAACTTCTCGCTCTTGAGTTTTTAAAATTGTGAGGATATAAGTGAACGGCTTTAATAAAGAAAAGGAGATGATCCTGAGGTGCAGATATTGAGGTCGCAGCAGAACTTGGATGGGATTTTACGCAGAGTCAGATTCAATCAAAGATGTTATGGGTATGGTGAGCCAACAAAGAGAATAGAGAGGTTTGATGAGCCTTTTCACAGCAATACAGTAAATTTGGATGCACAGCCCAATTGTTGTATAAGCTGTTGTTTAAAAGGTACAGATACTAAATTGAGGTACTCTGGTTGTGGATTATTTGTTGATGCGGCAACTCACTGCCAAGATACCAGGATCAACAAACTCTATAAGTATTAGCTTAAACCCACACAGAACACTTTGATTTAGGAATCAGTTCCAGGTTTCTCACTTTAATCTAGGCTTCTCGCCAATCCCATCACAGGAAAACTCAGAAAATACTCTGAGAATTCTGATTCATCAAAACATGTCTCTGCCATTCAGACTTACACTTATTTATACTAGAGAAAATAACTGACATTAGCTATCGTTAAAGACTGAAGCATAAAGGACCTAATAATGGAAAACTTAAAGCTTCTAATCTGAAACAAAGATCTGAAAAGACAAAGCAGGAATTCGAAGACTTCTAAAATCAGACTCAGCTTTCCCTCCAAGCTACTAATATTAAATCGAGAGCAATTAATCAAACCCTATGGAAAGGGAATGGTCAGGAGCTCTCTATTTCCAGTTCTTTTGCTTATAAACCTTAAAAAATTTGACTGTGATGCCCGCATCACTTGTCCACTTCTACACCTTGTTCAGTCTTATAAAATTGTTATAGGAAAACAGAGGATGATATATGAATACTCATTGGTAGAGTATTCCCTATTAGTTATGCATGCCTACATTCCTCAATATTATGTCATGTGATTGCTTTGGTAAGTAGTGGCAGTGCGGCACACCCAAGGGAGGAACATGTCAAAGAAACGAATTCTGAGTTCAAGGTCATCAAAGGGACCATATCTGTAATAGATGTAATCAAATTGCCCAAAAATAAATAAATAAATAAATTGTAGTAAGATATTGGACCTCTTCACCAATTCCCAAATTGTATTTGGTTTGATGCTCTAATTCTAAGATTAAATATATATATATATATATATATATATATATATGAACCCGAAGGAAAACTGAAGAATCATGTTGCAAGATATAAAATTTCATGAAAGTAACTAATGCTATTTTTGCAAGTCTACAAACGTAAATGAAATCAATATGATTTAAAACTCACCTTGCTTGGTTGATGCAGCATTTTGATTCGCCTAGCCTCTTGAACCTCTTTCATCAGTTCTTCCAAGTCCTAAATTTTCATACAAATTATACTTGTCAAGAAAATAATATGTGGTCTGTGTTCTTGAGTGCTTCCAACAATAAATAAAATTAGAGAACAACAACCATCAGAAATCAGTATTCATCTCTCAAGGTGATAATGAAGCAGTACATATCAAACAAAAAAAAAACAAATACAAGGAAAAAAAACTGGAACACACAAATATCACCACTAACTGCTCTGACATACATGGATATTATAAATGTAGACACGAGCTGCATGTCTGGGTATCTTATCAATAGATTATGCAATAAACAGCAGAATAGAAAGGGTCACCAAATTATACAATCGTGCACAAACCTGCTTCCCGCAAGCCCGAGATTTTCGATCTTGGTCCCGAAGTGCTTCTTCCACTCTTTGAACAGCAGCTTTGGCATTTTCAATTTCAGCACGAGCAAAGGCTCTGTCTTCATCAACAATCTTTTTAGCATCTTCTGAAGCCTACAAAAGTATAGGATAAAAAATACTTGTCCAAGTGATCTGATATAAATCATAAATAAGAATGAAAAGAAGCCCTAATACTTTCTAACAATAACAGAAGGGAGACGAACACAACTAATCCCCATATTATTAAATTGACATGAATGTAATGCATGTATACATTTGAAGAGATAAATCTACATAAACAATTACCATGACTTAAACGTTTGCTCTTTTCCAATAAAAGGTAGATATAGAATGACATCTCAAACTACTTTCTGGTTAAAGCTGAAGAACTAGAAAGATTAAAATGACCATGGACTGAAGCAACAACGTGTACTTCATGTTTAATTCATTCCTTCACGATTTATTTTTTTCGTTTGTCTGATTTCTGTTGACAGAGGACAGGTTACCTCACAAATTGAATCAATGAGAACACTTGGTAGATTATTTCACAACATGGTATGCATAATGAACCTGCATATGTTATTGATAATGAGGACAAAGAGGATGAATCAACTTATGGTTCTCTGTTTTTAAGTTAGGAAATTTGGGTCACTTTCCGAATTCTGCAGCTCCAAGACCAAATATGAGCAAATACAATAACCACTAAACTACTGAATCTGCAAAGAACAACAAACCTGTTGACGAGGTTTGAAGTTTGAACATCATTGACCCACAACCACAAGCAATGGTGCTGGCTGATCCACTAAATGAGAAGAAGATTAAAATTGAAGAATGTTTCGGTTCTTTGAACTCTTAGAATAATCTCTCTCACCACCCAAATTCTCAACATAGAATTTTCAAATACAATCGATCTCTCAAACAACTCTGAAATCTCAGAACTGTCAATCAATCCGGAGATGGATATCTCAAACGGAGGCTCATGATGCACCTCCTTGATGTTTTATTTCAACCTTGTAGCGTCTCAACTGCACCCTCTTGAATGAGTCTCTTTCAACCCAAAAATCGAGAATCTTCAAACCGTCACAACCTCTGGAAAGATGTGTCTCAACCACGGAAAGCCAGACCAAAGCAATATCTCCCTACCTAAAGGTGTGTCTCAATCTTGTTTTGAAATTGATATTTTCCATTACTTGAATTAAACAGGGCTATTCTGCCAACTAACTCCAATTAAACAATAAAATACAACCATAGTCAAAATAAAAATAAAAACATAAAATAAGAGTGGACTCCTCGTCACTGTATGTGTCTTTGGGCTGCAATGAAGGTTTCCTATGAACAAAAAATTTAAAATAAAACACGAAGGAGTATATACAAATACTTTTATTCTCAACACTGGGGTTGAATCAAAAGTTATACCCAAGAGCAGACTCCTTGTTCAGAGTATGGATTGTCGTGCTAGATTACTAAATCTTTCTTTATTATAAAATGCATTAATGAATAAATCAAACAGAATGTCATTCATCAAAGCCAAAAAATTGGACCAAACTAGTACATGACCTAAATCATTTTTAATATATATTTAATCTAGAACAGAAGGTATTTGAAGATAGCCTACATCAAATTACCTGCTTAAGAAAATTTGCTAGTTTCTTCACTTCAGCTTTTTCTTGCATCAACTCCCCTTCTCTCTGAGTCAACTGAACTGCTAAAGCCTCCACCTGCAACAAGCGATCATAATATTGGTAACTAATCGTCTTTTGAAGATAGAATAAGTGCACTGACAATGAACCAAAAACATCAAGAATCAGTCAAAATAAGAAACAAAGTTGGAAAATGATTTGGTATCTGTTATAAGGAAACACATCGAAAAAGGTAAATGAGGAGAGAAACCCAAAGGTACTATAAGGAGACAATGCCAAAGGTATTAATTGAAGAAGTAAATGACAAATTCAAGTTTCTGTTTTGTTGTGATGGTTTTGTACAAACTCCATTTTTTGTTTCTTTTATTATTTTTTTAATTCTGTCGGGATGATAAAAAAGAACCTTAATCAAGAGAGATGGACAAAATTGAAGAAGAAAAAAAAAAGCATACACAAAACATTGAGCATACAAGTCTACCAGTCGACCACGAGAGAGAGAGAGAGAGAGAGAGAGAGAGAGAGAGAGAGAGAGAGAGAATTAGAATTGTACAAGGACCCAGAAAAGAACTCTATTACACCAAGATAAATTTTCTTATCTCTGAGGGAGAAAATCAAAACTACGCCCAGAAACAGACCCTCACATGGTCTCCTGAATGTGTGGTAGTAAGAGAGCAATGGTGATAGGAAGATGTGCACTGTCGTCAGTTTTAGATGATGTGTATGAACTAAATGTTTGGGTTATCCACACTTGAATACAACAGTTATAATCATAAAGGAAGTCTATAAATTAAAAGGTAACAACAGGTCATGTTTTTATCAATAGGAGGCAGTGCATAAATTTAAAAAAAAAACTAGCGATTTAAAAAATAAATGTTGTCCTTTTTTCTGACCTTGAAAATAAAAATAAAAAAGAGAAATGTTAAATAAGTATTAACTTGTAACTTGTGAATCTAAACCTCCACTTTAGGAGATTGATTGACGAGCAAAGAGGGCAAAATTTAGGGGAGTTACATTCATTCTTGGAAAGATTTTCAGTCCCTACTGTAACTGAACACTGATACAATAAATAGATAATTGTAGAATGTAATCAACCTTGTCAACATTTTTTCAAAACTGTTGAATTATTAGTAATATTTTAGCTTTCTATGTATTTCTCATGTAGCTATGGAAAAATGTATTCTATTTTAACCTTTACTGTTCAACTAATTTAACATGACATGTCCTATCAAAAGATTTCCTTCGGAGCACAATATTCTATCTTATTACATGTTTATCAATTAACAATATATGTTCAATTGTTAAATGCTTAATTTGGTTTCCGATTAATAATTAATAGAACGTGTAACAAAAGCTTGACAAGTAGATTGAAGTTATTCAGAGCAATTCTGAGATGAAACAATATATACTAACCATTGAAATAGCTTCTTCCACATCATCCTTGTTTCTGCCCGCCACGCGCCCTTTTAATGATTCAAGAGCATCTCTAAGCTTCTTCAAAAGGACATGCTTTTCCAAAGAAGCTGCCTCTCTAAGTCTGGCCTGCATACATCAATGAATTAGTTTAGAGTTTGCAATCATACTTTATTTAGTTCTTAAGGTTTAAATCTTCCCAGCTAGGGGAGGGGGGAGAGGGGATTGCATTGGCTAAATATGTATACATCTATATATTTATATATATATATATATATATATATATTTCTAGAATTCAAAAATAAGTCTTCCTAGTTATTTAAAATATTACTCCTACAGTGTATTAAATATATTAGCCATTTCACAACGTAGAGTTTTAGCCTATTAGAAAGAGATTGCAAATGCATGTAGCATAAAACTTTCTTTTAGTCCCAAAGCAAGCACACAGAAATGAAAACAGTAATTTCAAGACTTCCCTCGGTTCAGGATGCAAGATTTCAAAACACATTCCAAAGAAGCTGCACAATTTCTTGTCAGAAAATAGATTGACTGAACAGAAATGAACTTAACCTCTTCAGACAACTTAGCAGCAGCAGCCAACCCGTTCTCGAATTTACTGGCCAGGTCCCGAACTGAAAGACGTTTCTGCTGTTCCAACAATTGTGCTGTCTCGCGTGCAACAACTTCCTTCATTGAAAGTACCTTTCTGTCTAGCTTTCCCTCCACAATTTGATTGTTAGGTCCAATTTTGTAATCAGGAAATCGACTCGAGGCAAAAGTTACATCAGCTGAAACTGCCGGAAAGGCATCCCTATGCATTGTGTCCCCAAAATCTCTGCCTACCCTCGTCATTTCTCCTTCCAACTTACTGTAACAGCCACCACAAGCTACATTAAAAAACGACAAACAGAGAATGCACCCATCTTCAAACATTTGAATTGACATTTTTGTCACAAGAAGTAATCTTTGTTTTTTCTCACTCCAACCAGCTTGGTTTAGGTTTTTAATTCCAATTATAATGCAGACTTGTTGCCTCGGCCAACAGAAGAATCAAATATCAGCTGTTCTTAAGAAAAACACACAAAGAGAAACAAAGGAAAACCAAAACATGAGTTACCCAAGGCAGCAGTGAGCTGGAAGAGAGCTTCAGAGCAGTACAAGTGGAACCCTAGCCGTCGTCGAATGCATCTTGGCGAAGGCACTCAAATTGGTCTCACACAACACTCAACTGTACGGAAAAAAAGACAAAGGTGTGCGATTCTCGGATCAGAGCAAACTGCTTTGATCATCCAGAAATCGTAATCTACAGAAATCTACACAAACAGAGAGAGACTGGGCCTGGTTTCGTTGGTTTGGTTGCTTTTTGAAAGCAGAGACAAATCAGACAACAGAGAAAAGGAAACACTGGTTACTCCTTTCTTCCTTTTTGTTTGAGAATGCACTGGTTACTCTAATGTACAGTATTAAGCTTACTTGAAATCAAACACCGTCACTTTGTTGACCAAAAAAAAACATAATTATTAAGTACATAGACTGAAAATAAAAATTTTAAAAATAATAATTAAAGTTAAAAATCGTTGCTATTGTGAAAATAGTTTGTTGTGAATAAAAAATAAAATCGCTACTGTTGTACTGTTTAGCTAGAAGGGCTTTTTGAAGAAAATCAGGTTCCGAATGGACTCAGATCCTCTCCTAACTTGGTCAAGCCTAATTTTTGCCTAACCCACTATATTACCCGTTCGATCTGATCAATGGATAGGATTAGATTTTAATCACTCTATGAGATATCTCGTCTCTTTGAAAGAGTTTATATCATCTCGTTTGTATCTCCCTTGCTCTTTTTTTGTCTGCCAGCTCTCTCATCTCGTCTCTTCATCTTCATCTACTTCTTTCCCGCGCTTTCACGAATTCTTGGCCTTTGGTCAAGAGCTTGTTGATGAATCTTGCGATTAGCAACAGAGGAAGTTAGCTTCAAAGGTATTTACACTTACTTTCTCTTATATCATCACTTTTACATGCTTGAAAAAGAAAACCCCTAAAAAAAGAGATTTGTTATTTTAGGTTCAGGAATTTGATCAATACCCGCAAATTTCAAAGGGAAGAGATTCACAACAAATTTGGATTCTTATCTTCCGTAATCATTCTTGCATATGAATAAAAGAATATGACTTTTGATTTTATTCATTCGATATTTACTCTAGGGCTTTAGAATTTTAGATAGTAAACCAAAAGAATGATGAATTTTATGTTTTCGGAGGGCTGTCAATTTTCTTATTTTCAAGGGAGCTGCTTCTTAAGATCGAGTTGAGATAGATGAATTCCTAGTTGTAGCTACGGAGTCACTACACTCTCGATCATCACTCATCAGTCATGACTAGGCCATTGTTGGAAGTTTCTTGCTTTTGTATTCAAAGTCTGTATGATCATGGTAAGAAGAGGTATGTGATTCTTTGTGAAGATAGAGAGCTAGAAAGTGGATAGTCTAGTAGGTAATGTGTCCTTATCTTCTGAACCAGTGGAGCCTCAGAGAGCCCTCCATGTTGCACTCGTTGTATTCCTATCAGCATTATATGATTTATATCTAGTGCTTAATCTATAAAAAAACAGAGAACTACACTAAACATTAATTCAGTCTTCCTTTACTGGAGAGGGACACAACACAGACTATTTTTATAAACTGTTCGAAGGACAGTGTGATATAATATTACACCTAGTGGTTTTCTAATGTTCAACTTAGAACAGGGTGATTTATAGTCCTATATATATATATGACTGCAAATCAGTTCCGGAAACAATTTTGAACCCAAGTACTTGCTTATTGTAGGCAAAGTTTCTCTACAATGTTCCTTTTTCTGAAGATGAGCGTCAAAATATCAATGTGCCTAGCAGTTAACTATTTTGGTTGATTCTCTTCACAATATTATAAGCTTTCGGATCGCATATGTGTATTACACTATTACTCTGTAGAACTGTATTAGGATATGTGTTCAGTCTCTTTAATTTTTTCTTTTCTTTTTTGTAACACAGGTTTGAGAATGGAAGACTTCGTGGAAGAAATTGACACTACCTTAGAGGAATCAAAACAAGACATGATATGTAAACCTTTTGATATGGAATTTGAATCTAAACAAGTTGCATATGACGCTTATAACGAGTATGGCCGTAGAGAAGGTTTCAGTATTAGAAGAGAAAGCTGTAAAAAGGACAAATCTAAAGTACTTACTTCAAGAGTATTTGTATGCTGTAAAGAAGGGTCGAGACAGAAGGACAAAAGAGATGATCTGACCAAAAATCCAAGGGCACAAACAAGAACTGGATGTGGAGCTCATATGGCCATTCATTTGGTTAGAGATACCGGCAGGTTTTGTGTTTTTCGTTTCTTTGAAGAGCATAATCACCCTCTTGTTAAACAGGACTACGTTCATATGCTACCTTCACAACGAAAAGTCACAGGTTCACAAGGTGCATTTGTAGAGTTGACTAGAGATTCCGGAGTTCTCCCTAAGTCTGCGTTTGCATTAATGAGCAAGGAAGCTGGTGGAAGGGCTTCAGTAGGGTTTACCTTTGATGACCACAGAAATTATATTCGAACTGTTCGACAATCAAAAATGAAATTTGGAGAAGCTGGTTATCTGTTGGAGTATTTTTCTAAGCAAATGCTAGAGAATCCCTCATTTTTCTATGAGATGCAGCTCGACAAAGAGGAACAAATCACCAACATTTTCTGGGCAGATGCTAAGATGATAATGGATTATGCTTTATTTGGAGATGTTGTAAGTTTTGATACAACCTACAAGATTAATGAAGCAAACCGACCATTTGCAATGTTTGTCGGATTAAATCACCACAGGGAGACGATCATATTTGGAGCTGCTTTAATGTATGATGAGACTGCTGCCTCATTTATTTGGTTGTTTAACACGTTTTTGAAGGCAATGTGTGGGAAGCCTCCAAAAACAATTTTCACTGATCAAGATGCGGCAATAGCTAAAGGTGTTTTACATGTGATGCCTGATACATATCACCGACTTTGTGTATGGCATTTGATTCAAAATGCGGTGAGAAACGTAGGTTTCTTATTTAAGAAATCTAATGGCGATGACAAAAAGAATGTCTTCTACACATTTCTTTATCAAATTGAGGAAGAAGATGAGTTCTTACGTGCTTGGAAGTCTATGCTTGATGAGTTCGATGCACATGAGAATCATTGGCTATCTGTGACGTTTGAAATAAGAAAAAAATGGGTGCATGCATATGTCAAGTGGACATGGTCAGCAGGAATGCAGAGTACTCAGCTTAGTGAAAGCTTTAATGCTACTTTGAAGGGTTATTTGAAATCAGACCTCCAATTACCTGAGTTCTTTTCTCAGTTTGAAAGAATGGTTTCTGATAAGAGGTACAAGGAATGGGAAGCAGAATATAACCTACAGTTCCGGATTGTTCACTGCAAAATGGAGATAAAAATTTTGAAGCATGCCCGTGAAGTTTATACCAAGGCAATATTTAAAGAGTTTCAAGCTCAATATGAGGACTCTTCAAACTACTCCATAAAAAAATGTGTTTCAAATGGTGAAAATTATATATTTACTATAGTTAGGGATGGATTCAAAAAGGAGCGGCTAGTAAGAAGAGAAGGAGAAGATGGTGTATCTTGCAACTGTAGAAAGTTTGAAATAGAAGGTGTCTTGTGTAGGCATGCTATCAAAGTCATGATGGAAGGTAGAGAAACTGTGCTCATAAAAGTAATTCCCAAACAATATATCTTGGAGAGGTGGACAAAAAATGCAAGAGTTGATAATGTGGTGGAAGACATGCATGGTCATGAGATTGTAGAGAATCCAAGACTTAAACAATGTTCTCGAAATAGAGTATTGTGTTCTAAACTCATTCGAGTAGCATCAAGAGCATCAGAAAGTGAGAAGGCATATGAGGTAATGGTTGTGGAAGCTGAAAAATTGGCAAAGATGGTAGAAGATGTCTTGCGTTTGGAAATAAATGGTGACAATGACGCGGAAGACCAACATGTGTTGACTGATCGCTCTAATGATATTGATACTACGAAAGCAAAAGGATTCAAAAAGAGAGAAGCTACTCATCCGGGGAAACGCAGATATAAAGGTCGTGCTGAAATTGCATTAAATAAAAGTAAGAGGAGACATGATCACACTACCAGATATGGGAGAATAGCCGACGAAAAAAATTTCGTCGGCTATGCCAATTTTTCGTCGGCTATACCCTCTACCGACGAAATTTTCGTCGGTTATAAGTCGTCGGGAAAACCCCGTCGGTAATACAATGGCCGACGAAAAAATCAAATTCGTCGGCTATAGTAGAGTATGGCCGACGAATTTACCGACGAAAATATTTTTCGTCGGCCAAACCTGGGAGAAATTGCCGACGAATTTCGTCAGGTATTTTCGAGTATGGCCGACGAAATTCAGTAACTATAGCCGACGAAATTCGTCGGCTATTGTGTTTTAACTATAGCCGACGATTTATTAAACTTTCGTCGGCTATTTCCTCGAAATATATTAATATTTTAATAGGCATTAATTAGTTATAGCCGACGAAATACTAGAATTTTCGTCGGCTATACAACTTATAGCCGACGAAAATTGGTAAAATTCGTCGGCTATTCTTAAATTTTAGGGAAAAAAAAATAAATTATGCTTTGGATGGAGGAGGGGAAGGAGGAGGGGAAGGAGGAGGAGGAGGAGGAGGCCGGAGGAGGAGGAGGAGGGGAAGGAGGAGGAGGAGGAGGCCGGAGGAGGAGGGGAAGGAGGAGGAGGCCGGAGGAGGAGGAGGAGGGGAAGGAGGAGGAGGAGGAGGCCGGAGGAGGGGGGGGAAGGAGGAGAGAAAAAAGGCGGGAGGAAGCGATTTAAAAGATTTAGAAGGAGAATAGCCGACGAAAATAAAAAATTTCGTCAGCTATACTTAGAGAATAGCCGACGATTTAAAAGATTTCGTCGGCTATACTTTGGAAGATCAACAGCCGTCAGATCTGAGCCATCCAACGGCGGACAATAAAAAGGCGCGGATCAAGAGTTTAGCCGACGAAACATTGTATTTCGTCGGCTATACGTAGAGAATAGCCGACGATTTAATATATTTCGTCGGCTATACTTTGGAAAATCAACAGTCGTCGGATCTGAGTCATCCAACGGCGGACAATAAAAAGGCGCGGATCAAGAGTTTAGCCGACGAAACATTGTATTTCGTCGGCTATACTTAGAGCATAGCCGACGAAATTCAATGTTTCGTCGGCTATACTTAGAGAATAGCCGACGAAATACAATGTTTCGTCGGCTATTCTATGAAAAAATACTAAACTGCCGTTTGATTCCTGGCGTCGTTCCCTTTCCGGAATGGTATCACAATCATCATTCGGACGCCGGACGCCAAATCTACAGTAAACCGGGTTTTGACTTATTTCATTATTTCAGCACACGGATTTTATTGGAATCTTGTCATTTTTCAACCGTAGACGTATTTCATTATTTCGGTCATATCTTATTTGACAATATATTTGCATTTGAAGAGTGTACGTATAGTAACTATTTGAAACTATACATTCACTTAAACACTTAGTAAACAAGTTAAGGAACATTAGTGCATATGTTTTGATTTTGAATCTAAAAGTTTGGAAAATCTATTCCAACCGTCAGATATCACCATTAAGATTAAATACATGTATGAAAAAAAATCCAACTACATCTGACAACGTTAAAGGCTCGATCGGGACGGTCAACCGGGTGAGTCAACCCTTTAAACGCTTAGAAATGGTAATTGGCCTGTCTAAATGACGTTTTTTGGCCTGACCTTCAACAGATAATAGTTTCAAATCGATGAGACGCAACTAATCGTATAAAATTTTCCTCAAAATATTTACCGACCGTCAGGCTACCCATAGGAAAACGGAAGTAAAAAACAGTTAACCGCAACATTCGGCACACAGATTTTGTCGGAATCTTGTCATTTTTCAACCGTAGACGTATTTCATTATTTCGGTCATATCTTATTTCACGACACATTTGTATTTGAAGGACGAAGCAATAGTTTGTCGATAGTGATAGAAAATGGAAACTGTTTTTTTTTTTTTTTTTTCTAATCATAGCCGACGAAATCAAACCTAGTACTCGTCGGCCATACTTCCAAAAATAGCCAACGATTTTTTTTTTTAGCGACGAAAAAAAAAAATCGTCTGCCATTCTAGGGGAATAGCCGAAGAATTTTTTTTTTACCGACGAAAAAAAAATTCGTCGGCCATTCTTGGGAATAGCCGACGAAAATTTTATTTCGTCGGCCGTTTTTTTTTATTTCGTCGGGAAAAACCTTTTTTCTGGTAGTGTCAGGTCAGCTTCTTAACTAGTGTCCCAGTTATTGTATACTTGGATGGATTATAACTATTTTAATTTTGGCAATGATAGGTAACTGGAACTCCTACGGGAATGGAACAGTCTCCTATACCTTCTTCACAACAATCTCAGGTATATAAAGTTACAGATATTATTAGATAGTCATTGAAACACTGCCACAGAGTTTAGTGTACACTAAAACATAATCACAAAAGCATCATTTGCTATAAGAAAGTAGTAATATACTGTAAGGTTTCAAGTTCTTGTTTTTTTTTTTGTACAGGTGCCAATACACACTCCTATGATGGTTGATAAAGGTTCATATATGCCCATGCTCTATCAACAATATGATGTAAGGATATGTAAAGTGTACTTTTATTTAGAGGATATGAGTTGTTTGAGTTCTTCATTCATCGATTATATATAAAATCTTATTTTTAATGTTATTACTACAGATGCAAAATTTGAATACGGCAAATCAGATGTATTGGATGGCTCACCAAAATCCCTCCAGCACAATTTCACAAGCATCTGTTCAATCAAATATTTTGGGTTTTTCATCTGCGTTACATGTCCCTGCATTACCATATCCAAGTACATCAGATGCAACTAATGTTTCAAATGTGTACCTTTAGTACTATTAGCTTCATGTATCAGTTGATACAAGGCCTGGAGTGTGTTCATCAGCATGTTTGGTTTTTATATCAGTCTTATTTGTATGTTTTTTTTTTGGAGTGGACAAAGTACAATTGATTACCAGTTTATTGTTATTAAAGAATGACAGAATATAAGTTTGAACTGCAGCTTACAAGTTTTGTATTCTCAATATGCTTGTGATAGCTTGTCAATTCTTTATCATTACTTTTAAGCTGTAACAGAATATTGTAGGGCTGCTGTATATATAGAATACTACTTTATTGATAACAAACCATAAGAGTTACACATAAATGGAAGTGAACCAACTCACTTCCTGAGCTCTAAAGAGCAACAAAGAAATAACAAAAACCCAAGTCATTCATCCTTTGATATAAGGAGAAGGAAATCATCATTAGCTTTACAGTTGCTTGTCTGTCAATCCAATTCCAAAGCACCACATTTATCCCTCCTTTAATCTCTATGAACTCGTTTACAGATCAAGTCTCTTATTCTACAGACAATCATTCTGAGATTGAGTCTCCCATGTAGCTCCCATGTTTAATGCATTTGGCAGGATCATATGAGCCGTTCCTGTCTCTGCTTTGTCTCTGCAACCAGTCAAACCACATTCAATGACTACGTTAATCACTTAAACAAATGGCTCCAGTGTCTGCCATTTTTTGGGTACCAATTATGAGGATACAGTACTAATTATGTGTACGAAAAAAAAGAAAGCATATTAGTTACTTCATTTTTTTGGTCTAATATTAGTTACTTCATGAGCAACAATAACATTAAGACATCTACTCCCACTACCAGAAAAAGGGTTATAGCCGACGATATGGGAAACAACGGCCGACGAAATAGTACTTCGTCGGCTATAAGGGGTCATAGCCGACGAATTACTATTTCGTCGGCCACATCGTCGGCTATAATATTATAGCCGACGAGTTGTCGGACGTCGTCGGCTATAACTATAGCCGACGAAAAGTTTTTGGTTATAGCCGACGAGGAGGGTATTCGTCGGCTATAAGAGTTATAGCCGACGAAAAGTTTTTGGTTATAGCCGACGAGGTGGGTATTCGTCAGCTATAACTCTTATATCAGATCCATTCAGCAGCAGCGAGCTCATTCGTCGAAAACATTTCCAAAACGCTCTGAAATCGTCCAAAACATCGGCCATAAGCTTGAAAGGTACGTATATTGCTGTGTGTGTTGATTTAGTTGGTTATATGCAGAGGTGTGTTAATTTAGAGTTTAATTAGAATAAATGTGTGATTAATTTGATATATAATTTGATATATATATATATATATATATATGTGTTGAGATGAGATTATTAATGGGTTGATATATATGTTGGTTAGATAGAATTGAAGTTTTGTTGAAGATTAGTGATTGATTGTTGATTTATAGGTGATTTTAGATGAATTTGATGAAAAAATGTATATATATATTAATTAATTTAATTGTAATTAAAAATATATTGTTGGTATATATAAAAAATACATTGTGTTTAATTAATTAGGGAGATTGACGATGTTGTAATTAATTTAGGGATGCATGTGTGTGTATATATATATATATATATGTGTGTGTGTGTGTGTGTAATGATGAATTTTTTAATTAATTAGTACGTACGTACGTACGTAGTACGTGCATATATACATATCTATATATAGCTATATTTATTTCTTGAATTTACAGGATGGACAAGAGTTGGATTACCCTTGGAAGATGGGATCAGGCGTACCATGATGGAGTTAGGAGTTTCCTGGATTTTGTGATGGCTAACTGTGGAGACACTACACTTCATTATTGTCCGTGTAAAAAGTGCAAGTGTGCCACCCCACGACACCGGTTTTCCATAGAGACAGTGGAGCAACATCTGGCTAGATATGGATTTTGGGTCCTATACACTAATTGGATTTATCACGGTGAACCAGAGTTTGCGGGTCCTCATGATCATGGACAATTTGCTGAGAGAGGGAGTTCCTCCAATGATCCAACAACGAACTGGATCAACGATATGTTTCCTCGTGAGAGCGGTGTCTTTGATGAAGCACCAGATGTGCAACTCCCTCCTCCAGAGATGGAGTGTTTCCCTGATATTGAGCCACTCGAGCCATTACCCCGATCTCCGGTCAACACAAGTGGTATGGAAAAGTACAACAACCTGATCGCATTGCAACAGACTCTGTTGTACCCCGGATGCAGTAAGACTGTCCTTGAATCTGTCATGGGAGTGATGAAGATCAAAACGGAGAACAAAAGCACTGTCAAATCGGTTGATGATTGGCTGAAGTTATGGGGTGGGGCGATGCCCCCCGGACATCGGCTTCCTACCAGTCATCATAAGGTGCGACATATCCTTAAAGATCTCGGCCTTTCCTACATCAAGATTCATGCATGCAGATACGATTGCGTTCTGTTTTACAGGGAAGGACTTGCAGATCTTGAATACTGCCCAGTATGCAATACAGAGCGGTATAAGTTCACTCCTAAAGGGAACAAGAAAGCTGTGAAGATACTTCGGTACTTCCCGCTGATTGATAGGCTTGAGCGGTTGTTCATGTGTGCTTTCACGGCCAAAGCTATGAGATGGTGGGCTGAGAGGAATGTGCCTGACGATGACACCCTTAGACATCCCGCCGACGAAGAGGCTTGGAAGAAGAATGTGTTGGAGTTTCCTGAATTTGCATCAGAGGTTCGAAATGTTTGGCTAGGGCTATCATCCGACGGTTTCAACCCTTTTGGCAAGAAAGAGCTTCAGTACAGTGTGTGGCCAGTTATTTTGATTCCGTACAACTTTCCACCGTGGATGTGCATGAAGAAGGAATATAACATGCTCACATTGTTGATTCCAGGCCCAGGTTATCCGGGAAAGTGTCTCGATGTGTATTTGAGACCCGTAATTGAGGAGCTTCGGTACTTGAGTCTGAACGGCCACCTGGTCTACGACCGGTTCAAAAATGAGATGTTCCAGATGCATGCCATGCTTGTTGGCACGATCAGTGACTTTCCTGGGAGGGGTATGTTGTCGGGCAGCGTCACCAGGGGTTACAGGGCTTGTTCAGAGTGCATGACTGTTGATTGCTCCAGTCCTCATTGCAGCAAGATTGTCCAGATGCGTCACCGTCGTTGGCTTCCGCATGACCATCCATTTAGGGACGATGCACAGGCTTTTGATGGGACTGAAGAAAGGGGCTGGGCACCCGAGCAATGGACAGGGGAGGAAATATTGGCAGTGTTGAATGAGTATGACTTTGGTCCGCTTAGCAATCATCCCGATGTGTTGCGCACGATTCCAGAGAGGCCGGATCGGTATAGGTTCTGGTCACACAAGAGCATCTTATGGGAACTTCCTTATTGGGCCAGGTTGGCTACCAGATACTACCTGGATGTCATGCATATAGAGAAGAACGTGGGTGAAGCCGTGGTTGGCACAGTTTTGAATTGGGAGAAGAAAACAAAAGACACCCCCAAGGCACGCGTTGATCTGAGAAATATGGGACTGCGGGACCATTTGTGGTTGAGAGAGGGCAGGAGCAAAATGCCCCAAGCTCCTTACACCGTCACCAGGGACCAGAAACATGAAATCTTTGGATGGCTGAGTAATGTCAGGTAACTTTTTATTAGGCATGTATTCCCTAAAGAATCCTTCTGTTGTTGGACGACTATATATGCATGAAATCTAATTGTTGTTAATGGCTATGCAGGTATCCTTATGGCTATGCGGGTAACATAAGCAAGTGTGTTAACTACCGAGACAACAAGATGTACGGATTGAAGAGTCACGACTGCCATGTACTGCTTCAACGCCTCTTCCCTATTTTCATTCGAGCGTACTTGGAGGATGAAGTGGTTGAGCCGTTGGTGGCGTTGTCAAGATTCTTCCAGAAGTTATGCGCTAGAGAAGTTAGAAAATCAGACCTCATCAGAATGCATGAGGAAATCGTTTTTATCTTGTGCAAGTTCGAGAGGATATTTCCCCCAAACTTCTTTGACATCATGCCTCACCTGATGATCCATCTTCCCCAACAATTGTTGCTTACCGGTCCCGTACACTACACTTGGATGTATCCCATCGAAAGGTACATGTTATTCATAAATTTGATTTATACATGTTTTTAAATAAAAGTTGCATGCTCTTAACACGCACTTGTTAACCTTGCAGACAACTTGGAGACTACAAGAAATATGTGCACAATAAATCTGCGCCTGAGGGGTGTATTGCTGAAGCTTACATTGTGCATGAGTGTGTAACGTACGCCAAGTTGTACTTGGGAGCGATGGAGGACCCCCCACAACATCCAAGTCGAGATGACCCCGAGTTCAACCTATCTATCGTCGCCAACTCTGTTGTACCATACGGAAGCTTCAAGAAAAAGGGTGTGGACAAGTTGCCTGACCATGAGGTAGGGATTGCCCACTGGTGGGTTCTAATAAACTGTCCGGAGGTACAATATTGGAAACGAACCCATCTTCACTGCAAGGAAGTTCGCGGTGATGTCGAGTACTACAACACGACGTTTGCAGACTATTTTCCACAATGGGTAAGTGTATAAATATATATATTAGATGGCTTTCTTTTACAGTTTCCTATTCTTTAATCATAAACACACCAAGTGATTTGAGTTATATTTTTCAGCTGATGCAAGTGGCTGCGAGGGGTGGTCATACAAATTACTCAGAGGAATTGAGGCTGTTGTCGATGAAGCCGATATCTTCCACAGTCCGCCCAATGTGTGATGTCAACGGCGTTAAGTATATATGTGAAGCTAGAGACGGGGAACGCAAAACACAGAATTGTGGGGTGATGGTCGATGGTGTAGAGGGGGGCGTGGATTTTTACGGTGTCCTACAGTCAGTTGTTGAACTCATTTATGGGAACCGCATGAAAGTCCACTTGTTCAAGTGTCGATGGTTTGATACTAGGCCGCACCGCATACGGATCGATCAGTACGACATACTTTCGGTGAATATCGCCACTAGTGTGTATGAAGACGACCCCTTTGTTTTCGCCACAGCGGCCAAAAAGGTCTTTTATCTTGACGGTCCATTGAACAAAGGCACGTGGAAGGTAGTTAACCATGTGTCTGAGCGAGACATATACAGTGCTACCACACTTGGTGTGAGCACAGAGTGTCAAGAAGCGACCGCATACCAAGAGCCGGACGCCGGTGACATTCCGGAATCCTCCACCATCCGCGATAATAATGTGACGCCGGGCAGAGTGGTTCGACTTCCTAGGGGTCAGGTGTCCATGTATGATGTTAATCCGAATCGTCTATATGAGGCAGACGATGACTCAGACGACGAGTACGAGCACCGGTTGCCAGATATTAACTACTATACTACGTCTGACTCAAGTGATGAGGATGATTCTGATTATCATCCTAGTATACTGTTTATGTATGTATTTGTGTACGATGGTGCATGCATGTATGAATACATTTTTCGTCCTTAATTACCGTTTTCCGAGTTTATGGGAAATTGTATTGAATTGTTTGTGCGATGTTCAGGAATTTATCAGGTGAAATAGGCAATTTTCAGGCCCTAAATGGCAAATTTTCAGAAAGATAAGCATTATAGCCGACGAAATGGACCATACTTCGTCGGCTATAATGCCCATTCTGGGTAATTTAATATGCAAGTCGTCGGCTAACGACAAAATGTTGAAGGTCGTCGGCTAAAGTATAGCCGACGACCTGTAATTTTTAGGAGGATATACATATATATGTATATATCTATATATATATATATATATTTCGGAATATATATATATATAATTAGGTATAAATATATTTAGGTATATATATAATTAGGTATATATACATTGAATGAAGTTTTTAATTTTTTTGTGAAATTTTTGTGCAATTTATGGAATTTATATACTAATTGTGCAGGAAACCGCCGCGCTGTAGACCGATGGCTTGGCAGACCGACCGAGAGCGACCCCGACGCTCAGGCAGGAGCCAGCCGTGGGGGGAGCGGATCCAGCGGTCGTCGGGGCCTAGGCCGGCCTATGAGTCGACGAGAGGAGACGTTGATGGGATTGACCCCGAGCGATCCACGTGGGGGCTCCTCGTATGAGTCGACGGGAGCGGGCCCTGAGTCGAGTGTCGGAGGAGGACGCAGAGCCACCAGACCCCAGTGCACTTCAGCACTGTTCCAGGATCGACAGCCGACCCCACCGCGAGCCGATCTGGACCCTCCAGAGATGCTCCCTGTCCCCCCACAGCGACAGCATCCACAGCTACGGGGCCCACCGTCAGGGGGAGCAGGCCCCTCAGGGTCCACGCCCCGTATGTCTCCGCCATCGGGGATGTACATGGTCCAGTTCCTCCCTGCCATCCCTGAGTACGACGCCAGGGGGAGGCAGATTTGGAGGCACGACCGGCCCCACGAGATTCCCTGGGAGGAGGCCTACGTCCACAGGCCTTTCGACTCAGAGGACTGCCGCGGCCTGTGGTGTGTTCGTGAGAAGGACAAGCAGTACAACGACGCAGGTAATTGGTTAGTTTAATTAATTATTTAGATTGTTTAATTAATTATTTAATTAGTTGGTTTAAATAATTATTTAACTATGTATTCATTTTAATTATGAAACAGGCGTCCTCGTCAATAAACCCGCGGGGACGAGACGGACCAGAGGGCCAGCGAACATGTCGACCCTGGAGAGGGAGCTCGCCGGTGGGATCAGGGAGATCCTGCCCGGTCCCGGTGCGGATGGACGCCCGATTGAGAGGAGAGACACCACCACCAAGTATATCAACGCGACGGGCATGCTCGTGGGGGACAGGGTCCCACTGTTGTGGCCCGACTGGGGCTCTGTGCCCGATGACATCAAGGCGCGAGTGTACAATGCACTGTCGGTGAGTTAAATCGTATTTTTATTATAGAAAATAAACATTTATGAATTCAGTCCTTATAACTATATAAAAATATTTTCTAATTAATTTATAATATTGCAGCAATGGTTTAGAGTCCATCCTACCTTGGACTGGTGGAGAGACGAGCAGCTGAAGAACAGGTTATGTGTTTCGCTTTTATTTGTATAAATATATTTATTGGCAGTGTACGAATATAGCTAACAGTTGTGTTTTGTTAATATAGGTACTCCGAGTGGAAGAACGAGCTGTCGACGCACTACAGGACGTACCATGTGGAGCAGCGCTTGGGGCGAGGTGCAACCCCCCACGAGTTCCGGTACAGGGAGTATGAGTGGCTATGGCTGGTAGCCTACTTCAGGAGCGACAGGGTCTCGGTAAGAAAATTTAGTCTGCTAGTATATAACTTTTTAATGTTATTTAATAATTAAATTATGTAGTTACTGAATTAAATTAATTAGTTAGTTAGTTATTTGTTATTAAATTAAGTTAGTTAGTTAGTTACATAGTTAGTTAGTTCGTTACTAAATTAAATTAAATTAAATTAAATTAAATTAAATTAAATTAGGTAGTTAGTAAGTTAGTTAGTTACTAAATTAAATTAGTTAGTTAAGTAGTTACTAATTAAATTAAATTAGTTAGTAACTAAATTAGTTAATTTTATTTTGGTTAGTTCCTAATATTTTAATTTAGTTACTAATTTATATTTGCGTTTATATGTTCGTTCTTATAATACAGAAAATCTCGAAGACGAACAGCGACAACCGCAAGAGGAACGAGCACCCCCACCACGGCGGCGCCCGCTCCTGGAAGCAGTGGGCAGAGATTGCGAGGAGGGACCGACCGCTGAGGCCGTTGTCGTGGATTCATGCGCAGATGTATCCGGGGCGTCCCGACCAAGTGGTAAGTATTCGCCCATCTTAAATAAAAGTGTTTCATTAAATTAATTTATATATTTTTTTTATTAATTCGTTTATTATATTTTCTTGTCAATTAGGCGGAAATAGATGCGGAGACCGACGCGATCACCTTCGGGATCGCGCGAGACACCCTGAGGGAAGGGGCGTCCGACGAGGCGATCGCGGAGTTTGCCTCCACGATCGACACCCTTGAGCCGCGCTTGGCCTCTCAGATCATGCACGCGGCGGTAGGGACGGGCAACAACTACTTCTACCAGAGAGGCCTAGGCGCGGCGGGAGATGAGGTTCTCAAGTACACACCGGCCAATCCCAGCACGCAGCGTGCGGCTTCGACGAAAGGAGATTTGCAGACGCAGCTGCAGAGGACTCAGGCGGAGTTGGCGAGGGCGGTGGAGGCGCTCGAGCAGGCGGAGTTGGCGAGGGCCGCGGAGGCTTCGGCGCAGCAGGCCAGAGACGCATCTGTGGCGGAGATGTACCGATGGATGCAGCTATCTTGGGAGGCCCAGCAGGCTGGACTCCAGCCCCCGCCTCCGCCACAGATGCCCCAGTTCGCCGTCCCCACTCCCCACCCGCATCGGAGTACGCCAGGCGATCAGGATAGCCATAGCCACCGGAACTCGAACGATCCGGTCGACGACGCTACGCGTTTAGGGGGTGATGATGAGTAGATTACTAGTTAGCTAGGGGGTTAATTTGTACAGTAGGTAGGATATTAGGGATGGATTGATGTGGATATTTGTTGGATATTTGGATGTTTGTTTGTGGATTTTCTGCAGCCAAACCGAAGACGAAGTGAAATTGGGCCCGAGTTAAATTTTTAAATTTTTTTAAATATTTAGGGGTTATAGCCGACGAAATGGGTCATATTTCGTCGGCTATACCCTCCCGGCTTCCGGCAAAAAAAAGCCGTTCCTGGTACCGGCGATTGTTATGGCCGACGATTAATTCGTCGGCTATGCCGGAAGTATAGCCGACGATAGTGTCGTCGGCTATGCCGGAAGTATAGCCGACGACACTATCGTCGGCTATACTTCCGGGTTAGGGGCAATTACGTAATTGTTGAAGCCGACGATCCTGTCGTCGGCAATGTTCGAAGTATAGCCGACGACGCTTTATTCGTCGGCTATACCGCGTGGTTTATAAGCCGACGACTTACCCTCAGTGTCGTCGGCTATACTATAGCCGACGGAGCATTCCCGACGAGATAATAGCCGACGAAGTATCGTCGGCTATGACTATAGCCGACGATTTAATGAAAACAGCCGACGAGATGGCGTCGTCGGCTATAGCCCCTTTTCTGGTAGTGTCCTTTATCAAATTCTGCATTTATCAAAAAGAAAAGAAAGAACCTGCACCCGAAAATCAAAAGTGACACCAATCCTATAGTTAAACTTAGTAGTGGCACTACAATTTAATGCATAAAGTGAGACCAATTTCCACTGCTCTAATTGCTTGACCTATTCTCAACAAATTCTACATATATAGACATAACAGCAAAAGAAAATGAGAAACAAATATTGTGTAGAAGCTAATTCAGATGAACAAACCTGCTTGAATTAGCTTGACCAAGGTCCAACCACAACCAGTCAACTAATCAAATCAATCTGAAGCTCTGTAATGAGCATCCAAATCCCCAAAATCAAATTCAAAAAAATTGAATTTCAATCAGAATTGTTCCTTTTCTGGGCCTAGCTACAAATAATCATACAAGAAAAACCCATAAAGGAATCGACCCAGAACCATAAACTGTTGCATCAGATCCTCCTGAAATTACCAAAAAACAAACACTCACATCAAACACTAATACTTCAGCTACCATAATTACCAAATAAAAAACCCAGAAAAACCCATAAACGAATTAACCCAGAGCTTTGATGAGCCACACTTCTTCTCGGAGAGTCTATATTCAAGCTGTTAAGGTGGGAGAAGAGGGACTCAGATCTTTTGGTTTACTATCTAAAATTCTAAAGCCCTAGAGTAAAGATCGAATGAATAAAATCAAAAGTCATATTCTTTTATTCATATGCAAGAATGATTACGGAAGATAAGAATCCAAATTTGTTGTGAATCTCTTCCCTTTGAAATTTGCGGGTATTGATCAAATTCCTGAACCTAAAATAACAAATCTCTTTTTTTAGGGGTTTTCTTTTTCAAGCATGTAAAAGTGATGATATAAGAGAAAGTAAGTGTAAATACCTTTGAAGCTAACTTCCTCTGTTGCTAATCGCAAGATTCATCAACAAGCTCTTGACCAAAGGCCAAGAATTCGTGAAAGCGCGGGAAAGAAGTAGATGAAGATGAAGAGACGAGATGAGAGAGCTGGCAGACAAAAAAAGAGCAAGGGAGATACAAACGAGATGATATAAACTCTTTCAAAGAGACGAGATATCTCATAGAGTGATTAAAATCTAATCCTATCCATTGATCAGATCGAACGGGTAATATAGTGGGTTAGGCAAAAGTTAGGCTTGACCAACTTAGGAGAGGATCTGAGTCCGTTCCGAATACCCAAACCTCCCTCCTTTGGTTTACACAGCCCATCCCAAGCCATCCAATGTATTTTTCTTTTCCTCCCCCTTATTGCCCGACAAAAAGTTCGCAAGAGATTGATGCATCAATGTACACAATTGTTTAGGCAACTCAAAGATACTCATTACATAATTTGGAATGGACTGTAGCACTGCCTTGATTAACACCTCCTTCCCCGCGCCGCAACACTCAACGTTTTTTCCCTCCAAACGTTGCACCCTTTTATCAATTTTCTCTTTTGACATATTGAAAAGCTTATGCCTTGGAGTAACTTAACTTAGTTGGTAGACCAAGTAGCTTTCATGTTTGTCCACTCTACCAACACCCAACTTCTCTGCAAGTTCAAACTGCACCTCTAATGGGACATTGCGACCGAACGAAACTGAGCTATTCTGGAAATTTACTTCCTGCCCGGATAAGCTAGAGTAGGTATATAGAATTTCTTTAATTACCTAGCACTCTTCCTCATCAGCTTTGAAGAACACAAATGAGTTATCAACAAAAAACACGTAACGAATTAGCGGTGCGCCCCCACAAATACAAACACCATGCAGGCGTCCCTCGTCAGCAGCTCTATCAATTAATCGAGATAAAACTTCTGCACATATGAGGAACAAATAAGGCGAGATAGAATCACCTTACCTTAGTCCCCTAGAAGGTACCACGAGGCTCTCCATTAAGATCGAAGGAATATGTCACTGTTTCCACGCAATCCATACATAATCAAAACCAAAACCCCGCAACGCTGCTGCTTAGAAGCTCCATTCAACGCGATCATATGCTTTACTCATATCCAATTCCATGGCACAAAAACCATCTCCACTTCTAAGCCTCTTTAGATAATGAGATACCACAAAAGCAATAAGGGAATTATCTGAGATGAGCCTATGATAAGAGCATAATATGCGACGTTCTTAATGTGTTTTATCTCCATTTATGCAATTGCTTAACCCTTATTATTGTATTATAGAGTCATCGAGTCTAGTTAGGAGTTTTTGGCAGAGTTTGTGGTGAAAAGAGCTTAACTGTCGAATATTGCATGATTTATGAAGAGTTTGATTCAAAGTAGGATTCCTTATTGCATTAGGAGTCTACATGTTTCGACGTTTCTCAAAACGACGAAGGTTTTAAGAGTTTCAATCAAAGTAGAACTCCTTGTTGAACCAGAAAATCCTCACGGAATCACGAATCTATCAAATCATAAATTGTGTGCTACATTTTATCTTCTTTTTCTAAATATAATTCTTCTCTTATTTTCAGGAATTGTTAAGGAGATAATGGGATATAAAAGAAGAGAGGAATTCGGCAAGGATAAGAGGAGTTGCCGAAACATAAAAGGAGAAGATTTCAATTCCTTCTAGGAGAAGACAAGCATGCCGAACACATGATCAAGGAGGAATGCACGACAAGAATCACACAGGGTTGATGCCGAATCAAAGATGGTTTCCTAAAGCTTCTAAGGGAAGGAAAGACACGGCATGGAGAAGAAAGAGGAGAGCAATCCGAATTTTACAAGGAAATCAAGCACGAATGTGGACCGAATTCAAGGAAGATTAAATTAAGAGATATTGTTTGATTTATTCAGCAATTATCTCTTGCATAATTCAGTAGCAAGTCCAAGCAAAAATCAAAGTCTTGCCGTGCAAGACAAGAAGAAAAATTCGGTGGAACTCTCACCTCTTTGGCCGAAACCCTAGCTAGCTTTGCCTCTATATATATCACGGCTTCACCTCTCAAAAATCATCTCGTCTCTCTCACTTTCACAAGCCAAAACTCTACCAAATTCTCACCACAAATTCTATACAGAAAATTCACAAGCCGAACCTCTACCACCATCTCAAATTCGCACCATCTTTTCACCATTGGATCATCTCTTGCCGAAGTCTATTCAAGGTTCTTCTAAAGTGCGATTCATGTAACTCATGGCTTTATATTTTCTGTATTTTATCAATACTTTGTCTATGAAGATTGAAAGAATTTGTGTTTGCCGAATTGGTTTATGTAATTCTATTTTGGATTTTCGGATTTGTTTGATTATCTAATTTTTGAATTGTGTTTCAAAGCATATAACGATTTTATTTAGGATTTAGGGCAGTAGGTTTCGATTTCAATACTTGGTTTTATTTGGTTTATTTCTTAATTTATATGCATAAAAATTGTATGCATAAGGGCTGCCTAATCTTTGGCTGATTCTTGTGTGTCAATTTCACTTGCCGAATTGAAATTAAATTAAATCATACGCAGAGTTGGTTTGATTTGTATTTGTTGTTAGGGCTAGAATAATTCTGAAAATTTACATGTCGATGTGAGATGAGGTGACGCCATACTTGCCAACATGTCTCCAATAAATGACTCTTGTGCTTATGTGTTTTTCGTGTTTAATTTCTACGCAGAGTGTCTTTAAACCGCAGAGGCTCTAATTAAATTGGAACTAAATGAATCTTGTAAAGTGTCGAAAGTTGCTGCCATGTTTCCTTATTTGATTTTGTTACATGTTTTGTGAATTTTGTGTGATGTGTTATGTGTTAAAGGTGATGATCATGTATATATGTTAATTTAGGTTTTATGTTTTTGTTCTTAATTTCGTAAAATCAGTAGGTTATTTAGATAAAAATTCAAATCCCCAATATAATTATGTGATACTTCATAAGATTGAATGCCCTTGATTTCCACGGATAGAACGATCCCTACTTGTCAATACTACAATCGATACAAGAAGGGTAATATGTGTATGAAGTTGTTTTGCAGGTACCAATGTGCTTGGAAATAATTCTCATCAGCCTACCAGGAATGAAAGCACTCTGAGTCTTATAAATTAGCCCCCTTCCAACAAAGACTTTAACCTGTTAGCAGTACTTTCGAACCTATCTTGTATAAAACATTGCACAAGCTTATTGGTCTCAAATAACTTACCAATTGTAGGGCTTTTTTCTTGGGGAAGCGTGACATGAGTGTTGATCTTTTGGACTTCCTCCTTGGAACGCAAGAAAACCCTAATAGCCAGAATTGCTGGTAGAAGCATGGAGCTAGTCCATCCGGCCACGGGGCCTTAGAGGGATTCACCATACCTCCTCACTACTAATCCCCTAAGTTAAGACTTAAGAAATCATTCATCTCTGTGGTAATTAATCTCGACAACAAGGCAGATACCATATCTGGATTTGTCGGCTGCGAGGACTCGAAAAGACTTGTAAAATAAAAAAGGACAATGCTTTTCATATCTATACTATTAATTAAGCTAACTGAATTTGTCAACTAAAACATAATCTTTTTACCAAAATATCCTTGAAAAATTAAAAAGCCTTTGTTTTGAAATATCTAGGTAGGATAAAATAGTCAAAAATCAAAAGGTAAAACAAAATCAGCAATGTTAATTTTTCTGTCCCACTATCTAGTTTGTTAACAATCGGACTTTTTTCTCTTCCACTATCCTCTCTTCTGTTTATGTCTGAATCCCGCTAACTCACAGATACCCGGTGGCTGTTAGGTATTGGTCGCATCACCTAACTAATATTATTTTCAAATTTGTGATGCTTCCTACTCCCAAGAATAGGAGATCAAGTTTTAGTATAGAGGGAAAAAGTAAGAGTATCGTACCCAAGAGATTAAGTAACTCTACCCTAACTAGATTACCGCGAAATACAACCTAGAAAACACATGCATCTACCTTTTTACAATTCACAACCTTAGCCCTTTGGAAGCTAAAGGTCATAGGGATGGTATCTACAAGTGGTAGTGAATCGGCTTTGTTGATTTTAACTACATTAAAGCTAATATAAAAATAAAGCAAACTAAACTAACAAGTGTAGAGACTAGATCAATGACAGGAATAGAGACTTATGCACAAATGTAACCCATAATTGATGTGAAAACATGGTTGACAAATATTCCCCTAGTGCTTTGGTGAAGCTACCAAGAAACTAACTAATCATGCAATTTAACAAAGTCTTTTGGAGCCAAGTTAAATCACACAACCTTAATCCCAATTATATTACCTTATAATACAAGTGGGCTATGTACCGCAAGCCTAACACCCTCTTAGAGCGATTAAACTCACGGCACACGCATTAAGTTTAAAGTAAGAAATCCAAGCAACTTAATACTTCCCGTAAGAAATACTAAGCCACCACCTAAAGGCTACTCGGCTACCCATCTTGGCATGCTGGCGTCCCCGGTCCCCGGGCCCCTGGTCACAAGGTAGACTGCTGGACCTCGGGTCCGGGTGCTGGTGATCCTGCTCAGGGCCTCAGTCCGGCCCCGGATGCACTGGTTGCGGGTCTGTGGGCTTATGTAGCCCCTCTGTGGCTACTGTCAACAAGTCCCCCAAGTTCACCGTCAAGTGCAATCACTACCAGAAAAAAAGGTTTTCCCGACGAAAAAAAAAAAACGGCTGACGAATTAAAATTTTCGTCGGTAATTCTAAGGAATAGCCGACGATTTTATTTTTCGTCGGTGAAAAAAAAATCGTCGGCCATAGTTTAACCATAGCCGACGAAACCGTTTTTTCGTTGGTATTTTCAAAAAATCATCGGCTATATTCATATTTCGGTCGACGATTTGTATTTTCGTCGGCCTTTCTCCGAATCATTAGCCGACGAAAATTTTTGGAAGTATGGCCGACGAAGTTGACATTTTTGTCGGCTATAAGTCTACATATTTTCAGATCTGGGCACCAGCTGCTCATTTAAAAAAAAAAAGGAAAACGGGAGAAAGAGTGAAAAATATATGGGTATTGTTGAAATCCGTCCTCTCTTACATTGTGGAGCTATATATAGGTATGTATGTGTATATATGTTGATTTTGAGTTTTAGTTGAGTTGATTTTGAGTTTTAGTGATTTTGATTTAGTAAGTGATTTTTTGTTTTTTTGTTGTTTTAGTGTTAGAATGTATGTATATATGTTGATTTTGAGTTTTAGTTGAGTTGATTTTGAGTTTTAGTGATTTTGATTTATTAAGTGATTTTTGGTTTAATTTGTTGTTGTTTTAGTGTTAGAATGTATGTATATATGTTGATTTTGAGTTTTAGTTGAGTTGATTTTGAGTTTTAGTTTAATTATGTGTTTTAATTTGATGTTATTTTAATTAGTGTTAATATATATATATATATATATATATATGTTAATTAATAGTTGTTGATATATAGTGTAATTAATTAACTTAAATAATGGTTGATATATAGTGTAACTTAAATAATGGTTGTTAATTAATGGTATATATATATGAGTTGATGTTGATAATAATATATATTGTAATGTAATTAATTATTAAGAATTTATATATATATATATATATATATATATATATATATATGTATGTGTTAATTAATTTCTTATTAATTAAAGTTATACATATATATTATTATCAGGCTATATATGGATCTGGATAAGAGTTGGATTTCGCTTCCAAGGCATGACCGACGATACACTACAGGAGTATCATTATTGCCCGTGTAAGAAATGTAAGTGTCGCAGTGATATGTGTCGATTTCCGATTAGGACAGTATGGGAGCACCTAAAGAGTAATGGGTTTTGGCCGAAGTACAAACGTTGGATATATCACGGTGAGCCATCATTAGATGGATCGCATGATCATGGGCAGTTTTTTGAGGCGGGCAGTAGTAGTACATCCAACGATCCAACAATGGCATTCGTCAACGACGTGTTTCCTTTTGAAAGCGGTGTACGTGGGGAACAATATATGCATGACCCGGTGCTGCCCTTCCCACAAGTTGTCAACACTGCTGCCTTTGACAAGTACAACAAACTGATTGCATTGCAACAGACCCATGTGTCTTCAAGTTCTGAGAAGACAGTTCTTCAAAGTGTGATGGAGGTAATGAGGATTAAAGTGGAGACAAAATCGACTATCAGGCAAGTGGATGAATATCTACAGTACACTTCTTCGTTGTTGGAGGAGGGTCATCGTAATCCTACCAATCACCGTAAGGTCCGAAGTATCCTCAAAGATCTAGGGCTTTCCTACATTAAGATCCATGCATGCGCATTTGACTGCGTTCTCTTCTGGGGTAAAGATGCAGAAGGGAATGACCTTGCTAGCCTTGACGCATGTCCGATATGTCAGTCTGACCGATATAAGTTGACGGGAGCAGGCAATAGGAAACCTGTGAAAGTGGTTTGGTATTTTCCGTTGAGAGATAGGCTTGAGCGGTTGTACATGTCAGAAACCACCGCAAAAGCTATGAGATGGCACGGTGAGCGGGACGCGGGAGACGCAGATATCATGACACACATCTCTGACGGAGCGGCTTGGAAGCATATAAATAATGAGTTTCCTCATTTTACGTCAGATGTTAGAAACGTCAGGCTCGGGCTCTCAACCGACGGGTTCAACCCTTTCGGCACCATGAGTCTTTCATACAGTATATGGCCGGTGGTTTTGGTACCTTACAACCTTTCTCCGTGGATGTGCATGAAGAAGGAATATAATATGTTGACGATGTTGATTCCGGGGCCTGGTTACCCAGGAAAATGTCTCGATGTGTATATGAGACCATTGATTGAAGAGCTTAAGGTATTGTGGGACGTTGGTCATCCCACTTTTGACAAGTACAAGGAGGAGACGTTCTAGATGCATGCCATGGTTATTGGTACCATCAGTGATTTTCCTACTTATGGGATGTTGTCGGGCAGCGTTGTTAGGGGATACAAGGCTTGTCCAGAGTGCCTCAGCGATTATGGGAGCACCCCTCATTGCAACAAGATATGCAGAATGGGTCATCGTGTGTTCCTTCCGGCGGATCACCACTGGCGTTACGAGTCCGCCACATTTGATGGAACCGAAGAACACGGTGGTCCCCCCAGAAGATGGACGGGAAGAGAAATTTTAGTAGTGCTTAATGAGAACAATTTTGGGTCCCTCAGCAATCATCCCGATATTGTAGCGGAAATACCTGAAAGACATGAGGAGTACAAATTCTGGACACATAAGAGCATATTGTGGGAACTCCCGTACTGGTGTGAGTTGCTGATCCGTCACTTCCAAGATGTTATGCACATAGAAAAAAATGTTTCTGAAAGTGTGGTGGGCACAACGCTGAACTTGGAGGGGAAGACGAAAGACGGTCCTAAGGCTCGCACTGATCTGCAAAACATGAATATCAGAAAACAACTATGGTTGAAACAAGAGAAGAGAAAAATGCCTAAATCTCCTTACACCGTCAAGCCTGAGCATAAATCAGAAATTTTCCATTGGATAAGTCGGGCCAAGTATCCTTCAGGCTTTGCTGGAAATATAGCCAAGTGTGTGAACAGACAATTCAACAATCTTTACGGGTTGAAAAGTCATGACAATCATATCCTGCTACAACGTCTCTTCCCTGTTTTCATTCGACCGTTACTTCCCCGTCGCGTTGTGGAGCCGTTACATCTGATGGAAATGTACGTATTTTACACCTTATGTTAATTTCCTCATCAATATATGTGATATAGTATTAATGTATTATCATAACACTTTAAAAACTTGATTTATAGGCAACTTGAACAATACGGTGATTTTGTCCAAAACAGATCCGCACCTGAAGAATGTATAGCTGAAGCATATATTGCGCACGAGTGCGTCACCTACATGAAGTTGTATTTAGGAGCGTTACAGGAAAGCATACCGGAAGATGTACCTTCACAGTTCAATCTTTCCATACTCTCCGACGATGTTGTACTCGGTGGAAACATGCCAGTTTCCTACAAGTTGAAAGATTATGAGATAGCCATTGCACATTGGTGGGTACTAATTAACTGTCCAGAGGTTGAATTTTGGAAGAACATGCATCTAAACTGTGACCAAGTAGGAGGTGATCTCGATTACCACAACCGGACATTCGCAGAGTATTTCGGCCGCTGGGTACGTAACTTTAACACTATTCTATAGGTATTTATATATTATTGTGTATAATTATTCATATTTATAGTTGATTCTGATGGTTGCAGATGGACCTTATTAAAAATGATAATCACCCAAATTGGTCGCACGAACTCAGACTTCTGGCGATGAAGCCGGTCTATTCAAAAGTTTATGCGACGTGCAAGGTGAATGATGTGTTATTTCGATGTGAAGAGAGAGACCTCAGACTGAAAACACAAAATTCAGGGGTTATGGCACATGGTGGGGATGATGGAGTTGACTATTACGGTGTTCTCCATTCAGTTGTGGAACTGCATTATGGGGAAGGCATGAAAGTGCACCTTTTCAAGTGTTGATGGTTTGACACACGGCCGCAGAGCAAGAAAACCGATCAATACGGCATAACTTCTGTGAACACTAGTACATCATGGTATGAGGACGACCCGTTCGGTTTAGCCACATGGGTGAAACAAGTGTTTTATCTTGATGATCTCGCCAAGGGTGACCCGTGGAAAGTAGTCAACACTATCCACCATCGCAACATTTACCGGGCGTCTACACTTGGAGTGGCTGAAGAGAACGAGGAAGGGGGCACCGCGTATCAAGAGCCCAACTCAAACGGTATTCCTGACTCCTCTTTTATTCGCCTAGACATGCCGTACGAATTCGACGTGAAGAGCCACTGCTTGTTGATGTTGATCCAAATGAAGAAACTAACGAGGACTCTAGTGGTGAGGAACGACATAGATTACCCCTATCGAGCAATTCGGAAACCGAAGAAAACTCATCTGATGATTCCGATTACAATCTGACGGATTAAGTAATTTAGATGATGTAATCCTTTCATTTGTAATCCACTCTTTTCTAATGAACGGGCGTGGGGATGAGCCTCCCAGCATAGGCTGGGTTCCAAACCCCTTAAAAAAATCTGAAATATGTTGACTGCTGGGTTTCTGTTTTTTTTTATGTTCAATTTTGGTTATATATGAACAGGACATAGGAATACGAGAGGTGTAACACCACTGATTTTTTTATTTTTTTCAAAGAATAGCCGACGAAAAATGCGTGATTTCGTCGACCAAAACTATATTGAAAAATACATATTCTATTTTAGACAGAAAACGACAAAAGAATAGCCGATGAGTACTATGTTTGATTTCGTCGGCTATGATTTAAAAAACAAAAACAAAAAAAGACCACCTTCCATTTTCTATCACTATCGACAAACCATTGCTTCATCCTTCAAATGCAAATATGTCGTCAAATAAGATATGACAGAAATAATGAAATACGTCTACGGTTGAAAAATGACAATATTCCGACAAAATCTGTGTGCCGAATATTGCGGGTAACTGTGTTTTACTTCCGTTTTCCTATGGGTAGCCTGACGTTCGGTAAATATTTGGAGGAAAATTTTTATACGATTAGTTGCGTCTCATCGATTTGAAACTATTATCAGTTGAAGGTCAAGCAAAAAAACGTCATTTAGACAGGCCAATTACCATTTCTAAGCGTTTAAAGGGTTGACTCACCCGGTTGACCGTCCCGATCGAGCTTTTAACGTTGTCAGATGTAGTTGAATTTTTTTTTTCATACATGTATTTAATCTTAACGGTGATATCTGACGGTTGGAATAGATTTTCCAAACTTTTACATTCAAAATCGGAACATATGCACTAATGTTCCTTAACTTGTTTACCAAGTGTTTAAGTGAATGTATAGTTTCAAATAGTTACTACACGTACACTCTTCAAATGCAAATATGTCGTCAAATAAGATATGACCGAAATAATGAAATACGTCTACGGTTGAAAAATAACAAGATTCCGACAAAATCTGTGTGCCGAATGTTGCGGTTAACTGTTTTTTACTTCCGTTTTCCAATGAGTAGCCTGATGTTCGGTAAATATTTTGAGTAAAATTTTTAAACGATTAGTTGCTTCTCATCCATTTGAAACTATTATCTGTTGAAGGTCAGGCCAGAAACCGTCGTCTAACTAGACTAATTTCCGTTTTAAAGCGTTTAGAGGTTTGACTTCGTTGTTTGACCAAACGTTTAGCCGACGAAAATTATATGTCGTCGGCTAAACTCTTGCGATCCGCTTATTGTCCGCCGTTGGATGGCTCAGATCCAACGGCTGCTGATTGTCCAAAGCATAGCCGACGAAATATTTGAATTCGTCGGCTAAACTCTTGCGATCCGCGCCTTTTCATTGTCCGCCGTTGGATGGCGGAGATCAGACGGCTGCTGAGCGCCTAAAGTATAGCCGACGACATTCAAAGTATAGCCGACGAGTTCAAACATTTCGTCGGCTATTCTTCAAAATAGCCGACGAAATCTTTTTTAATCGTCGGCTATTCTTTCGGGTATAAATCAGAAACTGTCGAACCCTAGCTGACTTTTTCCTCTCTTCCTCCTCCTCTGCCTGCTGCTGCTGCCGAACGCGATTACGCTCTCCCACAAGATTCCGCCGCGCTGCTCCTCCTCCTCCTCCTCCGATCCAAACTCTAGCTTCCTCAAATCCTCCTCCAAGCCGCGCCGGCCTCCTCCTCCTCCTCCTTCCCCTCCGCCTTCCCCTCCTCGTCCGACCTCCTTCCCCTCATCCTCCGGCCTCCTCCTCCGATCCGTTAAATTTTTTTTTTTCAATTTAGTTTAATTTTATAAATCGTTATATATTTAATTTTAATTATATAAATTGTTATATATTTGTTAATAAATTTAATTTTAACAAATTGTTATATATTTGTTATATAATAAATTGTTGTATATTTGTTATATATTTGTTAATAAATTTAATTGTTATATATTTGTTATAATTTAGGTATAGAAATTGTTATATATTTAATTTTAATTATATAAATTGTTATATAATAAATTGTTATATAATAAATTGTTATATATTTGTTATATATTTAATTTTAATTATATAAATTGTTATATATTTTTGTTAATATATAAATGGTTATTTGTATTTATATATATGTTAATAATGAAATATAGTTATATTTGTATATAAATAGTTATATTTAGGTTAATGGTTAGTATTATTTAAAATTAGTTAAAATTTAAATATTAATTTTGTTGGTATGTTTTGAAATATGTTAGTATTATTGGTTATTATATTAATTAGAATTTGTTATTTAATGTAATATAATTTAATATTAATTAATGTATTAATGCCTCAAGCTGCAGATGGCCGATGCATTCAGACAGTTCTTCGGAGGCCGTCGTTCCAGATCTAGGGGTTCTGGAAGTTCCGCCGGTTCCGCAGATTCCGACAGGACCATTAGCTAGCCTGAGAGGACCACCACCCAGCCGCGGAGGAGTGTTGATTCATCCCAGCCGCGGAGGCCTGTGCATTCATCCCAGCCGCGGAGGAGTGTGAGTTCTCGGCACCAGACCCTTCTCCTGGCGGGGCGGCCGTCGAGCAGTTCACGTCCCCCTGTCGGGCCAGATGCTCTGAGGTTCAGTAGGCAGCTATTTCAGGACGAGATAGTTGCAGACGTTCCTCAGGTCTGTATGTCTGAGGTTCATCGGGAGCCGATGACGAGTCCGACGACGTCTGCTGCTGACTCGACTGAGGGGCCTACTCTCCCAAATCAGCTCTACCTCCCGTACAACATTCCTGCGATACCCGAGGTCGACTTTCGTGGTGTGCCCATATGGCCTGCTATGCCTCAGTACGTGAGTGCTGCGGAGGCATACCAGCAACAACCATTTGAGAACCCTGACCTCCTGATTTCAGCGAGGAGAAAAGGAAAGTCGACAGACGAGTCATCCAGTTCAGGTAACATTTGATTTTATTAATTAAATGTTTTATTAAAATTAACGCACTAATATTTAATTTTATTAACCAATCGTCGTTTATGTGATAGGGACAGCCGCTAGCAGTTCAACGAGGAATACGAGAGGTGTCATATGTTTTGACACGCTCAGGAGAACTGCTGAGAGCAGCGGGAGGATCCGGATCAACGAACCTCCTAATCAGGAGGTTCAGGGGAAAAAATGCCGCGACTACACGGGTTGCGTGGGGGCACTGATTAGGGACAGAGTCCCTATGTTGTGGACACGGTGGGCTGATGTGCCCGAAGAGATCAAGGGGGAGCTGAACAACGCCGCGTCGGTGAGTAATTTAAAAAATTTAATTTATTTTACGTAATATTTAATAATTTTAGGTATTGTTATAATTGTAAAACTAATAAAATATTATCTTTCAGACATACTTCGAGATTGCAGAACATAAGCTGCATTGGGCGGACGCGATGCAGTCGTTGAGGTACGTTGGGAATTCCTTATCTTATAATTTGAAATATTTTATGATATTAATAATATTTTGATAGGAGCACAATGTGCGACGATATTATATGCTTATGCCCTCGTTTATGCTTTGTTTAACTCTTATTTGTCTAAGATTGAGTCATAATATAGTTAGTGTCAATTTTGGTAGAGTTTTGGTGAAATGTGTTTAATTGTCCGAAAAATGACTAAGTATGAGAAATCTGGAAAATAGTGCAAAACATGTCTTTTTTGCGATTTTGAGACGAGTAAAAATATGATCTATCCTTGTCCGAATTCTATGAAATTTGGTGTACTTAATATTCATGTACTGAGGAATGTTTTGTTAAAATTTCAGATCAATTGGAGTTCGGGAAGTCACCCAAAAGATGGCTGCAAAACAGCAGTCCGAGCAAACCAATCCAGGGACTTCCAGGATTTTCCTGGGACTTTGTCCCAACTTCGAAAAATCATTCCCGACGACTCACAAGGAATTTGATCGAGATATTTTATGGGGAGATGGCCATATGTGTCTAGTTTATCTGAGACTTGGAATCGCATCAATCGGAGCTCCACGGATGGAGATATGCCGGAATTACTGCATCAAGGTCAAATCTGCCGATTCCAGGAACCTACTGCCCCCTTTTTGTGTTTTCTGTTTTTAATGGACCAAATGGTGTACAAATGCATATGTGATGATGGTCCAAGCTTAAGGAAGGTTAGAGGATGACACCAAGCCAAGGCATTGAAGAAAAAAATCAGAAAAAGAAGTTTCCTAGAAGAACCAAGAAAGGAAGGAACCAAAACCTTGTTGCACAAGGATTGCCTTTGCCGATTCGGACTAGGTTTTCTACCTAGGTTTTCTGCCAAATTTGCCTCTATAAATAGCTAACTTTTACACAGAAAAACTTGTCACATTCCAAAGCAAAAATCTAGCCAAAGCTCTACCTAAATTTCCCAAGAGTCCTACATAAAAACCCTAGCCGACACCACCACCACCTCACCCTAAAAATCCTGCCGACACACCCATTGCCGAGCAGCCATCTTCTCCACCAACCATCGGATCCACACGAGTCAAAGCTCTCCAAGGTTTCTAATGTGTGATCCACTCCCTACTCTCGGTTTTGTAATTTTTATGTAGTTATGTTAAACTTTGTCTATGAAGTTAGCATGAATTCTTGGTTTCAAACTCTATGTCTATGTATTGTTTGGAGTGAAATTTGGTTTTATAATTTGTATGTTCAATTCGTTTTCTTTGTCTTTAAATGGGTTTTGGATGTAAGAATACGGATTGCATGTTAAAAAGTAAGGAAAATATGAAGTAAAGAGATAGGATTAGATAGGCAAGCATGTTCACTCTGATTCTAGTAGTTCGTTCTTGGTTTAGTCTTTAAATCCGTGTGCCGCAAAGATTGGTACTTAGCATATTCGCGATGTGTTTTGAGTATTGGTCTTGTATCTGTCAATATAAAATAGGACTAGAGTGGTTTAAATGACTATGCATGTTAACAAGAAGTGGTGACGCCTTGCTTGATTGATATGTTTCCGACTAAAAAGACCTTGTGCCTAATTACTTTGCATGTTTGATTTCGACGATAAGTGTTCTCAAATGTGTTTAGTATAACTTTAGGGTTAGACGATAAGTTAATCTTGAAGTACTTGAGAGTCTTAATCGATTAGTAAACCGATAAGGAGCTAATTAGGTTGGAACTAAGTCGGATCTAGGATATTGTGTGCTCTTGCCGTGTGTCTTGTCTTATTAATTTGCTATGTGTTTTGAGTGATTTTGTGTTAGTAATTTGTGGAAGAATGTCGACCAACCTTGTAAATAGTAGCTTTAGGATTTAATTTCATGTCTTAAATTCTTGTCTAGGAATCTAGGGCAGCTTAGTGCTACCGATCCTATCTCAATCCCCCTTGATTTCGTGTGAATATGTATATATGTATATAAGTGTGACAATTATGTGCATATATGTTTGTGAATATTTTTATTAACATTCTCATGTTTCAGGTACCCTTAATCCCCGGCTAGAACGATCCCTACTTATTCTATACTACTAACGATTGTAGGGTTTTTGATTGCTTGAGTCGCTTCGGCGGCTCGATCATATTTCTAATGCACTTTTGTTTTTTCCGTAGGTTCAAAAAGTGGAAGAACGAGCTCTGTTCCCACTTTAACCAATACGACAACCGTGGTCGTATGGCTACTCCCAGAGAGTTCATGTTCAGGGAGTACGAGTGGCGTTGGTTGAAGACAGTAGACTTCAACAACCCACTTATGCAGGTAAATACTAAACTTAACTATAAATGTTTATTTTGTTAAAATTTTAATTATTAGTTTAATTATTTTATAATTATTACACTAATATTTTTTTATGCATTTTTCTAATATTTTATTATTTGTTTGAAGGAACGGTCTCGGGTAAACTCTGCGAACCGCCGCAGTAACACAACCCCCCATCATGGTGGTTCTAGGCCGTTTGCACAATATCAGGAGGAGGCGCTTAGAGATCATCCTGATAGCAACCCGTACGTGGAGACGTTCAAGATCGCTTATCCACAAGCGACAGAACAGCTCGTAAGTCTTTGATTACGATTTTAAAATTTTAATTATTAATTTTACTTAATTATATATTTGTTAGAATATTATTTTTTTTTTCCCGTTCAATTAGGAGAGGGTGAACCGGGCCAAAGAAGAGGTGTTCCAGCAAGTAGTTCGGGAGACACAACCGAACATTTCAGAGGCAGATCTGGAAGAAGCCCTGCGCCAGGTCAACCGATCGAATGTCCAAACGACAGCGAGGATGTTCGACGCAGCCTTCCCAGACCGGTCAAACCAATACTACTGCGGGGGTTTGGGAAGTTCTGGAATAGGGCTCCTGAAGACCAGTAAGGGAGGTCAAAAGAAGGGAGGCGGGGACAGCCAACAGATGAGGGGGGAAGTGCAGAGATTGGCCGCAAGATTGGCGGCCGAGTCCCAGAGATCACAGGAGCTACGCCGCAGAGCACAGCAGTATCATTTGGATATGGCCAGTTGGCATGCTGAATGCGACAGAGTTCGGCAACACAACTACGCCGCCCAACAAAACTGGTGGTGTGATATGTTCACGGCACAACAACAAGCCCTTGAACCCCCGCCCCCGTTTCAGCCGTTAGTTGAACCTCCAATGCCTCAACCTCTCGATGATGACGAGCATGATGGAGAGCAGGATGCTGGGGATGACGTGGGGGACTTTAGTGCTTTAGGTGATGATTAGGGTTATATTTTATGTATATTGGAACAAATTAAATAATAAATCATTTAGACGTGTTTCTTGTTGGTGCAAATGCATGGATTGTCTTTGTAATTTGCAGGTTGCTTGGAATGGTAATTTAGAAATTAATTTAATTTTTTTCCCCCAAATGTAAGAATAGCCGACGATATTGGTATTATTTCGCCGGCTATAAGTACTATAGCCGACGATTTTTACCAAATTTCGTCGGCTATAACCGTTATAGCCGACGAAAATGACATTATTTCGTCGGCTATAACTAATTAATGCCTATTAAAATATTAATATATTCCGACGAAATAACCGACGAAATAGATGAAATCGTCGGCTATATTTCAGAACAAATAGCCGACGAAAGTATAGTTTACGATATCGTCGGCCATACTCGAAAATATCCGACGAATTTCGTCGGATATTTTGCCCAGATTTGGTCGACGAAATTAATTTTCGTCGGTAAAGTCGTTGGCCATACTCGAATATAGCCGACGATTTCGTTATTTCCGTCGGCCATTGGTATTACCGACGGCGTTTTTCCGACGAATTATAGCCGACGAAAATTTCGTCGGCAGAAGGAATAGCCGACGAAAATTTGACATAGTCGACGACATTTTTTTCGTCGGCTATTCTCTCCGATCTGGTAGTGAATCTTGAATGGGGACTTAATATGTCTCGCTCCTGTCCCGCAGACCCGCAGGGTTACCAACCCAACGGTGCCCAGTCCCCCAAGTCCGCATTGAAGATTGGGCATGACCGGGCGTTCGGGCAGAGGAGGTGTGGTGATGTGAGTACCTATTAATGATGACGTGCGACAATTATGAGTATGTTTGCAATACTAATAGTATTGTGCTCAAGTGTCGTCATGCCATGAATATGGAACGGGGTGAAACCCGGACGAGTGCATGAGATGATGATGTGGTGTTGAAATCTGCCATGCAATAGATATGGAGCGGGGTGAAACCCGAACGAGTGCATGGGATGATGATGTGGCGTTGAAATCCGCCATGCAATAGATATGGAGTGGGGTGAAACTCGGGCGAGTGCATGGGATGATGATGTGGTGTTGAAATCCGCCATGCAATAGATATGGAGCGGGGTGAAACCCGGACGAGTGCATGGGATGATGATGTGAGGACTCGACCGGTGGACTGCTATGTCGAAACGAGTCCCCCAAGTTCCCAAGGTAAAAATTGCTGCCAACGGTGGGGCAGGCCCGAAGTAGCCCGGTGGCTCGGCCCAGCTTGTGCTGGAATAAGCGTGGGGTAACGTGCCTGCGGGGAGATTTGTTCTGTGTTAGAGAAACAATCTGCCCGGTGGGGTGGCATGGAGATAACAAGTCTCGCCTTGGATCCCCATATTTATCACAGTTCAGTGTGATGCAGGGTTTTTATCCTGCTGGAAAAGTTTGCATGTGTTAGATGTAAACTCTCCCGGGTTTATAAAGCCCATGTGTTTTGAAGCCTTGAGTTGTTGTTGGCTTGTCCCTGCCCGCAGGCGAAGGAAAGTGACTAAACCGGTGGAATGCCTTGGAGCCGGTTGAATGTCACATAACTGGTGGAATGCTATGGAGCCGGTTGGATACTGCATAACCGGTGGAATGCCATGGAGCCGGTTGGATACTACATAACCGGTGGAATGCCATGGAGCCGGTTGAATGCTACCTAACCGGTGAGATGCCATGGAGCCGGTTGAATGTTACCTAACCGGTGAGATACATTGGAGCCGGTTGGATACTACATAACCGGTGAGATGCCATGGAGGCGGTTGAATGTTACCTAACCGGTGAGTTGCCATGGCCCTTGGGGAAGTGGGGGGGGGGGGGGGGGGCTTGACGCATCGGTTCCCGCTCCTATCTCCCTTACCTGCCACTTGTAGGCGGGACAAGTGGCTGACATGCATTTAAGGAGGAAGCCCATCAGTCCAATCAGTTATGATGGCGTGGGAAGGTTATCGATGCTAGGGCACGTGTCGGTAGGGAGCGATCTGAGATGGAGGGCCTGGATTCGCAGGCGTTTGAGTTTCCCTGATTGAGTATTTTGGGGGGATTACAGGGGTGCCTAGGGCATCGGATCTGTCTATAAAAAGGCTCCTTTGTCTTCATTACTTCTGTTTTGCTCTTGGCCCAGAGAGAAGAAGAGAAGGTTGGAGAGGAATCCGGCGAAAAGTTCTGTGGAGGTGCTTCGCGATATCCGTGCTTCAAGCGTTCTGGTTTTTTGCCTACCATTGCTCGGTGTTTTCGTAGGACTGACTTTCCTCGGTGCATAGTAATCGGTAAGTCTTGCTTTATTTGCTTGGTGTTTTTTCTTTTTGGCGTTTTGTGGCGGCGGGGGGGGGGGGGGGGGGGGGGGTTGTGCTCTGTAGCCGACTGTGAGTCGTTTTGAGCGGGGCGTCTACGGCAAACTTGGGGAGCAGCCGCAGAGGGCGTTGTTCTAGCTTGTTGCTGACCAGCGGTGGGGTTTTGTTTTCTTCCCCTTAGGTTAAATGGCTTCTTCGAGCTCTGATGGGGCTTCCGAATCGGCCGACAGGCGTCCCGTGGTGGACGATGAGGAGAGATTGGAGGATTGGCTCGGTTCGGATTCCCCGGAGTCCGAAGCCGCTGACCGCTCCCGGAGCGGGGTCTCGTCTTCCGGGTCTCTGGGTTCTGAGGGCATCCCGCACGGGGTGCGCTTTTCTGGCACTCCGCCTGTGAACTACACTATCGGGAGTGGGAAAGAGGCTGTAGTGTGCGATGAACTGGAGGGTACTATGAGCCCTGCAGAGGTTGCCGCCTTCCGGGAGACGTGGAATATCCCCGATGAGGTGGCGTTACGGCCGCTGAATATCGGAGAATCGGCCTGTAATAACCCGGAGGCGGGTTGGGTTGCTGTTCACGGAGACCAATTTCGCCACGGGTTCTCCCTCCCGCTGCCAGACTTTGTGCAGTATACGCTTAGCGCTCTGCAAGTGTCTCCCGCGCAGCTTCTCGGGAACCAGTGGAGGCAGCTGCTGAGCCTTGGTTGTCTGTACGAGCTGTCCGGGATGAGCATGCCAACGGTGAACGAGTTTCGGGCACTGTACAGACTGTCCTTCTCGAAGAAGAAAGGGTGCCGGGGTTGTCTGACCTTTAGCGCCCGGCACTTTCAGCCTATCATCACCCACCTGCCTTCCTGGGTGGACAATAACTGGAGGAAGAAGGTGGTGATGGCGGGTGGGAAGTGGCAGAAAAGGAGTAAGATGTACCGGGTTCCTGGTGCCTTCCAGCCCCTTGGCGACCAATCGTTCGTACTGTCCGAGTTGGAGCGGGAAAGGATTATGACGATACTCGGGTGTTGGGACGATCTTGAGCGAAGCTCCTGCAACTTCATACGGCTGGAGGTGTTAGAATACTGCTGTCTCGGGCGGGATCCCGGTGCGTAGCAGGGTTTTACTGGCGGCGTTTCTATTGACCGAGTTGATACTAACCCTTTGTTTGTTCTGCAGGTGCATCTTCCCGGACGGTCGTCAAGCCCGGTAATACACTTTCCATGGACGGTGAAGACCTTATCTCTAGGTTGAAGGAGAAAGGGGAGGCCGTTTCACGGACCTCGGTGGATGAGGAGTCCGGTCGGCTTACCGTTCATGCCGAACCGAGGGCCTTGGACGTTGAGGACGACGCCTATATCCTAAGGCGTGTGAAGACTCACCCCGCTGCGCCCAAGGCGGGACCCGGAAAGGGCAAGACCACTGGGGGGCCACCAAAGGTTCCTGGTGGGACGAACAGGATTCCGCTCCGACCGGGATCGGTCCCGCTTGTCACCAGGGTTTCTCGGACAGGCGCACAATCTTCTTCACCGAACGGCCTGGGTGAGAAGAGGCGGAGGATCATGGACGTCCCTCCCTCCGCACTGGTGACGCTGACCGGCCGGTCGTCTGGTGAAAACTTGGCGAAACGGCTCAAGATGACCAGCGGTGCGACGAGCTCCGCTGGGGACAAGGCCGCTACTGCCTCAAACTCTACCGGTTAGCAGAGTGGCCCCGCTCTTGCGGAGGAACAGAGGGGAGGTCCGGAGAGTCCCTTCGTCCGGAGTCTGGCGGTAGATGTGGCTGGCCTTGGTTTGGATAGGCGTGGGGCCGCTGGAGCCTTGTCGGGGGAGAACCGCCAGAAGAGCAAGGAGTCGGTCCTCCGGGTAAGAATTGCTTGGTGCCATGGCACCGCTCATAACTTCTACCGAGTCTCGTTACTTTTGCTGTTTTCTTAATTGGCTCCCTGTTGTTCTGTAGCTATTGTACAATCTGTACCAGCCAAACCCGAATGAGGAGCTGTCGAAGCTGAAGAGGCAGGTGGCCGCTCTGACAGAAGCCCGTGAGCTCCTGGAAGTTGAGAAGTCCAGGCTTGAGCGGGAGAAGGTCAGACTGGAGGAGAGGGCCAAGAAACAGGTGGCCAAGCTAGAAGAGCAGGTCCGGAGCCTCGAGGAGGAGAAAGAGCGGGCTGAGGAGGAGAGGGCCGAGCTGGAGGCCAGAGTGGATGAGCTCCAAGTGGGAGCTGTCACTGTTCGTGGCGCTGCGGCTGGAGAAGAGGACCCAGAGCTTTTCCAGCGAGTTGTCCTCAAATATCACGATAGTGATCAGTTTCTGGAGCTCCTAGAAAAGGCTAGGGAGTCGGATATCGCCGATGCCTACGTGGAGTGGGAAGAGAAGGGGTACCTGGATACCTCTCGAATGCCGAAGGCGGGGGCCGATGACGATACCCATGGGCAGCTGGCAGAAGAGGAGCAGCACGCAGGGGAAGGCAGGCCTCGACCATCTGCACCCGCTAGAGAGGATGCGGTGGCTCCATCTGGGGAAGCTGGTGAGATGCCCGCTGAGGGGGGAGATGCAGCTCCTTAAGATTTTGTTTTATTCCCTTTTTTTTTTTTGTAAATCCGCTGGAACGGTTTTTTTTTTGTATTATGCCCTTTGGATATCCATTTTTGCTCCGGTGGAATTTCTTGGATTTCTCTCAAAAATAGTTGGCATATATATCTTATAATATTGCGTTGGTTGAACCGTTGATATGCCAAACTAACTGCTTGGAATTTCTGGCACCTAACCCTTCACCGGGTCCGGGCGTGCTTACCAGCCCTGGCCCTGCTCCCAGTCGGGATCTGCTCTCTTTTCCCCTATATACCGCTGAAGCTGACCGCTGTTAATCAAACCCTCCACCGCTGTCTTGAGGGCGAAGCAACTGTTCGTCCGATGGGTAGCTTCATCGTGATAGGAGCAGTACTTGCCTGTTCGCGCCTGGGTAAGTTTTCCTTTTGGGTACTTGCTTCTCGGTGGTTGGGGAATGATGTTCCCGTTTTCGTGCAAGATGTTCTCGTATGAAGAGGTTAGAGTGGTGAAGAACTCTTGGCGTTCTGTTGGCATGATCGCCAGGGGGCGTTCTTGCCGGTACGGCGCCGGCTTGTGCTCGCCCTGGGGTTTGTCATGATAAGGCTTCTGCTGTTGTTGGTTCCCCCAATTTCTGCTGGGTCTGCTCGGTTGGGCGCCTCGGTTCTCGCTCCGCTGGCTGGCCTTGTTTTCTCGGCAGGCCGGGGGATGCTCCTCCCGCTTTCTCTTCAACAGGTGTTGCCCATATGTTTCATGATCCGCCTAAGCATGCCTGATGGCCATCGCCATTAGCTCGTCATACCCCTGCGGGAGTTCCACCCGTACGGCGTAGGAAAATTTTCCTGGCCGGAGCCCCTCACTACAAGAAAAAAGGTTTTTCCCGACGAAAAAAAAAAACGGCCGACGACTAAAAATTTTCATCGGTAATTCTATAGAATGGCCGACGATTTTATTTTTCGTCAGTGGAAAAACAAAATAGTCGGCCATAGTGTAACCATAGCCGACGATACTGTTTTTTCGTTGGTATAAACAAAAATCGTCGGCTATATTCATATTTCAGTCGACGATTTTGGATTTTCGTCGGCCTTTCTCTAAAACATTAGACGACGAAAACTTTTGAAATTTTGGCCGACGAAATTGACATTTTCGTCGGCTATAAGTCTATATATTTTCAGATCTAGACAGCAGCTGCTCATTTAAAAAAAACGAAAAAAAAACGGGAGAAAGAGTGAAAAATCTGTGGGTATTGTTGAAATCCGTCCTCTTTTACATTGTGGAGCTATATATAGGTACGTATATGTGTATATATGTTGATTTTGAGTTTTAGTTGAGTTGATTTTGAGTTTTATTGATTTTGAGTTAGTAAGTGATTTTTTGTTTTGTTGTTGTTTTAGTGTTAGAATGTATGTATATATGTTGATTTTGAGTTGTAGTTGAGTTGATTTTAAGTTAGAGTTTAATTATGTGTTTTAATTTGATGTTATTTTAATTAGTGTTAAAATATATATATATATATATATATATATGAGTTGATGTTGATAATAATACATATTGTAATGTAATTAATTATTAAGGATTTATATATATATATGTATGTGTTAATTAATTTCTTATTAATTAAAGTTATATATATATATATATATATATATATATATATTATTTTCAGGCTATATATGGATCCGGATAAGAGTTGGATTTCGCTTCCAAGGCATGACCGACGATACACTATAGGAGTTGTGAATTTTTTGCAGTTCGTCGAGGAAAATGCAAACGGGAATGAATACCATTATTGCCCGTGCAATAAATGTAGGTGTCGCAGTGATATGTGTCGATTTCCGATTAGGACAGTATGGGAGCACCTAAAGAGTAAAGGGTTTTGGCCGAAGTACACACGTTGGATATATCACGGTGAGCCATCATTAGATGGATCGCATGATCATGGGCAGTTTTTTGAGGCGGGCAGTAGTAGTACATCCAACGATCCAACAATGGCATTCGTCAACGACGTGTTTCCTTTTGAAAGCGGTGTATGTGGGGAACAATATATGCATGACCCGGTGCTGCCCTTCCCACAAGTTGTCAACACTGCTGCCTTTGACAAGTACAACAAACTGATTGCATTGCAACAGACTCCTGTGTCTTCAAGTTCTGAGAAGACAGTTCTTGAAAGTGTGATGGAGGTAATGAGGATTAAAGTGGAGACAAAATCGACTATCAGGCAAGTGGATGAATATCTACAGTACACTTCTTCGTTGTTGGAGGAGGGTCATCGTAATCCTACCAATCACCGTAAGGTCCGAAGTATCCTCAAAGATCTAGGGTTTTCCTACATTAAGATCCATGCATGCGCATTTGACTGCGTTCTCTTCTGGGGTAAAGATGTAGAAGGGAATGACCTTGCTAGCCTTGACGCATGTCCGATATGTCATTCTGACCGATATAAGTTGACGGGAGCAGGCAATAGGAAACCTGTGAAAGTGCTTCAGTATTTTCCGTTGAGAGATAGGCTTGAGTGGTTGTACATGTCAGAAACCACTGAGATGGCACGGTGAGCGGGACGCGGGAGACGCAGATATCATGACACACATCTCTGACGGAGCGGCTTGGAAGCATATAAACAATGAGTTTCCTCATTTTGCGTCAGATGTCAGAAACGTCAGGCTCGGGCTCTCAACCGACAGGTTCAACCCTTTCGGCACCATGAGTCTTTCATACAGTATATGGCCGGTGGTTTTGGTACCTTACAACCTTCCTCTGTGGATGTGTATGAAGAAGGAATATAATATGTTGACGTTGTTGATTCCGGGGCGTGGTTACCCAGGGAAATGTCTCGATGTGTATATGAGACCATTGATTGAAGAGCTTAAGGTATTATGGGACGTTGGTCATCCCACTTTTGACAAGTACAAGGAGGAGACGTTCCAGATGCATGCCATGATTATTGGTATCATCAGTGATTTTCCTACTTATGGGATGTTGTCGGGCAACGTTATTAGGGGATACAAGGCTTGTCCAGAGTGCCTCAGCGATTATGGGAGCACCCCTCATTGCAACAAGATATGCAGAATGGGTCATCGTGTGTTCCTTCCGGCGGATCACCACTGGCGTTACGAGTCCGCCGCATTTGATGGAACCGAAGAACACAGTGGTCCTCCCAGAAGATGGACGGGAAGAGAAATTTTAGCAGTGCTTAATGAGTACGATTTTGGGCCCCTTAGCAATCATCCCGATATTGTAGCGGAAATACCTGAAAGACCTGAGAAGTACAAATTCTGGACACATAGGAGCATATTGGGGGAACTCCCGTACTGGTGTGAGTTGCTGATCCGTCACTTCCTAGACGTTATGCACATAGAAAAAAATGTTTCTGAAAGTGTGGTGGGCACAACGCTGAACTTGGAGGGGAAGACGAAAGACTGTCCTAAGGCTCGCACTGATCTGCAAAACATGAATATCAGAAAACAACTATGGTTGAAACAAGGGAAGAGAAAAATGCCTCAAGCTCCTTACACCGTCAAGCCTGAGCATAAATCAGAAATTTTCCATTGGATAAGTCGGGCCAAGTATCCTTCAGGCTTTGCTGGAAATATAGCCAAGTGTGTGAACAGACAATTCAACAATCTTTACGGGTTGAAAAGTCATGACAATCATATCCTGCTACAACGTCTCTTCCCTGTTTTCATTCGACCGTTCCACGTTGTGGAGCCGTTAGTAGCGTTGGCAAGATTTTTCCAGAAGGTATGCACACGGGAAGTGAGAAAATCTGACCTCCGGGAAATGCAACAAGACATCATTCATATCATGTGTAAATTTGAGATGATATTTCCTCCAAATTTTTTCGACATCATGCCTCACCTCAAGATCCATCTTCCTTGGCAGTTGTTGCTTACCGGTCCTGTGCACTTCACTTGGATGTATCCGATTGAAAGGTGCGTATTTTACACCTTATGTTAATTTCCTCATCAATATATGTGATTTAGTATTAATGTATTATCATAACACTTTAAAAACTTGATTTATAGGCAACTTAGTCAATACGGTGATTTTGTCCAAAACAGATCCGCACCTGAAGGATGTATAGCTGAAGCATATATTGCGCACGAGTGCGTCGTCACCTACATGAAACTGTATTTAGGAGCGTTACAGGAAAGCATACCGGAAGATGTACCTCCACAGTTCAATCTTTCCATACTCTCCGACGATGTTGTTCTCGGTGGAAAAATGCCAGTTTCCTACAAGTTGAAAGATTATGAGGTAGCCATTGCACATTGGTGGGTACTAATTAACTGTTTAGAAGTTCAGTTTTGGAAGAACATGCATCTAAACTGTGAACAAGTAGGAGGTGATCTCGATTACCACAACCGGACATTCGCAGAGTATTTCGGCCGCTGGGTACGTAACTTTAACACTATTCTATACGTATTTATATATTATTGTGTATAATTATTCATATTTATAGTTGATTCTGATGGTTGCAGATGGACCTTATTAAAAATGATAATCACCCAAATTGGTCGCACGAACTCAGACTTCTAGCGATGAAGCCGGTCTATTCAAAAGTTTATGCGACGTGCAAGGTGAATGGTGTGTTATTTCGATGTGAAGAGAGAGACCTCAGACTGAAAATACAAAATTCAGGGGTTATGGCACATGGTGGGGATGATGGAGTTGACTATTACGGTGTTCTCCATTCAGTTGTGGAACTGCATTATGGGGAATGCATGAAAGTGCACCTTTTCAAGTGTAGATGGTTTGACACACAGCCGCAGAGCATGAAAACCGATCAATACGGCATAACTTCTGTGAACACTAGTACATCATGGTATGAGGATGACCCGTTCGTTTTAGCCACATGGGTGAAACAAGTGTTTTATCTTGATGATCTCGCCAAGGGTGACCCGTGGAAAGTAGTCAACACTATCCACCATCGCAATATTTACCGGGCGTCTACACTTGGAGTGGCTGAAGAGAACGAGGAAGGTGGCACCGCGTATCAAGAGCCCAACTCAAACGGTATTCCTGACTCCTCTTTTATTCGCCTAGACACGCCGATGCGAATTCGACGTGAACAGCCACTGCTTGTTGATGTTGATCCAAATGAAGAAACTAACGAGGACTCTAGTGGTGAGGAAAGACATAGATTACCCCTATCGAGCAATTCAGAAACCGAAGAAGACTCATCCGATGATTCCGATTACAATCCGACGGATTAAGTAATTTAGATGATGTAATCCTTTCATTTGTAATCCACTAATTTCTAATGAACGGGCGTGGGGATGAGCCTCCCAGCTAGGCTGGGTTCCAAACCCCTTAAAAAAAAATTTGAAATATGTTAACTGCTGGGTTTCTGTTTTCTTGATGTTCAATTTTAGTTATCCATTTTTTTTTTCATATAATAGCCGACGAAAATTTGTTATTTCGTCGGCTATACTCATAATAGCCGACGAAAAATTCATTATTTCGTCGGCTATAACTATATTGGAAAATACATATTTTATTTTAGACAGAAAACGACAAAAGAATAGCCGACGACTACGAGTCTCTCGTCGGCTATGATTTAAAAAAAAAAAAACAAAAAATGACCTTATTCCATTTTCTATCACTAACGATAAACCATTGCTCCATCCTTCAAATGCAAAAATGTTGTGAAATAAGATATGACCGAAATAATGAAATACATTCAGGGGTTGAAAAATGACAAGATTCCGATAAAATCTGTGTGCCGAATGCAACATTTAACTTTTGCCATTTGAGTCATCCATTTTTTCATTTGAGTCAGAGGGTTTCCAGTCCTTCGAGACAGAGTACAGTTTTCGGTGCAGATAAACAGCACTGCCAACTGAACTTTGCTTCAACTTCCTTGCCAACTGTTTTTTTTTTTCATATAATAGCCAACGAAAATTCATTATTTCGTCGGCCATAACTATATTAAAAAATACATATTTTATTTTAGACAGAAAACGACAAAAAAATAGCCGACGAGTACGGGTCTCTCATCGGCTATGATTTAAAAAAAAAACAAAAATGACCATATTCCATTTTCTATCACTAACGATAAACCATTGCTTCATCCTTCAAATGCAAAAATATTGTGAAATAAGATATGCCCGAAATAATGAAATACGTCTACGGTTGAAAAATGACAAGATTCCGATAAAATCTGGGTGGCGAAAGATGCGGTCAAAGGTTTTATTCCTTCGTTTCCCTAATGGTAGCGTTACCTTCGGTAAATATTTTGAGTAAAATTTTTATACGATTAGTTGCATCTCATCGATTTGAAACTATTATCTGTTGAAGGTCAGGCCAAAAAACGTCATTTAGACAGTTCAATTACCATTTCTAAGCGTTTAGAGGTTTGACTCACCCGGTTGACCGTTCCGATCGAGCCTTTAACGTTGTCAGCTGAAGTTGTATTTTTTTCCATACATGTATTGAATCTTAACGGTGATATCTGACGGTTGGAATAGATTTTCTAAACTTTTAGATTCAAAATCAGAACATATGCACTAATGTTCCTTAACTTGTTTACTAAGTGTTTAAGTGAATGTATAGTTTCAAATATTTACTATACGTAGACTCTTCAAATGCAAAAATGTTGTGAAATAAGATATGACCGAAATAATGAAATACGTCTACGGTTGAAAAATGACAAGATTCCGATAAACTCTGTGTGCCGAATGTTGCGGTTAACTGTTTTTTACTTTCGTTTTCCTATGGGTAGCCTGACGTTCGTTATATCAATTTTGGAAAATTTTTATACGATTAGTTGCATCTCATCGATTTGAAACTATTATCTGTTGAAGGTCAGGCAAAAAAACCTCATTTAGACAGTCGAATTACCATTTCTAAGCGTTTAGAGGTTTGACTCACCCGGTTGACCGTTCCGATCGAGCCTTTAACGTTGTCAGCTGAAGTTGGATTTTTTTCCATACATTTATTTAATCTTAACGGTGATATCTGACGGTTGGAATAGATTTTCTAAACTTTTAGATTCAAAATCAGAACATATGCACTAATGTTCCTTAACTTGTTTACTAAGTGTTTAAGTGAATGTATAGTTTCAAATATTTACTATACGTAGACTCTTCAAATGCAAAAATGTTGTGAAATAAGATATGACCGAAATAATGAAATACGTCTACGATTGAAAAATGACAAGATTCCGATAAACTCTGTGTGCCGAATATTGCGGTTAACTGTTTTTTACTTTCTTTTTCCTATGGGTAGCCTGACGTTCGATAAATCAATTTTGTAAAATTTTTATACGATTAGTTGCGTCTCATTGATTTGAAACTATTATTTGTTGAAGGTGAGGCCAGAAACCGTCGTTTAACTAGACTAATTTCCGTTTTTAAGCGTTTAGAAGTTTGACTTAGTGGTTTGACCTACAGTTTAGCCGACGAAAATTATATGTCGTCGGCTAAACTCTTGCGATCCGCGCCTTTTTATTGTCCGCCGTTGGATGGCTCAGATCCAACGGCTGTTGATTTTCCAAAGCATAGCAGACGAAATATTTTAAATCGTCGGCTATTCTCTCAGTTCAGCCGACGAATTATAATTTTCGTCGGCTAAACTCTTGCGATCCGCGCCTTTTTATTGTCCGCCGTTGGATGACTCAGATCAGACGGCTGTTGATCTTCCAAAGTATAGCCGACGATGTTCATAGAATAGCCGACGACATTCAAAAAATAGCCGACGACATTCAAAGAATAGCCGACGACATATTCTAAATCGTCGACTATTCTTAAAGAATAGCCGACGAAATCTTTTAATTCGTCGCTATTCTCTCTGCTATAAAAGCTTAAAGCCGCAGCAACCCGACTTTTTCAACCCTAAATCAGCAAAAACTCCTCTTCCGCTCCTCAAATCGGCCGTGCGTCTCCTCCATTCCGAACTGCTCGTCCTCCTCCTCCTCAAATCGGCGCCGTTCCTTCCCCTCCACCTCCATCCGGCCTCCTCCTCTTCCATCCGGCCTCCATCCGGCCAACTTCCTTCCCCTCCTCCTCCGGCCACCTCCTCCTCCTCCGCCAAAACAGATTCAAAGGTTTTTTTTGGTTTTTTTTTCAATTTATTTTAATTTCATAATTTAGGTATATAATTTAGATATTTAAGTGTGTTAAATTATTATATATATTGGTTATATGTATAAATTGTTAGATTAATTATATATATAAATTTGTAGATTAATTATATAAATTGTTATATATTTGTTAATATTGGTTATATGTTAATGTATATTTTAATTGTTATATATAAATTGTTAAATTAATTATATATATAAATTGGTAGCCTAATTATATAAATGGTTATATTTATGTTAATATATAAATGGTTATTTGTATGTATATATATGTTAATGATGAAATATAGTTATATTTGTATATAAATGGTTATATTTATGTTAATGGTTAGTATTATTTAAAATTAGTTAAAATTTAAATATTAATTTGTTAGTATGTTTTAAAATATGTTAGTATTATTGGTTATTATATTAATTAGAATTTGTTATTTAATGTAATATAATTTAATATTAATTAATGTATTAATGCCTCAAGCTCCAGATGGCCGATGCACTCAGACAGTTATTCGGAGGCTGTCGTTCTTCCAGATCTAGGGGTTCTGGAAGTTCTGCCGGTTCCGGAGACTCCGAGAGAACCACCAGCCAAACTCAGAGGATGGATTCATCCCAGCCGCGGAGGAGTGTGAGTTCTCGGCACCAGACCCTTTTAGCGGCGGGGCGGCCGTCGAGCAGTTCACTTCCCCCTCTCCAAACAGATGCTCCGAGGTCGAGTAGGCAACTATTTGAGGACGAGATAGCTCCAGACGTTCATCAGGTCCGTATGCCTGAGGTTCATCAGGAGCCGATGACGAGTCCGTGATAGGAGCATAAAATGCGACGTTCTTAATATATTTTTACCCCCATTGATGCAATTCTTTTCCCTTATTGTTGTAATATAGAGTCATTGAGTCATATTGGAGTCGTTGGCAAGTGTTGGTGAATAATTTGAGCTAAAATACAGAAATGTCGAATTTTGAAGAGTTTTAGTTTGAGTAGGACTCCTTGTTGTACTATGAATCCTGTTTGGACTAGGAAACCTGTTTTGACTAGGAAACTTGTCGAAATGGAATTTTCATTGTTTGTCGTTTCTAATACTTTTGTGGTTTCGGTTTGTGCTAGAAATGGTTAAAAATGCATAATTATGGTGGAGTCCTTATTGAACTAGGATTCCTAATAAGAGTTTGATTGCAACTAGGACTCATTTTTCAAGTAGAACTCTATTTGGAAAAGGAATCCTTACTAAAGTAGGAATCCCAGTTGGATAAGGATTCTACAAATTTGAGTCCTAATTGAAGTCTACGAATCTAGGAATTTTAGTCGAACAAGGAGTCTACAAATGCTCGACGTTTTTGAAAAGTCGAAAGAATTTCATTGAAAATACAACTCCTTGTTGGACTAGGATTCCTTATCTATCTAGGACTCTTACTCATGATAATTGTGCTACATCTTTTTATCTTCTTTTTGATTTATTTCTTATTCTTATTTTTCAGGAATTAAAGAGAGGATAAATGGAAGAATTGAGGGGATAATTCGGCAATTGATTGATGAAGAATTCCACTTGTGTTGCCGTTTGTTTAAAAGAAGAGATAATGAAGGGATTTTCGGCAAATGCAAAGAGAGAAACAAGGGAGAGAAAGGAGGAAGGAGTTGGGACGAATGTGGACCATTTCATGCCTAGGTTCAAGGGTATTTTGCTGATTTAATTCAAGATTAATTCAAGAGATAATTAGAATAATTTTTCAGCAATATCTTTGGAATTTTCGGCAACAATATGGAGAGCAAAGCATGGAATGAATGTGGACTCAATATGAAGCTTTGTGCAATTGCTTGGTGCCGAATTAAAAGAGATAATTGAAGTGATAATTCAGCCTTTTTACCAAGATATTTCGGCAGCAATTTCATGAAGGATGGGAAGCCTATTGCTGAACCCTAGCAGCCCCTAACCTTGCCGAACCCTAGCTCCCCTCTCCTCTATAAATACTACATCTTAAATTCAGAAAATCATCATCTCTCTCTCACATAAACTTGCCGAACCTCTGTCAAAATACCTCCATAAATTCTTACGAAGAACCAAAGGCCGAACCATCCATCACCCTTCCACAAATTCCCTCCGATCATCACACCAATCCTTTGCCGAACTCTTGATCAAGGTTGTAATTTGGATTGTAATTTCATGGCTCTTGTTTCTTTGTATTTAAACATTATTTTGTCTATGAAATATGTTTGGATTTTTGGTTTTATTTTCGGTATTGTTGATTATGCATGGGATTTCCGAATCTTTGTAATAAATGTTTGGTTATTTTGTGTTTGATTACCGAATTATGCATGTGATTTGATTGAATATGTATGATGGGCAGTAGGATTTTACATGTTTTCTTGATTTAATTAGGTTTATTTCCTTAATTCGTGTGCAACCGAAGGAGATATCTAGATGCATTCGCAGGCCATGAGTGTTATCTATGTATTAAATTCATATGCTGATTTAATATATGTTGATTCATACGCATGTTATGTTTTGATATGTATTAATCTAAGGGCTTGAGTAATTCTGGAAATTTACATGTCGATGTGGGATGAGTGACGCCATACCTGCTAACATGTTCCAATTCGACATATTGTGCTTATGTGCTATTTGTGTTTAATTTCTACGCGAAGTGTTCTTAAACCGATTAGTACCATGTTTAGGATTATACGCGAAGTTAATTCTAAATACTTGTGATGTTTTGAATAATTAGATGTTCCGCGAAGGCTCTAATTAAATTGGAACTTAATTGATCTTGAATCCGATTTTAGCTTGCTGCCCTATTACTTGTTTTAATTTTGTTGCATGTGTAATGAGATTTGTGTCTTGTGATTGTGTGAAAGGTGATGATCAATTGTAGATAATAATTTAGGTTTTAGAATTTTGTAAAAATCAGTAGGTAATTAATTATAAAAATCGACAACACCCCCCTTAAGTACAACATTTTGTGTGATTAAAATGCCCTTGATTTCCCCGGATAGAACGATCCCTACTTGTACTAACTACAATTGACAAAAGAAGGGTATTATGTGTATGAAGTTGTTTTGCAGGTACTTTGTGCTTGGATAACACCTCCATCAATTTTTGGCGCCGTTGCCGGAGAAATTTAATGATTTTGATTCATAAAGTGTTGTTTGTAATTATGTATATTGCAGGTTTTTTTTTTTTTTTTTTTAATTTTTCAATAGATTTTGGGATATGTATAATAGGAATTTTTCGGAAGTGTAATAGTAAATAGGATTTTCCGATTTTTTTGTTTTTGGTTTTTGGTTTTTATTTTGCTAAATTTCCGATTGTGTGATATTATTGTGAATGTTTGTACACTTAGATAATTTCTAGGAAGTTGATAGTTTTTATGTATGCTTGTAGTTTATTGTAGTTTCTAAAGTGTAACATGTAGGTGAAGCCTCTTTTGTTGATCATAACCAAAACCCTTCATTTGAATGGTGCTTTTTTGGATCCGTTTTTATGTAGATTGGGAAACGCGGGATACTTCCCCCCCACGCATACAAAGCGACATTTCAGCAATAGTATTACTTTTATGAGGTTGAGGGCGGTTTTAATCAACACTTGTAGACCGCTAGGACCCGAGTCTATTTTACAAAGTATAGGGCAAGTTATTTTTCATTGATTGGTTCGAGGTTTGTAAAACTGGTTCTCAAGACCCACAGACTGATGTTCATTCTCTGTGAGTGAGTCGATAGGGGACTTGTCCTCCGTGGTTAAAAACTTTGAGACCTGCCTTATTCCTAAAGAGAGTTTACTCTCCGTGAATTTTAACGACACCGCCTTTGAAAAGTAAAATATGCTCGACCTAGACAAACTGCTTGTGCCGAAACATCACCTCACTTTAGACGCTGGAAAATAACTTGAGCATATGTGAATCTATTTTTCTTCAAAAGATAAAAATTCGTCTTTAATTTTTGAGGTATATCGGAATAAGCATGATACTACCTTGGACTGTTTCAGCCCATTGCACTGTTATCTCCTCTGCTCCACGTACCTCAAATTTTAAAGTTGTGTGAATAAAAGACATCAGAAATTCTAAGTTTCGGCATTTACAATACTTACATAATCGTTAACCTTAAAAAACCGAACCAATATAGATACATGTAAATTTCGTGTGTGGTATTGCATAACTAGCTAAATTGTTAGGGAGTTTTGAAAGTCTATTTATGGTGAGTTTGTTTTTGGTTTTGAGGGGAAGAGGAATAGGTAAGGTCACTAATGTTGATATTAGCCTTAACCCTTCATACTAGCGCTTGCGTTTTTATGAGGTTGAGGGCGGCTTTTATGCACTTTAGTGGTACTGACAACATAAGGTTCTCAACAGAGTAAGGGGCATTCATAGTTCGTTTGTTCTAATTTTGGTGCTGAGGTTTGTTTAACTAGATCTCAAGGCCCACAGACTGATGTTCATTCTCTGTGAGTGAGTCGATAGGGAGTTCGCTCTCCGTGGTGTCCAAAAACGAGTCTTGCCTCACTCCATTATTAGTACTTTCGTTCTAGCCTTCTGAAACCACGGAATCTTGTGTCTAGTCGATAGACCTAGGCCGCACGTCCACCGAGCTTTGAAACCTTAAATGAGTTTGATATAAGTAAATTTTTGATCTCAAAAGAAAACATTTCTTGGTTTGAATTTTCGAGGTATATCGGAATAAGCATGATACTACCTTGGGTTGTATCAGTCCATTGCACTGTTATCTTCTCTGCTCCACGTACTTTGAAAATTCGAACAAATCATTTAGCAATTTAACTAGGGATACATAAAACACACTTTTAATTCTTTTGTTTATACTTGTGTGATCTATACTTGTACTATTTCGTGTGACATATATTTGTGTGATATACTTATACTTATTTTCGTGTGATACATATACCTACATATTGGAATTTTCGTGTGATATTTATACATATTTATATTTGAATTTTTCGTTGACTTATACATACTCTTGTGTGATATTTTTACCCTAACATTAACTTATACATTCTAACTATACACGTTTGTTTTTCTTTTTAAAATTCATTGATTAAATACCTTGATCTTTTAATAATTTCAGGTACATGAATTTTGGTTGGTCACAAGAAATTGAGGATAGATTGAAAAGAATTTGCAACCAAGAAGAAGTAGAGCAAGTATTGCCGAGCACACCTTCACCAGAGCATCAGTTCGTATCTCCCTCCTCATCACTTTTTAACAAAGATTTCGTTGCACCACCCTCACCATTTCCTTCAGAAGCTTCGTGTGAACTCAACCCTTTGTTTCACGAAGAACCAGAATTTGAGCTACTCCAAAGTCTCATACCAATTCAGTACTTGAATTTTGATTTACCTGATCCTACATTCAATATGACTTCATTGAGAGAAGAGAATGGGCAAGTAGATGCACCACAAGGAGGAGTGGTGAGACCGAGTAATATGACATATCCTGCTGTTGCACCTGGCAAATCAGCATAATTTGAGTTGAAGGGTGGATTTATCCACCAATTGCCCAAGTTCTTTGGACTTAGTGGAGAAGATCTAAATCGCCATGTTCAGAAATTTGAGTTTAGATGTGAGTCAATGTGCCCAACTGGGGCGGATTTGCAACATGTGAGGATGAAGGCATTTCCATTCTCACTTGAAGATAGGGCAGCCGAGTGGTTCTTTGCTGTTCCACCTGGCAAGATGACGTCTTGGAATACAATGGTGAAGGAATTTCTCACCAAATACTTTCCTTCATCAAGGGTGACACAAATCAGAAAGGAGATCACTTCTATCAGACAAGAGCCAGACGAGAGCTTTGATGTGTACTATGATAGGTACAAATCTTTGGTGGTAACGTGTCCTAATCATGGGATACGTGAGGGTCTTTTGCTGCAGTATTTTTATGAAGGATTACGTCCTTTGGAGCGTAGATTTCTTGATTCAGCGGCTGGAGGATCTTTGATGGAAAAGAGCAAGGAGGAAGTTAAGAACTTGTTGGAGATGCATTTCACTAACCAACAACAGTTCGGGTCTACTTCCTCAAGGCGAGTGAATGAAGCTAGTGGTTTTGAAGAGTCTAATGCTGTCAAGGAGCTTAGGGAAGACATGGGGAAGATCACTCAGATGATGTCCCAAATGATGAAGCAGAAGCATGCCCAAGTTTGTGGGGTGTGTAGCATAGAGGGCCATACGGCTGATGTGTGTCCTCAATTGGGAGGAGGTGATAATTTTGAGGAAGCCAATTCGGTTGGTTTCCAAGGGCAGCAACGTTCCAATTTCCCAAATTTCAATCCAAGGTACAACGATCACCCTAATTTTCGTTGGGCCAACAATAGCAATGTTCAGAACCCTCAACCATTGGCGCCACCACAAGCGAACCAAGGAGGTATGGCGTTTCAACCAAGACCTCAAGGGCAATTCCAAGGATATGCAAGACCTCAGCAACAATTCTACAACAACAATGCTCAAGCATCATCGAATCCAAATTATGATGCAATGCTGAAGTCCTTGAATGATGCAACTCACACATTGTTGCAATCTACAACTTCCAATACTAAGGATATTTCTGAGCTGAAGAATTAGATGGGGAAGGTTGTGGATTTTATGGGGCAAATCCAAGAGCAAGGGAGGTTACCTGGAGGAGTGATCCCTAACCCCAAAAATGAGCAACCAAAGTCAATTACCACAAGGAGTGGTAAAATCTTGGAGGGGCCGAGTTTGGGAAAGCCAAATGAGGACGAGATTTTGGAGTGTGATGATGATGAGACACACGGCAATGAGGAGGTGACACACGGCAAAGGAGAAGCAATACACGGCATTGAGGCCGAGAAGAATGGGGAACCGAGCAAGGCTGAGCTCGACGTGATGAAGAAGAGGGACATGGAAAAAGATCCCGCAACCTCAGAGACACATAAGGTAAAATCTGACTCAAGTGGTTTAGTTTTTACTAACCAATCTTCTTGTTTACCTTTTCCTTCCAGATTTGCTAAATTGAAGAAGGACAAATCTGATGAAGAGGTGTTGGACATCTTTAGGCGTGTAGAGGTTAACATCCCCCTTTTGGAATGCATCAAGCAAATTCCAAAGTATGCCAAATTTCTCAAGGAGCTTTGCACAACAAGAAGGCATACAAGGGAGGAGCAGGTGGTGAAGATGAGTGAGACGGTTTCAGCCGTTCTCCAGAGGAAGCTTCCACCAAAAATGAAAGATCCTGGCAGCTTTACTATTCCTTGTATAATTGGACAATGTTGTTTTTCAAATGTTTTGCTAGACCTAGGAGCGTCAATTAATGTGATGCCCTATAATGTTTATAAGTCTCTAGGTCTAGGAGAATTGAAGAGAGACAACGTAATTATTCAATTGGCTGACAGATCTAACAAATATCCTGAGGGATATGTGGAGGATGTTCTTGTGCAGGTTAATAATCTGATATTTCCTGCAGACTTCTATGTGCTACATATGGAAGAGTCGCCCCTAAATTCCACTCAACTATTGTTGGGACGACCATTTATGAGGACAGCAAGAACGAAAATAGATGTTGCTGAAGGCAACCTCACCATGGAGTTCGATGGTGAAGTGATAAGCTTCAACGTTTATGAGACTATGAGGTATCCAATTTCTGACTTAAAACCTTGCTATGCTATTGATGTAGTTGATTCTTTTGCGCAGGTTTTGTCAGAAACTTTGGATCAATAGCAACTAGCTATTGAGCAAGGGGCTGAATTGACGCATTAGGGGAGGAATTATCCAAGGAGGCACGGCTTGAACTTGAGCCGAGCATTATGAGTATTGTTGCCGAGCTAGAGGCAACTCCCCACGTGAAAAGGTCATGTCATTTTATGTCAATTCCCATTTCCACTAACAAAATTCTACCATCTGTGGAACAGGCCCCTATTTTAGAACTGAAGGTGCTTCCCAACCATTTGAAGTACGTGTACTTAGGAGACGATGACACACTACCAGTTATTGTGTCATCACAGCTGAGTGAGCAGCAGGAAGCACGTTTGACTAGCATGCTGAAGAGAAACAAGACCGCCATTGGATGGACGTTGGCGGATATCAAGGGAATCAGCCCTACAACTTGTGTCCATAGGATCTTACTTGAAGAAGGAGCCAAGCCTACTAGGGAGGGTCAGAGACGACTACATCCCCCTATGATGAAGATTGTGAAGGACGAGGTGATCAAATGGTGGATTGTGGAGTCATTTATCCTATATCAGATAGCCAGTGGATTGCACCTATCCAAGTTGTACCTAAGAAGAGTGGAGTCACAGTTGTGAAGAATGACAAAGATGAGCTCGTGCCCCAACGATTAGTGACAGGTCATAGGATGTGCATCGACTACAGAAAGTTGAATGCTACAACTCGAAAGGATCACATGCCTTTGCCTTTCATGGACCAGATGTTGGAGAGACTAGCAGGGCACGAATTATATTGCTTCTTGGATGGGTACAGCGGTTACAATCAGATATGCATTCACCCAGATGATCAGGAAAAGACGACGTTCACATGTCCCTTTGGTACGTTTGCCTATCGACGCATGCCTTTTGGTTTATGCAACGCACCAGGTACATTTCAACGTTGTATGTACTCTTTATTCTCCGACTATATTGAAAATATCATTGAAGTCTTTATGGATGATTTTAGTGTTTATGGAAAAGACTTTGATGCATGCTTAGAGAATTTGGAATTAATCCTGAAGAGATGTGTAGAAACTAACCTTGTGCTAAATTGGGAAAAATGTCATTTCATGGTAAAACAAGGGATAGTTTTAGGACACATAATTTCTGCAAAGGGTATTGAGGTAGATAGGGCCAAGATTGATATTATGCTTCACTTACCCTCCCCTACAACTGTAAGGGAGGTACGTTCGTTTCTTGGCCATGCAGATTTTTACAGGAGGTTCATCAAGGATTTTTCGTTGGTGGCCAAGCCCATTTGTGCCCTCTTGCAGAAGGATGTTCCATTCGTATGGGACAAAGGGTGTGAAGATGCATTTGTGAAGTTGAAGTTGCTATTGACGTCAGTACCAATAATGGCGCCACCAGATTGGACGCTACCATTTGAGATCATGTGTGATGCTTCAGACTATGCAGTTGGAGCAGTGCTTGGACAGAGAAAAGAGAAGAAGCCAAACGCCATTTATTATGCTTCTAGAACACTTAATGATGCTCAATTGAATTACTCTACTACTGAGAAAGAACTGTTGGCTGTTATATTTGCTTTAGAAAAATTTCGTTCATATCTTTTGAATTCTAAAGTGATTGTATATTCTGATCATGCAGCCCTAAGATATCTGATGAAGAAAAAGGATGCTAAGCCACGCTTGATTCGATGGATTCTCTTACTCCAAGAGTTTGACATCGAAATCAAGGACAAGAAGGGGAGCGAAAATGTTGTGGCAGATCACTTGAGCAGAATTGTGAGAGAGGAGGAAACGTTGCCACTTCAGGAAACTTTCCCAGATGAGCAGCTTTTTCGAGTGGACACAAAAGAACCTTGGTATGCAGACATTGTTAATTATTTAGTTACTAAAACTTTTCCAAGTACATGTTTGCAGGCAACCAAGACGAGGATCAAAAAGAATGCAAGACACTACATATGGGACGATCCATATCTTTGGAGGACTTGTAGTGATCAAGTTATAAGACGTTGTGTGCCACAAGAGGAGCATAGGCCGATCCTTGCATTTTGCCACAATGAGGCGTGCGGAGGACATTTTGGAGCTAAGAGGACAGCCCTCAAGGTATTAGAAAGCGGATTTTATGGCCCACGATTTTCAAAGATGCATATACATTTTGTATGACATGTGATAGGTGCCAAAGGACAGGTAACATTGGTAAGAGAGACCAAATGCCTCTAACTCCTATAGTCATTGTTGAAATTTTTGATGTTTGGGGTATAGATTTTATGGGACCTTTTCCTTCATCTAAAGGCTTTCTTTATATCTTATTGGCTGTTGATTATGTGTCTAAATGGGTGGAGACGAAAGCCACAAGGACTAATGATTCTAAAGTTGTTGCACGTTTCTTGAGAACTAACATATTTTCCAGGTTTGGAGTACCTCGTGTGCTTATAAGCGATGGAGGTTCTCATTTCTGCAACAGAACAATAGAGGCTTTACTCAAGAGATATGGAGTCACCCATAAGGTATCCACACCTTATCACCCTCAGACGGGCGGAATGGCGGAAGTGTCCAACAGAGAGATCAAGAGCATATTGGAGAAAACTGTGGGCCCATCAAGGAAAGATTGGAGTGACAGACTTGATGATGCACTATGGGCTTACAGAACGGCATACAAGACACCCATTGGGATGTCTCCATTTCGGCTCACATATGGCAAGGCGTGCCGTCTTCCAGTAGAGTTGGAGCACAAGGCGTGGTGGGCGGTCAAGCAATTCAACATGGAACTTGACAAGGCTGGACTTCACAGGAAATTGCAGCTGGGCGAGCTTGAGGAAATCAGGAATGAAGCATATGATGCTGCGTGGATTTACAAGGAGAAGACGAAATTGTATCATGACAAGATGATAAGAGGCAAAACGTTTCATATTGGCCAAAAAGTCTTGTTATTTCATTCTCGTCTTAGATTATTTCTTGGAAAATTGCGTTCTCGTTGGATTGGACCTTATATTGTTACTAATGTGTTTTCTCATGGTGCTATTGAAATTCAGAGTATTGAAACAGGAAAAGCGTTCAATGTAAATGGTCATCGACTTAAGCCTTACTATGAACCTTTTGAGGAGGACACCATTGAGGAGATACAATTTAGAGACGCACCAAGATCATGATGATATGAAGAAGAGTCTAGGCTGAGTAGACTATAAACATTAAGCGCTGCATGGGAGGCAACCCATTTCAACCAAAATTGTGAAGGAGCCGTCTACAAGAGTTTGAATTTCTGAACCCTAAACTCTTTTTGGTTGAATTGTATAAATGTGGAACTTGTGTGAATTATCAAATGCTTAGAAATTACTACATACTTTTTGTGTAACATTGAGGACAATATAATTTTCTAAGTGTGGGGTAGGGAATATATGTTTCACATGTTTTGTTTTTGTTTTGAGTTTTTGTTTTGAGTCATAAAAAGAAAAGAAAATAAAAAAATCAGAAAATCAGAGAAATAAAAAAAAAAAAAAAAAATTTCGTTGCTTTTTGTTTTAATTTTCGTTGCTTTTTAATTTTTGTTTTCATTTTTGAGTCTTAGAATGCCCCTAAATAGTCTATGATGATTATATCTTTGAATGCATAGATGATGGTTTTGCATAATCTTGAAAAATAATTGTGAGTTTCATGGACTTTGTGATTGGTATGAACATTTGAGACTTGAACTTAATTGTGTAATAAGCATGCATGTTTGTGTTGATTTTGTTCCATAATAACCTATGTGAGCTTTGATACCATATACTTTTCTTCTTGAGTGATAAAAATGGGCAGAATTTTTCAAAACTTCATTATTCTTTGATTATTCAATGACTATGTGCCATAGCTTTTAATGAACTCTAGAATGCTAGAACTTGCTCTTGACAATTTTTGAGACTATTATTCATGAAATACCTTGATTTTGAAAAGGATTGAAAAGATCATATTAGGATTACCACCAATGTCAAATAAAGCTTATGCCTAATTTGTGCCCGTCGTTTTAACCCCTTTGAGCCGACATTAAATCAATTATTTCATCACCATGATACACTTTCCTTGAGCTTAGAACAGTTTAACCTTACCATTGTTGTCAAGACTTGGTAAAATTCAATGGGAATTTGTTATTCGACGTGTTGTTGTGAAGCAAGTGTGGGGTGAGCTTGTCCAAATCTATGAAAAATCTATGTGTTGCCGAAGAAAAGAAAAGAAAAAATCGGACAGAAAAATAAAAAGAAAAAAATTATTATCCGAGAAAAATGCAAAGATTTCGGCAAAAGAAAAGAAAAGAAATGTTTTGGATGAGATTTATGTGGTGAATTTGGAGTTTTATGATTATTTGAAGGTCTAACATTGCTATATTTGACCTTTGTTCATATTCACTATGTTATGGGGAAGAAAAGAATGAAGTTTGGGCCCAACATGATAAAATTTGGCCCTTTGAAGTGAAGTCATAAGGAGGATTGAATTTTGCTAAGTCTTGGTGACATTTCATCACCACTTCCTAAATGTGAATGCCTTATGCCAATCCCCATTATCACCTTTATGTTGATCTTTTCATGATTCTTAAAATGGGTGAACTAAGAATTTGTGGAGATTTTTGTCAAGAGTTGAGCATATGGCTTTGGTTCATTTGTGTACATAGTTGTTACATGAAGTTTTTCCTGAAAAGTTGATTCACAAAGTGCTTTTATCTGATGAAATATGCGAGCTATTTGTTGCCTTACAATATGTTCTCTTGCATATACTTTGTGTGAATTGCCATATCATGAGTGAAAAGAAGAGAGTATGCCTAGTGAGGAGGATGAAATCAACATAACATGTCATTGCTTGCTATTTTCGTTTCTTACTTGTTCATGCTATGATACATGTCTATGACGCTTGGGATTATTGTGCTTACATTGAAATGCTTAACTTGAAAGCTATGTGTTTAAAGATCCTGAGAAAATTATTTAGGGGCTGTAGTGTTGAGTCTTTTTATTTGTTTTGCTAAGGGACTAGCAATGGCTAAGTGTAGGGTAGTTGATAGGAGCATAAAATGCGACCTTAATATGTTTTTACCCCCATTTATGCAATTCTTTTCCCTTATTGTTGTAATATAGAGTCATTGAGTCATATTGGAGTCGTTGGCAAGTGTTGGTGAATAATTTGAGCTAAAATACAGAAATGTCGAATTTTGAAGAGTTTTAGTTTGAGTAGGACTCCTTGTTGTACTAGGAATCCTGTTTGGACTAGGAAACCTGTTTTGACTAGGAAACTTGTCGAAATGGAATTTTCATTGTTTGTCGTTTCTAATACTTTTGTGGTTTCGGTTTGTGCTAGAAATTGTTAAAAATGTATAATTATGGTGGAGTCCTTATTGAACTAGGATTCCTAATAAGAGTTTGATTGCAACTAGGACTCCTTTTTCAAGTAGAACTCTATTTGGAAAAGGAATCCTTACTAAAGTAGGAATCCCAGTTGGATAAGGATTCTACAAATTTGAGTCCTAATTGAAGTCTACGAATCTAGGAATTTTAGTCGAACAAGGAGTCTACAAATGCTCGACGTTTTTGAAAAGTCGAAAGAATTTCATTGAAAATACAACTCCTTGTTGGACTAGGATTCCTTATCTATCTAGGACTCTTACTCATGATAATTGTGCTACATCTTTTTATCTTCTTTTTGATTTATTTCTTATTCTTATTTTTCAGGAATTAAAGAGAGGATAAATGGAAGAATTGAGGGGATAATTCGGCAATTGATTGATAAAGAATTCCACTTGTGTTGCCGTTTGTTTAAAAGAAGAGATAATGAAGGGATTTTCGGCAAATGCAAAGAGAGAAACAAGGGAGAGAAAGGAGGAAGGAGTTGGGACGAATGTGGACCATTTCATGCCTAGGTTCAAGGGTATTTTGCTGATTTAATTCAAGATTAATTCAAGAGATAATTAGAAGAATTTTTCAGCAATATCTTTGGAATTTTCGGCAACAATATGGAGAGCAAAGCATGGAATGAATGTGGACTCAATATGAAGCTTTGTGCAATTGCTTGGTGCCGAATTAAAAGAGATAATTGAAGTGATAATTCAGCATTTTTACCAAGATATTTCGGCAGCAATTCATGAAGGATGGGAAGCCTATTGCCGAACCCTAGCAGCCCCTAACCTTGCCGAACCCTAGCTCCCCTCTCCTCTATAAATACTACATCTTAAATTCAGAAAATCATCATCTCTCTCTCACATAAACTTGCCGAACCTCTGTCAAAATACCTCCATAAATTCTTACCAAGAACCAAAGGCCGAACCATCCATCACCCTTCCACAAATTCCCTCCAATCATCACACCAATCCTTTGCCGAACTCTTGATCAAGGTTGTAACTTGGATTGTAATTTCATGGCTCTTGTTTCTTTGTATTTAAACATTATTTTGTCTATGAAATATGTTTGGATTTTTGGTTTTATTTTCGGTATTGTTGATTATGCATGGGATTTCCGAATCTTTGTAATAAATGTTTGGTTATTTTGTGTTTGATTACTGAATTATGCATGTGATTTGATTGAATATGTATGATGGGCAGTAGGATTTTACATGTTTTCTTGATTTAATTAGGTTTATTTCCTTAATTCGTGTGCAACCGAAGGAGATATCTAGATGCATTCGCAGGCCATGAGTGTTATCTAGGTATTAAATTCATATGCCGATTTAATATATGTTGATTCATACGCATGTTATGTTTTGATATGTATTAATCTAAGGGCTTGAGTAATTCTGGAAATTTACATGTCGATGTGGGATGAGTGACGCCATACCTGCTAACATGTTCCAATTCGACATATTGTGCTTATGTGCTATTTGTGTTTAATTTCTACGCGAAGTGTTCTTAAACCGATTAGTACCATGTTTAGGATTATACGCGAAGTTAATTCTAAATACTTGTGATGTTTTGAATAATTAGATGTTCTGCGAAGGCTCTAATTAAATTGGAACTTAATTGATCTTGAATCCGATTTTAGCTTGCTGCCCTATTACTTGTTTTAATTTTGTTGCATGTGTAATGAGATTTGTGTCTTGTGATTGTGTGAAAGGTGATGATCAATTGTAGATAATAATTTAGGTTTTAGAATTTTGTAAAAATCAGTAGGTAATTAATTATAAAAATCGACAACACCCCCCTTAAGTACAACATTTTGTGTGATTAAAATGCCCTTGATTTCCCCGGATAGAACGATCCCTACTTGTCCTAACTACAATTGACAAAAGAAGGGTATTATGTGTATGAAGTTGTTTTGCAGGTACTTTGTGCTTGGATAATACCACCATCAGTCCGGCGCCGTCTGCTGCTGACTCGACTGAGGGGCCTACTCTCCCAAATCACCTCTACCTCCCGTACAACATTCCTGCGATACCCGAGGTCGACGAGCGTGGTGTGCCCATATGGCCTGATATGCCTCAGTACGTGAGTGTTGCGGAGGCATACCATCATGAGCCATTTGAGAGACCTGAGCTCCTGATTTCGGCGAGGAGAAAAGGAAAGTCGACAGACGGGTCATCGAGTTCAGGTAACATTTGATTTTATTAATTAAATGTTTTATTAAAATTAACGCACTAATATTTAATTTTATTAACCAATCATCGTTTATGTGATAGGGACAGCCGCTAGCAATTCAAGCAGGAATACGAGAGGTGTCATATGTTTTGACACGCTCAGGAGAACTGTTGAGAGCAGGGGGAGGTTCCAGATCAACGAACCCCCTAATCAGGAGGTTCAGGGGAAAAAACACCGCGATTACGCGGGTTGCGTGGGGGCACTAATTAGGGATAGAGTCCCTATGTTGTGGACACGGTAGGCTGATGTGCCGGAAGAGATCAAGAGGGAGGTCAACAACGCGGCGTCGGTGAGTAATTTAAAAAACTTAATTTCTTTATCGTAATATTTAATAATTTTCAGTATTGTTATAATTGTAAAACTAATAAAATATTATCTTTCAGGCATACTTCGAGATTGCCGAACACAAGCAGGCTTGGGCGGACGCGATGCAGAACTCGAGGTACGTTGGGAATTCCTCATCTTATAATTTGAAATATTTTATGATATTAATAATATTTCTAATGCACTTTTGTTTTTTCCGTAGGTTCAAAGAGTGGAAGAACGAGGTCCGTACCCACTTTACCGAATACAACAACCATGGTCGTATGGGTACTCCAAGAGAGTTCATGTTCAGGGAGTACGAGTGACGTTGTTTGAAGACAGTAGACTTCAACAACCCACTTATGCAGGTAAATACTAAACTTAACTATAAATGTTTATTTTGTTAATATTTTAATTATTAGTTTAATTATTTTATAATTATTACACTAATATTTTTTTATGCATTTTTCTAATATTTTATTATTTATTTGAAGGAACGGTCTCGGATAAACTCTACAAACCGCCGCCGTAACACAACCCCCCATCATGGTGGTTCTAGGCCATTTTCACAATATCAGGAGGAGGCGCTTAGAGATCATCCTGATAGCAACCCGTACGTGGAGACGTTCAAGAAGGCTTATCCACAAGCGACAGAACAGCTCGTAAGTCGTTGATTACGATTTTAAAATTTTAGTTATTAATTTTACTTAATTATATATTTGTTAGAATTTTAATTTTTTTTTTCCCGTTCAATTAGGAGAGGGTGAACCGGGCCGAAGAAGAAGTGTTGTAGGAAGTAGTTCGGGAGACACAACCGAACATTTCAGAGGCAGATCTGCAAGAAGCCCTGAGCCAGGTCGACCGATCGAATGTCCAAACTGCAGCGCGGATATTCGACGCAGCCTTCCCACAACGGTCAAACGACTACTACTGCCGGAGTTTGGGAAGTTCTGGAATAGGGGTCATGAAGACCACTAAGGGAGCTCAAAAGAAGGGAGGCGGGGACAGCCAACAGATGAGGGGGGAAATGCAGAGATTGGCAGAAGAAAATGCAAGATTGACGGCCGAGTTCCAGAGATCACAGGAGCAACACCGCAGAACACAACAGTATCATTTGGATATGTCCAGTTGGCATGCTGAATGCGAGAGAATTCGGCGATACAACTACGCCGGCCAACAAAACTAGTGGTATGCTATGTTCGCGGCACAACAACAAGGCCTTGAACCCCCGCCCCCGTTTGAGCCGTTAGTTGAACCTCCAATGCCTCAACCTCCCGAGTTCGTTCAGCAGGATGACGAGCATGATGGACAGCAGGATGCTGGGGATGACGTGGTGGACTTTAGTGCTTTAGGTGATGATTAGGGTTATATTTTATGTATATTGGAACAAATTAAATAATAAGTCATTTAGACGTGTTTCTTGTTAGTGTAAATGCATGGATTGTCATTGTGAATTGCAGGTTACTTGGAATGGTAATTTAGAAATTAATTTAATTTTTTTCCCCAAAATGTAAGAATAGCCGACGATATTGGCATTATTTCGTCGGCTATAACTAATTAATGCCTATTAAAATATTAATATATTTTGACGAAATAACCGACGAAATAGATGAAATCGTCGGCTATATTTCAGAACAAATAGCTGACGAATTTCGTCGGCTATAGTTTACGATATCGTCGGCCATACTCGAAAATATCCGACGAATTTCGTTGGATATTTTGCCCTGGTTTGGTCGACAAAAAGAATTTTCGTTGGTAATATCGTCGGCCATACTCGAAAATAGGCGACGATTTCGTTATTTTCGTCAGCCATGCGTTTTACCGACGAATTATAGCCAACGAAAGTTTCGTCGGTAGAAGGAATAGCCGACGAAAATTTGGCATAGTAGACAAAAAATTTATCGTCGGCTATTCTGTCCGATCTGGTAGTGCCTGTTTGAACGCCATCTCGGCGATACCCTTGTCGAGGTTCCGAATCCCGGCCGTCGCCGTTTGCCAGCGGTTGACAAACGTCCTTAGCTCCTCACCAGGTGTCTGTATGTAGTTGAAGAGGATGTTGATGTCCGGGCTCCTTCGACCCGGAGGATGAAGCGGCCTACGAATCGGTCGGCCAGTTGCTCAAACGCCTCGATAGAGTTTGCCGGGAGCTCATAGAACCAGCTGAGCGCCTCTCGAGACAGGGTTTTCTGTAATATGTTGCAGCACACTGCATCGGAATAGCCCTTGGCGCACGCTTGGGACCAGAAACTATCCAAATGGTGGTATAGGCAGCCGGATCCTGAGTACGTGAGCTTTAGGGATTTCTGGTTACCAGACCTCCCTGATTCCAGAACCCGGTGCGAGAAATGGCCCATGCGTTCGTTGAATCGCGCGCCTTCCATCGACCGCGCCGCCCTTCTCTCGTTGGCCTCCGTTTGGGCCTTTAGATCCGACACAGAGTCGGTGAGTACCTGTAATGCCCGTGCAGTCGGGGTCACGACCTCATCCTCGAATGAAGCGCGCGACTGCGGGGGTGCCGGCGTGCTCATTGGTAAAACCGCGCCGCCCGGGGACTCCGCCCTCCTGCGGTCGCTAGACCTTCCTCCCGATGACTGTCCCGCCTCAAGGCGCTGAGGTTGGCCTGGCGCGGGTGTAATTGCCCTTGCCATAGCGGCGTTGCGCTGCTGTCCTCTTTCCAGGGCAGCCACCAGGGCATCGTTTACCGTCTCCATTTCCTCACACCGAGCATTGGATTTTGCTCTATCCCGGTCGCTCTCCGCGCGTAGGCGACCGACTTCTGTTCTCATCGCCCGTATCTCCCCGGCCATATCGTGCCGGTCGGGGCTGTACGTGGTGTCTGGGTCGCTGTCACCGAGCAGACTCTCCTCTTTGTCGCTCGGATCGTCCGAGAATGTCAGCGAAAAGCCCCGGTGCGTCGGTTGGTCGCCTTCCGCCGGGCCTTTCCCGCGCGCGCTATCGTTGTATGCCCCCGGCGTGCTGCTCGGCCTCCCACAGCTGCCGTCTTCTTGGTTGCCCTGGTCACTGCGCTGCTCCCGTTGAGCGACCGGGGTGGAGATGAGCACTTGCTCTGGTGCAACCCGCTGACCCTCCATTGTATTTCTTTCCTGGCCCGCTTTTGAGCTTTCTGCCATTTGGTGATGCTTACGTGACTTTTATACAAGTTTCCCACAGACGGCGCCAATTGTTTCTGCACAAACCCGTAGGCCTGGTAGAGACTGGTGAATCTAGATGTGATCTCCTCTTGCGAACCTGCTAGCTAAGGGGAATACCGGGCGGGCCGGTCTTCTCCTCTCCGATGCCTAAGTTAGTACAGTTGGGATGAATAGATAACTTAAGCACGTATGATAAGCAGTTGGAGAGATCAGTTACCTATTAAAGAGGGTAGTTGAGGCCCTTATATAGGTGGTCGGGCGTGAGGTCTGGTCTTACTCTTCGATGTGGGACTAATTTCCTTCTGTTCGCACACAAAAGGACAGCTCTGGTGGCCTATTCGGCAGGCTGGCGTCCCCGGTCCCCGGGCCCCTGGTCACAAGGTAGACTGCTGGACCTCGGGTCCGGGTGTTGATGATCCTACTCCGGGCCTTAGTCCGGCCCCGGATGCACTAGCTGCGGGTCTGTGGGCTTATGTAGCCCCTCTGTGGCTACTATCAACACACACTACCTCACACTTAAACTTTGTTTGTCCTCAAGTAAAACATAAACTAAACAAGCACAAACAAACAAAAGGTTCACTTGCATCCTTGAGGACACCAACTTCCCTTACAGATTCATGACTTCGTGGAATGACTTCAATTAAGCATGCTTAGAAACCAAATTTTCAAAATGCAAGGCTAATAAGTGGCTTTGGAAAGTCATGCTCAACAATTTATATGCATATGCCATGTATGCACCTTAAAAGGATTCATATAGGATTAACATGGACCACATTTGTCTAACCATCAAACTCACAAGATATCACTCATTATTTTCACTCAAGTGTTTAATAGCTAGTGTTTACACTCAAATGCAATTCAATTGACATGTTTTCCATAGACTTGCTCTTCAATCTTTTCTCCACATGATCATTGCATAAGTTCTCTTAGATCACAAGGTCTTTTATTAAGGTTGTAGCGGGGCTTAAGGCGGTGGTTTAAGAAATGAAGGGAAAAAAACCACAAATTCTAAGCCTCCTAGTAAGCAATTCTCTTGTTGACATCCTATAAGACTCTTTTTTATCTAGGTGCTTTGCAAATCATTTTCTTTTCCACAAACCTATCTAAACCACTAAATTAAAAATATTTATTCTCCTCTCTCCTTTTATATTTTTTTTCTTTTTTTTTTCTTTTTCTCTTTCTACTCACACAAATAACAGTTTTTCTATTTGTTTTTCTTTGGTAACCCTAGTCCACATTTGACTTTGAATAATTCTTTTGATATTTTGAACATGTTTCTAGGGTCACTCTTTTCTTTTCTTGGCTACACACAAAACTATTCTACCCACGTCACACTTATTTTTTTGCTCCGCAAACCCATTTACAAACACCGAACTAATAATAGGACTCACATTTCTTACCACTTGGCTTAGAAAGGGTAGGGAAAAGTGTTTAGGTTTAAAATGGTAGACATTTGTGGTGGTGAATAAATGAAAAGGCTAACACATAATTATAAAGGCTCAAATTGGCTTACTAATGGATTTTCATTATAAGGACTAAAGCTATTTGGCCATGGTGGATACCTAATGCCTTGGTCTTCCCTAATAACAACTCATGCTTTTGATATAAAGTCTCAAAAGATTTGAAGCAAGTTCTAGATTACATGCACAATGAATTGATCACACAATCAAAGAACTAGTGCAAGTGAAACTTGTGTGCACTCTAATAGGCCCAAAATCTCACATAATTAGGCATAGATAGTTTCAACAAATTTAATCTTCGTCTTTCCCAAATGAATCCATCTAAACTGACATAGGCATATGACTTTAATGCATGTGAGTACAAAACGCCAAATCCTCTTATTAACAAAGCATTGATCTTCAATCGCTAAACATAGTCAAAATAAATCTATCCAAATAGACATAATTCCGGTCGGGGGTTGTTTCCAATTAAGACCAAGCAAGCAACCGCTTATACACTTATTTTTGCAATTTTTTCATAATTTTTCAATTTTTATGATTTTTTTTTAAACTAACACAAGAAAAATAAATTAAATGAAAAGGGTACGGAATGAAAAGACTTAGCCTTATACCTCACACTTAAATCGCACGTTGTCCTCAATGTGCAATGGACAATGGTAAAACAAATTTTAGGCATAAGACATTAAGCTTATTAACTACCACATGCTAGTCACACAAACTAATTAACACAAGGCAATAAATTAACACAAGACAATGGTAAAACAAATTTTAGGCATAAGACATTAAGCTTATTAACTACCACATGCTAGTCACACAAACCTAACAAGCACCTCACACTTAAAACATCATATAGTCCTTAATGTGGTATGAAGTTATTAAGATCCTATCAATGTTTTGGGGAGCATGCATCATTAAGGCTACAACTAGCATTTAAAATTACAAACTAACACAAGGCAAGAGAGAGAGAAGGTAGCCACCTCACACTTGAACTTTGGATAACCCTTTCAATAAAAGCTAAATCTTTTGTGTTTTATGAATTGACTAAGGGTGAAATGACTATCTAACACTCAATGCCACAAGTTTATTAACATGAAAAACACAAACACAACTATTCATGCTTAGAAAAATGAAAGTGAGGGATTAGAAAATGCAAACTCTTTGTCGACCCTCCTTTTAGCTCCATAATGCATATTTTCCGATCGTGATAACCTCACAAGGCCCCATTGGGCACTTGCCATCCATTATGCTCCATGCATATAGAACCAAAGACACCTCACACTTGTGCCTTTACCACACTCCCTTACTTTTGGGCCAAGCTCCTCAAATCTAAAGCTCATTTCCTTATTTCTTCTTTTCGTTGGAGTCTGCCAAATCGGGTTTTAGTTTAAGGACATTAATAAGGTCCATAAAATTAGAAACCAATCAAAACTTGTAAATAGAAAAGCAAACCGGATAAGGATTTTCAAGTTGGTGTAGTTCCAACTAAAATGTAACAAAATTGGCGTAGTTCCAAATTATGCACTATCTTAACACTCTTCCTTTCGGTAACTCTTTTCGGATTATGGCAAGGTAATGAGTAGGTGCGACTTTGGTAGAGCGAGGCTCAATTAGTACACGGCACAACACCCGGAATAAAATCCCTTGCCTTTACCTTGTCATCATAATCCTACTAAGGTGAGTCTAGTTGTGAAGAGTGATAAACTTATACATTACGAAAATCCAAATTTCATTCACTTAGTAAAATGGAAGAGGCATTCGATCCTTGGGTGTTGTCTAACACTCAACTTTTTGGTAACTCCTCTTGAGTAAACTCAATCGGATGTGCCTAGTTGTGAAGAGTGAATAAATTCGACGGTACAAGGATAAAATCCCTAATCCTTTTACATTAGAATTTACAAGTTCTAATCAACCTCTAATTCAAAAGAAAAATAACTAAATAATTAATGTACAAAGTATATACAAATTTTAACCAACTAAAAGGTGAAATTACCCAAGTAGTAATTAAGTAGTAACTTGGCAAGAACAATTTCAATTTCCAATTTGCACTTTAATTTATCATTTTCTTACCAAAATTTACAAACTCACTTACCCAAAGTACTTGTAGTAATTTTAAAAATTAAACTACCGCAAAAAAAAATATCAAACAAAGAAAATAAAACAAAGATAAGCAAGAAATGGGTTCTCTAGTCCCCCGGCAACCTAATAGAGATTGAGTTTTACCTCAATCCCCGACAACGGCGCTAAAAACTTGTTGGTCGCATCACTTAACTAATATTATTTTCAAATTTGTGATGCTTCCTACTCCCAAGAATAGGAAGTCAAATTTTAGTATAAGAGGAAAAAGTAAGAGTATCGTACCCAAGAGATTGAGTAACTCTACCCTAACTAGATTACCGTGAAATACAACCTAGAAAACACATGCATCTACCTTTTTACAATTCACAACATTAGCCCTTTGGAAGCTAAAGGTCATGGGGATGATATTTATAAGTGGTAGTGAATCGGCTTTATTGATTTTAACTACATTAAAGCTAATATAAAAATAAAGCAAACTAAACTAACAAGTGTAGAGACTAGATCAATGACAAGAATAGAGATTTATGCACAAATGTAACCCATAATTGATGTGAAAACATGGTTGACAAATATTCCCCTAGTGCTTTGGTGAAGCTACCAAGAAACTAACTAATCATGCAATTTAACAAAGTCTTTTAGAGCCAAGTTAAATCACACAACTTTAATCCCAATTATATTACCTTATAACACAAGTGGGCTATGTACCGCAAGCCTAACACCCCCTTAGAGCGATTAAACTCACGGCACACGCATTAAGTTCAAAGTAAGAAATCCAAGCAACTTAATACTTCCCGTAAGAAATACTAAGCCACCACCTAAAGGCTACTCATGCTCACGGATTTAAGAAGTTGTCAGTTTCATGTTCCGATTAATTACTTACCTAAACATGCTTTCTAGGTGACAAAGCTAGCTACCACATTTAGTAGGCATAAAGAGTAAGAACCCATAGATTCAAACATGCATCAATCATCAAATTTAAAGAAATTACATTGTTTGCTCAAATCTACTACTCACACACATGGACATATACATAAAAGCCTTACAAAAGTAGTACATCATGAAAGCAAAGAGAAGGTGAGAAAGAATCACAATACCCATGAGCTTCCTAGATGTAAACAAAGAGAGTGTGAATCTTCAAAGTATAGTATTTTCGGTTTTCTCAAACCCAAAACACTATACAAATCTACAAACACAAAGAAAAGATTAAAAACAAGGCTTCATGGATCTACCCACAAGTGTGATTGATTAAGGGGTGTAGAATCTTCGGTTTTGGTTATCAACCAAAGATGCTACACCCCTCTCTCTACACATGGGCTAAACTAATCTAACTAAACAAACTAAAATATGAAGAACTATGAGAAATGGAGAAGGAATTGAGAGGGGAGAGAGTGTATTTCGTCCAAATGGAGAGAGGGGAGTATAAATAGGCCTAAAGTTGTGAATGAAGGGTGGAGATGTAAAGAAATGAAGGGCTAGATGTTATGGACAAAGATGGAAGCACAAATTGTGGATCTAGTCCTTATTAAATGACCAAAAACCTCAAAGATATTTTGGTGGAGAAGAAAAAGCAAGGGTACTCTAGGTATTTGGCCATAAGGACAAGGGGACAAGGTCAACATCCAAGGGGACAAAGCCAAAGATGTCCCTTTCACTTGTCTTCTTCTCATTTGAATTTGAATCAACAACTCTTTTTCCCTCCAATGCTTCTTCACTTCAATATCATCCATCACCATCTTTCGGCCGCCGGAGTTTGACCGGAATTCTGCCCGTTGACCGGTTAAATTCGTCTTTTAGTGTATTTTCCGGTTTTGCTCCTTTGCCTTCAATTTTTCACCCGGTTTCTTCAATATGTGCTAAATCCACCATTTTGACTCGTTTCCAATCCTTAGCTCACTTTTCTAGCATGAATAGGAAACATAATAAGACATAGATAAAACACAAAAGGATATAGTAAAAGAATAAGAATAAGGCAACAATTACTAGGTAAATATTAACCTAACAATGTTAATTTTTCTGTCCCACTATCTAGTTTGTTAACAATCTGACTTTTTTCTCTTCCACTATCTTCTCTTCTGTTTATGTCTGAATCCCGCTGACTCACAGATACTCGGTGGCTGTCAAGCTAGATACCCTCTTCTCCTGCAAACTCTTGCTAACTAAGAAGGACCGGTGGGGGCCGATCGGTTCTACTCCGATGCTTAAGTTAGTACAGCTAGGATTGGAATAAAAGCAACAAGTGGAAGTAGTTAAGTGGTGATTACCATTTAATGAAGGTGGTTGGGCCAATATATGAGCTCTAGGTTGCACGAGCTGAGCTCATCCCTCAATGTGGGATTGGTGGCTCCTTCTGCAGGTTAAAGACAGAGTCTGGCCCCTTCTTCCTGGGCCGCTCCCACCGGCTCCCGGTCCTCTATTGGGCGCTTGACTACTCGGTCTCGACCCTTGGGTACTTGGGCCTGGTTTCCCGGCCCTAGCGCATGTTCGTGGGCCCCGGTAGCCTATCTGTTGCTACCGTCAACATCTTCTATATGGGGGATTCTAGTTGCACCTCCAAAATTGCTATGTATACCTCCATTACTTATTACATTTTTATTTTACTTTAGAAAAACTTAAAAATCTGTATATACCTCCCTCTTTCTTACCAAAATGCCCTCCAACTATCTTTATCGATCTCTACAGCAGTCGTCTCTCCCGTAGACTACACCACTGACCAAACTTTCTCTTTCGCTATGAGAATGGCTACCCGAACAGTCATGGCTCTTCTACGTCTATCTAAATTCCCTTTTTTTTTGTGGATATCAAACTTATGGTTTCAAAATTTCATGCCATAGTTGCACACTCGATCTTTTATGGTGTACGATTTGATCTCATATCCACCCCAATTAGAGTCTAACTTACGAGGACGCAGCCAATACACGAGTAGAGTTTGATGAGTACCACCCGAGCATGTGCATCAACTCTAGACTATTATGTATCAAACCTAACAACCATAATATATGGTCTTTCATGTTACAGATTTTCATGTTTATGATGAGGTGGAGACAATGGTTGATTGAACGATAATCAGATACAATGTTCCATAATCTATGTTAAAGACCCTATTTGTCCTAAACAGTCTTTTTACAGAAGTTGGCAATGTCAAATAAAATTTTTAAAAAAGTGGAGGTACACATAGTTATTTTAGAGGTGCAACTCCCCCTTCTATATAGTATTTTTCCTTTTTTTTTTCAGATTTAAAAATTTATTTTAATACATACCGAGTATCAAAGTATCTTCAGTACACCTACACATACAATTTGAATAGTCAAGATTAGATGACTTCATATAGATATATGGTGGGTCATGTGTATAAAGTATTTTAAATGACTAACATTGCGCCGTATACCTACACGGCCGTGCATACAAGAATTTCCGACCGAGTACGTGTGGAGACGCTAGTCTAATATTTATCGAGGAGGAAAAAGATACAGCACATGAGAAAATTCATAATCTCCCGGTTTATTTGACTATATGACTGATTTAGAACTTGGTGGGTAGAAATTCAGACCGTTATTGCTGACTATTTCTAAAATTTTCTTTTTAATAATATTGATTCAGAATTTGAGACGGCGACAGAAACATGGTATTTGAAGATGATTCTTCTCACAAAAAAAAAAAAAAAAAAGGAAAAAGGAAAAAAAAAGAAGCTAAATAAGAGTGCCGGGAATGGTAAAAGCAGGAATAACAAAAACGGAGCAAGAAGAATAACAAAATGTGTGCAGGAATTTGATTCGTTTGTTGTTGTTGGTTGAGACTTCAGAGTCCCCGAATGGCTTTTGCTCAGTTTGTCGGCCATAGTCCAATTTTGCAGCCTTTTTGTTCCAATCTGTTCGAAAACCGCCGGAGAGTGCATTCCTTACGTTCAAATGGGTCTTCCTCCAGGTCGACAAGTGTCATGGTTTCCGCCAGGAAGCAAGTAGAGGTAACTTGAATTCTCTCAGTCTCAGTTGTCACTAGTTCGTTCTGTGTCTAAATTGAGTTTGAGATTTTGGTTTGTTGGTGACTGGTAGATAGTATACGATCCTGATGAAAGGATAAACAAGTTGGCAGATAAGGTGGACACTGAAGCTCCCCCTCTTTCAAGGCTCTCACTCTTCTCCCCTTGCAAGGTCGCTCGCTCGCTCGCTCACTCAATCTATCTATCTCTATCCATCTGGCGATTCGTATTTAATTTTACATTCGTACATGTTTTTGCAGATTAATGTTTTCTTGAGAATAACCAACAAAAGAGAAGATGGGTTTCATGACTTGGCATCTCTCTTTCATGTGAGTTCATCACCACCACACACAACTGCATTTCTTCTTCTTCTTCTTCTTCTGTAATTAATATTCGTTCGATTTTTGTGCCTCTCTAGGTAATAAGCCTTGGAGATGTGATTAAGTTCTCTCTGTCACCCTCAAAATCCAAAGATCGTTTGTCTACCAATGTGTCAGGGGTTCCCCTTGATGATAGCAACTTGGTAAGGGACACTTTTCAATTATTCCTAGCTTTTCCGCATGTTTGCTCCTAATTAATGTTGCTACCATTATGACTTTTGTTGCAGATTATTAAGGCCCTTAATCTCTACAGGAAGAAGACTGGTACCAACAATTTCTTTTGGGTATGAACTGATGCCTAGGTGAAGAGCTCTTCGATTTTGAAGAATAGGGTGCTGTAGTAGATAATTCACATCATGTTACATAGTTTTTTTTTTCTTGTTTTTCTTATTTTGGCAGATTCATCTTGATAAGAAAGTGCCTACAGGAGCAGGACTTGGTGGCGGAAGCAGCAATGCTGCAACTGCGCTATGGGCAGCTAATCAATTTAATGGTTGTCTTGCCTCTGAGAAGGAGCTCCAAGAATGGTCGAGTGAGATCGGTTCAGATGTTCCCTTCTTTTTCTCTCAAGGTGCAGCCTATTGTACTGGTCGTGGTGAGGTATGTCTTTTCTATATTAGGGTGTTTTTTTTTCCATCATTGTACATCATTTGTCCGGATGGCTCTGCTACAAAGTTCTGTTTTTCTCTTTTTGTGATTACATGTGTTGAAACTATGCAGAGAGAATCAAAAACAGTCATGATTGAGAGTTTCTGTTGTAATGCATAATTACTCATTCCCTTATCTATTCGGGCTGTGACTGGATAAGAGTGACCTCGGGAGTTAGATGCACAACTTTCTGTTGATTAAATTTTTAATTAAGAACTCAACAATGTTACAACTAGCCTTTGGTCTGGTGATATTCCTCTCTAGACTGTTGGAGGTGATCCGAAGTTCAAATTTGCCTCCCTTAATATTATTTACATCTAAACTGAGTAAGGTACTTCTATTTGACATTCTAGGTGGGACAGGAACTCTAAATAAAAAAGGAGTCAGTTATTAAGTTGTTGTGTATCATGGACTCTTATTTTAGGACTGCTTTTGTCTTTTTAAATTTGAAAAGGACTGTCTTATTTTGATTTCAAGACACCACAGTTTCAAAGGCTATGTGGTAGATTTTGTATTTTCTAGCCTCCCAGGAAAAAGGAGGCTTGGATTTTAATTGTGTCAAAAGCTTATAATGACAGTCTTTTAATACCCTTTGGACTTCAACAGGCCCGGTCAATATTATTTCTATAGGGATTAGGGTGTAGGTTTTTGTCCCTGAATTTATAATCTCTAATTGAAAGAGATTAATTGAAATTATAATTTTGTCCTTAATGTGGTATAATATGTGAGCTTTTGGATGTCCAGGTTGTTCAGAATATTCCTCCACCAATACCCTTTGACATTCCGATGGTTCTTATAAAGCCTCAACAGGCATGTTCAACAGCTGAAGTTTACAAGGTATTGTAGATTTTGATATAATGAGTGGATTATCAACTAACTTGATCGTAATAATTTGCCATCATTTCTTAATAATCTTTTTTGATTTTGCAGCGCCTGCAGTTGGATACAACTAATAATGTTGATCCTTTAAAATTGCTGGAAATAATCTCAGTGAATGGAATATCGCAAGATGTCTGCATCAATGATTTAGGTGTGCATTCATTAATGATAGTGAGCAGACACTTTTGATTTGTAACAAACTGAAATTATCATTTTTGGGGAGTTTTGGCATTCATATTCCTGCAGATCAATCCTCCCTGTTTTGTTCCGTTCATAGACAAGTCCAAACGTCAAAGACGTTGTTGGAATATTAAAAAAATGCAAGGCAACTCTTTAAACCATCAACACCTCTTTTCTATCATTTTTCCTCCTTTGTTTTGTCCTAATTGTTTAGTCCCTTACGTTATTTTCTTTTCTAATAACTTCTTTAGCGTAGTTAACCTGCCTGTTTAACTACGCTAGCTATTTTCTAATACGTTGTTCATATATATTGGACAAAACTTTTGCTATAGATGTCGGTTTTATCCTAAGTTAGAGAACGCTGCCTTTTTTATCGAGTAGGTCTAAAGTCTCACTCATGATTTACAGACTGCCGCAGCATGATCTTTTCTCAAGTATGAAAAATAAAAATTTTGACAAGTTTTAGCTGTACTTGTTTGCAGAACCTCCAGCATTTCAAGTTCTCCCATCTCTTAAAAGATTGAAGCAGCGAGTACTTGCTGCCAGCCGTGGACAATATGATGCTGTTTTCATGTCTGGAAGGTACATTAATCACATCGCCTATGAAGATAATTAGTTAAGCTGGTTTTGGTGATTGTTTCAATAATTTTAATTGCTTGAGAGATAAAACAGACTACAGATCCCTAACGGTGCGTTTGGATGAAAAAATTATGAAATCCATAAGAATTTATAAATGATGGCATCTTAAACTCCATCAATTTGAAATCCATCCATTTCAAATTCTCTTGTTTGGTTATATTTATGTGGAATTTGAAGTGTGTAATAGATTAAGAAAGTTTAAAAATAATAATAAAAAATAAAATATAAAAAGTCCTTATTTTGGAAATTTAATTAGACACTGCAAAGGAATTTGTAGATGACACTTATTTTGTGAAGAATTCAAGTGAGGAATTTAAACGATGAATTCCTTCGTTTTCTTTTCCACAGAATTTTCAAATTTCCTATCTGATAATGCCAAACGAGGGAATTGGCTTTTAAGTATTATTGAATCCTCATTTTCAATTAAATTCTCCCGGATTTCCCCTCATCCAAACACACCTTAATTGTTACATGTAATGTCATTTGCGCATAGGATTTGAATTTTGACATTGGGGCAGTGCACACAAACCACTGGTTTCTCTCTCAATTACCGAAAGAAATGAGGCTTCCAACTATTTATGTCCTCAAGGATGAGTACTGTTTTGGGTCCGCTGAACATTTATCATACAGTTGTATAGAAGGTCCGGGTCCCAATCCTCCAATGCTCCACTTCCTATTCCTTTAAATATTCCTTCTCAGTCTGATTCTGTCTGCATCTCCGCAGGAAGGTTGGGGTTGTAGGCGAGGATTAGCTTCATTTGTGAACTTTATATTACACTAACGGTTATTGGATGTAATCTGCGGTTTAATTCAATTATGGTCTTCTGATCAAACTGGGAATGGTTCTGAAAATGTATTTACCTGCTCTTGACACATAATATATATAGCTCATATTGATGGGGATTACTGTTGATTGTGGTTGACTATAATTCATTCACAGAGTTTGTTAGGTTAATGTTTAATTAACTTTTGTTAGCACTATTTTAGGAAGAGATCGGCATCTTCATGTGTAGTGTGTCCTATATATGTACCCATGTATCTATTGAAATAGTAATATGAAAATATGATCAAGTCCTTTTTTCATTCCTGAATTTTCCTTGGAAACAGTAAGGGAGCATTATTTGTCTCGAGTTTCAAATTACGAGAGCTGCCTACTTATAGTCTCATTATACTTATTGACTTTGTATTAGATTAATTAGACAAATATATGTTGTGACTGCCTTTTTGATCTAATATGGCATTTGTGCAAATTCATATGCATCATTTACATGTTCTCAATATTCTTGATGCAGTGGAAGCACTATTGTTGGGATTGGTTCTCCAGATCCTCCTCAGTTTGTATATGATGAAGACGAATACAAGGATGTGTTTTTGTCAGGTCAGTCGCCACTGTAATTAATTCCGGAGTGCATCATCAATTACTTACATCCATAATATTGTTAGAGAAATGATCAACACAATGCTTTCTGGATTCTTAAGTAAGGGGACCTAAATTATATATCAGGTTTTATAACCTCTATTATTTATTCATTTTTTGCCGAGGGATGGCGTCAAATGCCGATGCTCTATTCTCTGTTTCACGCTCTAGTTGCCTTGCATCAACTTACCCTACATAAATTGTCCAACTAAATTGGAAAGGAGTGTTTAGATGATGTTAGTCTATCCCAAACATGTTATGGTGTTGGTGGTGTGGTAATCATTCATTTGTAGTCACTAATTGGAGCTTTATGCCCTAGGGTCCCATTAGGTCTACAAATAGAAGCAAGGATAACAGTCATGTCAGGGTGAAAATAACGAGGGAGAGAGTAGGCATGGAACCTGAATACTTTCTGTCTTATTTTATTTGAATACCTTTGTGCTTGTATATAATGAACTGGGAAAAAGCTGTAAAAATTCTTTGTAGGTAAAATGTATTTTTGTTTTATTATTCATTGGAGTTCATTTGTGCAGAGGCCAACTTTCTCACTCGCGAAGAGAATCATTGGTACAGTGAACCTTCTTCCAGAAGTGCTATTGGCCCATCCTCAGATTGTTCCCAGTCTATTCCTTGATTTTCACTCCTATGAGAGACCTGAAATAATCTTTGTAGTAATTGAAGTCGGACCACATTTAAATTTGGCTTATTAATCTTTTAAGGTTAATACCCGTATTAACTTTTTGGTTATATATATTAGAAAACAACCCATACTTCCTAAAGTAAATTTGCCTTATTAATCCCGTAATAACTGTTTGGTATTAATATTGTATTAAAAACAATCCATACTTCCTAAACTATTTTCATTCACAATACTCCATAATATTTGCTAAATACACATCTTTTTTTTTTCTTTTTATTTACGTATCATTTTTTTTTTGAATCAAAAAAGAACTTTATAAAAGGGAAATGATCTCAATGGAGATCATTACAGTCATACTGAATGACATCAGTAATACAAGATAAAATATGGTCAAGCCAAATATTGCCACCAGGAGACTCAAAACCAATGCTAGCAAGCCTATGAGCAACTATATTACACTCTCTAGGAGCATAACTAATGGAGACATGTTGTAGTTTATTCAAAGTATGTTGAATATCATCAATCAGAGCACCATTGGGTAAGAGTTGATGATCTTTGATGCCAGCCTCACTTATAGCTGCAGTGCAGTCACTTTCAATAATCACATTTGATACTTGAAGAGAGTATAGAAAGTAAAGTCCATCCCGAAGAGCTAATAACTCACTCTGCTTAGCTGAAGTTGAATGGGTAATCGGTTTTGCAAAATCAGCTATGAATTGTTCTGTATGATCACGTAAAACTCCACAAGTTCCTCCTTGATTAAGAGCAAGGAGAAAGTTGCATCCACATTGAGTTTGAGTGTAGGGAATTAGACCAGAACTTGTTGTTTCTGTTCTTCCATAAGGACCGGATGATCATAAGCAATTGTGCAAAACTCTGTGTGGACATATAAGTAGTTCTCTCAAGTATCCATTCCTTAAAATTTAGGAAAGACTATAAAGTATCTTTTAGATGGAAAGGGTCACTAGTGAGAATGTTGTAGGCAGTAGGACACTTATAAAACAGATGGCTCACATCTTCATAGTTATGAGGGCAGAACATATAACGTACCTCTTCATCATATCCTTTCGTAAGCAAGCGGTCTCTAGTGGCAAGCAAATTTTGACAAGCACGCCAAACACATACTTGCACTTTTCCATGAACCTTGGCTTTCCAGAGTGGTTTAAAGGAATCACCTGTAGAACTAGAAGTAAGCACATTTTGCAGGACATCAGCTGGGGCAATCCAATAAGCAGTTTTAACAGAGAAAAAACCACGTTTCTCAGGCAACCAAACAAGTCGATCTTCAGTATCATTTCGAGCAATAGGTATGCATAAAATTTTAGTGGCAACGTGAGCCGGAAACAAATTTTGCACAACCTCATCCTTCCACTGTTTGCGCTCCTCATTAATAAGATCAGAGACATACATGAAGTGTGAGAAGGTTTAATAGCTTGATATGAGGGGGTTATCGAGATCCATTTATCTTGCCAGAGATGAATAGTCTTACCATTACCAACTTTCCATTGAATTCTTGCTTTAAGAATTGGCAAAGCCGTCATTATACTTCGCCAAGAGAATGATGGCCTGTCCCTAAGCTCTGCCTCCCATATTGTTGAAGTAGGATAATAACGAGCCTTGTACAGTTGCGCAAGCAAAGACTGAGGGTTTGTAATCAGTCGACATCCCTGTTTAGCAAGCATTGCTAAATTATAAGCATATAAGTTTTTAAAACCCAAACCTCCTTCATGGTTGTGTAGACATAATCTGTCCCAGCTGTGCCAATGAATTTTCTTCTTATTATCTGTATCACCCCAGAAAAAAAGAATTACAGAGCTGATGTATATCATCACATAAACTCTTAGGCAGAAGATAGCACTGCATAGCATAGAGAGGCATGGTTTGAGCCACTGCTATTATAAGAACAGCCTTCCCTGCACTACTGAGAATTTTTGCTCTCCAATTAATCAACTTGTTAGTCAGCCTTTCTTTAATGTAAGCAAACTTAACAGTTTTTAATTTACCAACTCTCAGTGGTAAACCAAGATATTTGTCATGCTCCTCCACACGCTTGACTGCAAGGATAGAGGCAAGATGATGCTGAACATTTGCATGAACATTGCGACTAAACACTACACTGCTCTTGTCAAGATTAACACGCTGACCTGATACCAATTCATAAAGATGTAAAATGTGTTTATACGCTTCACATTCCTCATCAGTGGCTTGACCAAATAGCAAACTATCATCAGTAAAGAACAAGTGATGCAGTTTGGGAGGTGAAGACTGAAGAGAAATATTGAAGTAATATCCGTTGAATTTCTGCATTCTCTACTTGCCATTCCCTGTGCTCATTCTTCACACCTCGGATAAGGTTCCTGCTTTTTAGATTACTAGCTTTTCGGTGAAAGAACGCCGAATTCCGATCACCATCTTTGAGCTAGAGAGCTCTCGATCGTTGTTTCCAGTAATTTTCTTGGGTAGCTAGAATCTGACTATGCCGCACTTGTAATTGACGCTGCTCCTCATATTGTTCAGATGAGAAAGGGCGTTAATGTCATTGAGCTTTTTTTGAATGGATTTTTCGTAACTCGACCTTTTGGATATCAAACTCAGTAGCTTGCCAGTTCATTAGGTTTTGCCCAGTACGATGAAGCTTGCTGGACAATTGCTGCATGGCGTTGCCTGTAGTTTGATCATTCTATGCTTGCTAGATAACATCACTACATCGAGGACTATCCTGCCAACACTCTCCAAAACAAAATAGTCTCTTCCGTCGATACCAGATTAGTTTCTCAGAGTTGACTTCAACCAAGAGAGGATTATGATATGATTCAGATGGATTTAATGTGATGACTCTGCTATATGGAAACAAAGAGCGCTAGAGAGGTGTTTGAAAACCTCGATCAAGACGTTCCTTAGTGTTCTTGTTGCTCCATGTGTACCGAGACCCAACAAATCCCATATCAATCAAATCACAACCAGCCATAGTTCGGCGGAATGTCGCCATAGGAGCAGCAACACGAGGAGGCCCGCCCGATTATCCCTATTGGACATAAGCTCATTAAAATCCCCCACCATAAGCCAAGGCATAGCACTGTCCTACGCTTCTAGGGTTCTGATTAGAGTCCAGGTATGATGTCTATCACCCCTGGCGGCCAATCCATATATCCCTGTAAATCGCCATTTGCGATGTTCTGGTTTTTCAACAATAATGTCAACATGATTAGCAGAGGAGGAGCAAAATTCGACATAAGTATCATCATTCCAGAGGAGCGCGATTCCTTGTGCACCACGATTGTGAGCGAAGACAAGATTATCTTTGAAACCAAGACGTCTGGTCAGGCCATCGATGAGAGTTTTCTGAGCTAGGGTTTTGATAGGAGCACAATGTGCGACGATATTATATGCTTATGCCCTCGTTTATGCTTTGTTTAACTCTTATTTGTCTAAGATTGAGTCATAATATAGTTAGTGTCAATTTTGGTAGAGTTTTGGTGAAATGTGCTTAATTGTCCGAAAAATGACTAAGTATGAGAAATCTGGAAAATAGTGTAAAATATGTCTTTTTCGCGATTTTGAGATGAGTGAAAGTGCGATCTATCCTTGTCCGAATTCAATGAAATTTGGTGTGCTTAATATTCATATACTGAGGAATGTTGTGTTAAAATTTCAGATCAATCGGAGTTTGGGAAGTCACCCAAAAGTTGGCTGCAATACGGCAGTCCGAGCATTCCAATCCAGGGGCTTCCAGGATTTTCCTGGGACTTTGTCCCAACTTCGAAAAATCATTCCCGACGACTCATAAGGAATTTGATCGAGATATTTTATGGAGAGATGGCCATATGTGTCTAGTTTATCTGAGACTTGGAATCGTATCAATCGGAGCTCCACGGATGGAGATATGCCGGAATTACTGCATCAAGGTCAAATCTGCCGATTCCAGGAACCTACTGCCCCCTTTTTGTGTTTTCTGTTTTTAATGGACCAAATGGTGTACAAATGCATATGTGATGATGGTCCAAGCTTAAGGAAGGTTAGAGGATGACACCAAGCCAAGGCATTGAAGAAAAAAAATCAGAAAAAGAAGTTTCCTAGAAGAACCAAGAAAGGAAGGAACCAAAACCTTGTTGCACAAGGATTGCCTTTGCCGATTTGGACTAGGTTTTCTACCTAGGGTTTCTGCCGAATTTGCCTCTATATATAGCCATGTTTTCCTACAGAAAGACTTGTCACATTCCAAAGCAAAAATCTAGCCAAAGCTCTACCTAAATTTCCCAAGAGTCCTACATACAAACCTTAGCCGAAACCACCACCATCTCACCCAAAAATCCTGCCGACACACCCATTGCCGAGCAGCCATCTTCTCCACCAACCATCGGATCCACACGAGTCGAAGCTCTCCAAGGTTTCTAATGTGTGATCCACTCCCTACTCTCGGTTTTGTAATTTTTATGTAGTTATGTTAAACTTTGTCTATGAAGTTAGCATGAATTCTTGGTTTCAAACTCTATGTCTATGTATTGTTTGGAGTGAAATTTGGTTTTATAATTTGTATGTTCAATTCGTTTTCTTTGTCTTTAAATGGGTTTTGGATGTAAGAATACGGATTGCATGTTAAAAAGTAAGGAAAATATGAAGTAAAGAGATAGGATTAGATAGGCAAGCATGTTCACTCTGATTCTAGTAGTTCGTTCTTGGTTTAGTCTTTAAATCCGTGTGCCGCAAAGATTGGTACTTAGCATATTCGCGATGTGTTTTGAGTATTGGTCTTGTATCTGTCAATATAAAATAGGACTAGAGTGGTTTAAATGACTATGCATGTTAACAAGAAGTGGTGACGCCTTGCTTGATTGATATGTTTCCGACTAAAAAGACCTTGTGCCTAATTACTTTGCATGTTTGATTTCGACGATAAGTGTTCTCAAATGTGTTTAGTATAACTTTAGGGTTAGACGATAAGTTAATCTTGAAGTACTTGAGAGTCTTAATCGATTAGTAAACCGATAAGGAGCTAATTAGGTTGGAACTAAGTCGGATCTAGGATATTGTGTGCTCTTGCCGTGTGTCTTGTCTTATTAATTTGCTATGTGTTTTGAGTGCTTTTGTGTTAGTAATTTGTGGAAGAATGTCGACCAACCTTGTAAATAGTAGCTTTAGGATTTAGTTTCATGTCTTAAATTCTTGTCTAGGAATTTAGAGGCAGCTTAGCTGCCGATCCTATCTCAATCCCCCATGATTTCGTGTGAATATGTATATATGTATATAAGTGTGACAATTATGTGCATATATGTTTGTGAATATTTTTATTAACATTCTCATGTTTCAGGTACCCTTAATCCCCGGCTAGAACGATCCCTACTTATTCTATACTACTAACGATTGTAGGGTTATTATTGCTTGATGCTCGCTTCGGCGACACGTCAATTTTTGGCGCCGTTGCCGGGGATTATAAAATCTTGTTTTATGTGAATGTTAAAGTGTGTTAATATTTGTGATGTAAAGTTTGTTAATAATCTGTGTCTCTAACTTTAACGTATATTTATATATCCTAACTCTCTAACATGACGTTCTAACTCTTGTATTTTTTTCTTCTAACCTTGAAAAATTTGTTGAAATCGTAGCTTGTATGAAATTGTAAATTCTTGAATTTTAGTTTGTTGTTTTTGTTCGATTTTATGTGTTTTATGTGTGTGCAGATCGAATTGAAAAGAAAAAGTGCAGTAAATATCAAGTTCTGCCCAAACAGAAATCGGGCAGTGCAGTCCGTCGACTTTGGAAGGCTACCGTTTTCAGCTCACAAAACGTGGGAAAGTGAGCCATACACCGTTGGAAAGGTCTCTGAGTCTACTTTCCGTAGGATTTTACAGAAGTGGATTTGGATTCTCGGGCCGTTCCCAGTTTCAATTTGAATGCACCAAGGTCAGTCTGGCAGAACAGAGAACTGGGCAGATCAATCGGTCCGATAAAAGGCTAAGCAATGCATACTTCCGCTGGTCCGATTGAGGCAAATTGTATACCGTTGGAAAGCTCTATGTGTCTGCTACAAAATTGCTTTATAACAGTTTTGCATTCGGATATTGGAACACACCCAAAATCAGGCCTCAAGAGAAGCAGCACACTGTCAAGAGGACAAAGCTGCCAAGCAGCCTAACTACCGAGAGAAAGGGCTGCTGCCCCAACTGCGGAGCTGCACATGGCATGATGAACACACAACACACATGTTGAGAAGTCTAAGCAATGGACTATAAACACAAAGCGCTAATTGGGAGGCAACCCAATTCGATCAAAGAAAAGTGAAGGAGCCATCACCGAGAGTTTGCAATTTCCTAACCCTTCTCTTTTCCTTTGATTTGTGATGATATGTTGGTATATGTTAGACTATTACATGCTTAGGAAATTCGTTGATACAGATTTGTGCTTACATTGAGGACAATGTACTTTTCTAAGTGTGGGGTGGGATAACGTATTCCGTTTATGTTTTTGTGTGCTTAGTTTAGAAACGAAAAATTCAGAAAATTGTTCCACAAAAATAGAGTGTTTAATTTGTTTGTTTCGAGTCTTAGGATGCCCCTAATATGTCAATGATGTTTTTCTCCTCTTTGCATACATAGATGATGGTTATGCATACAATTAAAATTGTGAGTTTCATGGATTATGTGCATTGGTAGGAGCATGTAGGACTTGTTGATTAACGAAGCATGCATGTTTTAGCTAGTCTGTTTCCATAATAACCTATGTGAGCTTTAGAGCCAATTTTCTTTCTTCTTGAGCGATAAAAAGATAAAATTCAATAGATTCGTAGGAAGCATGAAACCTCATAATTCTTTGATTATTCGATGACTATGTGCCATAGCTTTTTAATGAACTCTAGTATACTAGAACTTACTCTTGTTGACTTTCGAAACGTTTATATCATAAAATACCTTGATTTTGAATGTGATTGAATAAAGATCATTTAGGTTTACCACCATTGCCAAATAAATCATGAGCCCTATTGGAGCCCGTCGTGGGACACCTTAGTAAACCCCCTTTGAGCCTACGTTGAGCCTTTTCTTTCATCACCCTTAAACACTTTCCATGAACTTAGTATAGTGATGCCTTTACTGTGTGTTCCGGCAAAGCTTGAATTTTTGAGAGCGTTTTCGCGTGTGTGATGAAGAAGAATAAGTGTGGGGTAGACTTAGCCATGAATTTGTATGTAAAATGTATGCATGCCGTACCTAGAAAAAGAAAAAATTTGGCTCGGATTAAAAAAAAAAGAAAATAAAAGAAGCCGAGAGAAAAAGAAGAAAAAGAAGGGTACGGCATAGGCATAGAAAATTAAAATTTTGTGCATGGCTATTGTCTTGAGTATTGCTGTTGTAATGTTTTGGGAAGTAAAGAATGAAGTATGGGTCCAACAAGATGAGATTTGACCCTTTCGGCGAGAAGACATAAGGAGATTCGAGCTCTACTAAAGCGCACGGTGATGTTTTGAGCCTCCTTATCCAAATATCGAATACCTTTTAGCCTAGCCCCATTACAACCCTTTTATTGATCTTTTTCATGATTCTTAAGATGGTTAAACTTGATTTGTGGAGATTATCTCAAGAGTAAGCATATGGTTTTGGTTCATTGGTGCATATAATTATCATATGAGGTTTTTCCATCAAAATTTCAAAGTGCTTTCGTTTCTTTGATATATGCAAGTCACTCTTTCTAATTCATTATCTTCCACTTGCATATACTATTGAGTGAATAACCATGCTTCGAGAGAAAATGAAGAGAGTATGCCTAGTGAGGAGGATTGAATTAGCTTTAACATGTCTACATGCTTACTTTTTGTTCTTATATGTTCATATTGATGTCACATGTTCATGAAACTTGGAATTTTCGTGCTAAGCAGTCTCATGCATTAACTTGAAAGCTATGTGTACATACGAGCCTGAGACAAATTGTTAGGGGCAATAGTTTGTTTAGAGTCTAGTTTAATTTAGTTTGCTAAGGGACTAGCAAAGGATAAGTGTGGGGTAGCTAGGGTTTCTGAAAGGAAAATAATACTGGGTTTGTGAGTTTGAACCAAATTACCAAGGGCTCTTTGGGTCTCACCATTCACGATTCCACGACAATTCCATGAGAGGATCTTGCCTTGGAACATGATTTGGAGGCAGCATAAGTGCTTATCGGCGCCGTTTCAAGTAGCGCTTAGGGTTTTTGTTAATAGGGATTTACATATCATCTTAACGAAAGAGGAGTTTTAAATACACTCCCTTAACTACTTAATACACATCTCTAATACTTTATAATTAAAATCATATTTTGTAGTGATATGAAATGACCAAAACATCCATATATAACAAATTAGAAAATACAAAATAAATTAAAATACAGAAATCAAAATCAATTTTCAAACTAATTAATGTAGTAAAAGAAAAAAAGGCAAATGTTGAAGGAAAAACACATTATGTGCCTTCGTCAATGTAACTGACAAGAGATAATTATGTAGTCATTATAGTCATTAATGTATTTACTATTACCGTTGTAATACTCGCCCTATATAAAAGGGATTATCAATGAAATGAGTAGACCAATTCATTATTTCCTATAACACGTTATCAGCACTTTGCCTAAGCTAGAACCTGATAGCCAAAGAGAAAAAAAAAATCTTGGTTTCGATCTGAAAAAAATCAAAAACCCTGAATTTTTTTTCCCCCTGCCGACAACTTGTTCGTCAGAAAAGATAGAAAAAACTCTCTGATCCAGTTTTGCCAACGACATATTTGTCGGCAAAGACTGAAAATTCTCAGCTCACCCAGGAAGTTTCTCTGGGTAGCCAGTCGATCAAGATTTGCAGTCGAACACCGTGGCAGTTCCGTCCCCGTCGATGCCGATCCACCCCCGACACCAACTGGACGACGCCGACTCGGTTCAGCCAGACCCGATCGGCTCCGGCACTCAGATTTTCGGTCCCCTACGTCGACGTTTCCTCGACGAAAAACGACGCAGTCGTCCCCGATCGTCGTCATGACACCCTAGCCCATCGACGCAGGCGACTCCTTCATCCCCGTCGACGACCTGCATCGATCCCTGCCATTCATGTCGACGATCCTGATCCAAACTTGACGCCGCACCCAAGACCGTAGCAACAAGAAAATATGCTTTGGGCACCCATCGTCTATCCCGATCCAGCCCCGCACGCAGCTCCGCTCTGCCGATGCAGCAACCTTGCTGATAGGAGCATTATATGCGACGTTCTTAATATGTTTTTACCCCCATTTATGCAATGTTTAACCCTTATTGTTGTATTATAGAGTCGTTTAGTCGAGTCAGGAGTCTTTGGTAGAGTCGGTTTGTGAAATGAGCTAAAACGTCTAAAAACGCTGAATTTGTGAAGAGTTTGAGTTGAACTAGGATTCTTCAGTCAAGAGTTTGATTCAAAGTAGGACTCCTTATGCAAATAAGAGTCTTAATCGGTTTAGGAGTCTACAATGTCTCCACGTTTTTGAAAACGTCGAAAGTTCTAAGAGTTTCAATCAAAGTAGAACTCTTTGTTGAACCAGGAAATCCTGAATGAATCAGGAATCATACTCTTAATAATTCTCCTACATTTTATCTTGTCTTTTTAATATTTCTTCTCTCTTATTTTCAGGAATTAATTGAGGAAATTCGGTGGAGAAAACAAGGAATAAATCGGGCATAAATTATTACCTATTGCCGAATTCAAGAGAAGAGTTGCAATGCAACTAGGACAAGAAGAGAGGCTGAATTAAATCAAGGATAAATGGAAGAGATATTACAAGGATATTCAGTAATTATCCAAGGGAAATTCAGCAATAAATTAAATAGAAAAGGAAGAGATAATTCAGAAAAAGAGGAAAAAAAATCGCGAGAAACCCTGATTAAATTCGGCAGAATTCCTGTGCACGTCATCCAACTTCCACTGACTCTCCAGGACAGCTCACTTTGAACCAGATGGTGAGCCATATATGGATAAAAAGCTACGGGAGTCTAGTTTCCAAATCAGTTAGAATCACCTTAATAAATATTTTCTAGAGGGAGATATTCTATAATCTTCACACGAAGGTCAAATTTGCCAACAGGATAAGTTTGAGAAAAACTAGGTTTTGTAAACCCTAGTTGCTGCCAAATCCTTTTACCTTTGCCTCTATATAAAGAACGGTTTTGACACATAAAAATCATCTCGTCTCTCTCTTTCACTAAGCCAAATTTCTGCCAAACTTGCACCACAATACCAAAGAAACAAAAAGCCGAATCCCCCTCCATCACCATACCTAAATCGCAACTCCATCACCACCGAATCATCTCTTTGCCGAATCTCCATTCAAGGTTTCTACAAAGTGTGATTCACTCTTCTCTCATGGCTTTATGTTTTCTTTGTAATTATAGTACTTTGTCTATGAAGATTATATGTATTTGTGGATGTTTGTTTGGTTTTATTAATTCAGTTTTGTACTTTCGAATTAGCTATTTGTTAATCTAAATTTCGGATTATGTTCTTGATGATTTTCGATTTTTAATCAGGGTTTGTATATATTACGAATTACATGTGTTCTTGATTATGTTTTAGTTTATTTTCTGAATTCGGATGCACCACAAGCTTAATGCATGAGTTCGGCCTTGATCATGGCCGAAACTCATGTGTTTGCTTCATATGCCGAATAACATATGAGATGTATTATACACGAAGTTGATTCATCTTGTATGCGTTTAAAGGGCTAGAGTAATTCTGAAAATATACATGTTGATGGGGTGAGGTGACGCCATACTTGTCACTTGTTTCCAACTCGACTCATTGTGCTTATATGTTTCTTGGTTTAATTTCTACACGAAGTGTCTTTAAACTAATTGGCACTATGTTTAGAATTATGCACGAAGCTGGTCTAAATAATTGAAGAGTTTTGATAATTAGATGAACCACGTAGGGCTTTAATTAAATTAGAACTAAAACTAATCTTGCATGCTTGCCGTTTGTTTTATTATCACCTTGTGCGAATTGTTAATTGTTATGTGAATTTTGTGTTTAAGTGTTATGTGTGGAAGACGATGATCATGTGTATATATTTAATTTAGGTTTTATATTTCGGAAATTTCAGTAGTTTAAATAATTAAATCCAAACCCCCCATATGATTATGTGATGCTTTGTGTGATTAAATGTCCTTGATTTTCCCGGATAGAACGATCCCTACTTGTCAATACTACACTCTACACAAGAAGGGTAATATATGTATGAAGTTGTTTTGCAGGTACAAATGTGCTTGAGAATAATTCCCAACAATTTTTGGCGTCGTTGCCCGGGAAATTAAAATTGTTTAATTTCAGTAAGTGTTACTTTGTAACAATTGTATATTTGTAAATTTCGGATTGTATAATTTTTAGTTTTGGTTTTGTATAATTTTTAAGTTTTTGGGTTTGTAATAGTAATTAGGGTTTCGATATTTGGTTTTATAATTATTGCCGATTTATTTATTTTATCATGTGATGTATGTTTGTAACACTTAGTTAAATTGCTAGAAGTTTAAAGGTTTATTTGTGTTCGATTTACTTTGGTTTCGAGGGGAAGAGGAATAGGTAATGTCACTTTTGTCAATATTAGCCTTAACCCTTAATGTTATCTTTCGAGGTTTCATGAGGTTGAGGGCGGCTTTTATATGACACTAGTGGTAATGTCAACACAATGTTCCAAACTGAGTAAGGGGCATAAATGTTCGCCTATTAGTTCGTTTGTGTCTATTATGGATGTCAAGGTTTGTTTAACTAGATCTCAAGGCCCACATACTGCTATCTCTTCTCTGTGAAGGGGGCAATAGGGAGTTCGCTCTCCGTGGTTACCAACAACGAGTCTTGCCTTGCTCCATAGTAGAACTTTCGTTCTAACCTTCTGAAACCACAAAATTTTGTGTCTAGACAATAGCACCTAGGCCGCACGTCCACCGAGCTTCGAAACCTAAAGTAGATTGAGCATGCGTAAGTCTTAAAGCTTGAATTAAAAAGTTGTCTTTAACTTTTGAGGTATATCGGATAAAAGCATGATACTACCTTGGACTGTTTCAGCCCATTGCACTGTTATCTCCTCTGCTCCATGTATCTCGAATTTTAAAGTTGTGAATAAAATCAATTAGATTCTAAGAGTTCGACATACTTGATATGCTTTAATACTTTCAGAAATTTTATAAAGTTTGATTCGAATCCTTTGTTAAATCGAATGCTTGTTTGATACTTGTAAATTTTGTGTGACTTATACTTTGTTTGTGATATATATATCTTTACACTTGTTTGTAATTTATACTTTTACACTTTGATATTTTCGTTACATGTTAGTTACAAAAATTACGAACTCATATATTGCTAGCACCTAACTCTAAAGATACTTGTAAACAAAATTTTACTTGTTTTCCGGTTTAGTTTTTGTTTTTTAACAACTTGATCTTCACAAATTCTCAGGTACGTTAATGTCCATCATTTCAGGTTGGTCACAAGAGATTGAAGATCGCTTAAACAGAATTTGTAGAGAGAGAACCGAGCAAGGATCACCGAGCACACCACTCTTTGAACATCAATTCGTTTCCCCCACCTCATCGCTTTTTGAATGTGACATAGTAGCTCCACTATCACCATTTCCATCCAACGTTTCGTGTGAACTTAACCCTTTGTTCCATGAAGATCCGGAGTTTGGGCTACTTACAAGTCCATTCCCAACTAATCTGAACTTCGATTTACCTGATGCACAACTACAAATGGCATGGTTCCTTCCAATATCACCTATCCAGCCGCAGCAGCCGGCAAATCTGAAGATTTTGAGGTTCGAGGTGGTTTTATGAGTGAATTGCCGAAGTTTTATGGACTTGCTAGTGAGGATCCGAATTCTCACTTGCAACAATTTCAATTTACTTGTGAGTCCATGTGTTCAAAGGGAGCAGATAGTCAGTTAGTGAAGATGAGAGCTTTTCCATTCTCACTTGATGTTAAGGTGAGAAAGTGGTTGTTTGCCGTGCCAAGTGGGAAGATCAATAGTTGGAATACTATGGTGCATGAGTTCCTTCTCAAGTACTTTCCAGCATCAAGAGTGACTCAACTGAGGAGTCAGATTTGATACGACCCAAATCTCGAACTAACTTTGACAGTTTTATCTTTCATTTTTACGATTCGGAAGTGCAAAAGGTCGGCTTTTAAATAAGTTAACCCGCCCGAGGATTTTATTTCATGATGAAGTAGAAGACGTTGAAACGAGTTCGTGGACGAGTAGCACGATTAATTTGGAGCTCGCATGAAAAAGTTATGACGTAAAAACCTGAAAGTTGCCGTTTTTGGACGAGTATAAATAGCGGGAAATGAAAAATTTCCCGAACGGGAAACTTTTCTTTTTTCTTTTTCTTTTCTTTTCTTCTCTCTCATTTCTCTCTCCTCTTCCCCGACTCAGCCCGAGCCACCGACCCAGCGGTGACAGAACTCCGCCGTCCGGCCACCCCTCGGCTCACCACCGGTTCCGTTTGGACCGCCTCCTGCTCCTCTTCCTTTCTGTGGCAGCGACGCGGCTCGGTTCGCCGCCGTTCAGCCGATTCCAGCCCAGGAACTTCAAGCACAGTGGAACTGGTTCTCCCTCCTCCGGCCACCTCTTGGCCCAATTCTTGCGGGGAATTGAAGGCCTCGACTTGTGCAACACGTCTATGAAAGGAATTGAGCCAATTCGTAGCAGGTAAGGGGGAATTAGAAAATGAAATTTCTAGGGTTTTTGGTCAAATCGGTGAAGGATGTGATTTTGGTGTTTTTGATGAATTTGGATGTTAAATTCGTGTTTAGGAGGTTGAAAGGAGTTGAATTAGTGTAGTTTGGGGTTTGGTTGGTGGAATTTTGGAGGAATTTCGATTTGCAGAGATTCGGCCGCCGTGTCGGCCGCCGTTTGCCACGGCTGAGGTTGTTTCCGGCGGCGGGGACGGCGGAAAGGAGGTCCCGAGGTACTAGCGATCCTTTTGGGTAAATTTGGGATCGATTGGAGGTGTTTTTCCCTCCTGTGGCGGCGCTGCTGTTCCTGCGGCGGTGGAGGCGGCGCCACTGTTCCGGCGGCGAAATGTTGAAGACGATGAACAGTGAAACAGTAAAAGGTAAAAGTAAAACGGTAAAAGGTGAAAAGTAAAACAGTAAAACAGTAAACAGTAAAAGTAAATGGTAAATAATAATTAGATTTTAACCATTTATTGTTTGACTTTCAGAATAATCACTGTTTGACATTGGTTTATTACTGTTGACTTACCGTAAAAAGGTAAAAGCTGTTTTAAAGGGGTTTTACGACGAAATAACTAGTAAAATGATTAATCGGACACGGGGTGGGTGTCCTGAGTTATTTCAGACGTAGATTAATCGGTATTGAGGTGAAATTCCTATACCGATAACTGAAAAGGGAAAATTAGGAGGTTTCGTGCGTGTAAGGACGTCCGTAGATTTAACGTTTATAAATAAATTCTGAGTTTCGTAATAATTATAATTACGTCCCTATTACAGGTCGAGAGGTTATTCGACGGGACGAGAGATCGGATTAGCGGCGCGCTCGGCCGTACTGTGAGTGTATTTTTATTTTAAATAAATGCATGCATATATATTTTAAGGAAATACAATTTATTTAAATAAATAATCTGAGAAGCATGAAAATCCGTAAAATTAAAATGATATTGATATTTAAGGAAATAAGGTTTTGGGGTTATGCTTTTATTTTAGTAGTATATGATTTTATCCGGAAACGAGGTTTCCGGAAATAGTATGTTAATTAATCATAACTTGATTATGCTAAATAAGTTTATGTGTATTTTGATGTAAAGACCGGAAATGAGATTTCCGGCGATTTAATGTTTTCGAATTTTTGATTTTTCGACATGTGAGACATGTCGATGTTGTATATATATTTTTTTAATATTATTTTACGGCATATTGGATATGTCGGACATATATGAATATATTTTGAGGCTATTATACTATTTATGATTATTATAAGCCTCAGATGTGCGGTCGGGGACCGTACGGATTTATTATATATAAGGGGAAGTGTGTTTTCGGTTTGATTTTCAGATTTTTCACCATATCAGGGTCCGTATATATATTGATGCTAGCTAGCTTATTAACCTCATCCCACGCGAGGTGACGACTTGACCATATAGGTCAGATTCACGCTCGGTGGTCGACGTAGGGTTGTATAGAGGTTTAGCGTGGGACGCTATAGAGTCTGGGAGACTCGACCCTTAGCCTGGGAGGCTTACTATTAAATGGTGATAACCTTCCCCTATTATATGACCAATGGGATTGGTCATGATTTTTATATTATGTGATTTTCGGGAATATTTTCTCTATGAGACTTTCGGATTTTAATAAATTCCCGAACCAGCGGGGCTGGGGTTTTTATATGACCAATGGGATTGGTCGAGAAATATTATAAATTGATTTTCAAAAGTATATTGTTTTGAATATATATATATAAACAAAATAATTATTTGTTTATTGGATTATATCAGCAAGGCTGATTTTTAAATTCCGATTTTCTTAAAACGCGAGACGTTTTTGTAAAAATGCATGCATAGTGGTTTTCAGTTATAAAATATTGGGGAAGTAATACAATACTTTTTATATAAAGTGTTATTCGATATTATTTTATCCACTCACTCTAACGTGTTTTTAAAATTACTTTCCCCTCGGCCCTTCGGTTTAAATCGCCCAGTGTGCAGAGTAATGGTCAGAGGTCAAGAGTACTCGGAGTCGAGGCATAGTCATCATCGTTGTCGCTTCCGCTAGGTGGGATCTGTGATCCCTTATTCTTTTATTTTCATATTATATTTCTTGTTATATTTCCATTTGTAATTCCAGTTCATTTTGTTAGATTGCTCTGATTACCTGTGAGCCAGTTGAATTAGATTTTGTGTTTATTGGTGGTTGTTGCAGGTTTTAGGGTTGTCCATCTTAAGATTGACTTATCGATTTATCGATAGAGTTAGTCTTAAGGTGGTCCCCGCAGGATCTTATCCGGATTTCAGGGTGAAATTCGGGGCGGGTCCTGTCAAGATTACAGGAACTTGGCAAGCTCAAGACGAGCCATTTTGTGATTACTATGATAGGTTCAAGAGTCTCATTGCCTCTTGTCTAGCTGATGCGAGCCGCGAGGCTCGCACACAATAATAACCCTACAAAAGATCGTTAGTAGTATAAGCAAGTAGGGATCGTTCTAGCCGGGGATTAAGGGTACCTGAAACATGAGAATGTTAACACAAATATTCGCAAACACATATATTCACAATTGTCACACTTATATACATATATACACATCGAAATCATCATATGGGGGAGGTCATGGCGTCGGCAGCAAGGGCTGCCCCTAAACCTAGCATACAAAAATTAAAGACAAGGAAATAAAATTCTACTCTATTATGTACAAGGTTGGTCGACATCGTTCACACAAAACACACATCACTAACTATCATAAATCAAAACAAGTAACAAGTAGGAAATCAAGAAACATGCTCTGAAATATTCTAAACTAGACTTAGTTCCAACCCAACTCGGTCCTTCACAGTTGCTCTCCGTTGATTTTAGACTTCACATAGGTATTTAGAATTAGCTTCGCGCATAACCCTAATCTTTAGCTAACCGATTATAGACACTTCGCGTAGAAAATAACCAATGAAGCACATAAGTCCTTTTTTAGTTGGAGACATGTTAGCAAGTAAGGCGTCACTCTTCTCACATCGACATGCAAACTCTTTAAATTACTCGATCCCTAAGAAACAACACAAATCAAGACAACTTCGCGCTAATCTTAATCTATGTAAATTTCGGCAAATTAGATTGATGCCCTAAATGTCATGACTCAATTAGACCACCAATCTTTAAGGCACACGAATTTAAAGAGTTAACCAAAAACAAGTTTCAAAATCAAGTCATTGCATGCATCCTAAGTTCAAACCGATTACTTATTTACAATTTATGTTCACATGCTATCATTCATAAAACCATGAAATCAAAACTTTAGAGTTGATCACACACAAAGAATCAAAATCATGCTTTCAATTATACATGCAAAACCAAACAAACAAATTGTTCATACATAGACATAAGAACAAATACCAAAAGAACATATGTTTTACATAGACATAAAAGCATAAAACCATAAAATTACAAGCCAAAGGGAGTAGATCACCCATTTAGACACCTTGGGAGGCAGCAGCTCGTGTGGATCTTGATGGAGAATGGCGTGGAGGCTGCACGGGCAGTAGTATAGGCTCGGCAGTAAGTTTCTGGATGGTGGTGAGGGATGTGTTTCGGCAAGAATTTTATGTAGGACTTAAGGTAGAAAATTTGGTAGAGCTTTGGACTAGAATTTTGGCTACAAGATGTGACAACTTTTTCTGTGGAGAATGCCCTCTATATATATAGGAGAGGCCGGCAAACCCTAGAGCAGTTCCTAGGTACAATTAGGTAAAACAAAACCAAATAGAATAGGGTTTTGAAACCTTCCTAAATTAATTCTTCTAGGACTTTATTTTCTGATTTTTCTTCAAGGCTTGGGCTGCATATCTTCATGGACTTCTTGTATAATCTTTGGACTTCATTTGATAGGTCTTGATCCATGGTATAATGCTCCCAGCCGGCCTATCAAACAAAACTGGCACAAATCTGCCTTTTCCGGCAGCTTTTCCTAGCTTGACTAGGAAAACTTCTTCTTAGTATTTTTCTTCAATGCCATGGCTTGGTGTCATCCTCCTTCCTTCCTTAAGCTTGGACCATCTTCACATATGCATTTGTACACCATATGATCCATCGAAAACAGAAATTGTGAAAAGGAGGCAGTAGCATCCTGGAATCGGCAGAAAAGACCTTGCTGTAGTAACTCCGGCATATCTCCCTCCTCGGAGCTCCGATTGATGCGATTCCAAATCTCGGATAAACTAGACACACATAGCTACCTCCATATAAAACAGTTCGAACAAATTCCTTGTGAGTCGTCAGGAATGATGTTTCGAAGTTGGGACACAGTCCCAGGAAAATCCTGGAAGTCCCTGGATTGGTTTGCTCGAACTGCTATTTTGCAGCCATCTTTTGGACGACTTCCCGAACTCCGATTGATCTGAAATTTTAACACAATATTCCTCAGTATATGAATAATATACACACCAAATTTCATTAAATTCGGACAATGATAGATCACATTTTTACTCATCTCAGAATCACAAAAAAAACAACTTGCATTATTTTCCAGATTTCTCAAACTTAGTCATTTTTTCGGATTCTAAAGCACATTTGATAAAAACTCTACCAAATTGACACTAAACTAAATTATGACTCTATCTTAGATAAATAAAGATTAAAAAAAGCATAAACGAGGGCATAAGCATATTAATATCGTCGCACATTGTGCTCCTATCAACTACCACATACTTATCATTTGCTAGTCCCTTAGCAAACTACATTAAACTAGACTCTAAGCAAACTATTGCCCCTAACAATTTGTCTCAGGCTCGTATGTACACATAGCTTTCAAGTTACTGCATGAGAATGCTAAGCACGAAAATTCCGAGCTTCATGAACATGTAACATCAATAAGAACATATAAGAGCAAAAGGTAAGCATATAAACATGTTAAAGCTAATCCAATCCTCCTCACTAGGCATACTCTCTTCTTTTCACTCGAAGCGTGGCATTCACTCATAAGTATATGCAAGCGAAAGATAAATAATTACGAAGAGTAACTTGCATATATCAAAGAAACGAAAGCACTTTGTGAATTTTTATGGAAAAACCTCATATGATAACTATATGCACCAATGAACCACAACCATGTGCTTACTCTTGAGATAAATCTCCACCAATCAAGTTTAACCATCTTAAGAATCATGAAAAAGATCAACAAAAGGGTTGTAATGGGGCTAGGCTAAGAGGTATTCGATATTTGGATAAGGAGGCTCAAAACGTCACCGTGGCCTTTGGCAAAACTTAATCTCCTTATGTCTTCTCGCCAAGGGTCAAATTTCATCTTGTTGGACCCATACTTCATTCTTTTCTTCCCCACAACATAGTGAATATGAACAAAGGTCAAAATATAACAATGCTAGACCTTCACATGCAAACAAAACTCCAAATTCACAACATTTTTTTCAATACTAGACTTAGCAATTTTCTTTTGAAACCGTGCCTACACTTTTTCTTTTATTTCGGACTTGAGTTTTCTTTTTCTTCTTTTCTTTTTCTGTCCGAATCACATATTTTCTGTTTTCTTTTTACTAGGCACGGCACAATTACAATTTTCATACAATTTTCTAGCTAAGTCTACCCCACACTTGTTCTTCTTCATCACTTCACGCGAAAACTCCTTCAAAAATCAAGCTTTGCCAACACATAAGGTAAAGGCATCACTATACTAAGCTCATGGAAAGTGTTTAAGGGTGATGAAAGAAAAGGCTAATCGTAGGCTCAAAGAGGTTTACTAAGGTGTCCCACGACGGGCTCCAATTGGGCTCATGTTTTATTTGGCAATGGTGGTAAACCTAAGAGATCTTTATTCAATCATATTCAAAATCAAGGTATTTTATGATATAAACGTTTCGAAAATCAACAAGAGTAAGTTCTAGCATACTAGAGTTCATTAAAAAGTTATGGCACATAGTCATCGAATAATCAAAGAATTATGAGGTTTCATGCTTCCTACGAATCTATTGAATTTTATCTTTTTATCACTCAAGAAGAAAGCAAATTGGCTCTAAAGCTCACATAGGTTATTATGGAAACAAACTAGCTAAAACATGCATGCTTTTTTAATCAACAAGTCCTACATGCTCCTACCAATGCACAAAATCCATGAAACTCACAATTTTAATTGTATGCACAACCATCATCTATGTATGCAAAGAGGAGAAAAACATCATTGACATATTAGGGGCATCCTAAGACTCGAAACAAATTTAAACACTCTATTTTTGTGGAACAATTTTCTGAATTTTTTTTTTTTCTAAACTAAGCACATAAAAATATAAACGGAATACGTTATCCCACCCCACACTTAGAAAATTACATTGTCCTCAATGTAAGCATAGAAATATAGCAAGTAATGTCCTAAGCATGCAATAATCCAACATAGCATCACAAACCAATGAAAAAGAGAAGGGTTAGAAATTTCAAACTCTCGGTGATGGCTCCTTCATTTTTCTTGGTCGTATGGGGCTGCCTCCCCATAAGCGCTTAAGGTTTATAGTCTGTAGCCTAGACTTCTCACCATGTGTGTTGTGTGTTCATCATGCCATGTGCAGCTCCGCAGTTGGGGCAACAGCCCCTCTCTCGGCAGTAGGATTTTCTTGGCAGGCAAGCTTCTCTCGGCAGACGTGTCTGCTTCTCTTGAGGCCTAATTTTGGATGTATTCCACTATCCTAATACAAAAGTGTTCTGAATAAATGTTCTAGTGGACACACAGAGCTTTCCAATGGTATAAAATTCACCTCAATCGGACCAGTGGAAGTACTCCTTGTTGGGTCTTTAATTGGACCTATTGATCTGCCCAGTTCTCTATTCCGCCAGATTGACCTTGCTTCACTCAAATTGAAACTGGGAACGGTTCGTAGCTCCAAATCTACTTCTGTAAAAACCTACGAAAAGTAGACTCAATGATCTTTCGAACGGCATATGGCTCACTTTCCCAAGTTTTGTGAGCAGAAAACGGCAGCCATCCAAAGTTGAAGGACTGTACTGCCCGGATTCTGATTTGGGCAGAAGTTTGGAATTTCCTACACTTTTTCTTTTCAATTCAATCTGCACACGCACAAGACACTTCAAAACGAACAAAACCAAAAAAAAATATATATATAAGAAGAAATAGTTGAGTTAGGAAAGAATGAGTTAGAAAATAAGAGTATGTTAAAGTTAGCAAAGGTTAGCAACAGTTACAAGTTAGAATCAAGTAACAAGTTAAAGTTAGCATCGAAACTTTTCTACAATACATACATGAATTAGCAAAGTTAGAGAAGATTTATACAAAACAGAAAATAAAGCTATACGAAATTTACACAAATATACAAAGTTAACATTCAAATATAACAAGCTTTTATAATCCCCGGCAACGGCGCCAAAAATTGATGCGAGCCGCGAGGCTCGCACACAATAATAACCCTACAAAAGATCGTTAGTAGTATAAGCAAGTAGGGATCGTTCTAGCCGGGGATTAAGGATACCTGAAACATGAGAATGTTAACACAAATATTCGCAAACACATATATACACAATTGTCACACTTATATACATATATACACATCGAAATCATCATATGGGGGAGGTCATGGCGTCGGCAGCAAGGGCTGCCCCTAAAACTAGCATACAAAAATTAAAGACAAGGAAATAAAATTCTACTCTATTATGTACAAGGTTGGTCGACATCGTTCACACAAAACACACATAACTAACTATCATAAATCAAAACAAGTAACAAGTAGGAAATCAAGAAACATGCTCTGAAATATTCTAAACTAGACTTATTTCCAACCCAACTCGGTCCTTCGCGGTTGCTCTCCGTTGATTTTAGACTTCACATAGGTATTTAGAATTAGCTTCGCGCATAACCCAAATCTTTAGCTAACCGATTATAGACACTTCGCGTAGAAAATAACCAATGAAGCACATAAGTCCTTTTTTAGTTGGAGACATGTTACCAAGTAAGGCATCACTCTTCTCACATCGACATGCAAACTCTTTAAACTACTCGATCCCTAAGAAACAACACAAATCAAGACAACTTCGCGCTAATCTTAATCTATGTAAATTTCGGCAAATTAGATTGATACCCTAAATGTCATGACTCAATTAGACCACCAATCTTTAAGGCACATGAATTTAAAGAGTTAACCAAAAACAAGTTTCAAAATCAAGTCATTGCATGCATCCTAAGTTCAAACCGATTACTTATTTACAATTTATATTCACATGCTATCATTCATAAAACCATGAAATCAAAACTTTAGAGTTGATCACACACAAAGAATCAAAATCATGCTTTCAATTAAACATGCAAAACCAAACAAACAAATTGTTCATACATAGACATAAGAACAAATACCAAAAGAACATATGTTTTACATAGACATAAAACCATAAAACCATAAAATTACAAGCCAAAGGGAGTAGATCACACATTTAGACACCTTGGGAGGCAGCAGCTCGTGTAGATCTTGATGGAGAATGGCGTGGAGGCTGCACGGGCAGTAGTATAGGCTCGGCAGTAAGTTTCTGGATGGTGGTGAGGGATGTGTTTCGGCAAGAATTTTATGTAGGACTTAAGGTAGAAAATTTAGTAGAGCTTTGGACTAGAATTTTGGCTACAAGATGTGACAACTTTTTCTGTGGAGAATGCCCTCTATATATATAGGAGAGGCCGGCAAACCCTAGAGCAGTTCCTAGGTACAATTAGGTAAAACAAAACCAAATAGAATAGGGTTTTGAAACCTTCCTAAATTAATTCTTCTAGGACTTTATTTTCTGATTTTTCTTCAAGGCTTGGGCTGAATATCTTCATGGACTTCTTGTATAATCTTTGGAATTCATTTGATAGGTCTTGATCCATGGTATAATGCTCCCAGCCGGCCTATCAAACAAAACTGGCACAAATCTGCCTTTTCCGGTAGCTTTTCCTAGCTTGACTAGGAAAACTTCTTCTTCGTATTTTTCTTCAATGCCATGGCTTGGTGTCATCCTCCTTCCTTCCTTAAGCTTGGACCATCTTCACATATGCATTTGTACACCATATGGTCCATCGAAAACAGAAATTGTGAAAAGGAGGCAGTAGCATCCTGGAATCGGCAGAAAAGACCTTGCTGTAGTAATTCCGGTATATCTCCCTCCTCGGAGCTCCGATTGATGCGATTCCAAATCTCGGATAAACTAGACACACATAGCTACCTCCATATAAAACAGTTCGAACAAATTCCTTGTGAGTCGTCAGGAATGATGTTTCGAAGTTGGGACACAGTCCCAGGAAAATCCTGGAAGTCCCTGGATTGGTTTGCTCGAACTGCTATTTTGCAGCCATCTTTTGGACGACTTCCCGAACTCCGATTGATCTGAAATTTTAACACAATATTCCTCAGTATATGAATAATATACACACCAAATTTCATTAAATTCGGACAATGATAGATCATATATTTACTCATCTCAGAATCACAAAAAAGACAACGTGCATTATTTTCCAGATTTCTCAAACTTAGTCATTTTTTCGGATTCTAAAGCACATTTGATAAAAACTCTACCAAATTGACACTAAACTAAATTATGACTCTATCTTAGATAAATAAGGGTTAAACAAAGCATAAACGAGGGCATAAACATATTAATATCGTCGCACATTGTGCTCCTATCACTAGCTCATGGTATTCGTGAAGGCCTTCTCCTTCAATACTTCTATGAAGGCATGTGTGACTATGACAAGGAGTTTCTTGATTCAGCAGTGGGATGATTGTTCTTGAAAAAGGGCAATGTGGAAGCCAAGGCATTGTTGGATACTAGAGCTTTGAAGAATCAACAATTTCAAACTCCAACACGTGCAAAGTAAGTAAATGAGACTGGGGCAAATCCGGCTCTAGAAGAAAATGTGGACAAGCTTGCCAACATGATGGCACAATTCATGAAGTCTCAAAGAGCTTAAGTTTGTGGGGTATGTGCCGAGGGACACTCTACGTATCAATGTCCTCAAATGGGAGGAGAAAGCTTTGAGGAAGTGAACGCCTTGGGCTACCAAGGAGGAGGAGGTTACCAAAATAACTTCAACCATAGATGGCGCGATCACCCCAACTTCAGATGGAGCAACAATGACAACATGCTCAAGCTTAATGCTCAACCGAATGCATCTTTCCAACCAAGGGCAGCCGTACCCTATCAAAGACCACAAGCTCCATTCGTTCCACATAATCAAGGTGTGCTTACTACACCTAATTTTGATGAGATACTAAAGTCTCTAGCTATGGGGCAAAGTCAGCTGAATGCCTCCACACAAACTTTGTTGGTGGGACAACAAACAAATGCCAAAGATATAACTGAGCTGAAGAATCATATGGGACAAGTCGTGGATTTTATGGGGCAATTTAATGAACAAGGGAGGCCACCCTCCAATGTTATCAAGAATCCCAAAAAGGAGCAAGCACAAGCTATAACCACAAGGAGTGGTAAAGTGTTGGAGGGACCAATCCCTAGAGTACCAAAGAAGAAGGGAGGAGCCGTTATTGATGATGAGGCCGAATGTGAGGCCGAACAAGGTGTGCCCAATGAAGACCTCGAGGTGATGAAGAAAAGAGATCTAGAAAGAGATCTGGCCACTTCCAACAAAGAGGCACCAAAGGTAAATGATTCCAACTCAAATGGTTTAGTTAAAACTAACCCAACTACTTGTCTACCTTTTCCCTCTAGTTTCAACAGGTCCAAAAAGGACAAATCTGATGAAGAGGTGTTGGAAGTGTTTCGAAAAGTACAGGTGAATATCCCCCTTTTGGAATGCATCAAGCAGATTCCAAAATATGCTAAGTTTGTGAAAGAATTGTGCACCACGAGAAGGCATACAAGGGAGGAGTAGGTAGTGCGCATGAGTGAGACGGTTTCAGCCGTCATTCAAAAAAAACTACCTCCCAAAATGAAGGACCCAGACAGCTTTACCGTTCCATGCATTATAAGACAATCACGTTTTTCAAATGTAATGTTAGACTTAGGGGCGTCAATTAATGTGATGCCCTAGAATGTGTATGAGTCCCTAGGTTTAGGACCTTTGAAAAAAGACAATGTGATTATTCAACTTGCTGACAGGTCTAACAAATATCCTAAGGGATATGTTGAGGATGTTCTTGTGCAGGTAAATAACCTGATATTTCCTGCAGATTTCTATGTAGTTCACATGGAAGAGACGCCCTTTAATTCCACTCAAATTTTGTTGGGGCGACCATTTATGAGAACAGCAAGAACAAAGATAGACGTTGCTGAGGGAAATCTCACCCTGGAATTTGATGGTGAAGTGATAAGCTTCAATGTATTTGAAGCAATGAGGTATCCAATTTCTGATCTAAAACTATGCTATGCTATTGATGTTGTTGATTCTAATGCACAAGTTTTATCAGAAACTTTGGATCAATAGCAACGAGCTATTGAGCAAGGGGCCGAAATTGACGAAAAAGGGGAACGAATTTCAGAAGAAGCACGGCTTGAACTTGAGCCATGTATTGCACAAGTGATTGCCGAGTTAGAGGCAATACTCCATTTCAGGTATAACAAGTTCATGTCAATTCCCATTTCCACTAATAAAATTCTACCATCTATGGAATAGACCCCAATTTTAGAGCTTAAGGCTCTACCTGATCATTTGAAGTACGCATACTTAAGAAACGATGACACTCTACCAGTTATTGTGTCATCAAAGTTGAGCAAGCAGCAAGAGAAGAAGTTGATTGACGTGCTTAAGAGGAACAAGACTGCCATTGGATGGACTTTGGCAGATATCAAGGGTATAAGCCCTACCACTTGTGTTTACAGGATCTTGCTCGAAGAAGGAGCCAAGCCTACTAGGGAGGGTCAGAGACATTTACACCCCCCTATGATGAAGATTGTCAAGGACGAGGTAATCAAATTGCTTGATTGTGGCGTTATATATCCTATATCGGATAGCCAATAGATCTCACCCGTCCAAGTTGTACCCAAGAAGAGTGGAGTCACAGTTGATGTTACGTTGGTTGAACCGTTGATATGCCAAACTAACTGCTTGAAATTTCTAGCACCTAACCCTTCACCGGGTCCGGGAGTGCTTACCAGCCCTGGCCCTGCTCCCGGTCGGGATCTGCTCTCCTTTCCCCTATATACCGCTGAAGCTAACCGCTGTTAATCAAACCCTCCACCGCTGTTGTTGACAGTAGCCGCAGAGAGGCTACAGCAGGCCCACAGACCCGCAGCAAGCACACCAGGGCCCGGCCCAAGGGTCGGGACCGGATCACCAGCACCCGGCCTCGGGGCCTGGCACTCTATCCTGCCTCCAGGAACCCAGGGGCCGGGGGCGCCAGCCTGCCTAAAGGGGCACTAGAAAGTATCAACAGAAGGGAACCAGTCCCACATTGAAGAATAAGGCCAGCCCTTGCCCCCAACCACCTATATATGGGCCCCAACTACCTTCTTTATGAGGTAACTTGTCTCTCTCCCTGTTACATACGTGCCTTAGTTACATACATTCCAACTATACTAACTTAGGCATCGGAGAGGTGAAGGCCGGCCCGCCCGGTATTCCCCTTAGTAAGCAGGATTGCAGGAGATCGAGTTGGATTCATCAAGTATCTACTAGACCCCCGGGTTTAGGCAGAAACAATTGGCGCCGTCTGTGGGAACTCGTACGAAAAGTTGTGTTGCTCTATTAATCCTTTGGAGAAAGTAGCTGCATCCTTCAGTCCGGAAGCTAGGGAAGGGAGGAAGATGAAAGTCAGCAGGGAAAAACCGAAAGCGCGAATTCAGTCCCCCGACCCGGCCCGTAACGTAAAGGCTGAGGGCGGTGCGAGGGCCGCCCTTTCTTCCATCAGAGATGGAGCTCGTAATCATCGGGAAACAGAAAACACCGACCAGAAGGGTCCGGAAGCAATAAAAAAGATGAAGGCAGAGGTCGAGCGCTTGCGAGCGGAGGGCAATCAAGATCGACTAAGAGCGGAGGTCCGATGCCAAGAATTGGAGGCAGTCAACATCTCCCTACTAGCGGCCCTGGAGCGAGAGGGTCAACAGAGCACTCCTCAAGCGACACCGCGATCAGCAGGCGAGGCTAGCGAGTTCCCGCGTCTGGAAGTAGGGCAGGCCACGGGAAGAAGAAAGACCGTGCATATGGAAACGCCACTCTTTTCGGAAGCTTTAAAAAACTCCGGCCCGGCCGAGCCCCTGTACCGCACGGAACAGGCGTCAAACGAACAGGAAAGCACTACCGCTCGAGCGCTCGAGGCGCTCTCCGCCTCGGTGGCGAACATGAAGGGCCGCATGGAGGCCAGCGAGAGAATAGCAGGGCGACAGCAGGGTGGCGCGCGGTTCAACGAGCGTATCAGACCTTTCCCGCGCCGAATTAGGGAATCGGGAAGATCCGGAAGCCAAAGGCCTCTAAAGTTGACCTATTCTGGGGCGGGCTGTCCGTACCAGCACCTGGACAGCTTCAAGTCACAAGCAGGGGTGAGGGGCTACTCGGACGCCACGTGCTGCAGCGTATTTCAAGAAACGCTCTCGGGAGAGGCGTTGAATTGGTTCTACGAGCTACCAGTTAATTCAATCGAAACCTTCGAGCGGTTGGCGGATAAGTTCGTCGGCCGGTTCATTCTCAGAGCCAGGACAGCCCAGGCATCCACAATCCTTTTTGACTGCATGCAAGCAGACAACGAGCCCCTACGTGCCTTCGTTAACCGGTGGCAGATTGCCACGGCCGGGTCAGGAACCTGGACAAGCAGATCGCAGGGATGGCCTTCAAGCAGGGTTTAAGACCTGGGGAACTTTCGTACGACTTGCTAGTACAGGAGCCGCTGGGGTACGACGAGCTGATGACCGTAGCCGTTAGGCACGCTCAGGCAGAGCATGAGACATATGGGGACAAGGCGCCCAAGCGAATAGCGGACGACCTACAGCCGTCCCATGGAGGCAAAGCCGGATGGCTGGATCGCAGCCGAGCGCCCGCAGCCACTAGGAAAGCAGACATACGGGAGGAATGGCAACCCCGGCGGAGCGATGGCGACGGTTCCCGGTCAGGGAGAAGACAGCCGTTTGTGCGTTCGGTGCAGCCTCTAGCTGCTACACCGGTAGAGCGACCACCGCGGGCCTTGGTTATCTTGCCAGCAGGAAAGCCCAAAGATCTAGCCCTTAGGACCGATGACTGAAAGGCCCAGATAGCGGTCGTAATCGACCGGACCCGCCCAAAGGACCCCAACAACGAGCAACCGCAGCCTCGGCAGGTGGGAACTATAAGCACCCGCACTCCCGGGGGCATCGAGCTACACGGGAGCATTAACATGATACACGACGGGGATCGTATAGATCGACTTACCCGGAGCTCGAAGAAGCGGTGCCTAAGATCGGTCCGAGGGAAGGAGGTATATGCCTTCGGCGAAAGAAGCGGCCAGGCCGCTAAAACCGGATGGAAATCGATCACCTTTTACGAGGAGGAAGAGCCGGAGGATTTGATTCAACCGCACAACGACCCCTTCCTCATTACGGTCCAAATAGACCACTGGATAACCAGTCGCATGCTGATCGATACTGGAGCCTCAGTCAACGTAATGTTCCGAGATGCACACAAAGGGTTGCAAAGAGGAAGGAACAAGTTATCCCAGGATAACGAGCCGCTCATAAGCTTCTCCGGTGAGGTCGTCCAACCCCTGGGATCGGATTACCTACCGGTCATCTTCAGCGAGGGAGACAGAACCAGAAAGGAGCATTTGGAGTTCATCATTGTCGACTGCCTATCATCGTACAATGGCATAATCGGTCGGCCAGGATTATGGAGGCTCAAAACGTTTATTGCCGGCCATATGTTAATACTGAAAATGCCTTCACCGGCCGGAGTCATTACCATACGCGGGGACCAAAGGATCGCCCGCAAGTATTACACAGAAGCCGTGACCCACGGGAGGAAGCGGACCGAGGTCTTCACAACCGCTCAGCAGGCACCCGCGCCGGATCTAAACATTGACCCACGTGATGAAGTCAAGACAAAAAGAGTCGGGCGGTTCATCGAGAAACTGGAGCCACCTGCGGCCGTGGAACAAACCGAAGCAATCTGCATTTCGGTGGGCCACCCGGAGCGAACTATCGTAATAGGGACGCGGCTCGATCCGGTTGTTAGGCAAGAGCTCATAGCCTTCCTCCAGGACAACGGTTCGGTCTTCGCATGGTCCTATGAGGACATGCCGGGCATATCCCCGGAGATAGCCGTGCATGAGCTAAATTTATTACCCAACGTTCCCCCTGTAAGACAGAAGAGGAGATCTTTCAGTCCCGCAAAATATGAGGCAATCAGAGCGGAGGTACAGAAATTGAGGAGTATAGGGTTCATCCGGGAAGTCCAGTACCCCCGCTGGCTCGCTAACGTAGTTATGGTACCGAAGAGGGGAACCGGCCAATGGCGTATGTGCGTGGACTTCACTAACCTGAACCGGGCGTGTCCAAAGGACAGCTTCCCGCTCCCCCGGATTGACCAGCTTATAGATTCCACGTCCGGTTTTAAGATACTCAGCTTCATGGACGCTTACGCCGGGTACAATCAGATCAGGATGCACTCGGATGATGAGGAGCACACGTCTTTCACAACCGACCGAGGTACCTACTGTTATAAGAGGATGCCGTACGGTCTGAAAAATGCCGGGGCCACCTACCAGCGAACGGTCAACCAAATGCTGGAGCAGGAAATGGGTAAAACCGTAGAGGTTTATGTGGATGACATGCTGGTCAAGAGTTTGACTGCAGGGGCCCATGTCCAGGATTTGGCCGTAGTCATTGGCAAGATGCTCAAATTCGGAATGCGCTTAAACCCAAAGAAGTGTATTTTCGGAATTTCAGAGGGCCTATTCCTAGGCCACATCATCAGCCAGCGAGGGATAGAAGCCAACCCGCTGAAGGTCCAGGCGATTTTGGATATGGAAACGCCAGGGGAGAGAAACCAGGTCCAGATGTTGACCGGCCGGTTAGCCGCCCTCGCCAGATTCATCTCCCGCCTAACCGACAAATGCACCCCGTTCTTCAAGTTGCTCAAGGCACAGCAGACCAGGAAAATCCACTGGGCAGCGGAGCATGAAGCAGCATTCCAGTCTATCAAGACATATATGTCGGCAGTGCCTCTCCTATCTAAACCGGTGCCGGGCGAAATGCTATACCTTTACATAGCTGCATCCGCGACGGCCGTCTCCGCGGCTCTTATTAGGAAGGAAGACACGCTCGAACTCCCGGTATATTATGCGGGAAAGGGACTCACTAGAGCAGAGGGCCGGTACCCCGACATAGAGAGATTGGCTCTGGCCCTGATTGTTAGTGCCAGGAAGCTCCGACATTATTTCCAGGCTCATTCCATCACCTTGTATACCAATCACCCCCTGCGACAGATCTTACAAAGGCCGGGACCAGTGGTAGGCTCGTACGGTAGGCAGTTGAACTGGGAGAGTTCGACATCATCTACGCCCCGCGAACGGCCATCAAGGGGCAGGCAGCTGCGGACTTCATATGTGAGCTCACCCCAATGGCGGTGGAAGCGCACCCCGACCAGTGCGAGGACACCGAGGCAGTACGAGCCATAAAGACCGAACCAGGCCTCCCCACCGGTTGGAAGCTTTACGTGGACGGCTCCGTAACGACCAGGCGGAGCGGCGCTGGTGTCATGATAACCTCGCCCGATGGCCAGTCATACGAGTATGCCTTACGATTCCTTTTTGCCACCTCCAACAACGCCGCCGAATATGAGGCCCTCATAGCCGGTCTGCAGCTGGCCAAGGAGTTGGGAATCTCGTCCATGGAGATATTCAGCGACTCTAGCCTAGTGGTCAACCAGATGAACGGGGTGTTTGAGGTCAAGGACCCCCAGCTGTCCTCTTACCAGGCTCTGGCCAAAACCCTGATCGAGCCGTTCGAGGGCGCCACGATCCAGCACATTCCCCGAGAGGAGAATAGACATACAGATGCCCTCGCAAGACTGGCAACCGGAAACTACCCTCCAGAGTACCGGAAGGCAAAAATTGAAACTCTCCAGAAGCCGAGCATCAGCAAAACCATTTCCGAGATATTTGCGGTAGAAGAAGCACCACCAAGCTGGATGGACCCAATAGTCAGATATTTGACTGACAAAACCAGCCCCCCGGACGCGGAAGAGGCCAGAAGGCTACACCTCCGGTGCGCCCGGTACGGCCTCCTCAACGGCCAGTTATACCGAAGGGGGCACAGCTTCCCCCAGCTGAGGTGTATGACAAGAGAGGCAGGTGAGGCTATCATGCGAGAAATCCACGAGGGAGTATGCGGTAATCACTCCGGCGCAAGGTCATCATCCCACAAATCGCTCCGAGCAGGGTATTTCTGGCCAGACATGGCGGCAATGTCAAGGAAAATATCAGGCGGCTGCCACAAGTGCCACATGTACGCTTCTACACCTCATGCCCCGGCAATCGCGTTGTCAATCCTGCTGGCACCGTGGCCATTTGCACAATGGGGATTGGACATCATCGGCCCTTTCCCAACGGTTGTGGGACAATACAAGTATGCCATCGTGGCGGTAGACTATCAGACTAAGTGGGTCGAGGCAGAACCCATGATAAAGATCACTGAGGAACGGGTTAAAAAGTTCCTATGGAAGAGCATCTACTGCCGATTCGGGGTACCGCAGACTATTGTCACGGATAATGGGACACAGTTCAATAATGCTGATCTTATCCAGTACACAGCCTCTATGGGGACCCGGATGTTGTTCGCCTCAGTGGCACACCCACAGACCAACGGCCAAGTAGAAGCGGTCAATAAGATTATCAAGACCCTCCTCAAAAAGAAGCTGGATGCCAAGAAGGGATGTTGGGCCTAAGAACTCCCCGCGGTGCTATGGGCCATCCGGACAACAGCAGCAGAAGCAACAGGAGAAACCCCATTCTGCATGGCATTCGGGAGCGAGGCGGTACTACCAGTAGAAACTGGCATACCCAGCGGCAGGGTAGAGAATTACGACCCCGAGACAAATGCCGAGGGGCTATCACTCAACCTAGACCTCATCGAGGAGCGCCGCGACCAGGCGCATATGCGCAACCAAACCTACAAACAGCGGATCGCCCGGTATTATGACAGAAGGGTCCGGGAGAGAAAGCTCCAGGTCGGGGACTGGGTCATGAGGAAGGTCCAGAAAAAACCGTTGGCCCTAGAACCAGCATGGGAAGGACCCTACCAGATCACTGCGGCCGTCGGACCAGCAACATTCCACATTATAGACACCGAGGGCATCTATTCCACCCGGCCGTGGAATATCCAGCACCTGCGGTTCTACCCTAAGTAACAGCGGTCACAGAGCGACAACGGTGTAGTCGACATTAATATTGCAATACGCAGTTTCAATAATAGTAAGTAAACTACAATAGTTGCGAGATGTGTATTTACAAAGTAAACAGCTAGCTACCGCCCCCGGAGCCCCCAATCCCCGGCCCGCCACCTTTTAGAGCTTGCTCCTGCTCCACCATCTCAGTCAAGGCTATATCAGCCTCCATCTGCTCAGCATCAAGCCACCCTTTCTCCCTCCACTCCAGATAAGCGTCGGTGATGCCCTTCTCCCGGGCCGCGTCCAGCAGCTCTTCAAACTCCACCGATTCCCGGAAGTCGTCCACAGCCCTATCGGCTACTTCAGCAAGCTGGGATTCCGTCAGCTTTTCCCTTCCTTGGGCGACTGCTGTAACTTGGCTCTGCAGCTCCAAAACCCTCGCCTCCAGCTCCGCGACCCTCCCTTCGCGAGTGGCAGCTTCCCGGTCGGCCTTCTCTCGTTCCTGCTGCAGGTCATGGCACAACCGACCGGATAGTTCTTTCTCTCGCGCGAGCTCGGTGCCCAACCGACCAACTTCCTCTCTTTCCACCGCAAGCTTGGCCTCCGCCACGTCCGCCCGCACGCTCAGCTCCTCCACCCGCTTCTCCAAAGCCGCAGCAGCCTCCCCCCTGGGCTCCGCGCCACAAAGGCTATGAACCAGCTGCCAGACATAAATTAACGAACATTAGCTCGTGCCATTCCAAGAGAAAAGGAAGCACAAAAACACTTACCCGAACAGCTAGTTCCACAGGGTCCTCCCGGTCAAGCCCCAAGGCTTCGATGGTAGCAGCCACGAACCTGCCAATTCCATCACCAGAGCCGCGACCGACTTCCGGCACCTGAGTCCTTCGACCAACCACCTCCACGACCGGAGCCGCCGCCTGCTCGGTTGGCCCAGCCGAACTTGACGCCCCGGCGTCAAAGGTCCTCGCCCTCTTGGCCGAAGTTTCACCATGGCCGCTCCGGCGGTGCCCAAACACTTCTGCCGTTTCTCTCTCCCGAGAGGTCCGAACAGCCATCGGTCGCGCCACAGGTCCTGGACCAGGAGGTCCCGCGGACCGGCCCTCCCGAATAAAGAGCGGGGAGTTATTCCCACCGCCCGGTAGCCTACCATAGTAAGCATCCGGAAACACAAGCGGCACTGGCTTGTCATGATCCCTGCGTCTCTTGGTAGCCGTATCAATAACGGTCTTCGCGGCCACCTCCCCCGTCTCCGCCAATCTCGAGACTACAAGCTCTTCATCCGGTTCGATAGTCTCTTCAACTTTAAATGTGAGCCGGGGGGCGTTAGCTGCAACCGATAAGTCGAGCGGTCAGAACACAAGCAACCATGCAAAAAGATGAAATTATGCAAAGGCACCTTACCAGGTTTTCTCCCCATCTCGCATATCTCCAGCACGTTCCATCGGATGAAATTGTAGGAGCTCCGACTCAGGTAGTCCCAGCCATAGAACAGCCGGTATATCCATTGCTTCTCCAACTCCTCCAGCCGGTACGACTGATCCCCGATCGGCTGATAGGCCCCGGGCACCTGATGACCCCTCCAGCTACGCTGCCACCTGCCGCCGGCCAGCACCATCGACTTCCTCCAGACATCTGAAACCGATGACGGCAGGTGCGTGATGGCAGCAGCATGCTCCCGCGCGGCAAAATTCAAACAACCGCTGCATTGGGCCTTGCGGCAGTAAGAAATCTTGTACAGCGCCCGAAATTCATTAGCCGTGGGCCAGTTCATGTGGCTCAGGCTAAATAGGCACCCAAGCCCAAGCAACTGCCTCCACTGGTTGCTCGGAAGCTGCGCCGGGGAAAGATTCAGTGAGCTCAGCATATACTGAACAAAGTCCGGCAGCGGCAGCGATAGTCCGTGTCGGAACTGATCGTCGAAAACAACCACCCAGCCCGGTTCCGGGTTACAGGCCAGTTCTCCGGGACGCAGGCCCCGAAGTTTAACAGAAGGATCGATGTCCCACTTCGCTCGAAACTCCTTGATCTCTCTCGCTCTCATCCATGCTTCTGACTGGTTCGTCACAGAGAATCGTTCTGTCACCATCCAGCAGCTCGTGCCTTCTGGGCCCGCGGCTGGCGCCGCCATGATGCGCAGATCTCCCAGACGCCATAATCCTAACACAAAATAATTCAGATCTGCAGCAAGGTGGGCGAGGAGAGTAGAACGCAAAGGGTCTAAGCAAACTGTGGAATGAGGCGAGCAGAGTGAACAATAAATAGGGCAACAAGAAAGGCAACAAGAAAGGCAACGAAACCCCAGCCGTGGATTCCCTCCATCTCAGACCGCTCTCTATCGACACGTGTCCCAACATGGATAAGGGATCCCATCTAGCATAACTGATGGGACTGATGAGCTTTCCCCTTCATCGCATGTCCGCCACCTGTCCCACTTACCAGCAGCATTTAGGGAGATAGGAGCGAATAACGAGGCGTCCATTCCCCTCGTTTCCCCAGAAAGTCAACTCCGAGTCAATCCGACACCATGGCGGTTTATGAGTATGATCATTCAACCGGCTGCATGGCTTTTCTTCCTTGTATATCTTGAGGACCTCTCACCGCTTGTGATTTTTTCCAACCGCTTCGAGAGAATTTGTCCAGGTATGCACCCTCCCCTTTTAACACCGTCTTCGTTGCATATCACTGGGGGACTCGTCTCAATATGGCATATCGCCCGGCCGAGATCCACCCAGCACTATGACACTCCACCGGCTTTGGGACATTTAACCCACTCCACGGCATTCTACCGGTTGTCACCTTCCTTCGCCTATGGGCAGGAACAAGCCAACAATAAAGGCTTCTAAACGCATGGGCTTTATAAACCTGGGCGAGCTTACATCTAACCCATGTACTCTTGTCCAGCAGGATAAAAACCCTGCATCACACTGAACTGTGATACATTTGGGGATACATGGCGAGACTCGTTATCTCAACGCCACTCCACTGGGCAGATTGTTTCTCTAACACAGAACAAGTCTCCCCGCAGGCTAACAAACCTGCACACTACCTCAACGCTTAAACAACAAAAGCTGAGAAGAACTAGCAAGTGTTAACCGACGCCTCAGTACGGCCGTAACACTCTCCGGGATGCCTGTTGGCCTATTCCACGCACCAACAGGCCCTTCCGTAGGCTAGCATTTCCGAGACTCGTCTCGATATGGCAGGACGCCCGGTCGAGCTCCCGAGAACTGAGGAACTTTGAGGCATTCTAAAACTGGGGGACTCACCGAAATGGCATTACGTCCGGGCACCGGTCGAGGTCCACCCAGCAGCATTTCACTTCCGGGACTCGTCTCGATATGGCAGGACGCCCGGTCGAGCTCCCGAGAACTGAGGAACTTTGAGGCATTCTAAAACTGGGGGACTCGCCGAAATGGCATTACGTCCGGGCACCGGTCGAGGTCCACCCAGCAGCATTTCACTTCCGGGACTCGTCTCGATATGGCAGGACGCCCGGTCGAGCTCCCGAGAACTGAGGAACTTTGAGGCATTCTAAAACTGGGGGACTCGCCGAAATGGCATTACGTCCGGGCACCGGTCGAGGTCCACCCGGCAGCATTTCACTTCCGGGACTCGTCTCGATATGGCAGGACGCCCGGTCGAGCTCCCGAGAACTGAGGAACTTTGAGGCATTCTAAAACTGGGGGACTCGCCGAAATGGCATTACGTCCGGGCACCGGTCGAGGTCCACCCAGCTGCATTTCACTTACGGGACTCGTCTCAAATATGGCAGGCCGCCCGGCCGAGCTCCCGAGAACTCCGCCTCGAAAGTTCATCCGGAACTCGTCTCGATATGGCATCCAGTATTACCGATATCATAAAGATACTTATAAAAATTTTACTTACCATCAACAACGGCTACTCACCTCGGTCACGCCCAATCTTTAACGCGGACTTGGGGGACTGGGCTCCGGTAGGTTGGTAACCCTGCGGGTCTGCAGGGCAAGGGTAAGACAGTTAAAGTCCCCATTCAAGATTGCACTTGACCGGGAACTTGGGGGACTTGTTGACAGTAGCCGCAGAGAGGCTACAGCAGGCCCACAGACCCGCAGCAAGCACACCAGGGCCAAGCCCAAGGGTCGGGACCGGATCACCAGCACCCGGCCTCGGGGCCTGGCACTCTATCCTGCCTCCAGGGACCCAGGGGCCGGGGGCGCCAGCCTGCCTAAAGGGGCACCAGAAAGTATCAACAGAAGGGAACCAGTCCCACATCGAAGAATAAGGCCAGCCCTTGCCCCCAACCACCTATATATGGGCCCCAACTACCTTCTTTATGAGGTAACTTCTCTCTCTCCCTGCTTACATACGTGCCTTAGTTACATACATTCCAACTATGCTAACTTAGGCATCGGAGAGGTGAAGGCCGGCCCGCCCGGTATTCCCCTTAGTAAGCAGGATTGCAGGAGATCGAGTTGGATTCATCAAGTATCTACTAGACCCCCGGGTTTAGGCAGAAACAGCTGTCTTGAGGGCGAAGAAACTGTTCGTCCGATGGGTAGCTTCATCGTGATAGGAGCAGTAATTGCCTGTTCGCGTCTGGGTAAGTTTCCCCTTTGGGTACTTGCTCCTCGGCAGTGGGAGAATGATGTTCCCGTTTTCGTGCAAGATGTCCTCGTATGAAGAGGTTAGAGTGGTGAAGACCTCTTGACGTTCTGCTGGCATGATCGCTAGGGGGCGTTCTTGCCGGTACTGCACCGGCTTGTGCTCGCCCTGGGGTTTGTCATGATAGGGTTTCTGTTGCTGTTGGTTTCCCCAATTTCTACCGGGTCTGCTTGGTTGGGCGCCTCGGTTCTCGCTCCGCTGGCTGGCCTTGTTTTCTCGGCCGGCCGGGGGATACTCCCCCCGCTTTCTCTTCAACAGGTGTTGCCCGTACGTTTCATGATCCGCCTGAGCATGTCTGATGGCCATCGCCATTAGCTCATCATACCCCTGCGGGAGTCCACCCGTACGGCATAGGAAAATTTTTCTGGCCGAAGCCCCTGTTTGAACGCCATCTCGGCGATACCCTTGTCGAGGTTCCGAACCCCGGCCGTCGCTATTTGCCAGCGGTTGACAAACGTCCTTAGCTCCTCGCCAGGTGCCTGTCTGCAGTTGAAGAGGATGGTTGATGTCCGAGCTCCTTCGACCCGGAGAATGAAGCGGCCTACGAACCGGTCGGCCAGTTGCTCAAACGCCTCGATGGAGTTTGCCGGGAGCTCATAGAACCAGCTGAGCACCTCTCTAGATAGAGTTTCCTGGAATATGTTGCAGCACACTGCATCGGAATAGCCCTTGGCGCACGTTTGGGACCGGAAGCTATCCAAATGTTGGTATGGGCAGCCGGATCCTGAGTACTTGAGCTTTAGGGATTTCTGGTTACCAGACCTCCCGGATTCCAGAACCCGGTTCGAGAAGGGGCACATGTGTTCGTTGAATCGCGCGCCTTCCATCGGCCGCGCCGCCCTTCTCTCGTTGGCCTCCATTTGGGCCTTCAGATCCGACACAGAGTCGGTGAGTACCTGTAATACCCCTGCAGTAGGGGTGACGACTTCATCCTCGAATGAAGCGTGCGACTGCGGGGGTACTGGCGTGCTCATTGGCAAAACCGAGCCGCCCGAGGACGCCGCCCTCCTGCGGTCGCTAGACCTTCCTCCCGATGACTGTCCCGCCTCAAGGTGCTGAGGTTGGCCTGGCGCGGGTGTAAATGCCCTTGCCATAGCAGCGTTGCGCTGCTGTCCTCTTTCTAGGGCAGCCACCAGGGCAGCGTATACCGTCTCCATTTCCTCATACCGAGCATTGGATTTTGCTCTATCCCGGTCGCTCTCCGTGCGCAGGCGATCGACTTCTGCCCGTATCTCCCCCGCCATATCGTGCCGGTCGGGGCTGTACGTGGTGTCTCGGTCGCTGTCACCGAGCATACTCTCCTCTTTGTCGCTCGGATCGTCCGAGAATGTCAGCGAAATGCCCCGGTGCGTAGGTTGGTCGCCTTCCGCCGGGCCTTTCCCATGCACTCTATCGTTGTATGCCTCCAGCGTGCTGTTCGGCCACCCATAGCTGCCGTCGTCCTGGTTGCCCTGGTCGCTGCGCTGCTCCCGTACAGCGACTGGGGTGGAGATGAGCACTTGTTCTGGTGCAACCCGCTGACCCTCCGTTGTATTTCTTTCCTGGCCCGCTTCTGAGCTTTCTGCCATTTGGTGATGCCTACGTGACTTTTATACAAACTTCCCACAGACGGCGCCAATTGTTTCTGCACAAACCCGTAGGCCTAGTGGAAACTGATGAATCAAGGTGTGATCTCCTCCTGCGAACCTGCTAACTAAGGGGAATACCGGGCGGGCCGGTCTTCTACTCTCCGATGCCTAAGTTAGTACAGTAGGGATGAATAGATAACTTAAGCAAGAGTGATAAGCAGTTGGAGAGATCAGTTACATATTAAAGAGGGTAGTTGAGGCTCTTATATAGGTGGTCAGGCGTGAGGTCTGGTCTTACTCTTCAATGTGGGACTGGTTTCCTTCTGCTCGCACACAAAAGGACATCTCTGGTGGCCTGTTCGGCAGGCTGGCGTCCCCGGTCCCCGGGCCCCTGGTCACAAGGTAGACTGCTGGACCTCGGGTCCGGGTTCTGGTGATCCTGCTCCGGGCCTCAGTCCGGCCCCGGATGCACTGGCTGCGGGTCTGTGGACTTATGTAGCCCCTCTGTGGCTACTGTCAACAAGTTTCTTTTCAAGTACTTCGCAGCATCGAGAGTGACTCAACTGAGGACTCAAATAACAGGGATCAAGCAAGCTAATGATGAGCCGTTTTATGACTACTATGATGGTTTCAAAAGTCTCATTGCTTCTTGTCCAGCCCATGGAATTCGTGAAGGACTCCTCTTACAATACTTCTATGAGGGGAGGCGTGACTATGATAAAGAATTCCTTGATTCAGCAACTGGGGGGTCGTTTTTAGAGAAAGGAAATGTGGATGCCACCGCTCTTTTGGAGACTAGAGCCTTGAAGAACCAACAATTTCAACCCCAAGTACGTGCAAGGCAAGTAAATGAGACCAAGGCTAATCCAGCTTTGGAAGAGAAGGTTGACAAGCTTTCCAACTTGTTGGCACAACTGATGAAGCAACAAAGAGCCCAAGTGTGTGGGGTATGTGCTGAGGGACACCCTACAGATCAATGTCCACAAGTGGGAAGTGATGGCTATGAGGAGGTGAATGCTTTGGGGTATCAAGGAGGAGGTTACTCAAATAACTTCAACCCAAGGTATCGTGATCACTCCAACTTCAGGTGGGCTAACAATGACAACATGCTCAAGCCCAACACTCAACAAGGTGCGCCAATTCAACCTAGAGCAGCCGTACCCTTCCAAAGGCCACAAGGTCCCTATGTACCTCAAAGCAACCAAGGTGTGTCCAATGCACCTAACTATGATGAGATAATGAAGTCCCTAGCTCTTGGGCAAAGTCAATTGAATACCACCACACAAGCTTTATTGGTGGGGCAGCAAACAAATGCTAAGGACATAACTGAGCTTAAGAATCAAATGGGGCAGGTTGTAGACTTCATGGGGCAGTTCAATGAGCAAGGAAAGTTGCCCTCCAACGTGATCAAGAACCCCAAGAAGGAGCAAGTACAAACCATAACCACAAGGAGTGGTAAATTCTTTGAAGGGTCGGCCCTTAAAGTACCTAAAAAGAAGGGAGTCGTGAGTGATGATGAGGCCGAAGGTGATGCACACAGCAATGACAAGGCCGAGTAAGGTGAGGTAAGCAAGGAGGACATCGAAACAATGAAGAAGAGAGATCTTGAAAAAGATCCCGCTACCTCAACAAAGGAGGCACCTAAGGTAAACGATTCTAACTCAAGTGGTTTAGTTAAAACTAATCAATCTTCGTGTCTACCTTTTCCCTCTAGATTTGCTAAATCCAAGACGGAGAAATCAGATGAGGAAGTGCTTGACATTTTTCGCAAGGTGGAGGTGAACGTACTCTTGCTAGAATGCATCAAGAAAATACCAAAGTATGCCAAGTTTTTGAAAGAACTATGCACTACAAGGAGGCATACACGTGAGGAGCAAGTAGTGAAAATGAATGAGACAGTTTCGGCTGTCATCCAAAGAAAGCTACCTCCCAAGATGAAAGACCCAGACAGCTTTACTGTGCCTTGTAAAATTAGACAAAATTATTTTGACAAAGTTTTGCTAGACTTAGGGCCTTCAATTAATGTGATGCCTTATAATGTTTACAAGTTCCTAAGTCTAGGAGAGTTGAAGAAAGACAATGTTATTATTCAACTTGCTGACAGGTCTAACAAGTATCCTGAGGGATATGTTGAGGATGTTCTTGTGCAGGTTAATAATCTGATATTTCCTGCAGATTTCTATATGCTTCATATGGAGGAGTCGCCCCTTAATTCCACTCAACTATTGTTGGGGCGACCATTTATGAGAGCAGCAAGAACTAAGATAGACGTTGCTGAAGGAAATCTCACCATGGAATTTGATGGTGAAGTGATTAGCTTCAATATATTTGAAGCTATGAGGTATCCAGTTTCTGATTTAAAACTTTACTATGCTATAGATGTGGTTGATTCTTTTGCACAGGTTTTATCAAAGACTTTGGATCAATAGTAACGAGCTATTGAGATGGGGGCCGGAATTGATGTAAAAGAAGAGGAGACGTGTGAGAATGAGGCACTGCTTGAACTTGAGCCGTGCATTGCAAGTGTTGTTGCTGAGTTAGAGGAAGCCCCTATCCTAAGGTATAACAAGTTTACGTCAATTCCAATTAGCACTAACAAATTGTTACCATCTGTGGAACAGGCCCCAAATTTAGAGCTTAAGGCTCTACCTGATCATCTAAAGTACGCATATCTTAGAAACAATGACACTCTACCAGTTATTGTGTCATCAAAGCTGAGTGAGCAGCAAGAAGAGAGATTGATTGATGTGCTTAAGAGGAACAAGACCGCCATTGGATGAACTTTGGTGGATATCAAGGGTATAAGCCCTACAAAGTGCGTGCACATGATCTTGTTTGAGGAAGGAGCCTAGCCTACTAGGGAGGGTCAGAGACGTTTACAGCCCCCTATGAAGAAGATTGTGAAGGACGAGGTAATCAAATTGCTTGATTGTGGCGTTATATATCCTATCTCGGATGGCCAATGGATATTAGCAGTCCAAGTTGTACCCAAGAAGAGTGGAGTAATCGTGGTAAAGAATGAGAAGAATGAGCTCGTGCCACAACGATTGGTGACAGGTCATAAGATGTGTATCGATTACAGAAAGCTGAATGCTACTACACGCAAGGATCACATGCCTTTACCTTTCATACACCAAATGTTGGAGAGATTAGCTGGACACGAGTTCTATTGCTTTTTAGATGGGTATAGCAATCAGATTTGCATCCACCCAGATGACTAAGAAAAACGACGTTTACATGTCCCTTTGGTATGTTTGCCTATCGACGCATGCATTTTGGTTTATGCAACGCACCAGGTACATTTCAACGTTGTATGTATTCTATATTCTCAGATTATATCGAAAATATCATTGAAGTCTTTATGGATGATTTTAGAATATATGGAAAAGACTTTGATGCATGCTTGGAGAATTTAGAATTAATCTTGGAAAGATGTGTTGGAACTAACCTTGTTTTGAATTGGGAAAAATGTCATTTTATGGTTAATCAAGGGATAGTTTTAGGACACATAATTTATGCTAAGGGAATAGAGGTTGATAAGTCCAAGATTGATATTATGCTTCACTTACCCTCCCCCACAACTGTGAGGGAGATTCGTTCTTTTCTTGGCCAGGAGGTTCATCAAGGATTTCTCTTCGGTGGCCAAGCCCTTGTGTTCCCTATTGCAGAAGGATACTCCCTTCATGTGGAGCAAAGAGTGTGAAGAGGCTTTCGGCAAGCTCAAGGAGTTATTGACGTCGGCACCTATCATGGTGCCACCAGATTGGAGCTTACCATTTGAGCTTATGTATGACGCATCAGACTATGTCGTTGGAGCATTTTTGGGACAAAGAAAAGACAAGAGGCTGAATGTCATTTATTATGCCTCTAAAACTTTAAATGATGCTCAAATGAATTACTCCACCACAGAAAAAGAGTTGTTGGCTGTCATATTTGCTTTAGAAAAATTTCGATCTTATCTTTTGAATTCTAAAGTGACAGTTTATTCTGACCATGCAACTCTTAGATAATTGATAAAAAAGAAGGATGTCAAACCACGCTTGATTCGATGGATTCTCTTACTCCAAGAATTTGACATCGAAATCAAGGACAAGAAGGAGAGTGAAAACGTTGTGGCGGATCACTTAAGTAGAATTGTGCAAGAGGAGGATACGTTCCCTTTGGGAGAGTCTTTCCCAGATGAGCAGCTTTTTCGAATGGAGACACATGAACCTTGGTATGTTGATATTGTGAATTATTTAGTTACTAAGACAAGACAAGGATAAAAAAGATGGCAAGACACTACATATGGGATGATCCATACCTTTGGAAACATTGTAGTGATCAAATCATTCGACGTTGTGTCCCACAAGAAGAGCATAGGCCGATCCTAGCATTTTGTCACAATGAAGCTTGTGGAGGTCATTTTGGACCAAAGAGGACAGCCCTTAAGGTATTGGATTGCTGATTTTATTGGCCCACGATTTTCAAAGATGCAGATACATTTTGTATGACATGTGATAGGTGTCAAAGAACAGGTAATATTGGTTCAAAAGATCAAATGCCCCTTTCTCCCATTATTATTGTTGAAATTTTTTATGTTTGGGGAATTGATTTTATGGGACCTTTTCCCTCTTCCAAATGCTTTCTCTATATCTTATTGGTTGTTGACTATGTTTCTAACTTCTAAGTAGGTGGAGGCGAAAGCCACAAGGACTATTGATTCTAAAATTGTTGCAGATTTCTTGAGAACTAACATATTTTCCAGGTTTGGAGTATGCCTCATCATTAAGCCTGCGGATTAAGTGGGCCGATAGAGGCCCGCAAGCCCGATGGGCTTCAAACCCGGCCCAACCCGTCTAAAAGCCCGGCCCGGTGGGTAGAGGGTCGAGCTTAGTTTAGGGGTTAGAAACTTGGCCCGACCCATAGGTTCGGCCCGTTAAGAGCCCATCAAGCCCGCTCCGTCAAAAGCCCGTAAAGCCCGTTAAAATTCATACCCCAGGTCTCTACGGGTTATCACACGAAAACGCTATTACGTACATTTAGATGACTTTTTTTCGTCGACTCTTCCAAACATTAAACTCTCAAATAGATGAGACGTAATGAACCATGTAAAAATTTGTGAACGTTTACCTCCCGATATTATGGCTCCCCATAGAGAGAGATAGGTTTAAATAAGCTTGACCGCATCGATCGGGGCTCTAACTTTGTCGGATTTAAGTGATTGTTTTACCATCACCGTATTTCATCATAACGATCAAATTCTATTCCATAGCGTTTTTCAAAATTTGACTTCTTTTATATAGTTGTTTCGAAAAGTTGGACACTTGAGTATAATCTACTAATCAAGTTATACCGCATTAGTAAGCATGTTGTCATTATAATGACTAAATTCACAAAATGTAAATTTTCAGTCTGATGTGATCGTTATAGTTAAATATGAGTAGAGGAGAAAAATCAACTCGTTTCGTGAACGTTTGATGCTCAATCAAAACGGTCAACCATATTTTCATAAAACTTATCACACGAAAACGCTATTACGTACCTTTAGATGACCTTGTTTCGTCGACTCTTCCAAACATTAAACTCTCAAATAAATGAGACGTAATCAGCCATGTAAACATTTGAGAACGTTTATCTCCCGAGTTTTTGGCTCTCCATAGAGAGAAATAAGTTTAAATAAGGTTGACCGCATCGATCGGGGTTCTAATTTTGTCAGATTTAAGTGATTTTTTTACCATCATCGTATTTCATCATAACCATCAAATTCTATTTCGTAGCATTTTTCTAAATTTGACTTCTTTTATATAGTTCTTTCGAAAAGTTGTACACTTGAGTATAATCTTCTAATCAAGTTATACCGCATTAGTATGCATATTGTCATTATAATGGCTAAATTCATAAAATGAAAATTTCATAAGCCACATATTATATTTGTTATGATTGTATTTAAATATATATATATATATATATATATATATATATGTAGGCGTGGGGATGAGCCTCCCGGTGATGGTGCCGGGTTCCAAACCCTTTTTGAAAAATAATCTCTGATATTTATTTATTTTAATTAAAGCCCGGCCCGGCCTCAAACTGTCAAGGGCTATTCGGCCCGGCCCGCAAAAGCCCGTCAAGCCCGCCTTATATGGATGGGTTTGGATCCTAGAATTTCTAAAGAAGCATGGCTCGGCCCGGCCCGCTATTTCTAAAATACATTGTAAAGCCCGGCCTGGCCCACTCCAAACCCGTTATGAATGGGCCGGGTGATAGGAGCATAATATGCGACGTTTTTAAAGTGTTTTACCCTCATTTATGCAATTGTTTATCCCTTATTATTGTTTTATAGAGTCGTTTAATCGACTCGGAGTCTTTGGTAGAGTTGATATGTGAAAAGAGCTAAAATGTCTAAAAACGATGAATTTGTGAAGAGTTTGAGTTGAACTAGGATTCTAAATTCAAGAGTTTGATTCAAAGTAGGACTCCTTATACAAATAAGAGTCTTAATCGGTTTAGGAGTCTACAATTTCTCGACGTTTCAGAAAACGCCGAAAGTTCTAAGAGTTTCAATCAAAGTAGGACTCCTTGTTGAACCAGGAAACTTAAATGGAATCAAACTCTTACTCTAATCAAATTCGGCATACATAATATTATTTCCCTAACATATATTTATTTTCTTTATTATTTTCAAGGAATGAAAAGAAGAGAAATGAGATTAAATGAAAAGCATGCCGAGCACATGCCAATGAAGCTTGTCAATCAAGAAAGAAGGAAAGCATGCCGTGCACATGCATTACAAGAAAAGATTTCGGCAAGCAAGAAAAGAGGAAGAGTTAATTCTGAAACAAAGAAAAGAAAAGAAGAAGAATTCGGATCAAAGAAGGAGAGGTTGTTTCTGAAATTAAATGAAGAAAACCTAAATGAATCTAGACTTGATTCCATGCAAGTTCATTTAGGTTTTATGCCGAATTAAAGAAAGATGGAAGGAAGAAATTTTCATAAACTATCAAGATAATTTCGGATCAAAAGAAGGGAAAAGAGAAGACTTACCAAGCAAGAAAACAAGAAGAAGAATTCGGCAACAACTCTATGTTGCCGAAACCCTATCTTGCCGAAACCCTAATGCCCCCCTTTACTCAAATTAAGAGATAAAACCCTAGTTCCTCTCTCTCCTCTATAAATAGCACGGCACAGCCCTTGAATAATTATCTTCTCTCTCACTTTTACTTAGCCAAAGCTCTGCCGAATTAGCACCACAAAACCTATACAGAAATTCCATAGCCGAACCACCACCATCTCTTGAAATCGCACCACCAATCATCACCACTGAATCCACCCTTTGCCGAAAGCTTCTTTGAAGGTTTAACAAAGTGTGATTCACTCATCTCTCATGGCTTTCTATTTTCTGTATTTTTATAATACTTTGTCTATGAAGATTATAAGGTTTTGTGTTTGCCGAATTGGTTGTAATAATTCTACTTTGGATTTCCGAATTTGCTACTTGGATCTTTGATGTTTCTGAATTATGTACTTAATATGTTTCGATTTTTTATCAGGGTTTTGATATAGTTAAATCGCATGTATGCTTGATTATGTTTTGGTTTATTTTCTGAATTCGTATGCACAACAAGTTGTATATTTGGGGGCAGCCATGGCCATGGCTGATTCTTGGGTGTATGCTTCATGTTGCCAAATTTGTATGAGGTAAATTATATATGGTTTATCTTGTATGAATTCCAAGGATAGAGTAATTCTGAAAATATGCATGTTAATGGGGTGAGGTGACGCCATACTTGTTACTTGTTTCCAATTTGGCTTTTGTGCTTATGTGCTCTTCGTGTTTATTTTCTACGCCAAGTGTTCTTAAACCGATTAGTACCATGTTTAGGATTAAGCGCAAAGATAATTCTAAATACTTGAGAAGTCTTAACGATTAGATGAGCCGCTAAGGACTCTAATTAAAATTGGAACTAGAACTGATCTTGAATGTGCCGATTTGCTATGTCATAACTTTGTGAGAAATTGTTACATGTTATGTGAGTTTTGTGTGAATTGTATTGTGTGAAAGATGAAGATCATATGTATATAATTAATTAGGATTTATTTTCGTAAATTTTCAGTAGGTTAAATACAAATTTCCAATCCCCCTTTTTATTATGTAATACTTCATGAAGTTAAATGCCCTTGATTTCCCCGGATAGAACGATCCATACTTGTCAATACTACACTCGACACAAGAAGGGTAATATATTTGTATGAGATTTTTTTGCACGTATTTATGCTTGGAAAATGAGTCCATCACCGTTGACGAGGCCTAATTTGGAGTACCACGTGTTCTTATAAGCGATGGAGGTTCTCATTTTTGTAACAGAACTATAGAGGCTTTACTCAAGAAATATGGAGTCACCCACAAGTTTCCACCCCATATCACCCTCAGACAAATGGAATGGCAGAAGTTTCGAATAGGGAGATCAAGCGGATCTTGGAGAAAACTGTTGGCCCAACAAGGAATGATTGGAGTGACAGACTTGATGATGTTTTGTGGGCATATTTATATAACAATTTAGGTTTTAATTTTCATGAAAATCAGTAGGTTTTAGAATCAATTTTCAAACCCCCATATAAATTTGTGATGCTTCATGTGATTGAATGTCCTTGATTTCCCCGGATAGAACCATCCCTACTTGTCTTATACTACTATCGACACAAGAAGGGTAATATATGTATGAACTTGTTTTACAGGTACAAATGTGCTTAGAAATAATTCCATCAAGTCGGCAAACAATCCTCTTGCAAATCGGCATGGAAAACCTTTTCCTTGCCGGTTTTGATCTTCTTTCCTTTCTTTGTTCTTCTAGGACTCTACTTGCCGAATTTCTTCATGGATCACAGCTGCAATTCCTCGTGGACTTCTTGATGGACTCAACAACATTTCTTAATGGATAATAGTACACAGACGCAGCTGTCAAGCTTCCCTAGTTGGGCCAGGAACTCCTTCTCCTAGAACCGGCAGCTTTGTTTCTTTTTCTAGCTAGGACTAGGTAACTTTCTCTTTCCTTATTTGTACTTTCCTCATTGCTGGGCCGACTTTTATAATCTTCATTTAGCTCAGCAACCTCTCATTTGGTACGTTAGGACCCCTCTTTGGTGCCAGAAATGTTTTCTTGTCTCGGCAGTCCAGGAACTTCTTCTTCTCGGCAGACTTGACCTTCCTGTGTTGCAAATGGCATAACTCTCTTCAGAAAATAGTTTTTGATGCAATTCCAAATATTATGGAAACTAGACTCCTAGAGATTTCTTTGCATATATGTTTCGCCTTCTAGTTCTTTGTGAGTCATCCTGAAGAAATTGTGGAAGTTGGATGATGTGCCTAGGAACTTACTGGATTTGCATCCGGATTTCCCTTGCAATTCCTAGCAGCTTCTTTTGCTCTGATTGTTATAACTCCTTCCATTGCTCAATCATCAAGATGTCTACTACACATAAGAAAAGAAAAACTCATCAAATACAAGGTCGAGGTTTTACAGAACCAACGAAACATCTTAAGACTCCTAAATCGGCTTTTGACAATTTTCTGCCCTTTTCTCTATACTTAGCACGATTTTGATATAATTCTACCAAAAACTCATAACTCTATTGTATGACTCGATTCTACACAAATAAGGGTTAAATTAAAGTATAAATGAGGGTAAAACACATTAAGAACGTCGCATTTTATACTCCTATAAACACATATTGTGATAATGGTATCTTCACAATTGAGCATCGATTTTAAGACCATAACGCATATTGGTTTATCGACCTCAAATCTTGAATCTTAGATTCATCCTCCTCTGTTACCGTCAGATGACTGACGAACTCACTCATCTGGAATTTGAGATTCTAGACTCCCAAGGCAAGGAGTACCATAGATGAGTTTCCGATGTGGAACACGACCTTTATTGCAAAGGAGCTCAAAACAACTTTTTTTCCAGACCCAAAGGCTGTAAAGCTCATTGCGCAAATTAAGTCGCAGACTCTTATGTTCCTTAGACGCCATATTGATTGCACGTTGAAGATGCAGTATATGCATAAGACTGATCCCCCAAAACTTGTGGGATGCGCACAAAGAACGCTTCAACACAACTCGGTTTTGTAGAGTCGTTAGCTAAGTCGGATGAAATCTGCTTACTTGATTATAAGACGATCAAATAGTTTAATTGGGTTATGTTAAATCTCTAGGAAAAACCCAGCTTCTGTGATACCGTCAAGAGTGACGATGACAAAATACTGAAGATATTATCCATCTTTTCCTACAGCGGCTCGAATTATCGCCAATTAATACCGCCTAGAGTATGGGAAACAAAATTTCACTATTTTTCCTGCGCTCATTACTATTTTTAAAAAGCTTAGCAGCACAATAAAATTCTCCTGAATAACAATTCAAGGCCTGTTGGAACAAGGAAAGTTCTCGAGATTAATTTCAATCAGGCTCGTGGTGGAAGCAACCCTAGATCAAGAGGCAATACACACGTCGCACCGCCGACATGAGGGAGGAACCTTCCCTGTGACAACGACACGAGGAACGGCAACGCCCCTAAGGGACGTGCCAATGTCTGGAGGCGAGATGGTGGTGACGCCGTCACCAGGGGGAGGCCGCTCATCACAGGTTCGAAACCCACATGCCAAGCGTACTCGGACCAATGAACAATGTTTCAAATATGGATCGACAGATCACTAGTCCAGAGATTGTGATGCTAGTAAGCATATTGTCAACGCTTATAAGAGATATAAGGACTCATTGGAGACTAACCTTGTAGAGGATGACGAGAAAGACAACGAGAATATCAATCTCACAGCCACAGATTTTAGAAGCAAACAGTTACCTACTTCAGGCTTAGACACTCATGATATGGACGTCTTAATGCCACTATATTTCAAGATTTGGAATGGCATCATTACCTTAGTTATTTTGAATTTGGATACTAAGTCTTAATACTTTATTCGGTCGAATAAAACCTCGATGTAATCATTGGCTTATGCATCAGAGACGCATATATGGTTCGAATTTTCCTTTGCTAAATATCATAATGTCTTAAGTACATTCATGACGGAAACACAAAGGCGTAAAACGTCGATCCCGTAAGGGATGAAGACGTCGGTGTCGTCCCCTTTAGGGGGAGCACTGTTCCTCCTATCTTCCTCGGAAGATTGGATGCATATTTTGATCTTGTATGATCAACGCGTGTTCTACAATTGATGACGGATTTGACCATAGTCGATTCATTACTAGGCGCATCCAATTTAGTGTGATGTTCATGTCAGGGAGAAATTAAGGAATCTAGCCTCGGCTACCGGTTTTAAGTGTGCCTCACACTACATGCCCTCCACTCGCTAGACAAGTCCCTAAATCGGAGTTACTGAACAGTTTCGATTTTGGCTCTACTTCTCTATGTTGTCGACTAGCGGGTTGTTCATCATCATTTGAATTTTGATCGTTAAACAACGCTATTATCTAGTTTTTGCCGTCCTCCAGAACGTTGAACACGCCACCTCACCTCCATTTGGAAGGTGACTGAGGCATCGCGTAACCGAGGTAACACAACTGCGCAATTTAATTCCCTGCAAAAGTCATCGTTAGTATAGAATAAGTAGGGATCGTTCTAGCCGGGGATATCGAAGGGAAATCGAAATACTAAGTGTTAACACAAAAACAAACATCAAATCGAAATCATATGGGAGTTTTGAAAGATTTATTCTAAGAAAAGCTACTGCACGAATTGAAATTCTATCCTAATATATACATGTGATCAACATCTCCATACAAAACATAGCACAAAAACACTCAAGAACATCTAATAATCACATGCAAGAAATCAAGGTAGCAAGTTCGACACTTCCTAGACTCTACTTAGTTCCGACTACAACTAGAGCTTCCACAATGTACCTAATTGTAAGACTTCTCAAGTTTTAGAATTAACAATCACGTATAATCCTAAGTTATGCTAACCGGTTTTAACGTTTAACATTTAAGCACAAGAGTCTAAATCGGAGACATGTAAACAAGTAAGGCATCACACTTCTCATTTAATCATGCAAGTTATCTAAAGTTATAAACCCTAAGTGAGCAACACAAATCAAAGCGACAGTTATGTATGACTTAGTTTGTTATTACTCTATAGCACATTAAAAGTAACACTTAGAATACATTCAAGACGCAACTAAGCATCGATTTTTATGACCAAACTTTAGAAAACTAAGTAAGAATCAAGAACATATGAAGAATATTTTGCCGAAATCCAAACAAACAAAATCATTACATGCTAAAGTTTGTAAAATCGTTTCCATACAAGACAATAAACAATCCGAAATCTATGTTTAAAGTTACAAAACCAAAGTCTAAAACCATAAAATATTACAAACACAAAGTCATTCAAAACTATAGAAAAATACATAGCTATGAGCAAGGGTGGAGATACAGATTTACAAGGGGAAAGGGTGGTTCGGCTTTGCTAATTTCTATATAGGATTATAGTGAGAACTTTGGTAGAGTCTTGGCTTGTGTATGTGTGTGAGAGGTGATGATTCTTTCTACCCTAAGTCGTGCCTTTTATAAAGGAAGAATGGTGAAGAGATTCGACAGTAACATCCTTGGTGAATCCGATCATGACTAGGTTTAGGAATCCTAGTTTTTTTCCCCTTCTTGTCTTGCCGTTTCCTCTTCTTGTTCTTGAAGGATTTATTGATGATTTCCTACTTGATACACGGCTGCAATCCTTGTCCAAATCGGCATGCCTTTCCTTGTTGCAATCGGAATCCATTCCTTCTCCTAATAGGACTCGACAAGCTTTCCTTGATGCTCTTGGAATCCTTTTCCTAATTGCTGTCGGTTTTGCTTCCTCATTGCTTTAGGATTTCCTTTTTCTTGTAAGACAGCATTACTATTCATTCTTAGACTCGAAAATATCTCCTTGTTGGATTAGGAGCTCCTCCTTGTTGCCGTACTTCTTCTCCTAGTCAGTTCGGGAACTCTTCTCCTTGTTCGGCAGATATGGCCTCTCTGTGATGAATACGGCATATCTCCCTCTACAATATTGGTATTGAGGTGATTTAAATTGATTTGGAAACTTGACTCCTGTAGCTTTTTATCTATATATAGTTTGAACTCTGGTTAAATGTGAGCTGTCCTGGAGAGTTCGTGGAAGTTGGATGACGTGCACATGAATTTACCCAAGTTTAATCAGGATTCTTCTTGTGATTCTTGGCAGCTTCCTCTCCTTTTCTCTTAAGATTTCTTCCATTGCCGAATCTTCAACATGTCTACTGAAAATAAGAGAAGTAAAATTTATAAACAACGTGGTAGAAGTTTTACAGAACCATCGAAACATTTTAAGACTCCTAGTTTGATTAGGTTTCTTATTCTCGTTTAGACTCTCGACGAATTTCCGCGTTTATCCTCTATACTTAGAACGATTTCATATTAACTCTACCAATGACTCATGACTCGACTAAAAAACTATATTTTATAACAATAAGAGCTAAGCAAAGTACAAATGTAGGCATAAACATGTTAAGAACGTCACACTATGTGCTCCTGTCAGTGACACGCCAACTTCTCTTTCTTAGAGAGTTCAGTACACCACTCTTGCTCAATTGCAAGTCAATGCTGAGTCATCGTTTCTCTCATTACACTCTTGAAATTTTTAACTAAGTTTAATTCCTACGAAATTCTCTAACGTACTTGAGAAAATCTCCTTTTTCTATGTATATATCACGTAGAGGTTGAGTTCTTAGCCAACTGTGAGACTACTCACACAATTTTAAGGAATCAGGCAACTATTCTTGAATTAGTGTCATACAATTCCTCTGTGACTACGATGATTGGATCATCACTTGTAATTTCTATTCTCTAAACGGCACTATAATGTCACATATGTTGTCTACGCATTGAGAAGCAATTGAACCTTACTAAGTTTTAAGAACATTAGCGCCAATGATTTTTCACTTGTGAGAATGAAAGAATTATTATGTATTACCTCTAATGAGTGTGGACGTAAACGCATCTTAGATTCGCTACCGAGTCAATCTAGTGGATTATATCTCACTATGATTAGGGCTATTGAACCCCTACGTTGTTGCCGATAAGGAAATTTGGGACACCGACTAGGCTTTGGCATGATCGTTGGTCATCCCGGCAGAAACATGATGATCTGAATTCTTAGAATTTCACATGGACATCAGTTCTTTCGATCCTCAAAGAACAAATTTGGCCAAACTATGTCCCGGGGAGATGGTCGTGAAGCCATAAAGGCGAGTGGCGCCACCTTAGTGCCGAGCATTGCACCAAGGCTCGGCCACGGCTCCCTTAAGCTCAAGCCGACGTCACCAATAGCTGCAGTGACGTCTCGGCCTCCCTATGATGCTTCTTTGGTAATTTCCAATGCACATCGCTCTTTCTGCAAAGTCTATTCTTTAGCCAAATTCGGAGCGAGACCCTCCTACGCTAAAGAGACATAAGAAAATATTTCATTCTTACATTGAATCCAAATGGGATTATGTGGATTGATTCAACCAATTTGCGGACACCTTAATTGTTTTATGGTGTTGGTTGATATGTAGACACGCTGGTCATGTGTTGCACCATCATCCATTACTTATGCTGCTTATGCTAAGATGATAAAAGCACCTAGTCCGGGTTAATTTCCGTAGGAGAAATGATTTGAAGCATATTATATGAGATTTATGATGGGAATCATATCCATATACAAACCCAATTGGTCTTACGGAATACGACTACGTTAATAGTCTTGATTTTGGTAATGCGCACCAGTACTTCTGTTCGGGTTATGCAAATTTTGCATGTAGCGCTACTTATTCGCCTATGTCCACCATCATTGAACTTTTCACTAAAAGTTAGTGAAATATGTGTAAGAATTTAAAAGGACTTGAGCTAACTAGGATTGAAACGGATTGAAACGGATCTACAATCCTTGCACTCTGCTAGATGCGCCAAACTGCGCCGCCATAGTTCACAATGATGGATATTTTGCGATGAATAAGTATCTATATATGTTGGATAGGAATTTCCAACTATGTCTGCTTATGTAGAAACCTTGACAGACGATCTCTTTACCGCTATAATTGCGGATTGTCACTTAAATGAGACAGTCTTCACGTCGTTAGGGGGAGATAAGAACAGAATGTTCAAGTGGAACGACGTGAATTGTCGCGGTTTGTCCTCACTCTGTCTCATTATGATCCCCACACATCTCAAGGTAAATGTGAAATACTCGATCTCCTGTATGTAACAGATTTGATGCCTGACTCATTCACGGATATCGGAAAAGTGACGAGATCATATAAACCTGCTGCAAACATGCCTGCAAGGATTAATGTTCTATCAAGAGAACATGGTGCTACCCAAAGGGAATTGGGTCGTCGTCATGTATGGTGGCACGGTGACGCCATAAAAGTGGATACATGACGTCATAGGCCGTGGCTCCTAAAGGGAATGAGGGAGGTCCATAGGTTCGATAACTACTCGCCAAGGAAGAAAGCGAGTTTGGCACAACTTGATCCATAGATCAATGATACTCAAATCCGTCTCATGAGATAATTCTGGATTATGATCAATGGAGGACGCCTCGATCAATCCTTAAAGAATATAGAGATCTCTACAAATTAGACTAGTGTACATGAGGACGTGGAATGATGAGTCTAATATCGAACCATACTTTGTTGAAAATAACAACGTAGTAAATTAGCCTAATGGAAAGAAGCGATCCAGTTTAAACAAAGAGATAGGTCATTGGGCAGGTGACGCCGACACCACAAGTGTAAACTCTATCAAATATGTCTTTGTTAGAAAGCGTACTGAGAAAAAGAGTTTAGACTCACCTTATGGTGCAAGGTCTCTCACAAAACACCTTGGTATCAACTATGATGAGATATGTTTTTGTAATGGATGTCATTGCACTCCAGTACTTTGTCAGTTTAGTAGTTTCTGAAAAGCTGACAATGCAGCATATGAATGTGGTCATAACATATCCCTAGGGGATCTAAATCAAGAGATGTACATATAGGTCCTCAATTGACTTCATCCCGAATCAAGTGGCTCTAGACCACGGAGCGCGTTTGCAAAAGTATTTGAAACGCTCACTTAGTGACTACTTGATTGGGAAGAGATATGGTGAATTATGCCCTTGCGTGTTTATTCTGGATTTACATAGACTCTTGCACTACCAGAAAAGGCATTATAGCCGACGAAATTGCAAATAACGGCCGACGAACTCTTTATTCGTCGGCTATAACCATTATAGCCGACGAAATTCGTCGTCTGTAGTGGTATTTCGTCGGCTAAAATGGTTATAGCCGACGATATCGTCGTCGAGTATAGTTTTACCGACGGCGTATTTCCGACGATGTTATAACCGACGATATGTCGTCGGGTATAACTATAGCCGACGACTTAAATTCGTCGGCTATGATGCCTTTTCTGGTAGTGTTGATGGAACTAAGAGATGCCACTATGTATCGAAAATCCAAAGTTAAGAATGAAAAAGGTCTTGGGAAGACACAGTCTAGAAGGTACTCGAGGACTCTACTGATGGTGCTTATCCATCAATCGGCTTAGCCACTCTAATGGATTAACTGAGGCCTACAAATACTCCCATGATTAGTCGATGTATTTACTCTTAGAAGAGAGATCTGTTTCATCTTATGAAAGATGATAAAGAAGTGTTGGAGTGGAAATTCCCTAAACGAGTACAATGACGCATTATTGTACTTAACACTATACATAAGCTCGGCATCTGATTCGATGTCAAGCTAGCTATAGCTCTGCGCCCACGCAACGCCAATGGTGTGGCATAAAGACATTATTTCTAAATGTTTGAAAGAATTTGTCTTATTCAATCCCAAAAGCGAAATCAGAAAATTTGTCCAGTTTCGTAGGTCAACTTTGACGGGACCTACATGCCAGCTCACTAATGGTAAAGTACAGTGCCATTGGAAAGGTCTGTGTTTTTACTTTCCAGAGACTCCAAACATTCGATCATATCTGTCATATTGAGTCAGTTACGCCTATTTTAGCAAAGTATGACGAATCTGTCTGAGAACTGCACATCGGTCAACTTCTGTAGAGATTTGTGATCAGCTCGAGATAAACTAGATTATGAATCATATATGGTTGAAAAGATACGGTTGTGTAGTTTCCAGATCATCTTGCAGTTTGTTCATATCTTGTTCTTATATAAAGTTATGATTGTTTACGTGTACGAAGGTCATGCTACGTATGAATCTGATTTTCAGCTCGAACTTATATTTTGAGTTCTCAAGCGGCCTTCTACTCAAGATCAAAGTGAAATTGATCAGATTTGAGGACAATACGGCAAGGTTTACTCAATCATTGCCTAAAGCCACATTTGGAATACATGTCAAAGCATTGATATGCTAAAGTTATCAAAGCCCCCATGATTAAGGTAAGAATCCGGGAGAGGAGCAGATATATGAGGGAGTCTAGCACATTACATGTCACTTTCAAATGTGAAGGGTGCATTCTACTCTTTTTGTCCTTCGACCAATGTTATTTTTCACCCATGAGGTTTTTGTTTATTGACAAGGTTTTTAACGAGACAACATTGTGTGCACCATTGATGTCTAAATAGTGTCTCTGTTGATTAATGTAATGATCAATAGGAAATGTAGACATCAGGAGGAGCCTATCCCACATCTTGGTGCGTTGCGCTCTTTTTCTTTACTTAGTGAAATGTTTTTAACAAGGCAACACCGTAAGCATCATCGATAGACGCGCAGCACAAGGGGGAGTGTTTTAGGATATTCCACATGTGTGTGCCTGCTTGGTTTATTCAGTATAGGAATTGGAACCATAGTTCCGTGTAGTATTAGGTTTACTATTCCGCATAGTGATAGGTTTCCTACTACATACTTTGTGTTGACAGTAGCCATAGAGAGGCTACCCAGGCCCCCAGACCCGCAGGCAGGACTTCTGGACCCGGCCCAGGGCCCGGGGCCAAATCATGAACACCTGCACCCGTGTCCGGGCAGGTCTTACCTGTGACCTCGGCCCAGGAACCGGGGATGGTAGCTCCCCAAACAGGGGCCGAAACAGTACAGTACTATGTGCAGAAGGGGGCCAGTCCCACATCGAAGGGTAAGGCCAGTCCTCACACCTGGCAGCCTATATATGAGTCTCAACTACCCTCATTAATAGGTAATCAATACTTCAACTACTCATTCCCGCTTAAGTGATCAGTTTATTCCAACTATACTGACTTAGGCATCGAAGCGGAATAGACCAGCCCGGCCTGGTATTCCCTTAGTTAGTAGGGTTTGCAAGCAGGAATCACACCAACATCCACCAGTATCTGTGAGTCTACGGATTCAGACAGAACACTTTGTAATCCTCTATAAATAGAAGCACTTATTGATGAATAAAGATGATCTCTCTCTCTCTCTCTCTCTCTCTCTCTCTCTCTCTCTCTCTCTCTCTCTCTCTTATTACTTTTCTCCTTAAACAAGTGTTTTAAATACACTCCCTTAATTACTTAATACACATCCCTAATATTTTATAATTAAAATTAGATTTAATAGGGATATGAAATGACCAAAATATCCATATATAACAAATTAGAAAATATAATACAAATTAAAATACATAAATAAAAAACAATTTTAAAAAACTAATTAATGTAGTAAAATAAAAAAAGGCGATAATATTTATGATGACATCTATTATAATAGAAGTTTATATGAAAAATTTGGATAATTAGTCTATTCATTTATTTCTTTCCACAAATTAGTTCAATTTTCAAGGTAATTCATCTTAAGAGATCGATTGTGTCCTCATTTCATTAGTTTTATCTTTTTCTTTTTCTCTTCGTCCATATACATATTTGACTCTTCTTCATCTAAACACACCTCATGAGGCGTTGAGTTTTGTATTCTTCATAGTGTTTATTATTTTATGTATATGATTTGAAGAACAGTAATAAATTTTAATCATTTTTTAAGAACAACACAAGAAATCAATATTGACATCATATCAATATATATTGATATATACGAATCATAGCAAATAAGATGTAGTCAAATAATAATGTATTTATGTTTTTCTGTTGTTAGGGACATTTTAGGTACTTTGAGTAGTAAATTTAGTAATATATTAGAATGAGAAATTAAAATAGTGGGGTATTGAATAGAGCGTGTGTATTAAGAGTTTTGGGGAGTGTATATAAAATTTCTCCTTTCTTATTAACCAAAACAATTTTTTTTAATTTTTTATAAAAGGCATATCTTTCCATAGCTCCTGGACTTTGAAAGCTAAATGATTCTCTTGCACCAAAGATGATTAGGATATGTCACTATACTTAGTAGTTAAAGAATTTGGATACCACTCATTGTCTAACTCATTTCAGGATAAATTTATCAGTCATAGTGACAGAACAAACAATCAAAAAGTTGAAATACAAAAACTCTTACTGCTCCTATAACTTGAAGCTTAAGATAGAAGAACTAATGAAAAATTAGTGTAAATCATCGAGGAGTTTCGCAAAAACAACCTAATGTGCATCAAAGTAACTAAATCAAATGACCTTTTTACCTTGATTGGACTATCAGTATCAAAAATCACCAAATTATGTTACATTTGATGGAACACAATGAAAGAAAAGAAATATTAAGAAAGTACAATATCGAACACATTAAACACACCTCGCGTTTAGGTTTTCCTTCTCCAATGGCCTAGATTTTTTGCTGTAATCAAAATCATCCAAAACAATATCGATTAGCTTGTATCTTTACACATATCTAAACAAATCAAGAATACCCCAAAACCGTAACCTTATTAAAATCTCTCATATATTGAATATATCTGAAGAAAAAAAAAATTAAACCTAACATAACAAAATCGAAAGAAAAAAAAACTCAAATAACAGGAAAATGAACTCTCGAAAGTACGACAATTGTAACAAAAAATTAGGTGAATCTACAATCTTGATATGAGCCTATTTTGATATAGAAATTGTGTACTTGGGAGAGCTATTAAATTTAGTTTAATGTAAAAGGAAAACGGGAGAGCATAGAGCAATGATTACCGTTACCAAAACCAGCAAAGGTACCTGCAAAGTTTAGAGAAACACTATGAACAAAACTTAACCCCAATGTTCCACTTCCTGCATCAATTCCAGCATCGTCGCTGCTTGACAGAAAACCATTAACCCCAAAAAAAAAAACAAAACACCCAAAATTTACACAAAAACCCAAAAAAAAAACATCTGGGAATTGGAAAAAAAAAAACTTGATAATGATCTACCCTCATGACCTCATCTAGTCCTCTCTAACGTACGATTTGATAATTGTCTGCCAAATTGACTTTCGTATCCACATGAGAAGATGGTGAACAACTATAGACGTATATAAACCATACATTTTTAGTTACATTTTCTATTGGTGAACTTCTGCACGCTTGGGGAAATTGTTTTCTTCTTTCAATAACTGGTTTATGCACGGAGTAGAAGAGGGAGAAACCGTATTTGCAAATCAGATGTTGCTAAACGTGGGAGAAGGAGAAGATTAGATGTGGGAGAACAAAACTTCTTCTTGGTTTTCTACTGCTTTAGTTACTGTTTTACCCTTATTTTATTTAGTTAATATATTGTGGATTAAATATTAAGAGAGGCAATTAGAGTGAAAGAGTGCTTGGCAACTCCATAAGCCAAATTGGATTAATTAATAGAGATAACTTAGAACCGAGAAATTCACATAAAAATTCTCACGACCTCATCGTGACGTGTACTTTAATACTAACTTCTTAAATCAAAGATTTCACCTTGTGAAAAAACTGAGAGTGTGTTTGGATAAGGGGAAAAGTGAGGAAATAGTGAGGAAATTTAATTGGAAATGAGGAATTCATAATTCCTAAAAGTCAATTCCCTCGTTTGGCATTATCAGATAGGAAATTCTAAATTTCTTTAGAAATAAAAACGAAAGAAAATAAAAAGACAAATAAAAAGCTAATTATTCACAAAATATACAAAGTTACGAAATAGAATGCAAAAATATACAAGGCTATACAAAGCTACGGTTCAAGAATTTTTCAATGAAGCTACACGAAATTTTCATAATTTTTCAAGGTTATACACGCACAGCAACAAAGAAAAAACAAGTTTTACATTCACGACATGTCAAAACTAGTTAAAGTTTCTAGTTTAATTTTATTCACACAACTCTAAGATTCGAGGTACGTGGAGCAAAGGAGCAAACTGTGCAATGAACTTGTGCAGCCCACGGTTAGGTCGTGCTTTATCCTATATACCTCAAACCATAAGAGACGTTTTCTTTTGTTCAAGACTTATTCAAACTCTACATGCCGAAGTATATTTTTACTTATCCAAAAATTGACGAGTGCCATAACTGGGGTTACAATACGCGAAATCAAAACCCTACAAAAGACGTTAGTAGTATAAAACAAATAGGGATCGTTCAGTCTGTCACGCCCCGGTCTCGGCGTCGGTGGGGTTTAAGCACCCGGCGCCGATCCCGAAGTGTGAGTTAAATATTATAAAGCGGAATATAAATAAAAAATAAAAACACTTCTTTCTAGGCTCTTGACCCTAGACTCATCCGACACTACGACTCGACAAACACTAAGTACTTATCTGCAAAACAGCAAGTAAATGGGTGGGTGAGCAAAACCATGCGCTCAGTGAATGCCCTATGTAACATGCCAGCAAAGCCATGTCATTTTACGCACGCTACAAAATACGTATATTATATATTTCACGTCGACCACAATACAATTTGTCACATCGCACAATCCATTCTTAATGGGCATCCTTCAATTTAGTGATCTCCTACGGGCACCTAACGGCCTTCATGCCCTATACAACCGTGTGCCACATCCTTACTTCGACATAATTCAATCAAGAAGTTCACATGCTCCATGACTAGTCAAACAATGGATCCAACACCATCATATATATAATCTCAACATATTTCACAAATCGACATGCTCCACTTGAAATAGAGAGATATTTCATAAATAGATCAAAAACATGCTTTTTGACTATTTAAAAGCATATAACAATATTTGAAACACATTACATAAACCACTCACTTCGACGACCCGAATCGATACCCAGATCGTAAATCGAGAAATCTAGAACGAGCCTTCTAGAAATCACCATTAGATCTAATTCCAACTACCATTGATCGAAAGAACGCATCAATACGAATCCGTAGCCACTCGCGGATTCAGAATTGGAGTTACGGATCAAAAGTTATGATCCGCGGAAGTTTCCTCGCAAATCTAATAAAAGAATAATATTGTAGAGAGAGAAAGATGAAAGAATTCTAGAGAGAGAAGAAATGGTAAGAACTGAATGGGGCTGATCCCTATTTATAGACAAAAAAAATGCCACATGTCAACAACACACAACCTCCTTACAAATGTGACATGTGTCCAATGACTAAGGCTGATGATGACATCAGTATACATGGCTGACATCAGCGTCAGCTGACCTCTTCTCTCTCTGCCACGTGTCAACATCTCCTCCAATTGGAGCTTGCCACATCATCACATAATTATCTTCCGATTAAACTTCCAAAAATCGTTAAAATAGCTCGGGAACTCAAATAATTCACCGAAAAATATGACAAACTCGTGACGACCTCTACTTTATATTTCTCAAAAGAAAAATAGAATTTGACTAACTTAAAAAATCGGAATATTACACAGTCCGGAGATTAAGGGTACCTCACATGTTCAAGGTTAAAACACATATAAACAAACAAGAAACGACAAAGGCGGATTAAAGTGAGGTTCGGCAGTGCTACTGCCCCTAATGACCTAAGACACGAAATTAAAACTTAAATATAATATGTACAAGTGATCGAAAATTCAACACAACACATAGCACAAAAACACACAAGAAAATGCTGGACACGACTCAAAGAATTCACAACAGCAAGTACGACATGTTTTCCTATGACTTAACTCAAATCCAATTTTAATTAGAGCCCTTCGTGGTTCATCTATTCGTTAAAACATCTCAAATACTTAGAGCTAACTTCGCGTATCACCCTAATTTGTATGCTAATCGGTTTAAAGACACTTCGCGTAAAAATCAAACATGAAAAGCATATAAGCACAAAAGCCAAATTGGAAACATATAAACAAGCAAGTCGTCACACATCTTATTTATTATGCAAGTTTTCACAAATTATGGTAACCCTATTAAGCAACCTAGATTGAACAACTTCGCGTATGAAACAACCTCAATTACTTTGGTAAGTGAAATCGGCACCGAAGGAACTTCCATGACAAAGGTAGCCCTCATGTATCCGACTTTTATGCACAAATTCATGAAAACTAATCAAGTAGACCATAGAAACATACATGACATACATACTGCCCTAAATCAAAGAATACGAAAATCATACATGTTATTGTTTGTAAAACTTATTACATAAATTCAATAGAAACTGAAATCATGTTCATCATACAAAACCAAAATAAAACCAAGTATTTTTATAACAACTAATGTGACTAAACAGAAAATAATACAAGCCATGAGGAATGGATCATACTTTAGAAACCTTGAAGACTTCAACAAGATGTGAGAGGATGCACGGGTGAAGATAGGATCGGATGCGATTTATGATGGTGGAAGGGATGGTGTTTCGGCTTAAGCAATTTCTGTCTAGAACTTGAGAGAACTTTTGGTAGAGTTTCGGCTAGTGCTTGTACAAGAATTGAGATAATTTTCTGTATAGAGGTCGGCCTCTATATATAGGGAACAAGGGTGCAAAAGTCGGCAGCAACAAGGAGTGCAAAACCTATCCCGAATTGGTTTAGGTTTATTGCCAGCCAATCCTTGTTTCTTCTTGAATCTTATGTCCGACTTCCTTCATGGATCATGGCTACGTGGATTCCTTAATGGATTAGCAATATTGCTTGATGGATAAATAGTTCATAGACACAGCTGCAAGCTTCCCTAGTTGGGCCAAGAAAACCTTCTCCTAAACTGGCAGCTTTGTTCTTCCTTTTCCTAACCGGACTAGGGAACTTCCTCTTTCTATATTTTGCACTTCTCGTTTGCTTGACTGAGTCCCCTACTCTTCATTTGGCTTAGCAGCTCTCCTTTGATGCATTTGGGTTTGACTTTGGCGCAGGTACAAAGAAATTCCTCAAAATGGGCAGTAGGTTCCTCTGTTTCGGCAGACTGGACATTCCTGTGTTGTGACTGGCATAACTTTCTCCTAAGAGGATATTTTCATGTGATTCCAAATTCTATAGAAACTAGACTCATAGAGCATAGAGGTTTTCCTTCTAGTTCCTTGTGAATCGTCCTGGAGAAATTCTGGAAGTTGACTTATGTGCCCAGGAAATTACTGGAACTTACTGGATTTTGCAATAAAAGTTTCCTTGCAATTCCTGACAGCTTCTTTTGCTATAATTGCTATAACTCCTTCCATTGCTCAATCTTCAATATGGCTACTGGATATAAGAGAAGAGAAGTCAATCAAATACAAAGTCGAGGCTTTACAGATCCAACGAAACATCTCTACAACTCCTTAAATCGGCTATTGACAATTTTCTACATTTTTATCTAAACTTAGCACGATTTTAATGTAACTCTACCAAAGGCTCATGATTCTATTATATGACTCGATTCTACACAAATAAGGGTTAAAGCAAAGTATAAACGAGGGTAAAACACATTAAGAACGTCGCATTATATGCTCCTATCAAAATCATACCTTTTTAGTTAGATTTTCTATTGGTGAACTTCTGCACGCTTGATGAAATTGTTTTCTTCTTTCGAATAACTAGTTTCTGCACGGAGTAGAAAAGGGAGGAACCGTATTTGCAAATCAGATGTTGCTAAACGTGGGAGAAGGAGAAGATTAGACGTGGGAGAACAAAACTTCTCCTTGGTTTTCTACTGCTTTAGTTACTGTTTTACCCTTATTTTATTTAGTTAATATATTGTCGATTTAATATTAAAAGAGGCAATTGGAGTGAAAGAGTGATTGGCAATTCCATAAGCCAAATTGGTTTAATTAATAGAGATAACTTCGAACCGAGAAATTCACATAAAATTCTCACGAGCTCATCGTGACGTGTACTTTAATACTAACTTCTTAAATCAAAGATTTCACGTTGTGAAAAATCCTGAGAGTCCGTTTGGATGAGGGGAAAAGTGAGGAAATAGTGAGGGAATTTAATTGAAAATGAAGAATTCATAATTCCTAAAAGTGAATTCCCCCGTTTGGCATTATCACATAGTGATAGGAGCATTATATGCGACGTTCTTAATACGTTTTTACCCCCATTTATGCAATACTTAACCCTTATTGTTGTATTATAGAGTCGTTTAGTCGAGTCAGGAGTCTTTGATAGAGTCGGTTTGTGAAATGAGGTAAAACGTCTAAAAACGCTGAATTTGTAAGAGTTTGAGTTGAACTAGGATTCTTAAGTCAAGAGTTTGATTCAAAGTAGGACTTCTTATGCAAATAAGAGTCTTAATCAGTTTAGGAGTCTACAATGTTTCTACGTTTCTGAAAACGTCGAAAGTTCTAAGAGTTTCAATCAAAGTAGAACTCCTTGTTGAACCAGGAAATCCTGAATGAATCAGGAATCATACTCTTAATAATTCTCCTACATTTTATCTTGTCTTTTTAATATTTCTTCTCTCTTATTTTCAGGAATTAATTGAGGAAATTCGGTGGAGAAAACAAAGAAGAAATCGGGCAGAAATTATTACCTATTACCGAATGCAAGAGAAGAGTTGTAATGCAACTAGGACAAGAAGAGATGATGAATTAAATCAAGAATAAATGGAAGAGATATTGCAAGGATATTCAGTAATTATCCAAAGGAAATTCAGCAACAAATACAAGAGAAAAGGAAGAGATAATTCGGAAAAAGAAGAAGAAAAATCGGAAGAAACCCTGATTAAATTCGGCAGAATTCCTGTGCACGTCATCCAACTTCCACGGACTCTCCAAGACAGCTCACTTTGAACCAGATGGCGTGCCATATATGGATGGAAAGCTACGGGAGTCTAGTTTCCAAATAAGTTAGAATCACCTCAATAGCTATTTTCTAGTGAGAGTTATGATGTACTCAATGCACGGAGGTCATTCTGCCAAATTCAGAAAATCAAGGAAAACCTAAACCAATTCGGTTTTTGTTTGTGGCCGGCTTCTCTAGGTTATTTCCTCTATAAATAGCCATGTAATAGTTAGAAAAAGATATCTCATCTCTCACTTTCACATAGCCAAACCTCTGTCGAAATTCCACCACAATATCTAAAGAAAAGTAAAGCCGAAACCCCTCTCCATCACTATCTAAATTTGGTACCATCCATCTCCATTGAAACCACTCTTTGCCGAAACTTTCTTGAAGGTTTACCAAAGTGTGATTAACTCTTCTTCCATGGTTTTTATTTTTCTGTACAATTACTTAACTTTGTCTATGAAGTTTTTAAGGATTTGTGGATGTTTTATTGGTTTTATTAATCTGAATTTAGACTTTCGAATATGCATGTTTGTTGCTTAATTTCCGATTTTTGTTCTTAACAACTTTCGAATTCTAATCAGGGTTTGTATATAGTTTTCGCAAGTTATCAGGGTTTTGTTTTGGTTTATTTTCTGAATTCGTATGCACAACAAGTTGTATACTTGAGGGTAGCCTAGGTCATGGCTGATTCTTGGGTGTATGCTTCATGTTGCCGAATGTCTATGAGGTAAATTATACACGAAGTTGGTTTACCTTGTATGAATTCCAAGGGTAGAGTAATTCTGAAAATATGCATGTTAATGGGGTGAGGTGACGCCATACTTGTTACTTGTTTCCAATTCGACTCATTGTGCTTATGTATTTCTTGGTTTAATTTCTACACGAAGTATCTTTAAACTGATTAGCACTATGTTTAGGATTACGCACGAAGCTGGTTCTAAATAATTAAGGAGTTTTGCTAATTAGATGAACCACGAAGGGCTCTAATTAAATTGGAACTAAAAGACTTTCTTTGAGGCTTGTTGAATTTTATGTTATGATTCCTTGTTTGATCTCGTTACATGTTATGTGAGTTTTGTGTGATGTGTTATGTGTGAAGATGATGATCATATGTGAATAATAGTTTAGGTTTTTATTAATATTATTTTCGTAAATTTTCAGTAGGTTTAGATACAAATTTTCAATCCCCCTTTATTATGTAATACTTCATGAGATTAAATGCCCTTGATTTCCCCGGATAGAACGATCCCTACTTGTCAATACTACACTCGACACAAGAAGGGTAATATATGTATGAGATTATTTTGCAGGTACAAATTGTGCACGTAATTCATCAGATAGGAAATTCTAAATTTCTTTAGAAATGAAAAACGAAGGAATTTGTTGTTTAAATTCCTCAGTTTAATTCTCCACAAAATAGTTGTCATTTACAAATTCCTTTACAACATTTAATTATCTTTCCAAAATAAGGATTTTTATATTTTATTTTTTAATTTGTTTATAAACTTTCTTAATCTATTATACATTTCAAATCCCATATAAATTTAAGGCATAATAGCCAAAATGCACCCTGAACTTGGCTCAAACTGTCAATTTGCACCATGAGCTTGTAATTGCGAAATTTTACCTCCTCAACTTGTAGAAAACTGCTGATTTGCACCCCCTCCGTCAAATCAAACGGTTTCCATCCAATTAAGAGTCACATGCCTAGCACATGAGAGGTATTTCCGTTATTTTATATTTATTTTATTTTTTAAATAAATTACAAAAGGAATTTATTTTTTGTACAATTATGTCTACTTACTCATAATATTCTTTTCTTCTTCTTTTTTCTTCATTTTTTTTCTTTAAAATAACGCATACTTACGTGATATAATTTGTCAATAAGAAAAATTATGTGGATAACTAAATTTGAATTGTCGAACCACTATTTTAATTAATAAGAAACATGATATAATTTTTCTATGACTAAATAACTCAATAAAAGTAGTCTTTAGGTCACAAATACAATGATATAATTGTAGAAAATATTGTACAAAAATAAATTTATTGTGTATGTTTATTAATAAAATGAAATAAATATAAAATAACGAAAATACCCCTCATGTGCAAGACATATGACTCTTAATTGGATAGAAACCGTTAAATTTGACGGAGGGGTGCAAATCTAAAGTTTTTGACAAGTTGAGGAGGTAAAATTTCGCAATTACAAGTTCGGGGTGCAAATTGACAATTTAAGTTCATGGTGCATTTTGGCTATTATGCCTAAATTTAATCAAATAATAGAATTTGCAATTAATGGATTTCAAATTGATGGAATTTAGAATGCCGTCATTCATAACCTCCTATGAATTTCATAATTTTCTCATCCAAATGCACTATGAAAGATAGTCCCGAGCTTTCATTTAATTACCGAGATCGTAAATAGTTTTGGCACAATCTCCACTTAGCTCATCAATAATTCTGGGGCTCACATATCTATTCTCTATCTCTATCTCTATCTCTATTATTAGAAAGCCAGACCTTCAAAAGTTTCACTAAATGTGTTTTTTGTTGAAGAAAAAACACATTATGTGCCTTCGTCAAAGTAACTGACGATAGGAAATTAGGATATTATTAATCAAAGGATATAACGACTAAATCAGTCATTATTGTCATTATGTACGTTGTAATTACCGTTGTAATACTCACCCTATAGAAAGGGGATTATCAATGAAATGAGTAGACCAATTCCCATTTTACTTTTACACGTTATCAGCACGTAGCTCTAGCCCTGAAAAAATTCAGAAACCCTAGGTTTTACCCCTGAAAAAAAAAAAAAAAAAAAAAAACCCCCTAAATTCTCTTTTCTGCCGGCAACAATTTGTCAGAAAAGAAAGCCTTCCCCTAGAAACTCTTTTTCCCGAAAACTTCTTCGTCGGTAAAAGAAAACCCTAAACTCTGCCGACGAAAGCTTTGTTGGTAGAGAATGGAAATTCTTTGGGCACCCAGAAATCTACTTTGGGCACCCTCCTCCTATCAGCGTCGTCTCCTCTGGCCTGCTCATCGTCGACGCTCCTCCGCACAGCGGCAGAGCTGCCCAACCAAGTCAACGTCGCCATAACCCAGCGTCGCTCTAATCCAGCCTCCCCGGCCTCTGCTCGACGACAACCCGACAATCGGCAAAGCTTCTGCCCAAGAGCCGCCGTGCGTCTCCTGCCCAGAGCCGCCACGCGTACTTCGCCGGTCGGGTGATGGCATGTCGCCGCCCTAAAATTGGCCGCCCCAAGCCCGCTATGGAGGCGCCCTCGACGACGCCTGCCCAGTCCAGCACCGACGCGATCGGCCTCGACGACGCTTGCCCAGCCCAACGTTGCCGTCGTCTTGCACAGCGACCCAATGTTGCAGTGATGCAGACCTGGATCAACGAGTCCGACCCATCTGCCCGACCCGACCCGTCTGCAAGTGATGCAGACCCGACTCAACCGGGATTTTTATTATCCGACCCGCAATAAAAATAAGTTACTACTCCTAGTAAAATTAAAAGGTAATTTTAAAAAATTACTGATCATATTCCTATTTACTGTTTTACGAATTTAATGGTAAATATGAAATAGTTTAATTTATATGGTAAATATGAAAATATTTTTGATTAAAGTGACTAATCATATGAATATTGTTGTTTTTATATGTGATGATGCTATGATCAAAATGGAACTGAGATCAAACAACCGCTTCACACGTAGTTTATTTGACAAACTAACAGTAAAATCTAATTAAGTTGTTGTTTTCATTAAATCGTTAATGATATACTGCTCAAATTGATCTTATCGTATTATGACATATAATTATGAAATTTGAGCATCATTATATGTCTATTTTATTATGTCAAATAATTATTTTATTTATCATGTTATATGAATTGAGTATTGTCATGATATTGAAGATTCATGAGCATTGTCATAATAGTGAAATTTTTATAAGCACTGTAATACTAAAAAAGGGACAAACGTATTACTGTGATAAAGTATTTTCACTAAGCATGAAAAATATGACCATTACAAATCTTGGTCTTCAAATCTAATTTTTATCTCTTGAAAAATTTTCAACATGAATATCTTCTTGATTGTGTAAAAAGCAATGATTATGAAATTTCATTTGCTTCACTTGCAATGAAAATGGAGAAACTAAAATTTTATTGTGATCATGTAATTTAACAAAGCATCGTATTGACCATAATGTATCTTAGTTTATTTTAGTTGTCGTGAATGTCATTTAGACCGCGAAACTAATACATTTTCTTCCTCTATTGTACAGATGGTTTAACCATCACAGTTTGACTTTGACACATTGCACTGAAGAATTTGAGTACTAGTTCCCCCTTATTAAGCCAACAAAGGCTTGAGTATGGTAAATTACACTACCAGAAAAAAGGCTTTTCCCGACGAAATTAAAAAAAAACGGCCGACGAAATAAAATTTTCATCGGTACTTCCAACGAATAGCCGACGATTTTATTTTTCGTCGGTGGAAAAACAAAATCGTCGGCCATAGTTTAACCATAGCCGACGATACTATTTTTTCGTCGGTATAAACAAAAAACGTCGGCTATATTCATATTTCAGTCGACGATTTGGATTTTCGTCGGCCTTTCTCTGAAACATTAGCCGACGAAAACTATATTGAATAACTATATTGAAAAATACATATTTTATTTTAGACAGAAAACAACAAAAGAATAGACGACGAGTACGAGGTTGTCTCTCGTCGGCTATGATTTAAAACAAAAAAAAATAAAAAATGACCAGATTCCATTTTCTATCACTAACGATAAACCATTGCTTCATCCTTCAAACAGAAAAAAGTCGTGAAATAAGATATGACCAAAATGATAAAATACGTTTACGATTGAAAAATGACAAGATTCCGATAAAATCTGAGCGTCGAAAGATGCGGTCAAAGGTTTTATTCCTTCGTTTCCCTAATAGTAGCGTTACCTTCGGTAAATATTTTGAGGAAAATTTTTATATGATTAGTTGCATCTCATCTATTTGAAACTATTATCTGTTGAAGGTCAGGCCAAAAAACGTTATTTAGACAGTCCAATTACCATTTCTAAGCGTTTAGAGGTTTAACTTACCCGGTTGACCGTTCCGATCGAGCCTTTAACGTTGTCAGCTGAAGTTGGATTTTTTTCCGTACATGTATTTAATCTTAACGGTGATATCTGACGGTTGGAATAGATTTTCTAAACTTTTAGATTCAAAATCAGAACATATGCAGTAATGTTCCTTAACTTGTTTACTAAGTATTTAAGTGAATGTATAGTTTCAAATAGTTACTATACGTAGACTCTTCAAATGCAAAAATGTTGTGAAATAAGACATGACCGAAATAATGAAATACGTCTACGGTTGAAAAATGACAAAGTTCTGATAAAATCTGTGTGCCGAATGTTGCGGTTAACTGTTTTTTTCTTTCGTTTTCCTATGGGTAGCCTGATGTTCGTTAAATCAATTTTGTAAAATTTTTATATGATTAGTTGCGTCTCATTGATTTGAAACTATTATCTGTTGAAGGTGAGGCCAGAAACCATCGTTTAACTAGACTAATTTCCGTTTTTAAGCGTTTAGAGGTTTGACTTAGTGGTTTGACCTATAGTTTAGCCGACGAAAATTATATTTCGTCGGCTAAACTCTTGCGATCCGTGCCTTTTTATTGTCTGCCGTTGGATGGCTTAGATCCGACGGCTGTTGATCTTCCAAATTATAGCTGACGACATTCAAAGAATAGCCAACGAAAATTATATTTCGTCTGCTAAACTCTTGCGATCCGTGCCTTTTTATTGTCCGCCGTTGGATGGCTTAGATCCGACGGCTGTTGATCTTCCAAATTATAGCCGACGACATTCAAAGAATAGCCGACGAAATCTTGTAAATCGTCGGCTAAACTCTTGCGATCCGCGCCTTTTTATTGTCCGCCGTTAGATGGCTCAGATCCGACGGCTGTTGATCTTCCAAAGTATAGCCGACGACATTCAAAGAATAGCCGACGAAATCTTGTAAATCGTCGGCTATTCTCTCTGCTATAAAAGCTGAAAGTCGCTCTTCCTCCTTCCCCTCCTCCTCCGGCCTCCTTCCCCTCCTCTTTCCCCTCCTCCTCCGGCCTCCTCCTCCTCCTTCTCCTCCTCCGCTAGGTAATTTTTTTTTTTTTTTTTTTTGCAATTTATTTTAATTGTATAATTTAGGTATATAATTTAGATATTTAAGTGTGTGTTAAATTGTTATATATATTGGTTATATATATAAGAGAGATTTTCAAATGCGGACGTCCGCATTTTACGAATCCGTACGGATTCCGGCTTTTCGGCCGGAATCCGGTCACCAAATCCGATCTCCACCGTTCAGATTATAGGTATGCGTGTATAGATCAACCCTGTAAAATTTCATCCAATTCGGTGATCGTTTGATACCTCAAAATCGCGATTTACCAACCGGAATCCGAACGGTTCCAGTTTACTGATTTCTGTCCGTTCGTGTAAATCGCGATTTTGAGGTATCAAACGATCACCGAATTGGATGAAATTTTACAGGGTTAATCTATACACGCATACCTATAATCTGAACGGTGGAGATCGGATTCGGTGACCGGATTCCGGCCGAAAAGCCGAAATCCGTACGGATTCCTAAAATGCGGACGTCCGCAGTATAACCGCACTGATATATATAAATTGTTAGATTAATTATATATATATATATAAATTTATAGATTAATTATATAAATTGTTATATATTTGTTAATATATACACATATTTGTGTATATATATATATATTAATGTATATTTTAATTGTTATATATAAATTGTTAAATTAATTATATATATAAATTGGTAGCCTAATTATATAAATGGTTATATTTATGTTAATATATAAATGGTTATTTGTATGTATATACATGTTAATGATGAAATATAGTTATATTTGTATATAAATAGTTATATTTATGTTAATGGTTAGTATTATTTAAAATTAGTTAAATTATAAATATTAATTTGTTAGTATGATTTAAAATATGTTAGTATTATGGGTTATTATATTAATTAGAATTTGTTATTTAATGTAATATAATTTAATATTAATTAATGTATTAATTTATTTGTTTCCAGATGGCCGATGCATTTAGACAGCTATTCGGAGGTCGTCGTTCCAGATCTAGGGGTTCTGGAAGTTCTGGCGGATCCGGAGACTCCGAGAGGACCCCTAGCCAGCCTGAGAGGACCACCAGCCAGCCTCAGAGGATCGATTCATCCCAGCCGCGGAGGAGTGTGAGCAACCGGCACCAGACCCTTTTTATCGGCGGGGCGGCCGTCGAGCAGTTCATGTCCCCCTCTCCGGCCAGATCCTCCGAGATGTAGTACGCAGCTATTTCAAGACGACATAGCTCCAGACGTTCATCAAGTCCGTATGCCTGAGGTTGATCGGGAGCCGATGACGAGTCATGCGCCGTCTGCTGCTGACTCTACTGAGGGGCCTACTCTCCCTAATCAGCTATACCTGCCATACAACATTCCTGCCATACCCGAGGTCGACGAGCGTGGTGTGCCCATATGGCCTGCTAGGCCTCAGTACGTGAGTGTTGCGGAGGCATACCATTATGAGCCATTTGAGAGACCTGAGCTCCTGATTTCGGCGAGATTAAAAGGAAAGTCGACAGAAGGGTCATCGAGTTCAGGTAACATTTGATTTTATTAATTAAATGTTTTATTAAAATTAACGCACTAATATTTAATTTTATTAACCAATCGTCGTTTATGTGATAGCGACCGCCGCTAGCAGTTCAAGCAGGAATACGAGAGGTGTCATATGTTTTGATACGCTCAGGAAAAGTGTTGAGACCATCGGGAGGATCCATATCAACGAACCCCCTAATCAGAATGTTAAGGGGAAAAAACGCCGCGGTTAGGCGGGTTGCGTGGGAGCACTAATTAGGGATAGAGTCCCTATGTTGTGGACACGGTGGGCTGATGTGCCGGAAGAGATCAAGAGGGAGGTCAACAACGCGGCGTCGGTGAGTAATTTAAAAAACTTAATTTCTTTATCGTAATATTTAATAATTTTCGGTATTGTTATAATTTTAAAACTAATAAAATATTATCTTTCAGGCATACTTCGAGATTGACGAACACAAGCAGGCTTGGGCGTACGCGATGCAGAACTTGAGGTATGTTGGGAATTCCTCATCTTATAATTTGAAATATTTTATGATATTAATAATATTTCTAATACACTTTTGTTTTTTCCGTAGGTTCAAAGAGTGGAAGAACGAGCTCCGTACCCACTTTACCGAATACGACAAATATGGTCGTATGGGTACTCCAAGAGAGTTCATGTTCAGGGAGTACGAGTGGCGTTGGTTGAAGACAGTAGACTTCAACAACCCAGTTATGCAGGTAAATACTAAACTTAACTATAAATGTTTATTTTGTTAATATTTTAATTATTAGTTTAATTATTTTATAATTATTACACTAATATTTTTTTATGCATTTTTCTAATATTTTATTATTTGTTTGAAGGAACGGTCTCGGCAGAACTCTGCGAACCGCCGCCGTAACACAACCCCCCGTTATGGTGGTTCTAGGCCATTTTCACAATATCAGGAGGAGGCGCTTAGAGATCATCCTTTAAGCAACCCGTACGTAGAGACGTTCAAGAAGGCTTATCCATTAGCGACAGAAGAGCTTGTAAGTCGTTGATTACGATTTTAAAATTTTAATTATTAATTTTACTTAATTATATATTTGTTAGAATATTAATTATTATTTTTTCCCGTTCAATTAGGAGAGGGTGAACCGGGCCGAAGAAGAAGTGTTGCAGGCAGTAGTTCGGGAGACACAACCGAACATTTCAGAGGAAGATCTGCAAGAAGCCCTGAGCCAGGTCGACCGATCAAATGTCCAAACTGCAGCGAGGATATTCGACGCAGCCTTCCCAAAACGGTCAAACGACTACTACTGCCGGAGTTTGGGAAGTTCTGGAATAGGGGTCCTGAAGACCACTAAGGGAGCTCAAAAGAGGGGAGGCGGGGACACCCAACAGATGAAGGGGGAAATTCAGAGATTGGCAGAAGAAAATGCAAGATTGGCGGCCCAGTTCCAGAGATCACAGGAGCAACAACGTAGAACACAGCAGTATCAGATGGAAATGGAGCGTTGGCATGCTGAATGCGAGAGAATTCGGCGACAGAACTACGCCGACCAACAAAACTGGTGGTATGCTATGTTCGCGGCACAACAACAAGGCTTTGAACCCCCGCCCCCTTTTGAGCCCTTAGATGGACCTCGAATGCCGAGAGCTCCCGAGTTCATTCAGCAGGATGACGAGCATGATGGACAGCAGGATGGTGGCCAGGATGGAACAAATTAAATAATTAATGAAAAACGTGTTTCTTGTTGGATTGTCATTGTGAATTGCAGGTTGCTTGGAATGGTAATTTAGAAATTAGTTTAATTTTTTTTCCCCAAAATGTAAGAACAGCCGACGATATTGACATTATTTCGTCGGCTATCACTGCTATAGCCGACGATTTTTACCAAATTTCGTCGGCTATAACTGTTATAACCTACGAAAATGACATTATTTCGTCGGCTAGTGACGGTTTCGTCGGCTATAACTAATTAATGCCTCTTAAAATATTAATATATTCCGACGAAATCTGCATGTCGTCGGCTATATTTCATAACAAATAACCAACGAAACAGAAGAGATCGTCGGCTATATTTTACGATATCGTCGGCCATATGTGAAAATATCCGACGAATTTCGTCGGGCATTATGCCAAGGTTTGGTCGACGAAATGTTTTTTCGTCGGTGATAACTTTGGCATGGCCGACGATTTCGTTATTATCGTCGGGTATATTTTTACCGAAGCCGTTTTATCGACGAATAATAGCAGACGAAATTTTCGTCGATAGAAGGAATACCCGACGAAAATTTTGAATTGTAGACGAAATTTTTTTCGTCGGCTATTCTGTCCGATCTGGTAGTGTTATGCCAACAGCTTTCTGCAAATAGTTGAGAAATAATTAAAATACCTTGAATGACGATGTAAGGTATGAGACAAAGAAATTTTTTAAAAACATATTATGCAAAGTAATGCAACATCCCTAATACTAAGGGCAATTACCATGGACGTAAAGATTTCCACAATCGTCCAAAAGTAAGTGGAAACAATGCACCATTTGAAAGATGACCTAGGGGACATGTCATGTGCAGTGAAACACTCTGTCATTGTTGTAAATCAATGAACTATTAATACGCACATTGCAAACTAGCAAAGAATTAGCCTCGACTTACAGGAATTATAAAGAATCATACAAGTACAAAGATTTGGAAAAGTATCTTCAATATCCAACAATAACATTGAAAATGAATTTACAACTAATGGCTTACCATATGGGAGAAGATGATGACACATCTCATCATTGCAGCTATTAAAAGAGAAAAAAGGATTTAGCTCAATTAAAAATGGACTTTAATTAAAGAATATCACGCCTTATATCTAATAAATTAGACTTTTGGTCTTAAAGTTTCTATTTCTAAATTGGACAAGACTAAATGTACTCGTTGGCATGTTAATTTTTTAAATTTTCTCTCAATGAATTGAGATTATTCGAATTTTATTCATGATATACATAGTTCAATTTTCTACATCTAACTTTACAAATCATTACATAAAGCAAAGCAACATAACATAATATAGGCACGACATAAAGAACTGTGTGCAAAGAAATGACGAGTGTCATAACCGGGGTAACAACACGCGCAATTTAATCCTAAAAAAATGTCATTGTTAGTATAGAATAAGTAAGGATCGTTCAGTCCGGGGATTGAAGGGTACTCAATTAAATAAAGTATTAACACACACACACACACACACATATATATCAGTCCCTATCCAGAGCGGGGCTCCGCTCTGAAATTAAAGAGCGGGGCTCCTTATTTCCACTTTCCTGTCAAATTTCTACATCTCCACTATTTAGTATTTAGGTATATGCTTGTAGATCATCTCTACAAATTTTCAGCTATTTGGTGATCGCTAAGGTATCAAAACGATAAAAAATCAATGAACAAATTGAATATGTTTAGTATGAACCATTCGTGTTAATCACGACTAGGAATGTTTAAACGATTATCAAATTTGATGAAACTTTGCAGAAGTGGTCTACCAACATATACCTAAATACTGAACAGTGAGATGTAGAAATTTGACCCGAAAATGGGTCAAATAAGGAGCGCCGCTCTTTTATTTCAGAGCGGAGCCCCGCTCTGGATAGGGACTATATATATATATATATATATATATATATATATATATATATATATATATATATATATATTCACACGAAATCATGGGGGTTTTGAAATTGATTTTTACTTCCTACGAAATTTAAGACGAGACAAGAAAAATAAATCATAATCTAATATTTAAAAGTCATCAACATCTTTCACACAAAACACTTATAAAAAAGCAATCAAAACACATAGCAAGAAGCAAGTAAAGGGCACGGCAAAGCAAAGATAAAATGTTCTAGACTCGATTTAGTTCCAACCTAATTAGTTCTGGAAGAGGTTCACTAATCGATTTAAGACTTCGCAAATACTTAGGACTTTGACAAGCGCATCACCCTAATCTTTATGCTAATCAATTTTAATGACACGAAGAGTAGACACTAAAACAAATTAACACTTAACCACATAAGTCGTTTTAGTCGGAGACACGTTAGTACATATGGCGTCACCCATCATACATCGACATGTAAATTCTTTAGACTACTCTATCCCTTAGAAACAACACAAATCAAGACTGCGAAGAGCTAGACTCGACCTATATTTATTTCGGCATATGAGATCGATACCCACTATACATTGCAATTGTATAGGGCAGCAACTTTTATTGCACACGAGTTTAAAGAATAAACCAAGACCGAATTTAAAACTAAGCTAACATGCTTGGCGAAACCTAGACCTACAAATTGTTACATATTTTCTTTACATGTTTATCTTTTGAAAACCAATGTATTTCGACACTTAGAGTTAACAAATAAAACCAAGAAATCGAAATCATACACTATATTAAACATGCAAAGTCAAACATTCAAATTGTTCATACATAGACATAAAAACAAATACCCTAAGAAGATACGAACTACATAGACATAGAATCGTAAAACTATAGAATTACAAGCCATGTAGATGGTGGAGGATTCAGCAAGGGTAGGGTGATATTTGGAAGTGGTGGTGATGTATTTTTGGCTTGCTATTCTATCTAGGACTTAAGGTAGAGTATTTGGTAGAGCTTTAGATTTGTGTTTTGGCTTGAGAAGTGATGCCTTTTACAAGAGGGGTGCCGGCCTATATATAGGAGACTAAGAGAGGATTTGGCTGCTCTATATGGGCAAGGAAATCTTGCTTTCCCAATCCGCAAAGGTTTAGGCTTTCCTTTCTCTCCTTGGACTTGGTTTTCTTCTTTTCCTTCTTTGACTTGGAAATTCTTGCAACTGTGCTCCTTCTTGGACTTTGGAAGCTTCATTGCAGGCCTTCGAACACGTTTTGTAAACAGAAACTTGACAGGAATGCATCTCGACAGATTTCAGGTTTCTCGGCAGATTTGACATTTGCGTCTTAATTCGGGCATAACTCTCTCTAGAAAATAGTTTTAAAGTGATTCCAACTGATTTCGAAACTAGACTCCCGTAGCTTTCTTTGCATATATGGCTTGCACACTGGATCAAAGTGGGCCGTCCTGGATAGTTCATGGAAGTTGGCTGATGTGCACATGAACTTACTGGATTAGATCCAAACTCCTTTGCGATTCCTGGCAGCTTCTCTTGGTACGATTGTTGTAACTCCTTCCATTGTCGAATCTTCAATTTGTCTACTAAAAATCATAGAAGTTAAATTCATAAAAGACAAGGTCAAGGCTTTACAGATTCAACGAAACATGTGAAGACTCCTATTTGACTAGGTTTCTTATTCTCTTTTAGCACTTTGTCGATTTTCTGTATTTTCCTCTATATTTAGCACACTTTTATGATAACCCTACCAAAGACTCATTACTCTATAATATGACTCTATTTTACAACAATAAAGGCTAAGCAAAGTATAAATGTAGGCATAAATATATTAAGAACGTCGCACTTTGTGCTCCTATCAAGAAACGCACCATGTAATCCCTAGAATAATAGTACTGAAGGACAATGGTACTAATACATCACAAAATAGCATAATAGTACTGAAGAACAGTAGTACTATATCAATAGATATAATAAAAGTAACAAGGATCGATATATATGTTCCTTTGGGATTCATAATGTACCTGCCTTCCTGGGATTACCATACCTTTTATTGCAATCACTAGGCCAAAAACCTCAATAGACAATGGTTTTTTAGCATTGTCTGATGAGGTACCATTACCATTGTATACCCAGCGATTGTCTAATACACGGTTCAGACAATGGCAAATTAAAATTGTCTGATGTCACTATGTACAATGGTAGGACTAAAAAGAATTATTGTATGAGATCTAGAAAAGACAACGCTACTTTGTTATAAAGCATTGTTTTATGTTATCTTGTACAATAGTATTTTTTGGGCAATATTGTCTTTGTCATTGTAAGAAGACACTTATTTATAAGAAGTATTGTCTTTATTAGTTTTGCACAACTTTATTTTCTCTTTATGTATTGTCAGTATTTGATTTAAGCCACAGTCGTTTCTGGATTTTCATATTTGTGTTTGATATTTGTTATCTGCATCTGCTATAGACAATTGTTTTAGTTTCGTTTCTATTGTGATTCTGAGTTACAGACAATGGTATCGTTTTCCCTTCCATTGTGATTCTTAGATACATACAATTGTTTCGTTATGGCTTCCATTGTGATTCTGAATTTCAGACAATGGTTTTGTTTTGGTTTGTAATGTGATACTCCGATACACAATGGTTTCGTTTTGGTTTGTAAAGTGATTCTGAGAATCAGATAATACTTTTCTACTTCCGATTTACAAACCATTGTTTGGTTGGTTGATAGACAATTTTTTCTGTAGTCAATAATAATCAATTTTGGTTGTATATCCAACCAGCAAATAGTCAATAATAATCAATCCCAGCAATTAAATTTGCTACACGAATTTCATTCATTCATTGAATAGCAATATACAAAAATGGTCACTTCCAGACCACAATAATTACCATATTTTAGTTTTTCCTGCTAGTATTGCTATATCTAGTGTGGCATAAGCCATTACTAAAAATATACATAATTCATCTCCAAAAAAACCATCACATGTAATAGACCCTGAAATAATGAGATGAAGTTTAGATACCAGCAATATGCTTCAAAAACAAACTCCTAAACCTTAGTGTTCAACCAAAGACACATACCCTTCCATTGGAGTTGATCGCATTTCTTGCATTTCAGTAAGTGCAGCTATCAACTTCTTGATGCTCTTAGGTTTACCACTCAATATAGAGTGCAAAGGGTTGTCAATACGAGTTTTAATGCTATCACCTCTAATTCTTGCGGGTTATCTCTCCGTTGTGACCATCTAGCAAGACACTTCTGATCGACAAGAAAGAAGGTTTACAATCAGTTCAAATTTCCTGATATTATGTATAGCTTCTTTGCATAAAGAAACTTTTCTGATTATGAATATGAGATGTACTTACGGAGTAATGCTGCCACAGCTGGCCCCAAAGCCAGGTAAACAAATTTCAGAGAGACCTAATTTTTCAAGGTAATTATTTATCATCATGTCCATATTAAGAACTTAACCAAATCCGAACTGTTATCAAATGAAACAGCTAAAGTTTGCTACAGTTTGCAGCATAAAAGTAGTTCATACAAGAACTATTGATAAAACTAATCAACATGTTCATAATACCTTTGAAACAGCTGAGACTACGTCTTTATTCTGATTAGCTCCAAAAGAATCTATCAACTCCCCAAAAAAGCGTCATGAGGGGCATTCAAGAACCATTCCTGATGGCACCAATTGTGCCCACAACCATCAAGATGACATCAGTCTTACCTGCAAAGGAGAATAGCTTGAATCTTTTCAACTTTCTCATCTCCATTACTATATGATGATCCTGGCTGATCCTTATTCATGGGGCTGAGCTTTTCTCTTCTTCTGCATAGTTTTCATGATTATTGGTATCACCATTGACACCATTCTCGCCAGCCATGTTACCAACTCCAAGACTAGTTGTGTCAATCTTCAGGTATAAACTCGATTTCCTCGGACTATTTATATCTCAATCTGCACCTGCATAAACACAAGTTCGTTATTAACCCAACAAATCAAGCCAGCTATGTATAAGAGGAATATAGCAGGATCAGAAGCGACAAAAAGATAAATTAAAAGAGGGTTTAACATGACTAATTCCAAACCAACAAGCAGACCTCAGAGTTTAAAATACAAAGATGGATTGACTGAGCACTAGAATAATACTGATTTTAGCCAGCCTCAGTTATTGTAATCTAGTTAAAATTCCTCTAATCACTACTTGATTCTCTAGTCAACTCATGTAATTTGAGTTAAATTTCTATTGTATCTGAAGCAGTGTAAACTGCAAAGAACATAAATGTGCTGCAACAATGGCATGATCATTCACAAGATAGAGCAAATTGAAGTACCAAACAGAGCCAAATTGCAGAAATAAAGAAAAAAACCAATTGGATTCAGTTACAAACCAATTGGATTTCAAACCCGGGTTTATAGAGATTATGAAACACAAATTTTATAAGCTAACTCACCCAGTCAATGAAGTATTGAATACAACTTCACCAACTTGGGTTCCTGAAGCACCAAATGACTTTGCTTTCCAGATTGAACCATCTTCAAGCACAAGTCTAGCATCTGAAGTCTTCCAAGGTCTTTCGGACAAGTCTGAAGCACAAAGAGTAATTTAAATAAATAAAACACAAAGACGAAAAATTTAAGGGACTACCATGCTAGCTACTACAACCAGTAGTCGAATTCAAATCCCTAAGTTTTAGAGGCAGGTGGAACAAGACGATGGTGTTGGAGTGGTGGAGGACACCGGATCTGAGGAGGAGGTCGAGGTCGCGGAGGTGGTTGGTGAGGGAGGCGGCGGTCATGTTGAGATCGCTCTGCATGTGGAGCTTGCCGCCGGAGAACGACGCGTCGTTGCATTGGTGGGAGAGGGCGTTGAGGGGCTGGAGAGTGGAAAGGAGGTTGGGGAGGAGAGTGTAGAGGAGACGGAGACGGAGGAGATGGAGGTGTTGAGAGAGATGAGGTTGGGGAGGAGAGTGTAGAGGAGGGGGTTCTGGGCCCAGTGAGGGCAGTCGGAGACGGACGAGATGGAGGCGTGGAGGGAAATACTCTATTTATACTTCAACTTTTCGAGGCAAAAAACTTCAATTGGTCATAATTTCTTCATACGACCTCCAAATTACACGTGTCGCAGGTTCACGAATTCGAATCGCCGAGCACTACAATTTTGGTGATGGTCAAAAAATCACTTAAATTCGACAAAACTAGAGCCCCGATCGATGCGGTTAACCTTATTTAAATTTATCTCTCTATGGGGAACCATAGTATCGGGAGGTAAACGTTCCCAAATTTTTACATGGTTGATTACGTCTCATCTATTTGAGAGTTTAATGTTTAGAAGAGTCGATGAAACAAGGTCATCTAAAGGTACGTAATAGCGTTTTCGTGTGATAAGTTTTATGAAAATATGGTTGACCGTTTCGATCGAGCATCGAACGTTCACGAAACGAGTTGATTTTTATACTCTACTCATATTTAACTATAATGATCATATCAGACAGTCAAAGTTTTCATTTTGTGAATTTAGACATTATAATGACAACATGCTTACTAATGCGGTATAACTTGATTAGTAGATTATACTCAAGTGTACAACTTTTCGAAACAACTTTATAAAAGAAGTCAAATTTTGAAAAACGCTATGAAATAGCATTTGATCGTTATGATAAAATACGGTGATGGTCAATAAATCACTTAAATCCGACAAAGTTATAGCCCCGAACGATGTGGTCAACTTATTTAAACGTATCTCTCTCTATGGGGAGGCATAGTATTGGGAGGTAAGCGTTCCTAAATTTTTACATGGATGATTATGTCTCATCTATTTGAGAGTTTAATGTTTGGAAGAATCGACGAAACAAGGTCATCTAAAGGTATGTAATAGCGTTTTCGTGTGATAAGTTTTATGAAAATATGGTTGACTGTTTCGATCGAGCATCGAACGTTCACGAAACGAGTTGATTTTTATATTCTACTCATATTTAACTATAACGATCATATCAGATTTTGATTTTGTGAATTTAGACATTATAATGACAACATGCTTACTAATGCGGTATAACTTGATTAGTAGATTATACTCAAGCGTATAACTTTTCGAAACAACTTTATAAAAGAAGTCAAATTTTGAAAAACGCTATGAAATAGCATTTTATCGTTATGATGAAATACGGTGATGGTCAAAGAATCACTTAAATCCGACAAAGTTAGAGCCCCGAACGATGCGGTTAACTTATTTAAACTTATTTCTCTGTATGGGGAGCCATAGTATCGGGAGGTAAACGTTCCCAATTTTTTACATGGATGATTATGTCTCATCTATTTGAGAGTTTAATGTTTGGAAGAGTCGACGAAACAAGGTCATCTAAAGGTATGTAATAGCGTTTTCGTGTGATAAGTTTTATGAAAATATGGTTGACTGTTTCGATCGAGCATCGAACGTTCACGAAACGAGTTGATTTTTATATTCTACTCATATTTAACTATAACGATCACATGCACATTCGCCCGCCCTCTCACCCTACCAGCGGCACCCAGCGCGTCCTTCCGCTCAGTCTCGTTCCCTGGCCTTGTACCACCCCCCCCCCCCCCCCCCCCCGGCTGACTCCCCGCCGGCGGGATTGCCAGGGTTACTTGACTCTCTACATTCCATATCTAGCCCAGGAACGCAATTTATTGCAGGAGTTGAGATCGTCTTTTGCGGATATGTTCTCTGGACAGGTCCTCGTCGCATGAACACAATGGGCAGAGCAGAGGGAAGATTGAGGGGTCTTATAGGCAGCATAACCAACCCCTGAATCCCCCCCCCCCCCCCCCCCCCCCCCCCCCAAAGAAAAAAGCAATTAGGGAATCACAGCCGCAGATCTCAGCCAAAGAGGTCAGTCCACGTAACCCACCATAGACACCTCGACAATCTCCCAGACCGTCAGATGACAAGATTGAGGGACTGCATCATTTAAAACAACACAGTGCTACAACAGCCACCTGTCTTACATGCAGAGCCCGACGGCTCCTAGCCTACGTTTTATCTCGCCGCCAGACGAATGACTAAAGCCAAGTGACAATGGCTCGGTATTCCCCGGAAGAACTCTTTCTCTAACACAGGAAACTTCTTTCCGCAGACTAGAAACCCTGCATGATTATTATTATTACCGCTGAAATATTCCAACAAGTACGGGGCATTCTAACATATATTCCAACGGTACGGGGCTTTTCACCGGTTGAATTTATTCCACATTTCCAGCCAAACAACAACGGCTCGGTATCCCACCGGGAGAAGTCTTCCTCTAGCACAGGAAACCTCTTCCCGCAGGCTAAAAACCCTGCATCAATATTATGTACAGGCTACGATATTCCAACCGTAGTGTCTGCTCTGATTCAAGGTTATCCTAGCCGTCGGTCCATCCAGCTTCAACTATTGGATGCGGTATCACACCGGCCATAATTGCACTTGCTTATCGCTCTCCTACGGAATAACCGGTTTGTTGAATTGAGACATACCTACGGACAGCCGTGTACGACTTAACGGATCCAATGTACCATCAGGCTTTATAATTCCGGGAGACTTGATCCTCTAACAAAGGACAACTCTTCCCGTAGGCTAAAAACCCTACACATACATCCCACCTGCAGGAAAAATGTAGCGACATTGGGACGGCTACCAACACTAGTACAAAAATGTCACTACACAACACATATTAGACAACAATTTGGAAGTAATATGTTGTATGAGTGACTGAACTGTTTCACACAACCTAAAGTGATTAATTTGTGTTGTATGAGGGTGCACATTTTTTATACTCTGAAAAACTTTTTTCAGATTTTGTCACACAACTCCGACACACATTTTTTGTTGTATGTAGGATGAAAATCTTGGCGGCATAACTCCCTCCGACATTTAAACTCAAATTTGGGCAAGGTCTAGATGGACAGACAACAAAGTTCTTATTTTGTGTTGTATGATAATGTCGCATCTTGCATTAAGTGCCACTAGTGCAAGATGAAAAATACTTGTACAACAGAATTTTGTAATTCTGTTGTATGACTTGTTTTGCTTGTCCTTGTGCTATATTCATTTTGGCTCCAATTGCTCAAAATGGTGGTCCTTCAGAGCGGAAAATTTACCTCCATTCACTTTGGGTTTTCGAAACATATATATATGCAAGATGTTTGGACAACAAAGTTATTGTTTTTGTTGTATGACGATGTTAATATTTTCAGGTGGTAGCTAGTGTTTGTTTGAACTTCAATTTGGCTCCAATAACTCAAATTCATGCCCCAAATGTGTGCTGAAGCGGGAAATTTCCCTCTTCATTTTGGCTTTACACTGACAAATATACAACGGTGGTTGTTTTTCTGTTGTATGAGAATATTGCAATTTCTATTAAATAAACCTAGTGCAAAATGTAAAATCTTTTCGAAACAACTATATAAAATAAGTCAAATATTGAAAAATGCTATAAAATAGCATTTGATCATTATGATGAAATACGGTGATGGTAAAAAAAATCACTTAAATCTGACAAAATTAGAGCCCCGATCGATGCGGTCAACCTTATTTAAACTTATCTCTTTCTATGGGGAGCCATAGTATCAGGAGGTAAACGTTCCCAAATTTTGACATGGCTGATTACGTCTCATTTATTTGAGAGTTTAATGTTTCGAAGAGTAGACGAAACAAAGTCATCTAAAGACGAAACAAAGTCATCTAAAGATACGTAAAAGATTTTCGTGTAATAAATTTTATGAAAATATGGTTTACCGTTTCGATCGAGCATCGAACGTTCACGAAACGAGTTGATTTTTCTACTCTACCCATATTTAACTTTAACGATAACATCAGACGATCAAAATTTTTCATTTTGTGAATTTAGCCATTATAATGACAACATGCTTACTAATGCGCTATAACTTGATTAGTAGATTATGCTAAAGTGTACAACTTTTCGAAACAACTACATGAAAAAATTCAAATATTGAAAAATGATATGAAATAGCATTTGATCATTATGATGAAATACGGTTATGGTAAAAAAATCACTTAAATCTGACAAAATTAGAGCCCCGATCGATGCGGTCATCCTTATTTAAACTTATCTCTCTCTATGGGGAGCCATAGTATCCGGAGGTAAACGTTCCAAAATTTTTACATGGCTTATTACGTCTCACTTATTTGAGAGTTTAATGTTTGGAAGAGTCGACAAAACAAAGTTATGTAAAGGTACGTAAAATCGTTTTCGTGTGATAAGTTTTATGAAAATATGGTTGACCGTTTCGATCGAGCATCGAACGTTTACGAAACGAGTTGATTTTTCTACTCTACTCATATTTAACTATAACGATCACATCAGACGGTCAAAATTTTTATTTTGTGAATTTAGCCATTATAATGACAACTTTCTTACTAATGCGCTATAACTTGATTAGTAGATTATACTAAAGTATACAACTTTTCGAAACAACTACATGAAAGAAGTCAAATATTGAAAAATGATATGAAATAGCATTTGATCGTTATGATGAAATACGGTGATGGTAAAAAAATCACTTAAATCTGACAAAGTTAGGGCCCCGATCGATGCGGTCAACCTTATTTAAACTTATCTCTCTCTATGGGGAGCCATAGTATCGGGAGGTAACCGTTCCAAAATTTTTACATGGCTGATTACGTCTTATTTATTTGAGAGTTTAATATTTGGAAGAGTCGACAAAACAAAGTTATGTAAAGGTACGTAAAATCGTTTTCGTGTGATAAGTTTTATGAAAATATGGTTGACCGTTTCGATCGAGCATCGAACGTTCACGAAACGAGTTGATTTTTCTACTCTACTCATATTTAACTATTACAATCACATCAGACGGTCAAAAATTTTATTTTGTGAATTTAGCCATTATAATGACAACATGCTTACTAATGCGGTATAACTTGATTAGTAGATTATACTCAAGTGTACAACTTTTCGAAACAACTTTATAAAAAGAAGTCAAATTTTGAAAAACGCTATGAAATAGCATTTGATCGTTATGATGAAATGCGGTGATGGTAAAAAAATCACTTAAATCCGACAAAGTTAGAACCCTGAACGATGCGGTTACCTTATTTAAACTTATCTCGATCTCTCTATGGGGAGTCATAGTATCGGGAGGTAAACGTTCCCAAATTTTTACATGGCTGATTACGTCTCATTTATTTGAGAGTTTAATGTTTGAAAGAGTAGACGAAACAAAGTCATCTAAATGTACGTAAAAGCGTTTTCGTGTGATAAATTTTATGAAAATATGGTTGACCGTTTCGATCGAGCATCGAATGTTCACGAAACGAGTTGATTTTTCTACTCTACCCATATTTAATTATAACGATCACATCAGACGATCAAATTTTCATTTTATGAATTTAGCCATTATAATGACAACATGCTTACTAATGCGCTATAACTTGATTAGTAGATTATACTAAAGTATACATTTTTTTGAAACAACTATATGAAAGAAGTAAAATATTGAAAAATGATATGAAATAGCATTTAATCATTATGATGAAATACGGTGATAAAAAATCACTTAAATCTGACAAACTTAGAGCCCGAATTGATGCGGTCAACCTTATTTAAACTTATCTCTCTCTATGGGGAGTCATAGTATCAGGAGGTAAATGTTCCCAAATTTTTATATGGCTGATTACGTCTCATTTATTTGAGAGTTTAATGTTTGGAAGAGTCGACGAAACAAAGTCATCTAAAGGTACGTAAAAGCGTTTTCGTGTGATAAGTTTTATGAAGATATGGTTGACCTTTTGATCGAGCATCGAACGGTCACGATACAAGTTGATTTTTATACTCTACTCATATTTAACTATAACGATCACATCAGACGGTCAAAAATTTTATTTTGTGAATTTAGCCATTATAATGACAACAAGCTTACTAATGCGATATAACTTGGTTAGTATATTATACTGAAGTGTACAACTTTTCGAAACAACTATATGAAAGATGTCAAATATTAAAAAATGCTATGAAATAGAATTTGATCGTTATGATGAAATACGGTGATGGTAAAAAAATCACTTAAATCCGATAAAGTTAGAGCCCAAATCGATGCGGTCAACCTTATTTAAATTTATCTCTCTCTTTGGGGAGTCATAGTATCGGGAGTTAAACGTTCCCAAATTTTTACATGGCTGATTACGTCTCATTTATTTGAGAGTTTAATGTTTGGAAGAATCGACGAAACAAAGTCATCTAAAGGTACGTAAAAGCGTTTTTATGTGATAAGTTTTAAGAAAATATGGTTGACCGTTTCGATCGAGCATCGAACGTTCACGAAACGAGTTGATTTTTATACTCTACTCATATTTAACTATAACGATCACATCAGACGGTCAAAAATTTCATTTTGTGAATTTAGCCATTATAATAACAACATGCTTACTAATGTGATAGAACTTGATTAGTAGATTATACTGAAGTGTACAACTTTTCGGAACAACTATATGAAAGAAGTCAAATATTGAAAAATTCTATGAAATAGCATTTGATCGTTATGATGAAATACGATGGTGTTAAAAAAATCATTTTAATGCGACAAACTTAGATCCCCGATCGTGCGGTCAACCTTATTTAAACTTATCTCTCTCTATGGGGAGCCATAGTATGGGGAGGTAAACGTTTCCAAATTTTTATATGGCTGATTACGTCTCATATATTTGAGAGTTTAATGTTTGGAAGAGTCGACGAAGCAAAGTCATCTAACTATCACATCAGACGGTCAAAATTTTATTTCCTTTCTATTTTATGTTTTGCAATGGTTATTTTCTTCCATTTAAGTTCATAGAAAATTAAAACTAATTATATTTCTATTAAACTTTGAAACTATATATTACTAATTGTGTTAAATATGTGAACCCTATAATTATACATCAGTCGTCTATCTCTCATCTACACTCTCACCCTCACTCTCTTTGCTCCGCCTCCCTCCCCAACATCGAAACCCAGATTCCGGCCCCGAATATGTGAACCCTATTCGAAATCACAAATTCATATTTTTCACTCTCTATCCCCTCAACCTGTGAACCATAAACAATAACCCGATTGTGAAAAGTCCTAATTTTTTGAAACCCTAGTTCAAGATTTGGGGATAAAGCAGAGGCAACATTTCTCAGATCTACGACATCGTCAAACTTCTTGTTGTTGTTCCAAAAGAGTAGTTGAAAGCCGTCGTCAATTTACCAAGGTCGCTCCTTTTGATTGGTCCCCATCGCCACCCCGTGTCCCCGGCCTTCTTCGTCTCAGTCCCCGCCATGTCGCCCCCGGCCGTCTCTCTCTCTCTCTCTCTCTCTCTCTCTCTCTCTTCAGATCGCTGCATCGGGTATGTTCGAGTTCTTTCTCTCTACTCTTCGTCTTCTGGTTTAATTGATTGGGTTAAGAATCTGTTGATTGAGTTAAGAATCGGTGGCTGATTTTGATTTTGATTTGGGGCCGGTCAATTCGTATCTACTTCAAGTGGAGGCTGATTCCGATGAAGGAGCAGCTTTAGCAAGGAAGGGGCTAAACACACTGCAGTCCTTCCCTCTTGGAAGACCTGCAACAACTCTGGAAATGTTCACTTCTTGGCCAATGAGACACCACCAAACCCCAAGAGTAGTACTCCCTCTAATCTTTGACCATATCTCAAAAGTCCTTTGATTTCTCCTCTGAATTATTGTGATTATGAGTTCTTATCTGTTTCATTTTGTTTTGTAATGCAGGGGAGTTCAAAGTCAGCTGGAGCAGAGAGCACATACTGAGGATCACTGGTGAACACCACCATTCTTACAAGCAGAAAAGAAATCAAACCCAGTTGGAGCCATAATCCCCCATAAGTAAAATAGCATGTTCTTCAAACCATCATCAGCTGCATTATCCTTCGATGTTTTACAAGGCATTCGCGTCCACAACATTATCTACCTCCCTTTCCCAGAGTGGCATGACCCTTCAAATCAACCTCAATGAAATGCCTGGTGATGCCCAGCACAATGAATCTACTGCAATTTGGTTCTCCCTCCCTCCCTCCCTAAGCTTCATACGTTTTCCTTTCGACACAGGACCTCCCTCCCTAAGCTTCATACGTTTTTCTTTCGACACAGGACCTCTGAGGGCTCCAAAATGGTATAAGCGCCCAGCTGCGGCGTCTTTTGGTTTCGGAGGCAAGATCGTGTCATTTCACCCTAGTTCATCTGGTGCAGGTTCTTCAGAGGTAAGTTATTGGTATGCTGCATTAGCTTTATGAACATAAGATCCATTTTATAGCTTATTTTATTTTTTCCAGGTTTATGTACACAGCTTGGTTACGGAACAAAGTTTGGTTGATCGCTCATCTGAATTTGAAAGTGCAATACACAAAGCTGACCACCATCCCGATCCTGTCAGTCATCATCTCTTTTTTTTTCCTTATCTATCAATTTGAAGGTTTTTTGGTGAAAAGTTGGTATTTTTGAGTAGTATTGGAGTTTAAAATATGAGTAGGTTATGAGGATTTGGGGCGTTATTGAGTTGGTTTTGTGACTTGTTTAGGTGGAATTCCGAGCATAAAATGGTCGGGGATAGACGATGAGGACTGGTTCTTGACTTGCTGGGACCAAGTCTTGAGGATTTGTTTATGTATTGCGGGAGAAAGTTCTCACTCAAGAGTGTCTTGCTGTTAGCTGATCAAATGGTAATCAAAGTTGTGTTATGTTTCGGTGGTCTATAAATAAAGCTTATAGCTAGCCTTGACAGGAACTGCTGATCAAATTTTTAACCTTTGCCTCATACAGGGAGAACAAAAACTTGACAGGAACTGCTTGTTATGCTAGTTGCAAGAGGAGAAAAGGAGGGAACCATCAGCCCAACTGGAGTTGAGAGAAAGAGTGGAGCTGATCAAAATCATGTATCAAAAGGAGAGGCTGTAGAGTTAAAGTAGTGCTTGCTAGTAGCTAGGAATGTTGGTAGCTAGCTAGTATTGGCATGCTGCCAACTTTTGGTATTAGCTAGGAATGTTTCAGTCTACAAGTATATTACCTTTTCTATGAGTTTTTGTTGCTTTTGAGTCGAATATTTGGAAGCTTTGATATTTGAATGCACAATTGATTTGAAATTATGGATTTTTTGGTTTGATCAGAGCTAGCTTTTAGATCTTTTGATACCAAATGCTTAATCTTTCTATGTGATAGAACATTATACAATAAGGTAACAAACAAATGAAATCAAGTGTTGTGCAATATAACCAAATGCTATACCAAAACAATAGCCCCAAATACTTAAACCTGTTGTCTGAATCATACAACTCAATAAATAGGAAATAAAATCTGTTGTTTGAATCAAACAACTCAATAAGTAGGAAATGAAATCTATTGTGTGAATTAGACAACTGAATAAAAAGGCAATATTCTGTTGTATGTTTAAAAATCACACAACAGAAAAATATATATGTTTTGTTGTATAAACTAGACATGTCAGTGCCGCGCATGCCAAGCTAACCATGGCATGACATATAAGTCGTACAACATAAACTAAAACTGACTTGTTTGACGTTTAATCACACAAGCTCGAGATATACAACAGAAAATCCGAACTCACACAACTCGTTTCCACCGTTGTGTAATGACTTTTTTGTACTAGTGCAAGGACTACTTCAAGCCACGCTACCCACCGGGAGACTTGATCCTCTAACACAGGATAACTCTTCCCGCAGGCTAAAAACTCTGCACATATCTCACGCCTGTACGGCCAAAGGGTATGAAACGATCGGGGATGTCTCTGGTACCAACACGGAACCGCTTCACCCCAGGAGACTTGATCCTCTAACACATGACAACTCTTCCTGCAGGCTAAAAACCCTGCACATACCTCACGCCTGTACGGCCAAAGGGTATGAAATGATCGGGGATGTCTCCGGTACCAACACGGGACCGCTTCACCCCGGGAGACTTGATCCTCTCATACAGGACAACTCTTCCCGCAGGCTAAAAACCCTGCACATCCTATATGCCTGCAAGAACAAGAGGTTGTGTGACACGTGGGGACGGCTGCCCAGGATCACTCCGGGCCACGCCACCTACCAGGAACTCCTATAACACATGACACGTTTCCCGCTGGTACTGGGTGACCTCTTCAAACTGTTCAAGACACTCACCGACTACTGTGTCTACCGTTCCTAACTCGAGGGACTCGGTTATCCCATTCGCTATATTCACCGGGTTATCCCGTAACATAGCATGGCAGATTTCAACGTCACATCATCCCATTCGTTATATTCACCGGGTTTTCCCGGAACATAGCATGGCGGATTTCAACGCCACATTATCATCTCATGTACTACATCTTGTACCCATATGCAACTGTCAGTATCAACATCATAACTATGCACTCATCACATTATGCATCTTCATAACAGGTTTATTCGAACGCCCGGCTAAGCTCAATCTTAAACGCGGACTTGGGGGGCTAGGACACCGGTGGGTAAGTGCCCTAGCGGGTCTGCGGGCCTATAAAGGAAGACATATTTAAGTCCCCATTCAAGATGGCACTTGACCGGGAACTTGGGGGACTTGTTAACAATAGCCACAGAGAAGCTACCCAAGCCCCCAGACCGCCAGCCAGGACTCCTGGACCCGGCCCAGGGCCCGGGAGCGTAGCATAAACACCTGGTCCCGCTCCCGGGCAGGTCTTACTTGTGGCCGGGGCCCGGGGCCCGGGAACCGGGGATAGCAGCTCCCCAAACAGGAGCCGAAACAGTCCAGCAATATGAGCAGAAGGGGAGGCCAGTCCCATATCGAAGGGTGAGGTCAGCCTTCATGCCCGACAGCCTATATATGAGTCACAACTACCCTCATTAATAGGTAATCAATACTTCAACTATTCATTCCCGCCTAAGTTACCAGTTTATTCTAACTTTACTGACTTAGGCATCAGAGCGGAATAGACCGGCCCCGCCCGGTTTTCCCTTATTTAGCAAGGTTTGTAGGCAGGAATCACACCAAGATCCACCGGTATCTGTGAGTCTACGGATTCAGACAGAAACAGAAGGGTACTCAAAACATTCAAAGCATTAACAACACATATCATACGAAATTATATAAACATATATACTTCACGTCACAAATATATACATATATACATATATACATATATACAAATACGAAATTAAATGGATGGATTTTGAAATGGATTTTAATATGCTACGAAATTAAAAGACAAGACAAAAATAAATCATAATCTAATATTTACAAGTGATCAACATCTTTCACACAAAGCACTCACACAAAAGTTCACATAACATGCAATAAACAGAAGAAAGGAAACAAGGTAGCAATTTCGACAAATTCTAGACCCAACTTAGTTCCAACCTAACTAGGCCCGTAGCGGTTACCTAATCGATATAGACTTCACGAAAGTACTTAGGATTTTCTATTAAAACCTAAGCCTAATCTTTAGCTAACCGGTTTGCAATCTATATAGACATATAAATTAAACAAGTAGCATATATGCACGAAATCTTTAGTCGGAGACAGGTTAACAAGTATAGCGTCACTCATCTCGCAACAACATGTAAATTCTTTAAACTACTCTATCCCTAACAACAACACAAATCAAGGCAACGTAGCTATCGCTAGACTCGACCTATGTTTATTTTGGTTAATGAGATCGATACCCTACACATTGCAATTGTATAGACCATCAATCTTTAAGGCACACGAATTTAAAGAATAAACCAAGTATAAGACAAGAATTAAATCGAAACATGCTTCCCTAAGACCTAACTTACAATTTAAAACATATCACGTCTACATATTTGTTTTGTAAAAATCTTTGAATCCGAAACATGAAATCATGAATACAAGCATAAGACTCAAACACGAAACTAACATATAAAACCAAACATTCAAATCATACATACATAGACATACATATAAATACCATAAAAACATACAACCTACATAGACATAGAATTGTAAAGCTATAAAATTACAAGCCTTAGAGATGGAGGAGTTTAGATCACGCATTCTAGCCACTCGCAATGGTGTCTCTAATGTGTGAAAAGGTGCTTACTCGTTAGAGTCTTTAGTACATGGTTCGGGTGGAAGAAATTTGAAGTGGTGGTGGAGTGAATTTCGGCTTGCTATTCTATATATTCTTATAGCAAAATAGTTGGTAGAGCTTAAGGCTTGTGTTTATGTGTTGGATGTGATGCCTTTCTTTTGTCCATGCCGTGCCTTTATATAGGAGAGGAGGTGTGCAAAAATTGGCAGAAAGTCTTGTGCAAAACCGGCAAGGAATCCCAATTCTTTCTGGTTTTGGTTTTGATTTCCTCTTCTTGTTCTTCTAGGATTCTTCTTGCCGATTTTGATGATGATACATTGCAGATTTATGTCTTCACTTCTTCTGCAAGGATTCGGCAAGTCTTCTCCTCAATGGACTCAGAGAGTTTCCCTAGTTGCAGCCGGCAAGGTTTCCCTTTCCTATTCGGACTAGGTTTTCCTTTTCCTCCTAGGATTCGGCATCTTCTTCTTTCCTAATTTGAACTTTCCTCTTTTGCTTTGCTTTCCCGACTTTCCGATTCTTGTTTTAGCTTAGCAGCCTCTCCTTGTTGCACTAGGAACTTCACCTTGATGCAAGAACTCAGGATTTCTCTCAGCAGGCAGGAACTTCTTCTTCTATGCAGACTTGACCTTCCGGTAATGAATCAGGCATAACTCTCTCTCAAAAATAGCTTTTGAAGAGATTTCAACTGTTCTGAAAACTAGACTCCCGTAGCTTTATTTGAATATATGGCTCGCCTTCCCAGGTTTTGTGAGCTGTCCTGGAGAGTCCGTGGAAATTGGATGATGTGCCCAGGAACCTACTGGATTTGTGTCCGAGTTTTCCTTGCAATTCCTGGCAGCTTCCTTTTGTCCGATTGTTCTAACTCCTTCCATTGCTGAATCATCAAGATGTCTACTGCACATAAGAGAAGAAAAATTCATCAAAGGCAAAGTTGAGGCTTTACAGAACCAACGAAACATGATAAGACTCCAAAATCGGCTTTTAGCAATTTTCTACCTTTTTTCCTATACTTAGCACGTTTTCAATATAACTCTACCAAATACTCATGACTCTATTAAACGACTCGATTCTACAATAATAAGGGTTAACGCAAAGTATAAATGAGAGTAAAACATATTAAAAACATAGCACTTTGTGCTCTTATCACTTCCTAGGATTACCATACCTTTTATTGCAATCCCTATCTAGTTACTCTAGAAAATTTGGGTTACGTTTCGATGTATATATTGAGCATATGTCAAATTGACAATTTATGCGACAAGAGAAAATTGAATTTTTCCCACATTTTAAAGAAATTTATGTGACAATGTTCATGTGAAAAGACACAAGTGAGAATTCATTTGAGTTCCTTTGCATTACCTCTAACGATTGCGGATGTAAACGCGTATTAGAGAAGTTTATATGTCAACTTAGTAGGCTCTCTGAAACCGCTAATTGAATCCAACGTCATAAGAAAATGGTATTTTAGAATTCTGACATAGATTGGCTTTGACGCAACTACTCGTTATCTGGTGATCCGTACATTAAAAAAATTACCATGGACACCCATATTTTGGATGAATAGAAACAAATACCAGAAGAATATGGTTCACACACGAAACCGAGGATGACCAAAGAACATTTATTCTCAAATATTGTTTCGACACAATCCATGTAGGGTTGAAAACGTGTGTTCAGTCCCTACATTCCACCGCTTCCCTAAGGTGGCATTATGATATATTTAATGCACAAGTATATGCACTAATACCATATAGTGCTTCTTACATCCGTTGTGATTTTATGGATAAAAACACATCATTCAAAGCCTATTCGTTAAAGCAATTATGATTGAGACCATCATATGCAAAGGACACATGTGTTCTTATTATGTTCTTATATTGAATCCAAAGAGGATTCAGTGGACTGATTCAACCAACTTGCGGACAACTTAGATATTTTATAGTGTTGGTTGTTGTGTCAACACGCTGGTCACATGTCATGACACCATCCATTATTAATCTTATGATGCTTATGCTAGAAAGTCAAAGCACCTAGGCCGAGTTAATTTTCGTAGGCGCAATGATTTTATAGCTTATTATATGAGACCTGGAATGGGCATTATATCCCTATATAAAAACTCAATTGGTCTCATGGAAACCGACTACAGTAATAGTCTTGATATTGGTAAAGCACACCAATACTTCCGTTTTGGGTTATGTAATTTTACACACCAATACTTATTCACCTATGCCCACGGATTTCAAACAAACTTGTAATACTTGAGCTCTTTTAAATTGAAACGGATCTACAATCCTTGAGCTCGGTTAAATGTTTCTATGTGCCAAAATTGCGCCGCCACAGCACACAATGATGGGCCACTTGAGATGAATAAATATTTATGATGGATATGAACTTCCAACTATAGTCCGCTGTGTCGAAACCTTGACATACGATCTCTTCACCGCTAGATTTGCGGTGTGTCACTTTGATGAGACAGTCTTCCCATCGTTAAGGGGAGATAAGAACAAGCATGTTTAAGTGGAACGACATGAATTGTCGTGGTTTGTCCCCACTGTGTCTCATCTTGATCCCCAAAATCACACAAAGTAAAGTGTGTAGATGTCTTATACATTAAAGTGACGAGATCACATAAACTTGCTGCAAATATACCTGCAAGGATTTGTGTTTTATCAAAAGAACATGGTGACACCCAAGAGGAATTGGGTATTGTACTGCCACCATGGATGGTGGCATGGTGACGCCATAAGTGGCATAAATGGTGTCACAGGCCGTGACTCTCCAAGGAAGAGGGGAAGACCACCTTAGGTTCAATAAATACTCACCCAAATGAAGAAATTGAGTTTTGGCACAACATGATCTATTGATCAGTGATACTCAAATCCATCTCATGAGAATATTTCTGGATTGTGGTTATCATTGGGGGACGCCTCAAATGTTAGAACCAATCCTTGAAAGTATAGAGATCTCTACAAACACATTACACTAGTGTACATGAGGACGTAGAACAATGAGTCTAATATTGAACCATAATTCGTTGAAAGATTTCAACGTAGTAAATTGGCCTAATGGAAAGAAGCAATCCAGTATAAACAAAGAGATACGTCTTTGGGCAGGTGACGCCGACACCGCAAATATAGACCCTATCAAATATATCTTTGTTAGAATGCGCAATGAGAATGAGAGTATGTAGACTCACCTTATGGCGCAAGGTCTCTTGAACGAGTGCCAATAGCACGCGTTAATTTAAAACCCTACAAAAGACGTTAGTAGCATTGGTAAATAGGGATCGTTCTTTTCGGGGATTAAGGGTACCTTCAATAAAAGAATGTTAGACAAATATTCACACATATATACAAACAATGTCACACGAATATATACATAAATGCTTCATGTCACAAATATATACATATATACATATATACACGTTTAGGGGGGTTTGAAAATCAATTATATTTCCTACGAAAATAAAGACAAAACAAGAAAATAAATCCTAATCTAATATTTACAAGTGATCATCATCATCTTTCACACAACACATAGCACAAAAACACACAAGAACACACAAGAATATCATGCAAGACTTGGTAGCAACTTGTTTCAAGTTTCCTAGACTCTATTCAATTCCGATTTCAATTAGGGCCTCAACGGTTATCTAATCATTACTAGACTTCACAAGTATTTAGAAAACACGCAACGTCGAATCCTAAAATTATACTAATCATATTTGAAAACAAGCAACGTCGAAATCAAACATGAAAAGTAATTGTGCACGAAAGTCTTAAATCGGAAACATGCTTTTAAGTATGGCGTCAACATCTTATTAACATGCAAGTTTCTATGAATTATGTTAACCACTGACTAAGCATCCTACAATCAAGTTTACTCAACGCCTAACTTGATCCTAGATTTGCTTATGGTGAATGAAATCGCAACCTACACAAAAACCATGGCCGTGGCTTCATGTAAACATTGATTTTTATGCACGAATTCATGAAACTAATCGAATAACAACCTAAAAATACATGAACATGCTACTACCCTATGTCTAACACACGAATTAAAACATGTTTCAAGTTGTAAAATTGTTTCATAAAAACCAAAATAGAATTCGGAAATCCAATACAAAGTTACAAAACCAAGAATCAAAGTTTCTAGCTACATATAACATAGACATTATACATAAGAAAATACAAGCCATGAGCTGGTAGAATCACACTTAAAGGACACCTTGAAGAATGAAGCTCGGATGGTGTGGCGAAGTGAACAGGGATTAGATACGATTTGTGGTGGTGGAATGGATGGTGTTTTGGCTATGTAAATTTCTATACTAGAACTTGAGAGAATTTTTGGCTAGAGTTTTGACTAATGAAAGTGAGAGAGATGAGATGATCTATTCTGAATTTGTGCCAAGCTATATATAGAGGAAGCAAATGTGAGAGTTTGGCAATATAGGTGGAGGTTTATGGTGGAAGTTTGTTGGTGGTGGTTTATTGGTGGAGGAAACATGTGTTTATTTTCGGCAGCTTTGACCTTTGTATCTTGATTTGGACATAACTCTCTCTAGAAAATAGATATTGAGGTGATTCCGGTGGATTTGGAAACTAGACATCCATAAATTTCTATCCATATATGGCTCGAATTCTGGTTCAAATTGAGCTGTCCGGGGGAGTCCGTGGAAGTTGGATGATGTGCCCAGTAAATGACTGAAATTTATTGCAAGCTTCCCTTAGTCCACAAATGCAGCTGCATGCTTCCCTTAGTCCACAATTGCAGCTGCTAGCTTCCCTTAGTCCACAACTGCAGCTGCTAGCTTCTATCACCTAGGACTTGTCACATGCCTTGTCCATGTGCTTCACACATTTTCTTATTTGTCTTGGACATGGTAGGAAGCTTCCTAGACATTGCAGCCTTCTCTTCCTTTTCCTATCCGGACTAGAGAACTTTTTCTTTCCATATTTTGCACTTCTCTTTTGCTTGGCTGAATCCTCTATCCTTCATTAAGCTTGAAAACTCCCATTTGACACATTCGGATGCCCCTTTGATGCACAAATGCAGAAAGCGGCAAAAATGAGCAGTAGGTTCCTTTCTCGGCAGGGCATTGACCTTTCTGCCTTGCAATAGGCATAACTCTCTCCTCAAGCAAGCTTTTGATGTAATTCCAAATTCTGTAGAAACTAGACACATAGAGTTTTCCGTGCATATAAGGCTTGTCTTCTGGTTCCTTGTGAATCGTCCCACACAAATTCTGGAAGTTTAGTGTTGTGCATAGGAAATTCTGGAACTTGCTGGATCCGATTTTGTCTTGCACTTCTTGGCACCTTCTTTTGCTCCGATTTCTCTACCTCTTTTCGTTGTTCATTCCTCAACATATCTACTGCATATAAGAGAAGAAAAATCCATCAAAATCAAAGTCGAAGCTTTACAGATTCAACAAAACATCTCTAGGCTCCATAAATCGGCTTTTAACATTTTTCAACATTTTTATCTATACTTAGCACGATTTTGATGTAACTCTACCAAATACTCATGACTCGATTATATGACTCGGTTCTACAAAAGTAAGGGTTAAAGCAAAGTATAAACGAGGGTAAAATATATTAAGAACGTCGTATTTTATGCTCCTATCAACTACCCCACACTTATCTTTTACTAGTCCCTTAGCAAAACTAAATAAAACTAAGACTCTAAACATATTATTGCCCCTAACAATTTATCTCAGGTTCTTTTAAACGCATAGCTGTCAAGTTGATGTATGAGAATGCTAAGCACGAAAATTCCAAGTTTCATGAACATGTAACATCGATATAAGCATGAAAACATGTATGGCTAGTTAGATCCTCCTCACTAGGCATACTCTCTTCTTTTCACTCGAGACATGGTATTCACACATAAGTATATGCAAGGGAAAGATAAGACAGGAAAACAATCTCGCGTAATGGATGTCATTGCACTCCACTACCTTGTCAGTTTGTTAGTTTCTGAAAAACTGAACATGCAACTTACGAAAGTGGTCACAACATATCTCTATGGGGATCTAAATTAAAATATATACATGAGGATCATAAACGAACTTCATTCACCCAAATTAAGTGGCTCTAGATCACATAAGCGCGTTTGCAAAAGAAATTGAAACGTTAACTAAAGTGACTACTTGATTGGGAAGAGATTGGTGAATTATGCCCTTACTTGTTCATTATGGATATACACAGACTCTTAATGAACTAAGAGATACTCTATGTATTGTAAATCCTAAGTTAAGAATGAAAAAGATCTTGGGAATACACAGTCTTGAAATGGAACTCAAGGACTGTAATAATGGTGACCGTCCATCAATCGGCTTAGGCACTCTAAAGAATAAAGTGAGACCTACCTATACTCCCATGATGAGTCGAAGTTTTTACTCTAACGATAGATCCATTTTTCATATAAAGGAAGATGTCGAAGAAGTGTTGGGAAATGAAATTCCCTATACAAGTGCAATGATGCATGATTGTACTTAAACACAATATGTAAGACTCGACCTCTCATTCGATGTGAATTTGTAAAGCTAAGTGTAGTTGTTTCTGTTGTAACCCATAGGCCTGACAGAGACTGGTGGATCTTGGTTTGATTCCTTCCTACAAGTCCTGCTAACTAAGGCTTTCTGCTGCGGTTGGTTCCCCCAGTTTCTAGCCAGTTTGTTGGGTTGGGCACCTTGGTCCTGGCCTCGCTGTCTGGTCCTGTTTTCTTGGCGGACCGGAAGGGGCACCTCCCGCTTCCTCTTGTGCAGGTGAGCGTGCCTGATGACCATCGCCATCAGCTCATCGTACCCATGCGAGAGCTCTACCCGCACGGCGTAAGAAAATTTCCCTGGCCGGAGACCCTGCTTGAACGCCATCTCGGCGATCCCCTTGTCTAGGTTCCTGACCTCGGCAGCCGCCGTTTGCCAGCAGTTAACCAACGTCCTTAGCTCCTCGCCATCTGCCTGCCTGCAGTTGAAGAGAACCGTCGATGTCCGGGCTCCTTCGACCCGTAGGATGAAGCGGTCTACAATTCGATCGGCCAGCTGCTTAAATGCCTCAACGGAGTTTGCCGGCAGCTCGAAGAACCAGCTGAGTGCCTCTCCGGACAAGGTTTCCTGTAAGATGTTGCAGCACACAGCGTCGGAGTAGCCCTTGGCCCACGTTTGGGACCGGAAGCTATCCAAGTGTTGGTATGGGCAACCGGCTCTTGAGTACGTCAGTTTCAGGGACTTTTGGTTACTGGATCTCCCAGATTCCAAAACCCGGTGCGAAAAGGGTCCAGTACGTTCGCTGAATCGCACACCTTCCAGTGGTCACACTGCCCTTCTCTCGTTGGCCTCCATGCCTTCATATCTGACACGGAGTCGGACAGTACTTGTAGTGCCCGTGCGGTCGGGGTCATGGCTTCATCCTCGAATGAAGCGTGTAGTTGCAGGGGGACCGGCGTGCTCTTCGGTAGCGCTGCGTCGCCCGGGGACTCCACCTCCTTGGGGTCGGTGGACCTTCCCCCCGATGATTGTCTCGCTTCGGGGCGCAAGGGCTGCCTCAGTGTGGATACATGTGCCCTTGCCAAAGCGGCGTTGTGCTGCTGTCCTCTTTCCAGGGCAGCCACCAAGGCGGCATTCACCGTCTCCATTTTCTGATACCGGGCGCGTTTGAATCTGCTCTATCCCGGTCGCTCTTCCCGCGTAGGCGATCGACTTCTGCTCTCATCACCTCTACCTCCCCAGCCATATTGTGCCGGTCGGGGCTATATACGGTGTCCTGGTCGCTGTCGCCGGCTAGACTATCTTCCTCGTCGCTCGGGTCGTCCGAGAATGTCAGCGAAGGGCCCCGGTGCGTTAGTTGGTTGCCTTCCGCCGGGCCTTTCCCGCGCGTGCTACCATTGCATGCCCCTGGTGTGCCGCTCGGTCCCTGATAGTTGTCGTCGATCTGGCCATCTAGGCCGGGGGGTTGCACCCGTATTGCGACCGGGGTAGCGATGAGCACTTGCTCTGGTAGGATCCGCTGATCTTCTTCTATATTTCTTTCCCGCCCCGCTTCTGAACTTTCTGCCATGTTTTTTTTTTTGAACCCGCTCTTCTACCCGCTGGTAATGCAACGTAACTTTTTTAAAATCTTCCCACAGACGGCGCCAATTGTTTTTGTTGTAACCCGTAGGCCTAACAGAGACTGGTGGATCTTGGTGTGATTCCTTCCTGCAAGTCCTGCTAACTAAGGGGAATACCGGGCGGGCCGGTCTTCTCCTCTCCGATGCCTAAGTTAGTACGGTTAGGATAAATGGATAACTTAAGCGGGAACACTAAGTAGTTGAAGAGTTGGTTACCTATTAATGAGGGTAGTTGAGGCTCTTATATAGGTTGTCGAGCGTGAGGTCTGGTCTCACTCTTCGATGTGGGACTGATCCCCTTATGTTCATATATTGGGGCAGCTTTGGTGGTCTGTTCAGCAGGCTGGCTCCCCCTGCTCCAGGGCCCCTGGCCATAAGGTAGGTTGCTGGGCCCCGGGTCCGGGCGTTAGCGATCCTCCCGGATTCCAAAACCCGGTGCGAAAAGGGTCCAGTACGTTCGCTGAATCGCACACCTTCCAGTGGTCACACTGCCCTTCTCTCGTTGGCCTCCATGCCTTCATATCTGACACGGAGTCGGACAGTACTTGTAGTGCCCGTGCGGTCGGGGTCATGGCTTCATCCTCGAATGAAGCGTGTAGTTGCAGGGGGACCGGCGTGCTCTTCGGTAGCGCTGCGTCGCCCGGGGACTCCACCTCCTTGGGGTTGGTGGACCTTCCCCCCGATGATTGTCTCGCTTCGGGGCGCAAGGGCTGCCTCGGTGTGGATACATGTGCCCTTGCCAAAGCGGCGTTGTGCTGCTGTCCTCTTTCCAGGGCAGCCACCAAGGCGGCATTCACCGTCTCCATTTTCTGATACCGGGCGCGTTTGAATCTGCTCTATCCCGGTCGCTCTTCCCGCGTAGGCGATCGACTTCTGCTCTCATCACCTCTACCTCCCCAGCCATATTGTGCCGGTCGGGGCTATATACGGTGTCCTGGTCGCTGTCGCCGGCTAGACTATCTTCCTCGTCGCTCGGGTCGTCCGAGAATGTCAGCGAAGGGCCCCGGTGCGTTAGTTGGTTGCCTTCCGCCGGGCCTTTCCCGCGCGTGCTACCATTGCATGCCCCTGGTGTGCCGCTCGGTCCCTGATAGTTGCCATCGATCTGGCCATCTAGGCCGGGGGGCTGCACCCGTATTGCGACCGGGGTAGCGATGAGCACTTGCTCTGGTAGGATCCGCTGATCTTCTTCTATATTTCTTTCCCGCCCCGCTTCTGAACTTTCTGCCATGTTTTTTTTTTGAACCCGCTCTTCTACCCGCTGGTAATGCAACGTAACTTTTTTAAAATCTTCCCACAGACGGCGCCAATTGTTTTTGTTGTAACCCGTAGGCCTAACAGAGACTGGTGGATCTTGGTGTGATTCCTTCCTGCAAGTCCTGCTAACTAAGGGGAATACCGGGCGGGCCGGTCTTCTCCTCTCCGATGCCTAAGTTAGTACGGTTAGGATAAATGGATAACTTAAGCGGGAACACTAAGTAGTTGAAGAGTTGGTTACCTATTAATGAGGGTAGTTGAGGCTCTTATATAGGTTGTCGAGCGTGAGGTCTGGTCTCACTCTTCGATGTGGGACTGATCCCCTTATGTTCATATATTGGGGCAGCTTTGGTGGTCTGTTCAGCAGGCTGGCTCCCCCTGCTCCAGGGCCCCTGGCCATAAGGTAGGTTGCTGGGCCCCGGGTCCGGGCGTTAGCGATCCTGCCCCGGGCCATGGACCGAGCCCGGGTGGTGCGGCTGCGGGTCTGTGGGCCTGGGTAGCCCCTCTGTGGCTACCGTCAACAGTAGCTATGTGCCCAAGCAACGCCAATGATTCTTTCAAATACTTAAAGATATGAAAGATCTGAGCTTATTCAATCCCTGCATAGAAGGTGACATGATAAGAAAACCATCCACGTCATAGCTAACTATGCGTAAAGAAAAACGCATTAAAGAAGAAATAAGAAAATCTGTTATTGCATATCAATTTCAAATATCTTAACGGTTCGTCCATACCTATACTCTAGATAGAGTTTTTGACTATTTTACTACAAGAAAGTCATGCTTAGCATAAACATGATGTTCATTATGAACTTATGTGATCAGTTCATGGACAACCTTATCCTCGAGATCAAAGTAAACAAAGTTGGATCTGAGGACGATGTGGTAGGATTTAGTTACTAAATCATTGCTCAAAGTTATATTTGAAAAACATGTGAAAATGCATAACTATGCTAAGGTAATTGAAACTCCCTTGATCAAATGAAAGAAAGGGAGAATCCCATGATTAATGTAAAAATTAGGGGGAGGTGCAGACATCAGGGGGAGTCTAGCACATACATGTTATTTTCAAATGTAATAGGTGCGTTGTGCTCTTTTTCTCCTTCGATCAAAGTTTTATTTTCTTCCATTGAATTTTTGTTATTTGACAAAGTTTTTAATGAGGCAACACTTCATGCACCATTTTATCTTTGACTCGACACAATGGGGAGTGTTAAATAAAAAACACATTATGTGTCTTCGTCAAAGTAACTGACGCTAGGAAATTAGGATATTATTAATCAAAAGATGTAACGACTCAATCAGTTATTATTGTCATTATGTACGTTGTAATTACCATTGTAATATTCACCCTATATAAAAGGGATTATCAATGAAATGAATACACCAATTCTCTTTTTATTTTTATATTTTTTTATAATTTTCTGTTTATATTAAAAAAAATAACATAAAAAGATTAACAGAAAAAAAATCCTAAAATACATAAAAGGATAAAGATTTTTTTGTTTCATCGACCAACAACATGCATCGTGGATATTATGCTAGTTATGTGATAAATCCTTAGATTATCATGTGTGGGTGTCTACATTTCGTTTTGAATCTCATCTAAATAAATTTTGAAATAATTTTTTTTATGATTTAAATAATATCAAAATAAGTACAACACTACTATGTGAATATGTGATAAATCTTTTCATGTGAGGGTGGAAAGACGTACGAATGAGGAACCAATGGAAAACCTCTTTTAACATTCTTGTGTTCGTGTCTCCGTAACGTTTTTTTTTTTAAATGCTCGTAACGTTGTTTGTAAAAACGGAAGAAACAATAAAAAGGAGTGAAAATTGTTGGAAAAAAAAGAAAAAGAAAAAAAAAAAGAGTGAAAATGGGAAATTTAAGCTCACCCAAACTGTGACCGTAAATCGTCACAGTCTCATCCTACTCCGAGATTCGAATTTTGAACTCGTTCCGGTTCCCCACAACCAACAAGCCTCATCCTTTCACGACCTCCGTATCCTTTCATACAGTCCATACTACCCCAAATCCCAAGACTTGTCTTTTGACAGCTGATCAGTAATTCCAGAGTCTGGGTAGTGGCAAAAGCGTCAATTAGCGAGAACACGACACGTACCTCGTATGACATAACAACTCCGACCGCATTAAGGCGTGATGTTCGGTAAAAGGAGTTAATGCTCTGCGGTTGAATGAACAGTAGCCGTCCATCATGTCTCCCCAAATTGAACGGCCAGATCTGTGAAACCGTAGGGAACGAACAGTGTCGAACCGCAGAGAAGGAGTTGGTAAAACTTTGGACTTAACGAGAGAGAGACCGTATTTAAAACCCAACCCATTGGCTTCGGTAGGAGTTAAAGAGAGAGTTTGACACCCCAAACTCCAAACTCCAAACTCAGTCTCTCTCTCACTCTCAAACTCAAACTCAAACTCTAGGGTTTTCCAAACTCTGGTTCTTTGAGGTAAACCTCCACCCTTGTTTCTCTTCCACTCTCGAGAGTTGAAATGTGCTTCTGTTTTGTTCACTTTCTGTTCTGATTTCAACGATTTTTGGGTAGATTTCGTTTCTGGAAAATTTTCTGGTTTGGGTTCAAGTTTTTGGGGCTTTGAAATCAAATCCTTTTGGTTATTTTCTGTATAAACACTTTAGCTTTTGAAAGGGTTTTTCTTCTTTTTCAGATGCAATGCACTTCCTTTTTCGACTGATTTATTTTTGGGTATGTCTTGTGCTTATGATAGTTCTCTGTTTGTTTTGCAGGGTTGCCAAATCGACACGGCTGGGTTGTTAGGAAGCGAGCTTCTTGTGCTTTGAGGTGTATTTTTTTTCTTGCATGTGCCTTTTTTGGTCATATTGTGCTTTGGGCTTCTCTGCATGTGGGTTGTTCTTGTTTCATTTCGTTTCTGCTGTATTGTTAGCATTTCTGGGGTTTCATTAAAGTTTCTTGTGCTTGTTTTGTATGGGTTAGTTTTCTCTGTTGTTTGAGACTGTTAATTTTTTTTTTCTCTTGGTGTTATGTTCTTGTACTGAGATTTTCAGTTCCATTTTATATCATGATTTGTGGGTCCAGATTCCATTTTAAGACTTTTAAAAGATTTCCATGGTCCAGTGTTTAACTGTTTTCAGTTGTTCTTATTGTGTGCTTTGTATGAACATTATCCATGAAACATGTAATTTTTTTACCTGTTTTTTGGTTTCTATATTTGTCACTTTTTTTCTAGTTTTTCTTAAAAAGTATTTGTTTTTAACTTTCTGTAAGGTCAGTTTTTTGTTTCAGTTCCATGGTTTGGTCTTATGCATTTGCATAGGAAAGGATTTAGCTTTCATGCTTCAGTTTATTGCCTGTTCTCAGTTTAGTACTCCTCTTATTGAAGCTTTGACTAAATCTTGTATGTGTTTCAACACGGTCTTTGGTTTTCCAATGTGCTTATAATGAGTAATATATTATTTTTGTTTTGAATTTGTAGCGGCAGTTTCATGCTCTGCAGTTTTGTATTTCCATTTCAGGAAGCTGTTCTGTTTTAGTTGAAGCTTATTTGGTCTGTTATGCTTCTGATTTGATAGTTTTGTAATTCCATTATCCTTTGTATTAGTAATGGAATTTTAATCACTCATACCCTTTTTCCTCAATAAAATTACTTTTGATTATAAATTGTTAATCTCTTTTGGTGTAATTTTAGGCTATGGCGGATTCATTTGAGCCAGATGGAAATGGGACAAATGGATCAAATGTTGAAATTGGGGCAAATGGAGACCACAGGGAAAATATCGGAAATGGGGCAACGGGGGCAAATGGAAGTGGGGCAGAACATGTATTGCCACCCCCACCGCCGGTTATTCCACCGGATGTTGTTCCATTGCGTGCTCCAGCAGATGTAACAGCTGAACCTGTAAAGAAGAAGATTGTGCGCTTACCAATAGCTAGACGAGGCCTTGGAACAAAAGGGCAAAAGATTCCTCTGCTGACCAATCACTTCAAAGTTAACGTGACTAATACCAACAAAGAAGATCATTTTTTCCATTACAGTGTATGTTCCCTGTTTGCTTTCTTTTTAATCCTCATGCTTTTCAGAATCTGTTTACTTGTATTTGTAATTTGATTTTTCCCATCTTGTACTGTATACATCTAGGTTTCACTTACTTATGAAGATGGTCGTCCCCTTGATGGCAAGGGTGCTGGAAGAAGAATAATTGATCGAGTCCACGAGACATATAACTCCGAGTTAGGTGGAAAGGACTTCGCTTATGACGGGGAGAAGAGTTTGTTTACTGTTGGTTCACTTCCACGCAACAAACTTGAATTTTCTGTTGTTTTGGAGGATACACCATCAAACAGGTATGAGGAAGGGCTGCAATGGATATGTTACATGTTATATTTTACCCTTTCTTCCTTGAAATTTGGATATACTTATTTTGTTTTCATTTTCAGAAACAATAGAAATTGTAATGCTGATGGTGATGGGAGCCCAAATGAAAGTGATAGGAAGAGGCTACGACGTCCAGGACGATCCAAAACGTTCAATGTTGAAATCAGTTATGCCGCTAAAATTCCCATGAAAGCAATTGGAGATGCTTTACGTGGTCAGGAGTCTGAAAACTCCCAAGAGGCTCTGAGAGTGCTGGATATCATATTAAGGCAACATGCATCTAAGCAGTGAGTAAATTTTGTTCCCGTTTTTGCCTTTACACCCATGGTGTTTTCTATGAATTATTCTTTGGCTTGTTTCAAATCTAACAAAACCATGGTTATACAGAGGATGTCTCCTGGTTCGTCAGTCTTTCTTCCATAATGATCCAAAAAGTTTTGTTGATGTGGGAGGAGGTGTTCTAGGGTGCCGAGGATTCCACTCAAGCTTCAGAACCACCCAGGGTGGCCTGTCTTTGAACATTGGTAAATAATTAAAATTTTTTTTTTGTATTTATTATCAAGACTGTCTGTTTCCTTCACCTATTGCATTGTGCATTTGTGCATTTGTGCAGATGTATCAACTACCATGATAATACAGCCTGGACCGGTTGTGGATTTTCTAATTTCCAACCAGAGTGTTAGAGATCCCTTTTCACTTGACTGGACAAAGGTAACTACCAGATATGCTTATTTATAAGTGCGTGTTATCATGCTGATGTTGTAATTGATATTCTCTGCTGGTTTCCATGGACAGGCTAAGAGAACTCTGAAGAATTTGAGGGTTAAAACCAGTCCAACCAATTTGGAATACAAGATAACAGGATTGAGTGAGAGACCATGCAAAGAGCAATTGTAAATTTCTTACTATTGTCTGTTTTCTTTTTCACTTTTTCCTTTTTGAAGTTTGTAAACCGCTCCATTGGTTATATGTTTACTGTATATCCAGGTTTACCCTAAAAAACAGAAATGCAAAAGATGGGGAGGATGGAGAAATCGAAGTGACTGTTTATGACTACTTTGTTAATAATCGCAATATTCAGTTGCGTTATTCTGGCGATCTTCCGTGCATTAATGTTGGGAAGCCCAAGCGCCCTACTTACATACCCCTTGAGGTAAGATGATGAGTCTTGTCTTTTTAATTTTTTTTATTTAACTTCATTTTTATTATGTTTTGAATTTTGCTCATGTGCTATTGTTCGATTTTTTTTCTTTCTTGTAGCTCTGTGAATTGGTTTCATTGCAACGGTATACAAAAGCACTTTCAACCCTTCAAAGATCTTCACTGGTAGAAAAATCAAGGCAGAAGCCACAGGAGAGGATGAGCATCTTGTCTAATGTAGGTCTTCTTGCCTTCTCATTTGACTCATTTAATAGACATACTTGACTCTCGAAGTCTCATGAGTGCTATTACAGGCTTTGAAAATCAACAATTATGATGGTGAACCTATGCTACGTGCATGTGGTGTTTCAATTGGTAATAGTTTCACTCAAGTGGATGGCCGTGTTCTGCCTGCTCCAAAGGTTTGTGTTTCATTTACCTTTGTGAAGGAGCCTATCCAGTTACTAGTTTTTGTGTTCCGTTGTGTTCTTATGCTGATTTATTGTTTTGGTTCCCGAATAGCTGAAAGTTGGCAATGGAGATGATTTCTTCCCGAGAAATGGGCGGTGGAATTTCAACAATAAGGTTTTCATCCCTCCTGTTCCCCTTTCCCTGTTTATATCTTACTATCATACATTTGATTAAACTTTCATTCTATATTGTAGAAACTTGTGAAGCCTACTAAGATAGAACGATGGGTTGTTGTTAACTTCTCCGCTCGCTGTGATCTGAAAGCCCTTGTCCGTGATTTGATTAAATGTGGTGAAATGAAGGGAATTGTAAGTGCTGCAACTCACAGTAAGTTTTTCTGTTATCATATAATGTGCTGAACTGAATGTCTTTTCCCTTTTTTGTTGTTTTGGCAGGCCATAGACCCTCCATTTGATGTTTTTGAAGAGAATCCACAGTCGCGGCGTGCCCCGCCACTGGTTCGGGTTGAGAGAATGTTTGAGGATATTCAATCCAAACTTCCTGGACAACCACAGTTCATTCTCTGTTTGCTTCCGGAGAGGAAGAATTCTGCTCTATATGGTTAGCTCATTTATTCTGCTTTATATTGACCAAGTTCAGTTATAGTTCGATCAGTCCCTATGACAACTAATCTTATGATTTGCACAGGTCCGTGGAAGCGGAAGAATCTGGCTGAGTATGGTATTGTCACACAGTGCATAGCTCCTACCAGGGTCAATGACCAATACCTGACAAATGTTCTGCTGAAAATTAATGCTAAGGTGATCTGTTGCTTTGGCTATTTCCTTTCTTCTTGTTCCCATATAGGATATTTCTTGTATACTTTATTTCTATCGTACTCTGATCTGACCTCGTGTTTTTTTGCAGCTTGGTGGTTTAAATTCCTTGTTGGCTGTTGAATTTTCACCTTCCATTCCTATGGTTTCCAAGGTTCCTACCATCATCTTAGGGATGGATGTATCGCATGGCTCGCCTGGCCAGTCAGACATACCATCAATTGCTGCGGTAAAGTGCTTCTTCTAGTAATGTGTTTGATCAGAAAGTCAATTGCACTTTTGTTGTGTACGTAAAGTTGACGCACGTATGAAGGTAAAACTTGTATAATCTTTTAAAATGTCTATACGACTGCAAATGATAGGTAGTCAGCTCGAGGCACTGGCCACTCATTTCGCGCTATAGGGCATCTGTTCGAACTCAGTCCCCGAAGGTAGAAATGATTGATTCACTGTTCAAGCGTGTTTCTGATACAGAAGATGACGGGATTATGAGGTACAATGCCTTCCTCTCTCTCTCTCTCTCGGTGCCGCAAGATCGTTGTATGGTCATTTCTTTTCATGGAAAGGATACTGGGAAATTTTTTTACTTGTACAATAGGCGTGTTTTTTTCTTCATTTTACTTAAAATTTATAGTTCTCAATTTCAGAGAGCTACTTTTGGACTTCTATACAAGTTCAGGAAAGCGTAAGCCGGATCAGATAATCATATTCAGGTAATTTATTTCAGTTTTTCCTTGTATATCCATGTTCAGTTATTACCTAAATTCCGGATTTCAAAACAAAGTTCCATTTAACTCATTTCTATTTGTCATTTTTAGCTTTTATCTTTTAGGCTTTTAAAGTCACAGTTTAGATTTGAAATATGGCTGGAAAAAGTTTATCTGTAATATGATGGTTTTCAAATTTTCAGATGCTATGGTTGTCTATGCCATTTGTAACCTCTTGTGAATGTTTTTACTTCCATAAGCTGCCTGTATTCCTTAACTATGTTTTGCAATTGGTATTTACAATGTGATGAAATGATGATTAACTAGTCATTATTATTAATTTTGATATCACAATTGTCCTTTTTATTCTGTAAGGCACAACTGACAGTTATGTATTGAATTTAGGGATGGTGTTAGCGAGTCCCAGTTCAACCAAGTCTTGAACATTGAGTTGGAGCAGATCATTGAGGTTTTGTGAACTGCTCTTCAAATTTGGGTTCAATTTTGAAATTACCTCACCTAGTATCTGTTTTTTGTCAGGCTTGCAAGTTCCTTGATGAAACTTGGTGCCCAAAGTTTGTGGTGATTATCGCTCAGAAAAACCACCATACAAAATTCTTCCAGCCTCAATCACCTGATAATGTTCCACCTGGTAAGGCATCACTAAATTCAAACCAACCCTCGACATCCTTTGACCTTTTCGTACTGATATTTTTGTTGTCTTGAAGGTACCATTATTGACAACAGAGTTTGTCATCCGAAGAACAATGATTTTTATCTGTGTGCGCAGGCCGGAATGATTGTGAGTATCAAATGAAGTGCTTTTTTTGTAGTTAAATATTGATTTTCTCTCCTTATTTATATTATAATGGATTGCTTGTAGTTAGACATGGTTGGTTTTTCCTAGCAAGTATGCACCAAGGTCACAGCTGTGATTGATGCTCCCAATTGGTTTATTGGTTTATTGTCCCTGTGGTATTGTTGCATTATATATCTTTCTGCCATCCATCATTCTTGCTTCTTTGTGTCACTGTGTGTGTTATTCAATTTTTTTTTAATGAAATGTGTTCTGTGCTCCAACAACTGCTGGATCTGTGAGAATAGTTATTAGACAAAATCATGATTTATGCTTGTATTTTTATGAAGACCAGGTCTTAATTTTCAATCTAGATTTTGGGATAGCCAGGTCTTACCCATTAGTAGTACAATTACTTTAAATGGTCTTAGTTTTGAAAATACCAGGTCTTAATCAGGAGTTATACCTCTTGAGTTTGTAACTTAGTCGTATGCAAGCTCTGATCTCTTATGCTTTCTTTCTTGTTTGGTTTGTCTGGATTCTAAACTAGTAGATGCAAAACATTTGTTGAGTCTGACTGTTTGCTGTGCAGTCTTACTTTTGAAAATACCAGGTCTTAAACAGGAGTTACCTCTTGAGTTTGTAACTTAGTCATATGCAAGCTTTGATCTCTTATGCTTTCTTTCTTGTTTGGTTTGTCTGGATTCTAAACTAGTAGATACAAAACACATATGTTGAGTCTGACTGTTTGCTGTGCCTTTTTTCAAGGGAACCACAAGGCCTACCCATTATCATGTTCTGTTGGATGATGTTGGGTTTTCAGCTGATGATCTGCAAGAACTTGTGCACTCTCTATCATATGTGTAAGTAAAAAGTTGTAGGCTTGCGTGATTTATTTACTTAATTAATAGCACATGGTTTAGGGTTGCCTAATTTCTGGTTTTTATGGTTATAGGTACCAAAGAAGCACCACTGCAATTTCTGTAGGTAAGTGCAATTGTAGAAACCCTCTTGATGTTTATGCTACAAATCTAGTTATAGATTGGTACATTATATTTCACCCTAGGCCATAATATAAAACTTTTCTTTTCAGTTGCTCCAATCTGCTATGCTCATCTTGCTGCCACACAAATGAGTCAGTTTGTGAAGTTTGAAGATGCATCTGAGACTTCCTCGAGCCATGGTGGCACAACTTCTGCTGGAGCAGTGCCTGTCCCTCAGCTTCCCAGGTTGAAAGAGAGTGTCGCAAATTCCATGTTTTTCTGCTGAGGGCTCCGTGCCTCGGATATGCTATGTATAGTTTCTTAGCTTAAGGTGTAGCCTCCCACCTTATAGGGGGTCGGTACTCGGTAGTCTGGATTATGGTGTAGCCTCCCACCACAAAGGAGGTTGTTAACTTATATTTTGGCGGACCGGTCTGGTTACCCTTTATGACAGAGTGACAGACCAGGTCATTTTGCATGTCCTAGATACTGGTCCTGACCTGGGATGTTTGACTATCTAGCCTAACTTTTGTGAACATGGTCTTCAATGTTGGCTGTGCATGTAATGTATGTTACCAGACTCATGACATCATCAGATGGTCACTGTTGGCTTTTGTGTATATATGCAATCTTCATCATCATGTATTGTGTTTGTTTGGTCCATCAACTTTGTTAGTTTGTTTTAAAGTTGGCTTCCGCTGTGCTCTTCCTTGGGTGTGTTGAGCGAGTGTGCCACTTGGTGGTTGCATTCTGGCATCAGAGGGGAATTGGGTATTTTACTTTGTAAGAAAAAAAAAATCTGCACAAAACAATGTATTTTAGAACAACACAAACACAACACATTTACCGTAGATTTGCCGGATGAGCAAGTCCTTTGTATGGGGCATAAGAAGAAATATAGCTTCATCTCATAAACGTTGTTACAGTTACCCTAACTAAGAGGAGTGAAAATTTGAAGAAATATAGCTTCATGCTTTTTCTAATAAGAAATGATCGGCCAAATGGAAAGCATAGTGATAATGATGATACAGTTAGTATTTGTATGTGATATGAAACCAGGGTTGAGGTGGAGTTTTTGCTCGACATAAACAGCAACTTTCATCCCTTTGTAGCAATAACATCGGCCGCTCGGAATTCTTGCAACACATCGTGCCCGCCTCGTGTGATTGGCGTTGTAATCTTTATCGGTGCAATTCTCGTAATTGCTCTTGTTCACCTCGAGGACATTGTGGATATGTTTGTCAACCCCAAAATCTGGAAGGAATGAACATTTACAAGATTAGGAATATAGTCACCATATGTTTCATATTTTGATTTTGTCTACTAAATGTAACATATTTACAAAAAATATATACCCGATTAGGAATACAGTCCATCTTAGTCATATTTATTAATATTATTATTAATCATGCGTGAGGGTAGTATGTTACCTCAGTGATATAAGCGAGTTACTAACACATCCACCCAATCAAGATTTAGACTTGAGGTCTACAGTGTCCCAATAAAACTAGACAAATTCTCCTCCGCTGTCTCATGAACCTAGAAACCATTCAAACCTACTGGCTACAAATTGGTGGTAGTTAATATTCGAATGTTAAACATGGGGTTTCATGCCATGCCGCTTGACTAACATTACAAGACATATTGGTCGGTTATCTTAATTTTTTTTTCCATAAGTATATAATATTTGAACTTTAACACTTACGGCACAAATCTACATACGTGAGAAAGAGGTAGCATATAGTGAGAGATATAGAATTTTATTCTTTCAATTAGGGTTTAAAGGCTAAGAAATGTTAGATTTCTTTGACTAAGTCCGGTGTGAGATATCACACTGTTCGAGGAACCCTAGATGTTGTCGAAGTAAAAGATTGTCAACAAGGGCATTCTACTAATTGTGGATTCTTATCCAAGACTTGTATAATTTAATGATGCCATGTGAATCGCTAGAAAAAGGAGATGTTAATCGACTCGACTAAAAGGAGAGGAAGTAGTCCAACCAGAAGAGCTGAATGAACCATAATTAGATGACTAGAATGGTTGGAGGTCGGTGTCAAGGTGAAGTCCTTCATCAATGGTGGCTGGGTCGTAATTATTATCTCTAACATTGGGTTAAGCGACCTTTTACGGGGATCACAACCTCGATGCCGAAAGTCATGGTGAAAGGGGTCTCACCATTTGCCTCTGGTTGAGTTGTGCGGATCAACCACAATGCCTCTGGTTGAGTTGTTGAATTAGACGACTAGTAAGATATTGCCCGACGTCAGAATCAAATTTTCTTTAGAGCGAAGAGGAGGCCGTCATTACATATATGATATATCACGTTTAACTTGAAGCCTTTTTGGGCAGAATTAATTGTGCAAAATGAGTCTCAAAGATATATTTTTTATTTTCAGGGCAAAAGATGAGGAATTTTAAAGAGGAGAGAGATAAAAAAATTAATGGGCATTTCCCAGGACTCCGAGGTAATGCAAGTCGCAATTAAAAAATAAAATTGAAATGGAAATAAATATAAAAAAATAAAAAAGAAATCGAGGCCATCGATTATAGATCTACGGCCATTAGTACAAGATGAGGAAAGAAGCCAAAAAATCAAAAACAGTAGAGCCTGAAGTACTCACACTAAACCCTAGTCCTCTCTCTTTTTCCCTCACTCCTTAACTCTCTCTCTCTCTTTTCCATCCCATCCTCCACATCGGTAGCAATGGCGAGTATGCTGGTACGCTCTCTCTCTCTCTCTCTCTCTCTGTCTCTCTCTGTCTCTCTCTCTCTCTCTTTTATTCGTATTATTAGTTTTTCTTCCTCATCGTGACTGTAACCTAACTCTGTTTTCCGGTGGTGTTATAAAATGAAATGGAACAACACAGCAACCGCAGATCATACTTCTGAAGGAGGGCACGGACACCTCTCAGGGGAAGGCACAGCTAATCAGCAACATCAACGCCTGCACTGCCGTCGCCGACGTCGTCAGAACCACCCTCGGCCCCCGCGGCATGGACAAGCTCATTCACGACGACAAGGGCAATGTCACCATCTCCAACGACGGCGCCACCATCATGAAGCTCCTCGATATTGTTCACCCCGCCGCCAAGATCCTCGTCGACATCGCCAAGTCTCAGGACTCTGAGGTATTTCAGATTCTCACTTGCGAATCTCAGATTCAATTTCAGAATTGGAATTAGTGATGCGGTGTCGTTTATCTATGGTATAGGTCGGTGATGGGACAACTACGGTTGTTCTACTTGCAGGCGAGTTTCTGAAGGAGGCCAAGCCTTTCGTTGAGGATGGGGTGCACCCGCAGAATTTGATCAGGAGTTTCCGAACTGCTAGCTATTTGGTAATTTTATTTGGAGAATCGAGTTTCGGATTTCGCTCTATTATGTTTTTGAATTGGTTTTGCTTACTGTGATGTTTGTGCACCAGGCGATCGAGAGAATCAAACAACTTGCTTCCAGCATTGAGGGCAAGAGCCTCGAAGAGAAGAAGGAGCTACTAGCTAACTGCGCTGCCACAACACTCTCCTCCAAACTCATCGGGGGAGAGAAGGAGTTCTTTGCAAAAATGGTTGTGGATGCTGTCCTTGCGATAGGCGATGAGGATCGTCTTAACATGATTGGAATAAAGAAGGTAGAAATCTTGGCCTGGTTTGAGGGAAGGAATACTATACTGTCGGCAGGATTTGCTTATTGTGAATGATTTTTAATGGTGGATTGGCTCTACTTCTACAGGTTTCTGGTGGCAACATGCGTGATTCCTTTCTTGTAAATGGTGTTGCCTTTAAAAAGACATTTTCTTATGCCGGTTTTGAACAGCAACCGAAAAAGTTTCTTAATCCGAAGATACTAATACTGAATATTGAATTGGAGCTTAAATCCGAGAAAGAGAATGCTGAGATAAGGTAGGGTCATGTCGCTACATTTAAAATGCCTTCAATTAATTTTTGTATTTGTCTTGATGTTTTCATATCCTTGCAGATTGTCAGACCCATCCCAGTATCAGTCCATTGTTGATGCTGAATGGAATATTATCTATGACAAGCTGGATAAGTGTGTCCAGAGTGGAGCCAAAGTTGTTCTTTCACGGTTAGCTATTGGTGACCTAGCAACACAGGTGATGCCTCCTTTTTCCCTTAATTCTCCCGGTTAATTTTCCGTTTCTATTAGTCTGCTGACCCTAGAGAAACATACTTGTACACAGTTGTTTACCTTGTTGAGAGAAAACACATCCCAGAGTAAAGAATGGAGAAAATTTCCCTTTGGTTGGGTTCATTTTATATATAACTCTTATTATCCAACGTCACCGACCTCACCTGCTGCCGATATATTCCTGTTCTCTTTAGAAAATATATATGCTATGTTTATCATGGTCTTATTTTCACAATATGCTTGTGTATAATCTATATCATTGTGGAAGTTAACTGGAAAGATGTTAAATAGTATCTTTGTAACACCATTAAAGAAGAGTTCTATTAACAAAACATTAATGCATTTGTTTGGTTGACAGTATTTTGCAGATCGAGATATATTCTGTGCTGGACGTGTAGCTGAAGAAGATCTGCAAAGGGTGGCTGCTGCCACTGGTGGTACTGTGCAGACATCCATCAATGATGTTATTGATGAGGTTGCTATGTCCCTTATTGTCACAGTATTTTTATGTACAATTGCGATTTTCATCTGTCCTCAGATTACTATGCAAGTGTTTCCTTTAAGTCGGGTCATTTCTCTTGTTTTTGGTTGACACTCACTTATTTTTTTTTCTTCTTGTGATTTGTAGGTCCTTGGAACATGTGAGTGTTTTGAAGAAAAGCAAGTCGGAAATGAGAGGTTTAATATTTTTAGTGGATGTCCATCTGGTAGAACTGCTACAATTGTTCTTCGTGGTGGAGCTGATCAGGTATGCCATTTGTTAGGCTCCATCTGGCATCTGCTCTGCTCCTAAGATGTCTTTGTATATGCTGATCTCACTGACTTGCTCTTGAATTTTTATGTTAGTTCATTGAGGAAGCTGAACGTAGTTTACATGATGCGATCATGATTGTTAGAAGGGCTTTAAAGAATTCAACTGTAGTTCCTGGAGGTGGTGCTATAGATGTATGTATATTGGACTCTTAGTATTTGCAAAGGTTATTGAGATGTTTGTGTTGTTGATCGTTTTCTTGTGTTTGGTGGCAGATGGAAATCAGCCGTTACTTGAGGGACAAAGCACGTGAAATTGCTGGGAGGTCTCAGTTTTTCATCAACTCATATGCAAAAGCTCTGGAGGTATGCATTTTGGGCCTTTTGGTTAGATTGGCTGTTTGTCATGACTATAAACATAGCCAGTGTTGCAGTGCAAATTAATTTGCATGTATTAGGAGTTATTTGGCATTGGATGTATAATCTGGTCGATGCAACATTTTTTGTTGTTGCTTTTCTTTGGAATCATGGGTTGCTAAAGCTTAGGATAGCCATCAATATCCAAATTCACTTGTTAAAAAAATTAGTAGATGAGGTTGTCTAACTTGTAGAGTAACCCGGGTGGTCGTGGAAGTTCTGTTTTGTTCTCGATGAGGTTAAACAATAGTACATTCAGGGCAGGTGGATATTGATTGTTCTCTTTGAAAGCTCTTCTTTTTGTTGCAGACTGTATTCCAATAACTCATTACAGATGGTTCTCTCGAGTAATTTGGGGGCTATTTAATTTTTTGAAGCCTCTCATGTGAATGAATTGTTTTAGTTTGGCTTTCAGATTGTTTTTTATTTTAATTTTTTTTAATTTTTTAATTTTTTTTATTTAAGAAAGAGAAATAAGAGAAGTATGATTGGGGAGGGTTCACCTGGTCAACCAGGAATTTATGGTCACCTACCCTTGGAGACCATAAATATGTTAGTAAAAAATCTGACCCTTGGATATTCAATCAAGTGTGTGTGATGATTATTTCTCGGTCATCAGGTGAACAAGTAGGCATTTTCCCAAATATTTTTTTATTTTTTTTCCTGCTTATTCATCGATGAGAATGTGATGCTGCAATAATTGTAATTGAATGGTGGTAGGTAATCTAAATAAGCTGTTCTCCACTTTTGTTGCAGGTTATTCCACGACAACTATGTGACAATGCGGGATTTGACGCGACTGATATGCTAAACAAACTAAGACAGAAACACTCGACAGGTGGAGCTCTCATTTTGTTTAGAAGTTATCTATTTGTCTAGTTAGTTTTTTTCTTTCTTTCTGTGGATAGCAAATATAATAATTTGTTTATGCAAATTGTTATAGATACTTTTTAACTGAAAAGAAGGATTTAATATGTATTGGATAGTCATATGGAATTGTTGGGTTTTTCGCATTTACAGTTGGCATTCTATAATTGTGTGCTGAACCAAAAATAAATTTCTTGTAGGTGAGGGCGCACCTTATGGTGTTGACATTAACACTGGAGGAATTGCTGACTCGTATGCTAACTTTGTCTGGGAGCCGGCAGTTGTAAAGGTATATGCTTGTTATCCTAACGACATAGATGTAGTTGTGCATAGTCACATCATAGTGCCCGCCATTTTTTTCTTTTCTTTTTCCGTCTCTTTATAATGTCATTTGGCTGGTGAAATAATCATGTCTTTTTCTTTAGATCAATGCTATCAATGCTGCTACTGAGGCTGCTTGCCTTGTTTTAAGTGTCGACGAGACGGTGAAAAATCCAAAGGTATGTGGCTTCCATTTTCTTTTTCTATGTTATTAAGTTCTTCCATTCCTTAAACATAGCATGTTCACCATGTAAAAGTACTTATATCCTTCTGTATTTAGTCTCAAAGGAGAAAACATATCATTATTTAGTTTATTTATTGTTTCAGTCAGAAATAATAATTGACCCAAGATTCTTGAGAATAGGCTACTTAATTGATACTGAAAAGTGACATATTTTAACTTTAGATCTTGTATTCCTATATAAAACAAGTCAGCTGTTTAATGCTTACTGCACTTGAATGCAGTCTGAGAGTGCCCAGGGAGATGCTGCTGCTGGTGCCATGGGAGGTAGAGGGCGTGGAGGAGCTGCTTTTCGTGGTCGTGGGCGTGGAATGCGAAGACGATAGTCGCATGAGTATTTGGCCGTGCATTAGTCATGACCAAGCAGGCCGGGTTTTATACAGTTTTGTCATTCTGGTTGATGGTGTGCTTTGGAGTTGTACTTTCAAAGGAACTGGTGTTGTGGAATGTAACTTGCAAACTTGAATGATTTCTCCTAACATGTTATGTTAGGTAACAGCAATGTACGTGTAGTTTGAACCAACTCTATGTTGAGATCTTCTAGTGGTTTTGTTCAACATTTTCCCTCCCCTTCTCTTTTTTTTTTTTTTGTGGATTGATGATGAAATTGTTGCATATGTGTTTGGTTCTATCATCGAATGTGGACTCTTGAATGTTAAGTTTGTGATGCATGGTATCTCATTGCCAAAATCCTTACAAAGCATGCATCGACTCATATACTTATGGGTAGTTTGCTGGTTGTAAGTTGTAGGTGTCAGAACAAGTGCCTCATGTTTGGGTTCCGGTGAGTTAACAACCTCCTGATTAGCAGTCAATTTACTTGATACAATTTTCTTGGGTAAATAACTTTTGTTTACATTAATTTTTGAAGAGATAATTTTTATTAATTAATTCAACTTCATTCCGGTTAAAATCATGGATTTACATTGTTAAAAAGGATCTACATAGGAAAGAGTTCGGCTGCAGACATACATACGGATGCAAGTATTTCGCATTTCAATATCATCTCATTTAAAGGTACATCATATTTTGGCATCATCTCAGAGCAAATAACGAATCTTTGAAGCTAGTTCATAAGAATAAGTTTCCAGAACCAGTAAGGGACGCGAAACCCACGATGACAGTAAAGAAACAAGAATGGAATAGCTGCATCAACTCAAGACTCAGAGATTAGTATGATGATGTGAACAAACGTTAAAAGAGCCACAACTAGGAGTTCATCTGTTGTATTATCAAAGTTCTGTAGTAGTATTACAATTGCTGGAATTATTTCAATTCACGGAAAAATGAAAAGAAATAGGCACTAAGTAACTATGACAACTCGGTGCCTGCAAAATATAAAGCAACTTCGAAAATAACTTAGAAATCAGAAGGATCATGACTTCATCCTTGCTACTGTATTTGTTTCTCTCCCAGCAAAATTAAAGAGCCTATAGCAAAGAAATCAGATGCTCGTTGTGTCCTACACAATTCAATAACTTAAGTTGATGATGAAGGACAGTGCAAGAACTCTTAACATAAAAAATAACACCTTCAAGACGGTGACAGATGCTCCATCAAGCCTTAAAACTGGAACTGCATTTCCGAACTGTATCCAAGACTATCCAGAGTAGCAGCCATAGCCTTGTTCATAGGTGGTGGCCCGCATCTTAAGATCTGAAAAAGATAAAGGTTTGGTATTACAGGCCATATGAGATTGAGTGACTGAGAGAGGGGTGATGATAAGAATTACCTTAATATCGGGTGCTGGTGCAGGGCAGTGAGTCTGAATCATTTCTTTTGATATGAACCCAACCCCACCTTCCCAGCCTTCAGGGGCCTGAAGACAGTATTTAACATTGAGTTTGTTACCAAAAGAAAAGAAAAACACAGCAGGTTTCACACAATGATGCAAGTCAAGTTTTAATGAGATAAGACATGGAAACTCTAAATCGAAGTGTTTGTGCCTTACTTTTGGCAAACCATATGCCATAAATATGTTTCGAGGTACATGAACATACATTTTAATCAACTGATCGGAAATCCTAGTAAGAATCTACAATACAACAGTACTTCCTGTTCGCTGCTCCACTCAAACTGTGTCGATTTCCAGAAAAGTTTGTAACTTTTGAAAATGGAGAAGAGTTTAGACAGGTTTTAAATAAGAACCTAGTTGTCAACGTCTCATTGTATAATTGGAATAAGAGATCAGAAATGAGTATTATTGTGAAGGAAGATAGAAACAAAAAATGCCACTTTAATCGGAAGTTTACAAATTTGCCATTACATTCAAACCAAATAATAAAAACAATACCTGATTCAGAACATAATAAATGTTGAAACGATTGGGAAAGTTACTGGCCAGATCATCCAGCTCTTCCTGCAAAAACAGTTTAACATAGTTGACAAAATAAAACCTCTGAGGTGTTATGAATACTAGGCCAGGAAATTGTGTTATGAACACTAGGCCAGGAAATTGCCTTACTACGTGCATGCCCACATAACATTCACAAGGAAATGGTGAAGAGAAAATATAAGGACAACAAGGAGGCAAATAAAAACATGCATTATACTCGTAGAGTATGAGCAACATCAATTTCATTACTGTATGTGAATAGAAAGAAAAATTTGTTTCAAAATTCTTGCAAGCAGACAATCATATCAACTGCTTATTAACCATGTCCTTTTTTTTTTGGTCAAAGTATCACTGCCAATTTGTGAGAAAATGTGCTTAACAAAATAATAGAGTGCAGTTCGCAATTAAGTTTACTTCCCCGACTTTAAACAAGTGATTACATTTGACAGTCTTATAGAAAACAAGACTCCCATACTGCATAGTGATTGACGCCTAGACATTCAAGAAACTAAGTGGAAAACTACTGGCAGCATTTAATGATAGCCTGATGGGTGAACAAATTAGCATGCAACTTTGATGCCATTTCACAATAAATAGCATACAGAACATATACTGCTACTAACCATTGACTCAGTCTTACCATGTATGTCTATGACAAATGGTTCAAGATTCACCATGGTTAAGTTGACTGATATTTTTGTTTTCACCCTTTATTTTTCATTTTAGAAGAAATATATGCTTAAATGAGGGAGGATGAAAAAGCGCAGACTTGTACATAAAATGATGGCCAAAAACTATTTCAAATGGTTCTCATTATAGTGCTTCTTAATACTTAATTTCTCCCTATTCCTCTCTCCTCTCTCTTGTTTTATAAAATGAAAAAAAAAAAAAAACTCAAGGAAAAGTGCAGCCAGAGTAAAATAAATGCCCACACTGTTGTCATACACAACACAGTCAGATCACTTTCTCCTAGGCTGAACTATCTTTGATGAAATTAAGAGTCCAAGGCCTAGCATTTTTCTCTTTCAAAGCCACTTTACAGCTCTAAAATAAAAACAGTATTCTTTAGTTCAGGAATGGATCTCTGTAAGTGCTAAGTATTTAATAAGAATTTTCTGCTTATAAGAATGCTTAGTGATGATACGAGAGACAAACACATAGATACTTTGGTATCACAAGTGTAATGTGTTAAACAAACAAAAAATAGACGTGCTTACTTTCAATAGAATGTCTTCATATGTGACATTGGCATATATGAGATGTACATTTGTTTTGTCATTAGGATTTTCCATGATGGCTCTAGCAACCTGTGAAACCAGAAAGAAAATTAAACTATAAAAGAAATCTGTTTATCAAAAGAAAACTATGTGCTAAACTAAGACTATCATACCTGGAACATTGGAGTTATGCCAGTACCTCCAGCTAGCATCCCAAAAGCTCTCACTTGGTTAGGCTGATACTTGAATCGACCCTAGAGGCATAATTATGAACACCATTAAATGTTGGTAATGACAAGAGACGTGCTGTCTAAGTGTTGGTCTCTGTTGTACCAAGTGTGCCCCTTGGTTCTTCACTATTAATATGTAAGTCTTGATCAATGGGTATAAGTTTACCTTAGGTCCTTTTACAGCCAGATAATCACCTTCATTCATGACTCGAAAATGGTGAGACATCCTTCCTTGGGGATACATCTATTCACGTGAAAAAAAAGAAAAGAGAAGAAAATATATCAACTATGACACAAATATATATGAATTTAGAGCATGAGAAGTGTATCATCAGACACCTTTATGACTAATTCAAAGTATCCAACATCTGTATCCAAAGTAGTTGGGGTATATGCTTTAACAACTTCTTCATTTTGACTATCTCTTCCTCTTCATGAAAAAAAAAACAGTCAGTTCACAGAAAACTATCATGCTGGATACTATAACACCAATTGTAATACAAGAATCTGACATGTATAAACTGAGTCTGATTGGTTGAAAAACAGAATGGATATAAGAAAATATATAAATGAAACCTGCAACTTATATGCTGTCCAATAGGCAGACCCAACACTGATGTAGCTGTTGGAAGAGCAAATTTAAACTTGGCCACATTATGGCTGAGCTGAGTGCGTTTAACAAGTTTGAATTCCTTGAATTTCTCAGGATCCAAGCAACCTAACCAGACACATTGTTAGGCATATTCTGAAGACACATACGCACGGAAACAAACTAGATAACAGCTGAACGTGAAGTCTAGTAAATTACAACAGAAGCTAAAGCTAAAAGAGTAAAAGTAAAGACTAGGTTTAATTACATGTAGCTCATATATCTCAAAGAGGGTATATCACTAGACTGATCCAATAACATACAATTTGAAAAGTGCATATTATAATCAAAACTCTGATATAAACATCAGTTGTGTGCAATTAGCTATGCTAAATGGCATTACAAAAGGGAAAGCATACAATTCCGTGTATAAATGACGAGAAATCTGGATATACAAATAGTCTACTGTCCTCATAGTGGTTATGATATAGCTGAACCCCAAAAACAACAGCTCTTATAGCTGATTCCAGCCGGTAGGAATTAAGGGTTAGTAGAAATGAGTTGTTGAGAGAAAACTAGAAACCCATTGCCTAAATGGTTTTCGATCCAAATCAAATTTTGCATTCTCAATAAGTGTTAACTAGACATCTCAACCCTCCCTCACAGAAAATAAACAGCAAGAGTTGGTGTGTATTGAGCTAGGCACATACGTCGTAAACTGGGAAAGAATGAAGCAAGTGGATTGAAAGAGAGGGAGAAAGACCTTTTGGTTTCCTGGTGACGTAGAAATAGTAGGCGGTACCAACACCAATGGCGACGACAGCCATGGCTATGCTCAGCATTTCAGCTCTGTGACTCTGTAACACAACCATTGCTTTCTTCCAAATCGAAGTACCCAGAGACAGAGACAGAGATTCAGAACAAGAAGGGCTCCCAGTTTCTGGTATGGAAATAATGTGTGTTGTTTCTGCTCCCGCAATCACAAAGTCGTCGTTAGCGGATGATAGTATTAGTATATACCTCACGTGCTGCTTTCCACTTGCTGATACATAGGGAATTCCTAGAGATGAAATCTAACGGCTCTAATTAAAAGTTCCAAAATCTGGACTCGTGGGTATTTTCTCTTTTATTTTTTTCACGAGACACACATATTCTGCATCTTTTGACATGAAGAAGAAGCACGAGCAAACCTGAAACCCTCACGTATAAATACAATGTGTCTATTTAAATGTAGAAGGTGGATTGCAATATGGTAAAATTTGTTTACAGATTATTTGATCCACATCTATTTCCAACCTCTATCTTTCCAGTTATAAATTTGCATTAATTTGTTCCCTTGCTATGTATATCTTACAAAGACGACGTTATTTCGCCTCAAATTGTTTTAGAACTTCCCGTAGGGACAGTCTCTGCTTCTTCAGGGATGACAGTCTCTTCTTTCTCTTCAGAGGAACCTGTATTGCTTGCAGCTTCTACATTGTCCAACTTTGACACGCGAAACACAGCCAAGTGTTCATCTCCTGCAACAAGTGAGATTGATTTCAGTTCAGCGTTCCAAAATGGTCAAATGACAAGTGACAAGTGAGAATTTTCAAAACTTTCCATAAGAGATTGGGCTCTAATTTAAATAACACTGTAAATTGGAGTCAACTACGGTAAATCCATAAGAAATTCATCATCAAGGCGATCTTTAGTGACATAAAAAAGTTTATACTAGAAACTGTATTTATATATCTTCAAACACTGATAAATATGGTTATCTTACCTATCATACTCATCCCCATTTCTTTCTTCTCTCTCTCTGTTTTTTTTTTTGGTAGAGGTTTTCTTTCTTCTCTCCTTTGAATGGCAGTGCCTAACTTCTATTTGTTTCTCTATGCTGAATGTCAATTACCAGAAGCTCAGTAATAGAACTTTCTTGAATTAAAAAAAAAGAGATTGCAGAAAGAAGAGACGAATCCATCAAAAAGCGTTATAAGATTAAGCTCTGCCCTTCTATCCCTTGGATAGATAGAAGGGAGTTTTCACTTGATCAAAACTCCGTACAGATTAATTCACTTTACGAAGAGCTTATTTTCTCATTATTCCTAAAAGGTTTTAATTTGCTCAGCTAAGATGGACATAAAGGCATAGGAATTGAAGTTTAAACCTTCAGCCATTACTTTGGTCAGGTAAGGGTAGGGACTTATTTCCTCCAAGCAAAGGTTGAAACAACAGGATAGGGTAGGGAATTTTAAAACCAAGTCCGAATTCACAACTACGCTTTTGTCTGTTACTATTAAACTTCACCCAGTTAGGCAGTTACTAGGAGTATTTTTTATTTATTGATCAAGAACTAGGAGGTACTTTTCCAAAATATGGAATGAGGATCTTAAGAAAAACACAATTGCATAGGCTTGTACTCTCTGTATCAAATGAGGTTCTGTACCACGAGTTTGAGTGTTTGACTTGTGTGGGAATCTTATTAGGATCCAAATAAATATACACTAAAAACTATTATGTAGTCCAGAATCACTATTGATTTCTTTAAATACAAATGGTCTTAGTTGAGCAGATCTGTCTTCAGAAGATAACTTGAAGCTCAGGGAAAGCAAAGAAAAGGTGTATTACATAGATCACAGGTCTATTACTTATGTAGTTTCACAGTAAAGAAAAAGAGAATGGAAAGACAGGAATAAGTTGGGGACAACATACCAAATGTAACACAAGATCCAGGTGATAAGGTGGCAACAACTCCAGGTCTCAGTCGTTGGTCATCAATGAATGTCCCATTGGTGCTGTCCAAATCTGTTACCAAGAGGTTCCCATCTTTCTTTCGGATGCGAGCATGCAAACCAGACACTACCAATTTAAAGAGAAAAAAAAGTAAATGGACGGATACTTGATCTTAATCTTCACAAAAGTCTGATCCTCGACTCCAGTGAATATCTGATATGTTGGCCTTGGTTTATACATTAAAATGAAGAAGAGTAATATGATGATCAACGACTCAAATTGGCTTCACTGTTAATTTTGTTAGCTATCCAGAAAGCATAATGCAGTGTCTAACACAAGAACTTAATTAGTAGTTAAGGGAAGGACTCTTTTGGTAATTATTTTTTGCCACCGAACCTTAATATACGTGGTTCATAATTCTCATACTCTTTTAGTTTCCAGGTGATATTCATCCTTCCAGAAATCAAAAGTTCAGGTAAAAATCTTGGCAAAATTGGATCGTATGATTCTCTCATACCTGTTGCAACTGGAATCACTAAATCAGCTTTCTCAGGAAGGCGGCCAACAGTCACCACATTCTAAATTGAGAGAAGCCATTCAATTTGGTAAAATTTGAGTTTGACAATAACATAATTTATAATTACTATCATAGCATCTGAGACAGACCAAAAAAATAAAATAAAATCAGACATATAATGAAAACTTACAGAAGCAATTTCAAATGCACCTGGCATTTGAACCTTGAAACCAATATGCCTTGTATCTCCATCTCCTATAAGTAGGGCAAACATATGTACAATAAGTGAGTCACTCCTGAACTAAACATGAAATGTTAGGCAAATAACTATAAGATTACAATATTAGTAAAAACTTGCAGTGCAGTAGTAGGATAAGGTTCCATTGTCATGGATAAAAACAAAATAATATTAGATAATACTATTGACAGGTATAATCTTGCTTAATTATGACCGGGACCAATATCATACAAAACTGAACTCTCTAAAATGTACGGTAAATGCAAGCTTTATTTGCAAAATACAATCTCTAAGAAGAACAAAGTTCTTGCCACTATAACCTAAAAATCACATAACCAAAACACATGCAGCTAAATGAATGATAGATTCGAGTGGGATATAGATGTAGAGTTGTATACCACATGTACTAGACTTGGACAATATATTGGGTAGGTCCTCATATGATAATAAGCAGATATAAGGCTAGACCACTAAGTATAGCTGCAACAAGTTGAACATTCTGATTAGTGCTGTGCAAACACTATTAAAAAACAAGGGTCTCCCAGTGTCTTAGTAATGCATTTGGGCACTGTGTACATGTAGAGCGATATATATATATATAATTTTTTTCAGGTGCGGATGCGGCGTTTCCGGCCACCTCCGGCGCGTTCCTCCTCCCGCGACCCACTGGGCTTTGGTCGCCCCCTCCCAGCGCTTCTTTTTGTGCCGGCCGGACCTCCATCGCCGGCCGGAGCCGGCCGGAATTTGGAAAATTCAATGTTTCTTGAAGTTTCTGGAATTTTCCAGATTCCGGCCGGCTCCGGACGGCGATGGAGGTCCGGCCGGTACAGAAAAGAGCGCCGGGAGAGGGCGACCAAAGCCCAATGGGTCGCGGGAGGAGGAACGCGTCGGAGGTGGCCGGAAACGGCGAATCCGCACGGTGCGGACGTCCGCACCTGAGAAGCACTATGTGTGTGTGTATATATATATATATATATATATATATATATATCAACTATTAACAAGCTTAATTGATGTCTCAAGGCATTTTGATTCTACTTTTTGTAACAAAAATAGGCTAGGCAACAGAGGGGATTTGGTTTGGAGTAAATTTTAATTACCCCTCATCTAATGAAATGACAAGTGAAAAAAAGAGACTAATTAAATAATATCTTTCCTTTGGATAATTGGGGTAGCTAATATGAAGGGAACCCATTACTTCCCTGATCTATTTGACCGCTTTAATTCATTATATTTGCTAAAGTAGAGTTTAGTTGATGTTGTACTGCAGCAAAGGTGAGCTAAGTGCGATCAAGGTAAATAAACTATGATGACCGAAGAATACCCTGAAAAACTATATTAATTGGCATTTTGTTGATGAGCAATATCAAACTACTTCACAAGTGGTTTCATGCCTTTGGCCAGAACAGAAAATGAAGACAAGAAAGAACCGACATACCCACAGGCTCCAGAAGCCATCTTTCAGAAACATCTGTAGGAGGAGTTTGTGTATCAGAGGAGGCACATATGGGGCTTCGTTTGGTGCTGAAGGCTTGGAGTTGGGGCCTTCGTTTGAGAATGCAGTTGGAGCTCTGAAAGGGTAGTGAAGTAGTAGAAGCAACAAGTGAAGAGGAAGAGGAGGAGGCTTTGGAGGGAAACAAGCGAGGAGATGCAGAGAAGTGGGAAAGAGACTGAGCTGTTATTTCCATTTCTGCTCTCTGGTCATGCAGACTTCGGATAATTGGCGCTTTATGCACTCCGAGTATGTGGCAACCATTTAATACACTGACAGGGATTTAGATAACAGTAATTCCTCACCTTTTCACGCAAATGGATCTTTTACACGCGGCACCTACAGTACAATACTATATTTTACAATTTTATATAACAGTATATTCTCTCTCTCTCTCTACAGAGTTATAGAGACCGAGTCTGTTTCTCCCCACCATGGCCACGACCACCACTTCACTTTCCAAATCCATACTCCACCGAAACTCAACTCTAGTTTTAATCTCACCAAAATCTTAATACTTATTCGAATTCCATCCCCACCACTAAGAGGGTGTATTCAATCCAGATTTTAAATGATTATGTCTGACTTTTAATAGTTTGGTAATTTTATAGAATATTTTAATTCCATACAGAATTAAAGAGATTCTATTGGATTGATTTATCTCTATTTTAATAGACTTATAAAGTCTACAGATTGTTATAATAGTAAAATATAAATAATTATAAATTATCAAAATAATATGAAAATTGTTCAAGGAAGGTTAACTCCGTAACTTCCGTGGTGTGTCTTGTCCTAATAAGACTTGTAGTCTAGATACTCTATTAGATAGGGAATCCCTGTTCGCCAGGGATACTTGATGTAATGCCTATATAAAGGCCTCCTTATCAATGAATAAACATAGAGAGATTTATCAATCTATTTCTCCTACAACACGTTATCAGCACATTGCTCTAGCCTCCCGTCTAATAAGCCCTAGAAACCCTAATTCCGAATTTTTTCTTCGAAACCCTAACCTACCGTCGGCCGCCGATTCTTCTCTTCGGCACCGTCGGCCTCTTCTCAGCAGCATCTGCGCTGCTCGCCTGCCGCACTGTACCTTCGAGTACTGCTCCTCCTCTGCCTCTAGGCAGACCACCCGCTCGCCAGCAGCTCTCCCTTGCGTGCTACTTTTTGCACGCATCTGCCAGAAGATCAAAATTGCTCGCAAGCCAAGCAAGCGATCCGCGAACCCTTATTCGTGGTTGAGAAGAAATCAAGAAAAATCGAAGAAAACAAGCTTCCCCAAGAGTCAAGTTTCGTTTGATCAAGCTTCTCTTGAAGAGGTAAATATTTTTTTATAAACGTTCCCGCTTATGAAAATTTCAATAGTTGGGTTTTGTTTTCTCTTCCGGGACCTTTCCGTGTCCCTGCTTCTCCATCCCGATTCTATCGCTTCTCGGGACGGCATACGGGGATTTAGTCACCCCGGTGCCAACGTTTATTGGGGTAACTGTGATGTTACCGGCCACCGTTATGCTTGTGACTGTGATGTCACTGTGAACCATAACGTATTATTCTTTTTTGGAAAGAAAACAAAGGGAAGATATCGATTGTGACTTGAAGTCACGTTAAGCATCGATTTATGTGACCATGATATATCTTGGCACTGTTCTAAAAGAACAATCAAACTTGATTAGTATTCAAATATACTAACGTCTCCCTGTTTGTGTTCTGTAGATGGCTGACACTCAGCGTCCAGAATTTGACATCTTGGATGTCCAAGGCAAGGAATACAAGAGGTGGGTCTCAGATGTTGAGAACACTTTCATTGGTAAAAGATTTACTGCCACCATCAACCCTCCTGAGGATGAAAGCTTACACGCTTCTCCTGAACAGAAAGCACAAGCCCTGATGTTTCTCAGGCGCCATATCCATCCAACGCTCAAGAAGCAATACCTGAGGAAAACTGATCCCAAAGAGCTATGGGATATCCTCAAGGACCGCTTCGACAATGTGCATGACGCACAACTCCCAGACCTCATGTCTGATTGGGAGCAAATCCGCTTACTGGATTTTGATTCCGTCCAGGAATATCATCAGACTATGCTAAACTTGCAATCTGATTTGAGCTTTTGTGGGGTCGAAAAGACCGATGATGATATGATGGAGAAGACTTTCACGACGTTCCCAGAATCTGCGTCCATGTTGTCGCATCAGTACCGCGATCTCCGCGAGAAAGGCACTATCAAAACCTTCAGCGATTTGATGAATGTGCTTCAAAGAAAGGAGAGGTACCATGAGTTGATTCTTACCACCAATAAGAGGCCTCGAGGACCGAAATTCATTGCGGAATCTCATCAAGCCCGTGGTAAAGCTTTTAAGCAGAAGCATCAACCTCATGAACGTCAAGCACCGCCACCACGTACGCCAAGAGCAATACGTGGCGGACGAGGAGGGAGAAGAGGCGTCGGCCGTGGCCGACCGCTTTCTTGGACAAGGGATGATGGCAGAGCCGCCGCTCCCAGAGGGAGGAACAGTTTTGGTTCCGGTCCCAGGCGTGGTGGCCATCCGCCGAACAATGCTTCGGCTCCTTGCTTCAAATGTGGTTCTATGAATCATCTCCAACGCGATTGCATAGCAAGCAGAGATATTCAAGCCGCTTACAAGAAACACAAACAATACATAGAACAAGAAGCACACTATGTAGGAGACTTTGAGGAAGAAGTATACGATGAGGAAAATACGAACTTCGCCATCGATGACTTCCAACCTACCAAGAAACGTAGGACTCAGGAGTATGATACTCCAGACTATGAATAAGTATTTGACTTAGGTCATGAGATACGTGTTCAAGTTTGATTTTGATTGTTATTTTGACAGAATAGTCAATAAATCACGACTTTGTTCGATAAGTCGTTCTATTTAGAACAACCTTGATGTATTCTTGAGTTGTCATCAATAAAATCTATCTTATTCTACGAATGATTTGAGATTTTTACATCCCTGAAAGCAAAATTGGTTCAATACGTCCAATTCTCAATGGCATAATCATTTTGAGTTCACCAAAATTCTGGTGATGTTAACTCATATCCGAAAAAAATCACAAAGACAAAAGGAGAGATCCGCGAGCCGCGATACGCGATACGCCATCCGCGAGCCACGATACGCGAGCCGCGATACGCGATACGCCATCCGCGAGCCGCGATGCACGATCCGCGATCCGAGATCCGCGATCCGTGATCCGCGATCCGCTATCCGCCAACTTGGCCGCGATCCGCCAGGCCTCGCTCGCCATGTCTATTCGCCAACTAATCCGCGATCCGAGATCCGCGATCCGCTATCCGCCAACTTGGTCGCGATCCGCCAGGACTCGCTCGCCATGGCTATTCGCCAACTAATCCGCGATCCGCGATCAGCGATCCGCCAACTTGGATGCGATCCGCCAAACCTCGCTCGCCAAAGCCTAAGCGCTTGGCCGCGACTCGCTAGGCCTCACTCGCCATGGCCATTCGCCAGCTTGGCTCAGCACCGAATCCGGTTTTTGAAACCAACAATCGATAGCCTATCAAACAAATGCAACTTTTGCATCAATGGCTCGGCAACGAAGTGTCTTCGGACTCGCCATGCTTCGGATTTAGCTCAACCGTCGCATCGCATTGCCTCAATGCCTGACCGATTCTCACCACTCGCCTTGCTTCGGCTCGGCCTCTGGGTCGCTTTGGCCTTACCACAGCTTCGGCTTTGGCTTGGCCCCGGCCTTTGCCTTGGCCTCGGCCTTGGCTCGGCCACGCCACCTACGACGGTGTCCGGTCTCAATCTCTGACCTAGGCTATGATTATCAATGGTGATACTCGGTGATTAAAATGCGGCTTATATCTTTCTCTCAAGTTTTGTCGTTGCCATGGCTATGTTATTGGCCTTAATGCACTTCATTTTGTGATGATATATTGTCTCAGTACACTTACTTTAAAGTGTTCGCCAAAGTCTAAAGTAGACTATTGATTCAATTTACATTGTTTTTGTAGATGTATCAAGGCGAGATTGAGTGTTTGTTGGATTGTGCAACAACTCACACGATTCTGAGGAATCGGCAATTGTTTTCGGATTTTACGCCAAGAGAATCGTCGTTATCTACGATGACAGGAACTGGACCCGTAATTAAGGGTCGTGGCACTGCTCAATTCTTACTGCCAAATGGCACTGAGATTCGGGTAGAGGACGCCCTATATGCGCCTAAGGCGCCAAGAACCTTGCTAGCTTTCAAGGATGTGCGTGACAATGACTATCACCTCAGCACTTATGTTGAAGATGGAACTGAATATCTGTTGATCACCTCCACTCAATCTATGCGCACTCGCATTGTGGAGAAGTGTAAGCGAGTTCGCAATGGCATGTATTTCACAACCATTCGAGCCAACGAATCTCATGTTGTTATATTATGTGATTCTGATGCTTATAAGCTTTGGCATGATAGACTCGGTCATCCGGGTCGTGATCTGATGATCCGTATTTTGAAATGCTCCCACGGTCATCCATTTTTCCGATCACAAAAGCACAGAGGGCGCCTCGGCCTCGGTTCGGCCGTGCCGTCGATAGCCGCCTCTCGGTTCCAAGGAGAGGTTCGGTCCCCTCCTGCTTCTCATGCTTCTGTAGCGATGTCTAATGCTCATCGTTCGTTTTGTAAAGCTTGTTCACTAGCAAAACTTCACGCAAGACCATCTTTTGCTATTGATAATAAACAGAATATTCCGTTTCTACAACGAATACAAGGTGATATTTGTGGACCTATAACACCAGAATGCGGACCATTTAGATATTTCATGGTTCTGGTTGATGCATCAACGCGTTGGTCACACGTAGCGTTGTTGTCCACGAGGAATGCTGCATTCGCTAAACTCCTAGCTCAGATTATTAAGCTTCGGGCTCACCACCCGGACAATCCGATTAAGTCCATCAGACTGGATAATGCTGGAGAGTTTACCTCAAAGTGTTTTGATGACTATTGCATGTCAGTTGGGATTGAAGTTGAACATCCTGTACCCCACGTTCATTCTCAGAACGGTCTTGCAGAAGCCGCTATCAAGAGACTACAGCTTGTAGCTAGGTCTCTTGTCATGGCCACAAACTTGCCAGTTTCGGCATGGGGATATGCAATATTACATGCAGCTATGCTTATTCGTCTACGACCCACAGATAGCCAACCATTTAGTGCGTACCAGTTGGTAACTGGTTACGAGCCTGATATTTCGCATCTGCGTACTTTTGGTTGTGCCGTATATGTGCCTATCACGCCTCCACTGCGTACCAAGATGGGTCCACAACGACGATCAGCTATTTATGTTGGATATGAAGCACCAACTATTGTCCGCTATATAGAGCCTATGACAGGTGATCTGTTTACTGCAAGATTTGCAGATTGTCACTTTGATGAGACATCCTTCCCGCCGTTAGGGGGAGATGGGGCCGCATCCGTCCCAAATGAACGTCAGGAATTGACGTGGTTCTCTCCCACTATGTCTCATTATGATCCCCGTACGTCTCAGTGTGAGACTGAAATACAACGCATATTAGAACTACAAAAGGTGGCGGATACGATGCCCGACTCCTTTACTGATATTGCGAAAGTGACAAGATCAACCATACCTGCTGCGAATGTACCTGCAAGGCTTAACATTCCTCGCCATGCGCGAGCACGCGCCGCCGGTCTCGGACCCGCAGCCCTAGGTGCCATCGGCAGCCTAGGCTCGGCACCTCCAAGTGGAGAGCCGGCGTCGACTTCGGATCCTCCTAGAAAGAGGGGGAGACCAATCGGTTCCAAAGACAATGTACCTAGAAAGAGGGCATGTGTCCAGGCACAAAGCGATCCGTTCATCATTGATACTGTGACGCCGTCACACGAGATTGTCTCCGACTATACCTATGTCCAAGAATCAACTCTGAATCATCTGGGGGACGCCTCAGACTCACTGTTGATGTTGGAGAACAAGGAAATCTCACTAAACTACTTATGCATGCACAATCTGATGGAAAGAAATTCCATGTATATCGATGATGCATTCGCCTACGCCGTTGCTCAAGAAGTTATTGACGACGACGATATGGAACCCCGCACTGTTGATGAATGTCAACGTAGGGCGGATTGGCCGAAGTGGGAAGAAGCAATCCAGGCTGAACTAGACTCTCTAAAGAAAAGGCAAGTTTTCGGACCGGTTGTGCCTACACCGCCGAACGTGAAGCCTGTTGGACATAAATGGGTCTTTGTCAGAAAGCGCAATGAGAATGGCGAAGTCCAGCGATATAAAGCTCGACTCGTGGCGCAAGGTTTTTCTCAACGCCCTGGAATTGATTATGAGGAGACGTATTCTCCTGTCATGGATACTATTACCTTCCGATACTTAATAAGTTTGGTAGTCTCAGAGAGACTCAATATGCAGCTTATGGATGTTGTAACTGCGTATCTTTATGGGGACCTAGATACGGAGATGTACATGAAAGTGCCAGAAGGACTTTCGTTACCCAAGTCAAGTGAGCAAAAACCACGAAGTTCATTTGCTATCAGGTTGAGACGATCTCTATATGGACTCCGACAATCTGGTAGGATGTGGTACACACGGTTAAGTGATTACTTGATTGGGAAAGGATACAAGAATGATGAGTTGTGCCCTTGTGTGTTCATAAAGAGAACAAGTTCAGGATTTGCCATTATAGCCGTCTATGTCGATGATATGAACATCATTGGAACTCTGAATGAGATCAATGAGACCGCTAGCTATTTGAAATCCGAATTCGAGATGAAAGATCTGGGAAGGACTCGGTTTTGCCTAGGCTTAGAACTAGAGCACCGAAGTGGTGGAATTTTTATACACCAGTCTGCATATGTCCGAAAGATGCTCAGGCGATTTAACATGGACAAAGTTATGCATCCTACAGGCACTCCCATGGTCGTTAGAAGTCTGGATATCAACAAAGATCCCTTTCGTCCGAAAGAAGATGACGAAGAGGTCTTGGGAGCTGAATATCCATATCTTAGTGCGATTGGAGCTTTGTTATACTTAGCTCAGTGTACTAGACCAGACATCGCTTTCTCTGTGAACTTGTTAGCTAGATTTAGCTCTGCGCCAACACAACGTCATTGGGTTGGAATCAAGAACATCTTCCGATACCTTAAAGGAACCCTTGACATGGGCTTGTACTATCGATACACTCATCAGGATTCGACACCTAGTCGATCTCTTGCATCTAACAGCACAAACCATGGCTCGGATCGCCATCCGCCAGCCATATCCGCCAAGACTGGCTTTGGTTCATCCATCCGCCATCTTGCAGACATATCCGCCAACTTATCCGGACCCGCGGATGCTAAGTCGTGGTCCCGATACGGCTTTGGCGATACCCCCTCCTACTCAGATACACCAAATGATGTGATGGTAGGATTTGCTGATGCTGGATATTTGTCAGATCCACACAAAGGACGTTCCCAAACAGGTTATGTTTTTACCATTGGGAATACGGCGATATCTTGGAGATCAACCAAGCAAACCCTTGTTGCTACCTCCTCGAACCATGCTGAGATTATTGCACTACATGAAGCAGTCAAAGAATGTATTTGGCTTCGCTCAGTTATATCTCACATTCGAGAGTCTAGTGGACTTGAGTCTACTACGATGGGACCAACTTGCATATTTGAAGATAATGCAGCATGCATCGAGCAGATGAAGTTGGGATACATTAAGGGTGACAATACTAAACACATTTCGCCTAAGTTCTTCTACAATCAGCAGCAGCAAGAGACTTTGAATATTCAAGTGAAGCAAGTCAGCTCAGAAGAAAATGCAGCGGATCTGTTCACCAAGTCTCTACCTAAATCTACATTTATGAAGCATGTAAAGCGCATTGGAATGTGTCGCTTATCCGAACTCGAAGACTGAATGACTATCAGGGGGAGTTCTCATCTAGACTTCAGGGGGAGCCTAGTTATGCATGTCTCACATACTTGTAGTTGGTGCGTTGTACTCTTTTTCCTTAGACCATGCTTTTATTTTTGCCCAAGAGGTTTTTGTTTGCTGGCAAAGGTTTTAACGAGGCAACAGCTCATGCACCATTGAGGACGCGACACAAGGGGGAGTGTTCAAGGAAGGTTAACTCCGTAACTTCCGTGGTGTGTCTTGTCCTAATAAGACTTGTAGTCTAGATACTCTATTAGATAGGGAATCCCTGTTCGCCAGGGATACTTGATGTAATGCCTATATAAAGGCCTCCTTATCAATGAATAAACATAGAGAGATTTATCAATCTATTTCTCCTACAACAAAAATATATTTATCCATCAAAACAATATAATTGTCTACATATTGAAACGAAATAGTCTTGTACAATGACATATATATGCATCAAAATAGTTATCCAACTCCATATTTTCTTATATAAAAAATTCATTGAAAATGAAAAACTAAAAATATTGAAGACATAAAGGTAAGAAATACATTAGAATGCAGCATACTCTCCCGTTTCAACTTCATAATCATCATAAACCTCTTGATTCTCTCCATCCACGTGTTCCTCATTATTCTCATCGTCCATATCCTGGTCGTCATTTTTATCCTCTTCATTTTCATCATTATCAACGTCATAGTCAAAGTCTTCTATGCGGATATCTCTACTTTCACTAACCCCTAATGTTCTTGCATCGGTAATATTACCTAACCCAATGAAGTTTTTCCTGACTGCAACGCCATTCCCAATAGCTATTTCTAAGTCCTCATAATCAGGAAATGATCCATAGTGTAAATGAGAATCTTTTGGGTGTCCCTAGCAATAAATATATATATATATATATATATATATATATATATTATTGATGCACTAATTCTCTCAATTCTATTTATATTAAACAAAAAAAAATTATAATGTAATGTTTATAAAGCTCACCTTTAGGTACTCCTCCCAACTTCATCTGATGCAGTGAACCTCTTTGTATTTGAATCAAACCCAAAACCAGAGCTGTACCGAAAAAGGGCAGAATAAGAGGTCTAACATTTCTTAAACCATTTCAATCGGCTTTGGTCGTTGTTGTAAGTTTTATTACACTTAAGTTTTGAATTAAGAGCAGGAAGTATCATTTCCTCTACTGTTTGCTTGGTAAAGATCCCGCTATTGTCACGCCAACCTTGAGTGGCACCATCAACCATGAGTTCTAATAATGCATTACTCTCCTCCTTTGTCCACTGCTCATAAGTCCTTTTTTTCTTGACATCTTCTTGAGTATCACCCATGGTAATATAACTAGTTTATCACAATAATTTTTTTCATTAGTAAGAATATATAATATTCATGATACTTTTATATTTGATTACAAAGATCCCAACACATATACTGTATCCTGAAAAAGTCTAGTACGAATCATCAAATTGTAACATAGATCATAAGTACATATATATATATATATATATATATATATATATATATATATAGAGCTGAAAGTTAAGAATCATTACAATTAGACCTAAAATAAAATTGGGTGCGATCAGGTACTAAACATAAGACAAACAAGATTATAGATAGAAAAATCCAACGTCTAAACCAACTAATTGGTGATTTTGAACCTATTGGATATTGATCAGGTATGAAACAAAGTATTGAATATTCAGCCGAAAGAATTGGCCTATATATTTTAATATTTATGCGAACTCAAGTTCGTCTTTTTCATTTTTCTAGGATTAACTCCAGAAATTGCGGTTCTGGAGTTGGACGTTAATAGGATTAACTTCATCAATTTTTTTCAAGCAGAAGGTGCCACCAAATTTCAATTTTTCATCAATAAATCCAAAAGTACACGACAACAAGAGGAAGCCGGAATGAGAAAGAGAAAGTACCTTTGTTATCAGAGAACAGAGAGATGTTGATCGAGGTAGTGCTTTGTCAAGGTGAAGTCATCTTCTCCTGTTGTTGACGTTTCATCTTCAGAGAAAAAAAAAATACGTGAAAATCTCTTCTAAAGTGGCCAGACTTCTTTAGGGTTTTGGTATTTATACCAAGCACTAAAAAATCCTACAAAATCAATGAGATAATAGAATCCTTGAAAGTCGATTAACTTTTTTATACCACCAGATTTGGACGGAAATTTTAAAGTCCTAATTGAATACCAACAGATTTTTAAGGACTTTTAAAATTCTGAATTGAATACTTATAGACTTTTAAAATACAAAAAAATCCTATAGAATCTTAATTGAATACACCCCCCTAATTAAGTCTACGACTCGAATTCCACAACCATCAGAACCATTGTAACAACCACTTTAACTGTACGTGGAGTACAATCATGAAGCTCGACGTGGACATGGGATCTCAAGCGCTATGCGGTAGCGGACTTTGACGGGCAGTGGAAGCGAACGACCACAAATTAAGAGAACCAAAATTGAATTTGAACGATGACGACAACGGGTCAGTGGATGTCTTGGGCAAAGGAGTAGTGTGTCCGACTTCGACGAGGAGGGAGAGAGAGCTTAGCCAAAGATACGAACCTACATAGAAAAAAGCTGACCCTCAGCACCGTTCTTTTGGTCTTCAACCGTTGCCTTCTTTGATCAATTTTAACAAGCGCCGAATATGATCCTTATCTACCTTGCATAAACAACAATTGGGGTGGTGGCAGTGACAGAATCGAGACGTTGGAGAGAGAGAGAGAGAGTGCTAGGGTTTGATGGATCGGGAATTGAGAGATGGAGGACTAGAACTATGAAATTACGCTTTGATAAATAATTATTAACATACGAGTTAATGACGTTACAGTATTTGGTAATTTAGAATTTTCTATATATATGATAATACCAAATGACGGAATTGGGTTTTAAGATTCATGAAATTCTCACTTTTAATTAAATTCCCCCATTTTTTCTCTCATCCAAACACACTTCTAGAGAAAATTTCTTGAATAGTACATGAAATTTGGTCCACTATACGACTAGAGTTTATATTTTGAAACTTAACGTAGTACACCGGGAGCTCCAATGTGCCCTCTTTCCTGATTAACGCTGCACTGACAGCCGTTGTCGACGTGGCTATATAGAGGTACAACATCTCTCCCGGCGCTGGTTTGGATAGTAGGGGTACCGCTGATAGGTATGCCTTGATGGACTGGAAGGCTGCCTCATGCTCTACTGCCCAGATGATTTTCTTGAACTGCTGTGCCTTGAGCAGTTTAAAGAACGGGGTGCACTTATCGGTTAACCGGGATATGAACCTGGCCAGGGTTGCTTACCGCCCGGTTAGTGTCTGGACCTGGTTGCGTTCTTTCGGGCTCTCCATGTCTAGGATTGCCTGAACCTTTAACGGGTTGGCCTCTATTCCCCGCTGGCTAATGACGTGACCCAGGAATAAACCCTCTGAGATTCTGAATATACACTTCTTTGGGTTTAGGCGCATTCCGTACTTGAGCATCTTGCTGATTACAACGGCTAAATCTCGTACGTGGGCGCCCTCAGTCAGGCTTTTGACTAACATGTCGTCCATGTAGACCTCCACTGTCTTCCCAATTTTCTTCTCTAACATGCGGTTTACCACTCGCTGGTATGTTGCCCCGGCGTTCTTCAGCCCGTATGGCATCAACTTATAGCAGTAGAGTCCCCGATCTGTTGTGAATGATGTATGCTCCTCGTCGTCCGGGTTCATCCTGACTTGGTTGTATCCCGCATAGGCGTCCATGAAACTTAACAGTTTGAACCCAGAGGTTGAATCTATAAGCTGGTCGATTCGGGAGAGTAGGAAGCTGTCCTTTGGACATGCCCGGTTGAGGTTGGTGAAGTCAACGCACATGCGCCATTGGTCGGTTCCCTTCTTTGGGACCATGACTACATTAGATAGCCAGCGGGGATACTAGACTTCCCGGATGAAGTCTATTCCCCGCAGCTTCTGTACTTCCTTCCTGATTGCCTCATACTTTGTCGGGTTCAAGGATCTTCGTTTTGCCTAATTTATGCGTGACCGGGTAGGATCTTTAGTGCGTGGGTTGCTATATCCGGGAATATGCCCGGTATGTCCTCATAGGACCAGGCGAATACGGAGCTGTGCTCCTGGAGGAAAGTGATGAGGTCCCCTCTAACGTCTGGCGCAAGTTTTGTTCCTATCACCACTATTCGATCCGGGTGTTTTGTAGATATAGAGATCGGCTCGGTCTCCACTACCGCGGACGGGTGTTTCAATTTTTCTTCCTCGGTGATAGGGTCATCCCGGGGATCGAGGCCCGTGTAGGGTACGAGCGCCTGCTGAGAGGCTGTGAAGATCTCAGACCTTTTCATACTGTAGGCCACTGACTCCGCGTAATATTTGCCGGCCACCCTCTGGTTTTCGCGGATGGTAATGAATCCGGTGGGGGAAGACATCTTCAACATCAGCTTGTGGCCGGCTATAAATATCTTTAGCCTCCATAATCCTGGCCGGCCGATGATGCCGTTGTACGAGGACACACAATCCATGATGATGAACTCCAGGTGTTCCTTCCTAATGTAGTCTCCCTCGCCAAATATTAGCGGTAAATAGTCGGAGCCCAAAGGCTGAACCACTACCCCGGAGAAGCTAATTAGCGGCTCGTTGTCCTGGGATAATTTGTCCCTACCCCGGTTGAGTCCCTTGTCACCGGAAAACAGCGGCTAATCGTGCAAAGACAGGAGCCACAGCCAACGAAGGGACCGTGCAGCAAAACACCTCTCTAGTCCGCTTCAGTGCTCTCTCCCCAAAAAACACAAGCAAAGTAATAAGGCATGCCAGGGGAGTCCTTTATATACGCACACCTAGTATCCCAAGAGAAAACCGGACACCAGCAGATCCAGACCACCCATATCTAACCATCCCCGATCGGCACGTGTACCCATTATAGATACACTTCCCGGGGCATCATAACTGATGGGACTGATGAGCAACCCTCTTAAATGCATGTCAGGCACGTGCCTCATCTGCACGCGACGGTTGGAATACATCGAGGTGTCTAAAAAACTCCCAAATTCCCCAAGGGCCAACTTCAACTATCTAAACATCGGCAACATGTAATCCACTTGTAACACCTGATCATATCGGTAACAGGCATTCCATCGGTAACGGGCAATCCATCGGGTTAAGGGCATTTCATTAAGCAACAGGCATGATAACCGAAGCTCTGATTTTCAGCACAAGTTACTCCAACCTTTCAAGTCTTTGGGGTCGAACAAGCCAGCACCAACTAAAGGCTTCAAGACCTTGGGAGCAAAAACCCCAACAGGAGAATTGTTCCTCTAACACAGGCCAAATCTTCCCGCAGGCTAGAAACCCTGCACATCACGCCACTCACGCTTTTAGAGGCCAAGGCTGTAAAAAACTTAGGGGATTTGTTACAACAAAAACCCCACCAGGAGAATTGTTCCTCTAGCACAGGACAAATCTTCCTGCAGGCTAGAAACCTTGCACAAACCCGACGCCGTTAACAGCAAAGGCTGGGCAAGTTTGGGAGTAAAAACCCCACCGGGAGAATTGTTCCTCTAGCACATGACAAATCTCCCCGCAGGCTAGAAACCATGCACATACCCGACGCCGTTAACAGCAAAGGTTGGGCAAGTTTGGGAGCAAAAACCCCTCCGGGAGAACTGTTTCCCTAGCATAGGACAAATCTTCCCGCAGGCTAGAAACCCTGCACATAGCTAATGCTTGTAACAGCAAAGGTTAAAAAATAGTCGGAGCAAAAACCCCACCGGGAGAATTGTTTCTCTAGCACAGGACAAATCTTTCCGCAGGCTAGAAACCCTGCACATAGTTAACGCTTGTAACAGCAAAGGTTAGAAAATAGTGGGAGCAAAAACCCCACCGGGAGAATTGTTCCTCTTAACACAGGACAAATCCTCCCGCAAGCTAAAAACCCTGCATACACTTCACACAAGGCTGTGAACAGATTTACATCGCCGGGTGATATCATTACACAGGCCGGGCCACCCGCTGGGAACTGCTGTACAAATCACTTCCCACTGGTAATAGGGTACCCCAACAAAAACGATGACACGCTGCCTCAGGGCGGATGTCATCTCCGCTTGGGGGGACGTCATTATTCCATACACTCCACCGGTTTTTCCCGGTCCGCATGCATGGCACGACGGATTTCAACGCCCTCATTATTCTATGTACTCCACCGGGTTTTCCCGGTCCGCATGCATGGCACGGCAGATCCCAACGCCCTCATTATCACTCCATACATTTCACATTTAAACATTTGTCGCACAGTAACATAAGAACATACTCGCACCATTGCACTCTTCTGTACAGGTCCTCTCGAACACCCGGCCAATCTCAATCTTCAACGAGGACTTGGGGTACTAGGGTACCGTTGGGTTTATATCCTGGCTGCGAGCCTGCAGAGCAAGACATATTAAGTCGCCATTCAAGATTGCACTTGACCGGGAACTTGGGGGACTTGTTGACAGTAGCCGCAAGGTGGCTACCCAAGCCCACAGACCCGCCACCAGAGCTCCCAGGCCCAGTCTGGGGACCGGGAACGAACCATGGGAGTGCCAGCTCCCGGCCCAGCTGGTTAGTCCCGGGGTGTGAGCACGGAGTTTGGGAGCATTGACCGGGTCAACAGAGGACCAGGGCACTCCTACATCCGTCTACAGTAGGGAGTAAGTCCCACATCGAAGAATGAGACCAGCCCTCATGCCCGGCAGCCTATATAAGAGCGGCAACCACTACCATCAGGAGGTAATCAATACTCCAACTAACTTATTCCCGCCTTCAGCATTCAGCTTATCCCAACTATACTGACTTAAGTATCAGAGCGGAATAGACCAGCCCGCCCGGTATTCTCTTAGTTAGCAGGTTTTGTAGGAAGGTTACATCAGGATCCACCGGTATCTGTAAGTCTCCGGATTCAGACAGAAACAACAGTACCTCGTCACATTTATAACTCTCAACAGAGCTGATCTCTGTTTCTTAAGGGATTCTCCTATCGGATCCATCACTACTCCCTACAACTTAAGTAACCAAATAAAAAGACGGTCAAACTCAACATATCGCGAATCATCGAAGTAAGATCCAGAATGTAATTAACAAGATTCAGATCAGAGCCATCATATGACATAAAAAAATTTAACACTTAAGTAACTTAAGTTTGACATGCTCAAAATCTCATAGCTTGTACTGAATCAATCGAATACTGACTCACACCAACATCACTGTCATATTTTGGAGTGTATAAATACCAGATTCAGATAATCAAATGCAGATGATCGAATTACCATAAAGAACTGCAAGTTTAAACTTCAGTTTAAAAAAGGGAGTAAGATTCCTAATCGATCATCGGAACAAGCGGAAAATTAGATGAGATTTATGAAATAGAAAGCAGAAATTTGACGTGCTTCACCTCTTGCAGACACGATCTAGGTTCTTATACAATTTTATGCTATCAGACGACAACCCTCCTTCTTTCTTCAAGGTCTTGATAATCAGCTCGGCCTTTTCTTTCGTCTAAGCTTCAACTGGGATCTTTTGACTGATATTATTTTTTGGTAAATGAACCGCGGATAGTAAAAGAGTTGCAGAAACATGATGTAGCCACTGATGAAGGATTGATTTTGTTTTTGATTCTTTAACTAAAGCTTCAGAGCTCACCTCCAACCCAACATTCCTCAAACCATCACCTAAGCAAAGTCATCCGAACTAATTTCCAATGTCTCCCCGTGAATCTTAATCATTATCTTTCCTTCTTCGACATTTACCCTGTCTATAAGCTGGCGGAACATGGGCTTGTACAACCTCTTCCCTGTCATTTTCATTAAATCACCAAAACTGATGGCTTCACACGCAGCCTTCTGCTCAACATTATACCCATAAACTAATTTTACCAAGCGTGATGAAGAGCATCGACTGTTGGAAAATATATGTGGACTTGGCATTATCACTTAAGTATTTTGCAATTGAATTAATTAAGTATGATAGCTGAATTATATAACAAGTAAATCATAAATCAGTTGTTATCAAGATGTATATTTCTTGGTAAACCTAGGACTCTCACAGAGTTGTTAACCTGTTAAACATTAAAGAAACAGATAAGTTTAGTCTCTTAAAAAGATAACACTCCTATTAGCTTTGGACTCTCTATGGATGAGCACAAAGAGGAGTTTAGGCCTATATAAATACATAAGAGATATTCCCTGAATACACAGGAGAGATACATTAAGTTATCAGCCCCATTACTGAGTTCTTGTGCTGTGCTTCAGAAGAATATCTTTGGAGCAGTCCTGTGAAGAAAAGCAATGGCTGGAGCAATTGGAAGTTCATCAACTGGTGAGTTTCCATACTTATAACCTTATTTCTGTTTCATACTTATTTAGTATGCATTTGTTTGTGGATTTTGATCCTTGTTTAAGTTGTTGTGATGTTGCCATTTTCATCATTTAGATAACAATTGGTATAAGATCAGGTAAGGATACCACAAAATGCATAAAAGAAATTTTTGGTTTTGTTTTCGATTCAGTAAAATTATAGAAGAAAATAAAACCCTAATTCAGAAAACAAATGGCTAAAATCCTTAATCCGCATATTTTCAGTACTAAGCCCACTAGATTAACTATAATTGGCCCAAACCAATTCAGAACCAAAAAAAAAAAAGGAGAAAAAGGGCAGAAACTTTCAGACGTTGTTTTTCTCTTCTGCTTCGTCTTTCTTTTTCTCTTCTCTGCGCCTTCTTCTTCTTCTTCTCTTCTTCTGTTCATTTTTCTTCATTTTAGTTCCTTTTTGGGGCTGGATGGGTGCAACTGAGAATCTTAATCTCAGTTAGGGGATTCAAAACCATTTGGGTACCCAATTCAAGTCCACTTCAACTTTAGTTTTTTCCTTTCTTTTGGAATTGTTATGGTTTTGGGGAGCTATGCGCAACTGAGAATTTCAATCTCAGTAAAGGAATTCAAATTCATTTAGGCGCAGCTATACATAAATGGTAAGGTTGGGTTTTTGTTTTCAGTTTATACTAACCAATTGCAGCGCTGTAGCAGAGGCAAAGGTAAGTCTTCAATCTGAATCTTGTCAAAACTTCAATTATGCATTTGTGGATGGTCATATGAAGAAGTGTTGGCATATAGATAAAGAATTCATTGTGGTTGACGTGTGCTAGGCATTTAGATGATCTGTGATGCTTAATTGATTGTTTTTGACATGATTTGGAGATGGAGGCTTGTATGCTTAATTTCAATAATTTCTGGGCATTTTATGGATTCAATTGCTTGCTTCTGTGATTGAATGTGCTTATGAATGATTATGATTTTGCTGGAAAATTCTTAAAGAGGAAGTAATATATACAATACAGTAAAATACAGGATTCTCCCAAACTGTATATATGAATCTGCAGAATTAATCATAGTTGAAATCAATGGTTTTACTGAGGACATGAACTGGAAATAAGACTATTGATTTGGTTTGTTATTTAAAGAAAGCTTTATAAACTATATTGCACAAAGCAATTTTTCATTATTGTTTTCTCTAAATTTTCATTTTAACAAACTGAACTTGTGCAGCTAATTCAACATAACACTTATATTTTGTTCTTCCAAAGAAGATGTTCACTGTGTTGTTTTGTTTTAGTGCAGCATCTTATGTGGCTTATGTATCTTTTCAGATTCTTGAAACTTTTCTTAACCAAAGTTTTGACTGTTTCATTAATAATTGGTATATATAACAACCATGGTTTGATGATTAAGAAAATACAGGATGATGAATTTTATATCCAAAGATATTATTCACTATCAACTACAACTTTATGGGGAAAACTTAAGTTTTATGCTTCTAATTGAAGTAATGGTTAAGCACTTAAAATTTTTCTGATAGTATGCTTGACTGTTTTAATTTTTCTAAAGCTTACAGGATATATGTATATGTATATATATGTACATCTTAACACACAAAAATGGTTTTTGCAGTAGCTTATGTATGTTTTTTGGCTTGTTTTGTTTAGGGTCTTCTTTTGTCAATCTTGGCCAAGTGGTGTTGCTTAATGGAACTAACTATAAGGACTGGAGAAAGCACATAGATTACCACATTACCATGACCAACCAACTGGATACATGCATGGTAGATGATGTCCCACCAGAACCTACTGATGATGATGATGCTGAAACTAAGAAAATTTATAAGGAGTGGCACACTAGCAATAGAAAGACTAAGAGCTTCATTAGGACCACCATGATAGATTCTATTAGAGGGTCAATTCAGGAACCTGAAACTGCATGGGATTGTCTTGAGGCTATCTCTGAGTACTACATGAAAAATGACAAAGCTGAGATTTCTAGGTTGTCTAGGCAGTTTAATGACATGAATTTTTCAGGTGTTGGCTCTGTGAGAGAACACATTATGAGCATGATGGACTTAAATGCTAGGCTTAGAGACTTAAACATGGGAGTTAAAGATGACCATGGTTGTGGCTCAAGTGCTAGAATCCCTACCTACCACATTCAGTAACCTGAAAACCTCCTATAATGCATATGAAGCTAAGTGGACCCTCAACAAACTCATTTCAGTCTGTGTCACTGAGGAAGAGAGGATTAAGAAAGAGTCCAAGCCAACCACTGCCATAAACCTAATTGAAAAGCCAAAATGGAAGGGTAAAAACAAACTTAAAGTTAAGAAAACTGTCCCAACTAAAGTTTCTGGGGTTAGTAGCCATGGAAAATCTTGTGAGAAGAAATGCTATATTAAAGGCTGCAATGGAGAGGCTAAGGGGAATGGATTCAGGTTTAAGTGCTTCTTCTGTAAGGCGACTGGTCATAAGAAGAAGGATTGTCCAGGGTTCAAGGCCTGGATGATCAAGAAAGGTGATTCATTCCCCAATTCAGTTTTTTCCCTAGAAGTTAATTTTGTTAATATAGATACTAATTCATATTGGTTGGACTCGGGCTCACCCATCCTATAACCACTTCATTACAGGGTATCATAAAGAAGAGAGCACCAAGGGACAGTGAGCAGCAAGTTTGCGTTGGGAATGGAGCAAGGGTAGCAGTTAGGGCGATTGGAACCTTGAAGATTGATCTAGGACTAGGAAATTTTCTTTTTTTGAACAATGTTTATGTTATTCCTTCTTTAAAAAGGAACCTTATTTCAGTAGGTTTTTTGGTTGGTATTGGATTGAGACTTGTTATTGATTTTGATGGAATAAAAATTTTCAGAGGTTCATAATACATTGGTGGTGGTTTGTTATGCAATAATTATCTTAAATTAGATTGTTCTGTGATTAAACAGAAGATTCTAGCTATTGAGAATGCAGAAAGCATAAATTCAGAAACTCATATTGCAGGAAGTAAAAGAACCATATACAATACAAATCTGCTAACCTATGGCATAAACGATTAGGCCATATATCTAAAGAAAGACTTAAAACATTGGAAAAGAACAAAATTTTACCAGCTTTAGATTATTCAGATTTAACTCACTGTATACAATGTTGTAAAGGGAAAATGACACATAGCAGAAATTTAAATGCATCAAGGAGTGATTCACTACTGGAATTAATCCATACAGACATATGTGGCCCTTTTAAACATAAAACTATCTGTGGAAATGTTTACTTCATCACCTTTATAGATGATTTTTTTAGGTACTGTTATATCTACCTACTATCAGAAAAATCTCAAGCTTTACAGGCATTCATAATATACAAAACTGAAGTTGAATTGCAGCTAGAGAAGAAAATTAAAGTTGTTAGGTCTGATAGAGGAGGGGAGTACTATGGTAGACATACTGAAGCAGGCCAACAAATGGGACCTTTTGCACTTTACTTGCAAAAGAATGGCATTAAGGCTCAGTATACAACTCCCTATAACCCTCAACAAAACGGAACAGCAGAAAGGAAAAATAGAACCTTAAAAAATATGCTGATAAGCATGATGTGCACTACAGGGTTGCCAAAATTCTTATGGGGTGAGGCTCTTAAAACTGCAAATTATATTTGCAATAGAGCACCTAGTAAATCTGTAGAAAAGACCCCATTTGAACTTTGGACAGGAAAACAACCAAGCCTGCATCATTTCCATGTATGGGGATGCAGGGCTGAAGCAAAAATACCTAAAGAATTAGCACAAAAGTTAGATCAGAAAACCTTAAGTTGCCATTTCATAGGATACAGTGAAAAATCAAAAGGTTATAAGTTTTACACACCTAATAGAATAACCAGAACTTTTGAAACTCATCAAGCTAAGTTCATGGATGAAGATATCTGCAACACAAGTTTTGAGGACTTGACTGCAGATTTTGAAGAAATTGCAGAAAATACAGAAACTGTTCGTGTGGAAAATTTTTTACCATTCAATTCAGAAAATGAAATGGAAATTAATACTACAGAAACCGAAGTCTAAAATCAAAATTTAGAGGGTCCAGTAGCCTTAGATCAGGTAGCTCCTAACCAAGCTGAAAACTTAAATGTTGTTGAACCTGCCCATGATCCAGCAATTCAACATAATATAGAACAAGCAAAACTTAGGAGATCTCAGAGAAATAGAAAACCAACTTTTGGGGAAGACAGTGATTATGTTGTTTATTTACAAGAGTTGGATGCAGAAGATAATGATCCATTAAACTATAAACAAGCATTAGAGAGCACTGAAATTTCAGAATGGCATAAAGCAATGGAAGCAGAAATTGCCTCCATGAGTCAAAATCAAGTGTGGAAACTTGTAAGACCTAACCCAAATCAGAAAGCTATAGGTTCAAAATGGATCTTTAAGACCAAGAGAGATGTTAATGGAAACATAGAGAGGTATAAAGCTAGGCTAGTAGCAAAAGGGTTTACACAAAAATTAGGCATAGACTATGATGAAACTTTTTCTCATGTGTCCACCAATGATTCCTTTAGGATTATAATGGCACTTGTTGCTCATTATAATATGGAACTGCATCAAATGGATGTTAAAACAGCATTCTTAAATGGAGAATTAGATGAAGTCATATATATGCAACAACCTGAAGGTTTTGTGGAACCTAGAAAAGAGAATTTCGTCTGCAAGCTTGAGAAATCCATTTATGGGTTGAAACAAGTTTCTAGACAATGGTATAAAAAATTTGATTCAGTAATCTCTTTGTTTGGATTTACAGAAAACATTGTTGATGAATGTGTTTATATGAAAACAGTAGGGAATGCCTTTTTTCATTTTTCTCATACTGTATGTTGATGACATTCTTTTAGCAAGCAGCAATATAAAGCTACTTAAAGAAACTAAAGCCTTCTTATCAAGTAATTTTGATATGAAAGATTTAGGTGAAGCCTCTTATGTTTTAGTGATTGAAATACATAGGGATAGGGCACAGGGCACAGGGCTTATTAGGACTTTCTTAACATAACTACATTCAAAGAGTCCTAAAAAGATTTAAGATGGAAAACTGTGCATTTGGTGAAGTCCCTATGTCTAAGGGAGATAAACTGTCAAAGAATAAAAATTCTAAAATTGGGGGGAAGAGTTCTGATATGGATTGCACACTATATGCTAGACTTATTGGGAGCCTCATGTATGCTCAAGTCTGTACAAGACTTGACCTGGCTTTTGCAGTTGGCATTCTCTCTAGATTTCAGATTTCAGTCTAACCCTACTCATGAACATTGGATAGTTGGGAAAAAGGTACTTAGGTATTTACAAAGGAACAAATCTCATATGTTAGTCTATAGGCAGGAGAAATAATTAGAGCTAGTAGGATATACAGATTCAGACTTTGCAGGTCGTTTTCCAGAATCAAATAAATCAACATGTGGGTATGTGTTTATGCTTGCTGATAGGAGCATAAAATGCGACGTTCTTAATATGTTTTTATCCCCATTTATGCATTTCTTATCCCTTATTGTTGTAATATAAAGTCATTGAGTCATGTTGGAGTCGTTGGCAAGTGTTGGTGAATAAATTGAGCTAAAAATGCAGAAATGTCGATTTGTGAAGAGTTTTAGTTTGAGTAGGACTCCTTATTGTACTAGGAATCCTGTTTGGACTAGGAAACCTGTTTTGACTAGGAAACTTGTCGGAATTGATTTCTTTATCTTTCGTCGTTTCTAATATTTGTGTGGAATCGGTTTGTGCTATAAATTGTGAAAATGCATAATTATGGTGGAGTCCTTATTGAACTAGGATTCCTAATAAGAGTTTCAATGTGACTAGGACTCCTTTTTTTTTTAGAACTCTATTTGGAAAAGGAATCCTTACCAAAGTAGGAATCCCAGTTGAATAAGGATTCTACGAGTTTGAGTCCTAATTGAAGTCTACGAATTGAAGAGTCTTAGTCGAACAAGGAGTCTACAAACGCTCGACGTTTTTGTAATGTCGAAAGAATTTCATTGAAAATACAACTCCTTGTTGGACTAGGATTCCTTATCTATCTAGGACTCTTACTCATGATAATTGTGCTACATCTTTTTATCTTCTTTTTAATATAATTCTTATTCTTATTTTTCAGGAATTAAAGAGAAGATTGATGGAGGAAATCAAAGAGATATTTCGGCAAGAAACAATTTCCTTGCCGTGGAAGAGAAAGAAGGAGGAAACCAAATTGGTTTTGGTTTCCTTGTAACAATATTCAAGAACTCTTTGCCGAATTAAAAGAATGATAATTGAAGAATATTCAAGATATATTTCGGCAATGGAGAAGAGGATAACAAGGCATTTATTCAGCTATTATCATGTGAATTTTGGAAAAGAAGAAAGGAGAAAAGCTTGGAATGCATGTGGACCTCATTGAAGCTTGATTCATTGCTTATTGCCGAATTAAAATGAGGATTAAATTGAAGATTTTTGGAAGAGATTTTCGGCAGCAATTGCATGAAGAGATGACTAGGCCGAATTAAAAGAAAATAAAGAAGATTTCGGTGGAAAAAGAATATCCTTGCCGAAACCATATCCAACTTGGTTTTGGTTTTCTTGTGCTTCACTCTTGCCGAACCCTAGCTCCTCTCTTTCCCTATAAATACAACACTTTGTATTCATAAAAATCATCTTCTCTTCCCCTCAATTTCCTTGCCGAACCTCTGCCCATTTAAATTCAGAAATTGTACCAAGAGCTTTGCCGAACTCCACCTCCACCTTTCACATAAATCCAACCTCCACCAATCCTTGCCGAATCTTCATAAGGTTGTAACATGGATTGTATTTTTTTTTGGCTTTTGTTTCTTTGTATTTAAACATACTTTTGTCTATGAAATATGTTTTAATTTCTGGATTTATTTTTGGTATTGATAATTATATATGGGATCTTTGGATCTTTGTTATAAATGTTTGGGAATTTTGTATATGATTGCCGATTTATGCATGTGATGTGATTAAATATGTGTTATGGGCAGTAGCTTTAGCATGTGTTCTTGATTTAATTAGGTTTATTTCCATAATTCGTGTGCAACCGAAGGAGATGTCTAGATGCAATCGTAGGCCATGGTTGTTATCTAGGTGTTGAATTCATATGCCGATTTAATATATGTTGGATCTCACGCGTTGTGGATTTTAATATGTATTTATCTAAGGGCTAGAGTAATTATGAAAATTTACATGTCGATGTGAGATGAGTGACGTCATACTTGCTAACATGTTCCAATTCGACAATATGTGCTTATGTGCTATTTGTGTTTAATTTCTACGCGTTGTGTTATTAAACCGATTAGTACCATGTTTAGGATTACACGCGTTGTGGATTCTAAATACTTATGATGTCTTGAATAATTAGAATAACCGCGTTGGCTCTAATTAAATTGGAACTTAGTTGATCTTGAATTCGTTATATGTTTGCTGCCCCTATTACTTGTTTTAATTTTGTTGCATGTATAATGAGATTTGTGTTTGGTGATTGTGTGGAAGATGTTGATCATATGTAAATAATAGCTTAGGAATTAATAATTTTCGTAAAAATTCAGTAGGTATTTAGTATAAAAATCGTTACCCCCCTTTTGTGCAATACTTTATGTAATTGAAAGCCCTTGATTTCCCCGGATAGAACGATCCCTACTTGTCAATACTACACTCGACACAAGAAGGGTATTATGTGTATGTAGTTGTTTTGCAGGTATTTTATGCTTGGATAACACCTCCATCACTTGCTGGAGGGGCTGTATGTTGGAAAACAATGAAACAAAAATTAATTACCACCTCTACCATGCAAGCTGAATACATAGCTGTTTGTGAAGGAATGTGTCAGGGATTATGGATGAGGAACTTTATAACTCAAATTGAAATATTAAGTTTCTTAGTTTCTGATGCACTTAAGATATTCTGTGACAATGAAGCTGCAGTGTTCTTTACCAAGAACAATAAGAGGTCCTGCAACTCTAAACACATTGATCTAAAATACTACAGTACAAGACAAAGAGTGAAAAGTGGAGAAGTTGTAGTTTTAGACATAGATACAGAATCATAGCTTGCGGATCCTTTTACCAAGGCTTTACCAGTTGAAATCTTCAAGGAACATGCCAAGAGTATAGGAGTCTTACATAAACTGGATGCTTGAGTTCAGTGGGAGTTTTGGAGCAATTTTTTGAATTTTTATCTCCCTGTAACGTTTACCTTCCAGTTTCTGTCTACTGTATTATTGTACTTTGTTTTTGCAAGTGTTCAATAAAATTTGAGGTATTTCAGAATCCTATATGTCTTTATACTCAAGTTCTGAAATTTTATGAATTATTCCATTTTATAAGTATTGTGTGTTTACAGGTGAACATCCATGCTTTTGAGCAATTCAGTTTAGTCCGGCAATTCCAAGTTCACTGGAATTCATTATATTGCTGGAGATTTTGTTTTAACAAAGTCATTCAGAGGGATGTGAAAGATTGGCATTTACAGGTAGATATATCAGCCATCATGTTTCACTTTATCTTTTAGCTTATGTGAGTACTGTGACTTCTGTTAGTGGTTTTTAATAAACTTTTTGATCATGACATACTTGATTCTAAGTCCTGCATTAGTACTTTTACTTGACCAAGCTAGATGAGAGTTGGATTGTATATAATTCAAATGCACACTTCAGTAGCTATTACTACAGTTTATATGTTCAATTGTTCAGTAAAGACATTGCCAGTCCAAGTGGGAGATTGTTGGAAAATAAATGTGGACTTGACATTATCACTTAAGTATTTTGCAATTGAATTAATTAAGTATGATAGCTGAATTATATAATAAGTAAATCCTAAATCAGTTGTTATCAAGATGTATATCTCTTAGTAAACCTAGGACTCTCACAGAGTTGTTAACCTGTTAAACATTAAAGAAAAAGATAAGTTTAGTCTCTTAAAACGATAGCACTCCTATTAGCTTTGGACTCTCTATGGGTGAGCACAAAGAGGAGTTTAGGCCTATATAAATACATAAGAGATATTTCCTGAATACACACGAGAGATACATTAAGTTATCAGCCCCATTACTGAGTTCTTGTGCTGTGCTTCAGAAGAATATCTTTGGAGCAGTCCTGTGAAGAAAAACAATGGCTGGAGCAATTGGAAGTTCATCAACTGGTGAGTTTCCATACTTATAACCTTATTTCTGTTTCATACTTATTTAGTATGCATTTGTTTGTGGATTTTGATCCTTGTTTAAGTTGTTGTGATGTTGCCATTTTCATCATTTAGATAACATCGACAACTAAAGTTCTCCTCAGACTCTGATGAAGTCAGCTCCATCGCGTACTGTTGCTTCTCCTCCGCTGTCAGAGCATGCCACATCTCGGCTGCCCCCTTGTGGACCAGAAACACAATCCAGAAACATAATCAATATCTCATGTATATAATATTAAAAGGAAGTTAGATATAATCACTCGTTGTATCAAATTCTCAATGAATACAGACTTTTGTGGTTAACTTCTGTTGGGGATTATTTTGTTTGCTTTGGATGCTACTGCAGTCAATCAAACAACATTAACAAGACTTCAGTCATTTGATAAGCAAAACCCAACCATCAATTGTTTCAATGATTTCAAACCCAAAATTTCCTAGTTTTACACAGGTGTGTCATTAATCACACTCGTTACCCGAACATACTCTACTTATGTGCTGATACACTTAACATCCCTGTTTCATAATCAAAATTCTCACAAATTCACACCAATTAGAAAATACTTACTAGTAGTTGTAAAATATTCCCATGCCCGTCCTCCTGTTCTTCCCAACCGTAACCAAATTGCTTGGAGACCTTGTGCTCCTGTTCGGTTCGGACTCTGAAGTCTCATTCTCGACATTGACAACTACTTTATGTTCATTACAATCCGAGTTCTGAGTTACTGTCTCACCATCCGAAGAAGTTCTCTCCCATAATGGTTTCTCTATTGATGCCACTCGTTCTGAGTTACAGTCAGGTAACTCTCCATCCACCAGTTTCTCCTCCACCGGTTTGTTTGTCGATGCCACCTGCTCCAAACCATCCGCCTGACTGTCAGGTTTTTGAGCCGTCGATTCCTTTAAAGATTCTAACTCTGCCCGATAATTTGCCCGTTCCTCTTCCACCATTTTCTCTTCCCCTATTTTGGTTGTCGAGGCCTCCGAAGAAAGTTCATCTTCACGTTGAGATGATGACGTCAAAGAACGTTCTTCTGCCCTTTTCCAAACTTTCACCTTTTTCGTTGTGCCCTTTACGGTCTTCCATGCTACCTCTTTGTCTATATTTCGGGTTTACTTTTGACCACAATCTCAGCTTGATCACTCCGCGAAATAAGCTGGCGCAACATGAGCTTGTACAAAAAAATTATAAGAAGGAGATAACCAAAATGATAAGAAAGCAGCGTCTTCGATTGTGCTCGTTGTAGAAACCGCGCTCAGTCGAGGTCAGTCAGAGAAGGGATAAAGGTCGTGGGGAGAGCCTAGTTTGGGGTCTGAGACTTTGAGTTTTGGGCTTAGCGAAATTCTCACCAATCTCTACGCTCCTCCAGGCTCTTTTTCTTTTCTTTTTTGAGACTCGAGCAGGTTTTTTTTTCTTCAAAAAAAAAAAAAAGTGGGAGCGGGCTCTTCAAGTTTTTGACCAAATTCTTACATGACATTTACGCAACATCATAACTCATTTTAGAGTTTAAGGTATTTAACAAACATAATAGATAAATTTCTCGTGACGTTTTCCATTCATCATGGCCCAATTGTTATTCACTGCGTTTATCAAACATCAAGGAAATATCTTTCTTAACATTTAAAAATTGTCAATGATAGTTGAAAACCATCATAAAATACTGAGGCTTATAATGACGTTAATATACTGTCGTCAAAATACGTAGTGCATTTAGAACAATGACATTTGTTTATGAAAATATCATCAAAAAAATATACAATGATGTCATGAAATTACTCTCATTAAAGGTCATATGTGTAGTGGTTGTTAAACCTTAGAAATTGTTGTTAGTTTTGGGAGAAATTTTTTAATGTGACGGGAAAACCACGTGGCTCGTGGTCCTCCCTACTAATGAAACTTCAACACGTGACATTTTATCACAGAAATTATAAATTTATGTATTTTACTTTTTGTAAAATGACTTTAATCAATGTTTTAGAGTTTAGGCTTTAGGCTTTAGGGTATAGGGTTTAGAGTTTAGGCTTTAGGCTTTAGGGTATAGGGTTTAGAGTTTAGGGTTTAGAAAAATAATAATAAATCTAAAATGGTATTTGACAAAATTAGTGAAATAATTTCCTGTCACAAAATCTCACGTGTCAAAATTTTATTAGTAGGGAGGACCATTAGACACTGCCACGTGGTTCTCCCGTCACACTGAAAAATTCCTCTAGTTTTGGGATTAAAAAAATAATACGCCCTCATGGTGATGCGCTCTATGCTCTATCTACAAATATAAAAATTATTAAATATTTATTTCCCTTGTGACACCTGCTTTTAAGAGGTAAAAAGATTCATTGCATTGATTGATCGGTTTGACCAGCGTCGAACTAAGAGCGGACCGTGCAATTTTTTTTATGAAATACCTATTACTACCCCATTATTACATTAGTAACGACAAATTAATCTTTATCTAAATTTGGAATTTTTATTAACTAAAATCATTACATGTCTACTAAAGTTGTTGAATCTTGTTCATGGATTATTTTGACAACTAAACATTATAGCATAAATGTGCGGTGAAAATATGACTTTGTTGTCTTCTCCACGACATGAAACAGCCGTAGCACGAAATTTACCTATTTTCATCATTGTTTGACTCTCGGTCAACTCAGTCAACCATATATAACTTAAACACCTCTCAACTGGATCCATATCGCAAATACTATAATCATCTAATTAATGGACATCGTAATAAAGTACACAACATGATGAGTGTGTGAAAATTTTTGATACATTTTTCGAATAACCAAACTATTTATAACGATTTTTCAAAGTCTACGGTGATTGTTTAAAAATCTCTTCAAATTTTCTCAAATTTTTTTTGCTGGTGAATATATATTTCAATGATTTGGTCGTAAACTACACAAAGGAAATGAAATTTTGAAAAACCTACCGTAGGATATGATTGATACAATAAAATTTGGCTACAGTAGAAAAATCACCTATTTTCGATAACATTTGAGTCTCGATCCACTCGGTCAATTCTTGTTTCATTCTTGCTCTCTAAGAACAGCTATGTCACGGGAAGATAAATATTTCAAAATTTTCACATGGACATGTACCATCATAGTAAGAGCCTGATAATTTTTGATAAATTTTTCAAGCACCCGAGCTATTTATCAGGATTATTTGAAGTTGTAAATCATTTGAAAAAAGTAAAATTGGACAAACACACGGCTAGAAATGCGCCACGTGTCACTGTTTTGTCTTTTTGTTATTTTTAAAAGTTCGACAATCTTCCTTAAATTATTGTAAATAACTGGAGTACTCAAAAAATTCTCTAAAAATTACCAATCTCTCATGGTGATGCGCTTTGTCAACCCATATAAAAATTTTGAAAAATTTATCTTTGAGTGACACGGCTGCCCTAAGTGAGGGAGGAGGACATATAGGGTTTGCCTCGTGATCAATACCCAAACATTGACCAAAATAGGTGAAATTTTTACCACAACAATAGGTTACCATCATGATCACATCCCACAGTCATATCTTCATTTTATCAATTTTAGGCAAGTGAATCTCAATGTGCCTATTAATGTGGTATGATCTATTCACTAGGTTATAAGTAAATGTATATGTTTCCAAACTAACTAGACAGAGGGAACGAAATTTAGAAAAATTGACCGTAGCATATGATCGATACAATGAAATATAGCTATAGAAGAAAAACCATCTATTTTCGATAACTTTTGAGTCTCGATTAACTTGGTAAACTCTTGATTCATTTTTCCTCCCTAAGGGCAGCCATGTCATGGGGAGATAAATATCTCACAATTTTTACATGGGCAGGTAGAGCGCATTGTATTGAGAACATGATAATTTTCAGGAAATTTTTTGACACGGTCCACCCTCGTTTCGACTCCGGTCAAATCGGTTAACCATACTTATCTTTCTGTCTCATAAAGAGCAGCCGTGTAGTCTGGCAATACAAATTTCAATTTTTTTTGCATCGATGCATAGAGCGCGCTACTGTGAGAGTGTGGTAATGTTTGAGAAATTTTTCGAGTACACAAGTTATTTACTGTGATTTTAAAAAGATTTCAAAATTTTTAAAATTGATAAAAAGTCGAAATTGGGCTACATGGCACATTTCCTGCCGCGTATTGTTCCACGTCATAAACATTTACTTTTTTAAATAAATTTTAAAGTTCAATATGCCTTAATAAATAGCTCTAGTACCCGAATATTTCTCCAAAAATTGTCACAGATTACTCGGGAAGCGTATTTTACTACCAAGTAGATAAATCATAGATTCACTAAAAGAAATCGAGAAAAAATTAACGAGGTTCTTAAACTATCACCTCATAGTTTTAAAAATCGTAATAAATAGTTCGGGTGTCCAAAAAATGCACTGAAAATTCTCACGCACTCATCATGTTGCACACTATGTTATTATGTTGATTAATTAGAGATTTATATTGTTTGTAATATGGATCTTCTTGATGGACCTTTAGGATAGATTGAGTTGACTGAGTTGACCGATGGCCAAATGTTGATGAAAATGGGTAAATTTCGTACCATGGCCGTTTCATGTCGTGTAGAGGACATCTATCGGTGTGTTTAGTCAAATCATATTTTCGCCGCGCATTTGTTTTAGAATGTCTAATTGTCAACATAATCAAGGAACAAAGTTTAACAATTCTAGTATGCATACAATGATTTTATTTAAAAAAAAAGTAAAAAATTAAGGAAAAAAAAAATTCATTAGTAATGTAATAATGAAGTAGTAATAAGTACTTCATAAATAAATTGACACAGTCCGCCCTCGTTTCGACTCTGGTCAAATCGGTTGATCATGCGTATCTTTCTAACTTCTTAAGGGTAGCTGTGTAGTGCGGCGATAAAAAATTAAATTTTTCACATGGGTGCATAGAGCACGCTATTGTGAGAGCGTGGTAATTTTTGAAATTTTTTTTCCGAATACTCGAGCTATTTACTATGATTTTTAGAAGATTTCCAAATTTAGAAAAATAATATAAAATTAAAATTGGTTGACGTGGCACGTTTCTGGCCTTATAACAATAGCTGATCTATGTGCTGCAATCAGTTTCGTATATTTATGCTATTAGTTAAATTATTATTATTTTAATTAATATAATATAATATAATATAATATCAAATATCAAAATTTCCAGCAATTTATTTCTAAATTGTAATAAAAACAAAACTAAAAAGAAAAATTATTAATTGCATTAAAACATATAACAATTGCATAAACCCTGAAAAAAAAAATATTAAATCCAAACTCAAACACTATGGTCGAAAACCAAACCCAGTATCTATCATCTCCTACACTATGCACCAAAATCATCTTCTTTCTGCACCCCCACCCTTGCCCCGTCAAGTCTTTGATCATCAACCAACATCACCACTACAGCCGCAACTCATCGGCAAAGTGAAGTCCCAATTCATGTTCCCCGCCGCCGATCTCCTCCTCGGCTCCTCTGTCACCCTTGCGGGATCGTCGGGCTCTCCTGCCACCACGCCCTCGTTGCTGCTCATCAACCACCAGAAGTCTCGTAAAGCAGCTCCTCAAAACCAAATTCCCATTTACACCTTAAACACCACAGCTTTCCTCAATTGAATGATTGAGTGAGTGAGTTTACAAACCCCAAACTTGTTGGGTTCCTCAAACCCTTCAGCTCTTAGTTCTTCATCTCTCTCCTTTTCCTCTTACTCTGATCACCGCCAAAACTTTGAAATTGGGTTTATCTGAACCCATGGAATTGAAGAGAAACTGAAGCCCCAAATTTTTTTTATCTGCCATCACAAACCCATTCCAGTGCTTCCCTTTCTCATTCCGTTGTTCTCCATTTCACCTATTGAAAATATAAAGATGGAGTGAGAGATAACAGCACAGCACAATCAGGAGTAATATAAGTTTAAACACAAAAACAAACACTATCGAGAAGAGATGACACTTGAATGAACTTGGAATGTTTCTGTCCCAAATTAAGTATGCAGAGATAAAGGTCCATCAAGAAGATCCATATTACAAACAATATAAATCTCTAATTAATCAACATAATAACATAGTGTGCAACATGATGAGTGCGTGAGAATTTTCAGTGCATTTTTTGGACACCCGAACTATTTATTACGATTTTTAAAACTATGAGGTGATAGTTTAAGAACCTCGTTAATTTTTTCTCGATTTCTTTTAGTGAATCTATGATTTATCTACTTGGTAGTAAAATACGCTTCCCGAGTAATCTGTGACAATTTTTGGAGAAATATTCGGGTACTAGAGCTATTTATTAAGGCATATTGAACTTTAAAATTTATTTAAAAAAGTAAATGTTTATGACGTGGAACAATACGCGGCAGGAAATGTGCCATGTAGCCCAATTTCGACTTTTTATCAATTTTAAAAATTTTGAAATCTTTTTAAAATCACAGTAAATAACTTGTGTACTCGAAAAATTTCTCAAACATTACCACACTCTCACAGTAGCGCGCTCTATGCATCGATGCAAAAAAAATTGAAATTTGTATTGCCAGACTACACGGCTGCTCTTTATGAGACAGAAAGATAAGTATGGTTAACCGATTTGACCGGAGTCGAAACGAGGGTGGACCGTGTCAAAAAATTTCCTGAAAATTATCATGTTCTCAATACAATGCGCTCTACCTGCCCATGTAAAAATTGTTCCAAAAATTGGTTAACCCCCCCCCCCCCCAATTTGCATCTGAGTATCCTGCAATTCAATTTCAGCATTAGAATATGTTGTGTAATTAAGACTACAATGTGTTGTACCTGCCACATATCTTATGACCCTCTTGACAACTTCCAGGTGAGACTCTTTTGAATTGGCTTGGAATCGAGCACAAACTCCAACACTGAAGGAGATATCCGGTCTGCTGGCGGTAAGATACAGGAGACTGCCAATCATGCTATGATACAGAGACTGATCCACTAACTTGCCTTCTTTGTCTTCATGAAGTTTTGTAGACGTGCTCATAGGATTTGTCAGAGCTTTCTTCTTGGATAGACCAAATTTGTTGACCAAGTTCTCTGCATACTTAATTTGGGACAGAAACATTCCAGACAACATCTGTTTAACTTGGAAACCAAGAAAGAAGGTCAGTTCACCAAGATTGCTCATCTCAAATTCACTAGTCATGACAGAAGCAAAGTCAGAGACTAGTTTATCTGAGGTAGAGCCAAAAACAATGTCATCAACATATATTTGAGCAACAATGAAATCATGTTTAAGATGTTTAACAAATAAGGTTTTGTCAACAGACCCTCTGACATAATCTTGATTTTTTAAATATTTAGATAGACGATCATACCATGCCCTTGGTTCCTGTTTTAGACCATACAAAGCCTTCTGGAGTGTGTAGACATAGTCAGGATGATGTGGATCAACAAAACCTTTAGGTTGTTCCACAAATACTTCTTTGTTAATGTATCCAGTCAAGAAGGCAGTTTTGACGTCCAATTGGTACATCTTAAACTTCAAATGGTAGGCAACAACCATAAGTAACCTCACAGACTCCATTCTTGCCACTGGAGAAAATGTCTCCTCGTAATTCAGTCTTTATTTCTGAGAATATCCTTGAGCAACAAGTCTTGCTTTGTTTCTGACAACAGTACCACATTCATCAGATTTGTTTATGAAAATCCATTTTGTTCCTACCACATTTGCATGAGTAGGTCTAGGTACCAGCTCCCAAACTTGATTTTTGGAGAATTGATTTAATTCATCTTGCATAGCCATGATCCAGTCATTATCCAGAAGAGCTTCCCGAACAGTTTTTGGCTCAACCAGGGAAACAAAACCATAGCATCTCATAGTGTTAGATTCCTTAACATGACTGTCGACAAAGCATGCCAATGCCATTTCAATTGAATCTTCATGAGCAGATATGTTCCTGGTCTGTATTCCCTCTATCCAATCTCCCAATCATATCATTTTTATCATGATCCTTCTGTATTGTCTGAATCCAGTCCTTTTCTGAGGAACAATGTTGAGATTTTCATCCTCTTCATCTCATGAGCTTGAAGCTTCATCATTTTGATCACCATGATAAGAGGTTCCTTCAGCTTGTGTTGAAGTATCATCAATCTGGCTATGAGACATATAATCAATAGACACATTAATAATAACAACAACACGTTTAGAAATTTTGTTATATACCCTGTATGCAACACTGCTTGTGTCATATCCAACAAAGATACCTGGATCAGTCCTTGAGGTAAATTTATTCAGTGTTTCACCATCTCTTAAAATATGACAGGGACTTCCAAAGACATGAAAATGGCTCACATTAGGTTTTTTACCGTTCCATATTTCATAAGCAGTTTGACTACTACATGTTCGCATGAATACTCGATTTGATACATAGCATGCAGTGTTCATGGCTTCTGCCAAGAAATTTTCACTTAATTGAGCAGAGTGCAACAAAACTCATCCTGTCCCAAGCAGAGACCTGTTCTTTCTTTCCACGATGTCATTTTATTGAGGAGTTTGAGGAGTTGAAAACTCATGTAAAACATCATTCTCATGACAGAAATTAGCAAATAAAGAGTTTTTAAACTCAGTGCCATTGTCAGATCTAATTCTTGCTAACTTCATATTTGAATGTTGTTTAAGTCTGGTTAATTGTCTCCTTAAGCCAAGAAAAGACTCAAAGATTTCTGTTTTACTCTCAAGAAAATCAACCCAAGTATACCTTGAGAAGTCAGCAACTACTACAAAGATGTAGGACTTACCTGACATGCTGACAGTTTGAGTAGGGTCCATTAAATCCATATGAATCAATTCAAGACATGCAGTAGTTGTTGTTGAGTTTAAAACTCGATGAGATGTCTTGGTTTGCTTACCAGCTTTGCAGTGTCCACAAATTCGATCAGTCCTTCCGCTCAGTTTGGGCATACCCCTCAAGCACTGTTGATTTGAGAGTTTTTGAAGATCTTGATAATATACATGACTTAACCTCCTGTGCCATAGCTCAAAGTTTTCATCAGAGAAAATGGTTTTTACACATTTATTAGTAAAGATCACAGAGGAATCAGTTGATGCATGATAACAATTATCATATGAACGTTTTCCACTAATTACAATGTTACCTTGGTCATCCAGAACAATGCATCTTTTTCTGTTGAACCAAACATCTTCAAACTCATCACACAACTGACTGACACTTACCAGATTTATGGTTAATCTTTCCACATAGAGAACATTTTCATGTTTGCCAAGGTTGACTGTCTTCCCAGTTCCTCTTCCTAAAATGTTTGCTCTTCTTGCATCTTCAAAAGTGACAGTGCCAGTGATTCATTCTTCTTGGATGTTGATGAAGTAACTTTTGTTTCCACACATATGTCTTGAGCAACCACTATCAATGTACCAAATATATGCATCACTGGAGTTGACAGCAATTAGAGTTACTAGACAGTGTGCTTCAATGTGATTATTCCTTCCACATATGACTCTTCCTTTTCATCATGGTTAATCTCTTCAATATCTTGATTTGATGAACTTTCACCAGTGTAGCCAAGTCCAAAAGTGTTCCTTTTCTGATATCTTGATTTTCAGACTTCGACAATTGACTCATCAGATCTGTATTCTTATTAAGCACAGATTCTGCAATAGTAACCAATTTTCCATATTTCTCATCTAAGTCAGAATCATCATGTAAGTTTCTTACGTCACAGTCACTGTCAATATCAGCTTTTGATTCAGAATCTGAATCACATTGATCAATTCTGAGAGTGGCAACAAGTGCCAGATTCCTTTTTGATTTTTTAGAACAGACATCCTCATCATCACTCTCTGCGTCACTCCTAGTAGCCCTCAGTGTCTTCTTGGAATTCGCTTGATTTTTCCTGTTTCCACAATCAACAGAAATGTGGCCAAGGCCACCACATTCATAGTATTTAGGTTTGAAGTTAGGATTTCTCCTATTGTTAGTAGGAAAAATTTTAACCTCGTTTTTATTTTTAGAAAATCTAAATTTTTTGGAATCAGAATTGCTTCTTTCACCACCTGCATTCTTGTATTTTAAGATTTTCTTAAATTCCTTGGTTAGCAATCCAAGTTCATTAATTTCATCAGTTACCCTTTCTTGGTTGCTTTCAAGGCAAGATTCTTTGAGTTCTTCGAGTCAATTTTGTTCTCCTCATTGATCTCAGCTTCATATGTCTTCAAACTCCCAATGAGTTCAAACAGAGGATAGGTCTCAAGATCTCTCGATTCAGATATGGCTGCCTTTTAATTGCAAACCTCTTAGGAAGAGATCTCAAGATCTTTAAGACAATGTCTTCTTGACAAATTTGCTTCCTCACATCGATAGACCTTATGCTGCTAGTGATGGAAATCAGACGCTTATAGAACTGATCAATGGTCTCTTCTTCCTTCATCTGCAAAAGTTCAAATTCATGAAGTAATAATTATAATTTGTGACGTTTTATGTTCTTATTACCTTCATAGGTGATCTCTAGAGTGTCCCATATCTCCTTTGAAGTTGAACAATGTTTAACAAGAGATCTGTCTTCTTTTGATAAAGCAATGAACATGGCATTCTTTGCCTTGTTCTCAGCTTCACTGTATGCATTCTCAGTTGCAGTCTATTTATCAAATCGCTTAACTTTGGCCTCGTCAGAACCTTCTGCAGCTTTAGCATCTTGAGGAGGTGACCATCCATGCAATACACATTGCCAGGCTCTGGAATCTTTGTCAGAGATGAAATCATGCATCATCCCTTTCCAATCTTCATATCCTTCTCCCTTAAGGAGATGAGGCATATTGATTGACGTGCACTCCATCTGATCCTGAATCAACAATAAGTGTATCTAGTATTCTGGCTCTGATGCCAATTGAAAATACAAAGATGGAGTGAGAGATAACAACACAACACAATCAGGAGTAATATAAGTTTAAACACAAATACAAACACTCTTGAGAAGAGATGACACTTGAATGAACTTTGAATTTCAACTAATCAGTAATTGAAATACAACGTTGAACTAGCTCTTTACACAGCTAGATACACTCCCAATAGCTCTATAACACAGCTATTACAAATGTTCAAACTAGTTCTTTATCACAACTAGAATTACATAACACTTCTCATATTCTACACACAATAGGATTCAATCTAAGATCTTTTATTAGGATTTTGACCTCTATGAGAAAACAAAGACTCTTCAGCACAACCTTGTAATCTCCACAGGTTCACACACGCTTTGACTAATTTCTACTTGATCAGAACTTCAGAGAATTGTTCAACTCCACACAAGCAACACGAGGTGCAAGATGAATTGATTCTTGAAGACTGGAACAATAATACTCTGTTTTTCTGGGTTGCGATCAGTACCTGCAACCATAAATATCGGTATATATAGGGGTATAGTCCAACAGAGAATCACTCAGACTCCCCCACAATCCGAGACTCCCCCACACATAATGATTCTTATCAATACTTATCCAATATCAGAATACATTTCCTTAACAAGTTAGATCTCTCATGAAATAAGATAAGTTTTATAAAGAAATGATAAAACTAGAGAATCAAGAGTATATCAGTAAATTATGTAATCAAATCAAATCGAATCCAGAGAGTAAGAGGTAAGAAATCAACCTTTTGATTACCTTCGATAAAGTTTGGATGTGATATGCAGAGTTTCCTAGTAAGACTAGGAAAAAGAGTAAGTTTGAATATGAGGCTAATACCTTCAACCTATATCAATCAACTTTTACCTTGCGAACATTAACAAATGAGAGATGACGCCGTCAACCACTAAAATCGCATAAAAAAAAATCATTGGCCACGTGTCATGCTATGGTGGTGTAGATTTTCTTTGTTGGACTCAAGCATATGCTTGAGTCAAGCACTAAATAAGTTTTCTTGAACTTGCTTGTAACTAAATGGTCAAGCAGCTGGCAATCTTTCTTTGAGGGCAGGACATTCAACAATAGGGACACTGTGAGACTGCTAAGGGCAAGCATCAGCAACAGGAGGGATCATCAAGCTGGCATGAATAAAATATATTATATTTATTTAGATCGAATGTTTTATATATATATATATATATATATATATATATATATATATATACAACCTCCTTCTAATGAGGGATCCCTCATTTAACCTACTTTTAGATAACATATTAACATCTCCACCGTTCAATATTCATGTTTATATGGGTAGATCATATCTGGAAATTTTCATTCCATTTGATAATCATTAGAGCATATTCGAAATTGTGATTTACATATAAAACCTTGAACGGTTCAGGTTTTACAGATTTCATACGTCCATTAATTTAATCTAGTTAGAAGCGTTAACGATCACCATTTTGGCTAAAATTTGACATGAATGATCTACACATATAGACCTAATAATTGAACGGTGGAGATGTAAAAATGTTATTTAAAAGTTGGTCTAATGATCGATCCCTCACATAACCCAAAATAAGAGATCCCTTAATGGAAGGGTCGTCTATATATATATATATATATATACACACACATGTGAAGATGAGCTTAATTAGTTTATAAATTTATATACAAACACGCACATATTACACAAGTGTAGATGCGCTTCCACAGACGAGTAAAGTAGAGACAAGGATATTTACACCTATACAAGCAAATGCCGAAAAGAAAAAGCAGACTACAAGAGGAAAAAAAAAAGAAAAAAAGAAGAAGCAATGACATGTAATTAGCCAAGGTTTTCTATATATAGAATCTACCAGCATTGTGGTATCGTATCACTATTCACTAGAGAGAAGTGCCACTACTCTCTCTCTCTCTCTCCGGCTATTGGTTAATTGATCAATGGTGAAAGTAGGTCGTTACAACGATATTATGTTGTGGGTGGTGTTTAGCATAGTGTTGATCCTGGGGCATGCAGTGGAAGCAGGGAAAGTGAGGCACTTGAAATGGGATGTGGAATACATATTCTGGTCTCCAGATTGCCAAGAGAACGTGGTGATGGGAATCAACGGGCAGTTTCCGGGGCCGACGATCAGGGCAAGAGCTGGAGACACGGTTGTGATTGAACTGACGAACAAACTTCACACGGAGGGAGTAGTGATTCACTGGCACGGAATCAGACAGTTGGGAACACCTTGGGCTGACGGCACTGCTTCCATCTCACAGTGTGCCATCAACCCTGGAGAGACCTTTTATTACAGGTTCAAGCTCGACAAGGTATGTAAACCACTCCAGACCTTTTAGTAACGCATTCTTCTTTTGATTCACTCAATCGATCATGGTGTCGGCCGGTGGTGCACGCAGGCCGGAACACACTTTTACCACGGCCACTATGGAATGCAAAGAAGCGCAGGCTTGTACGGATCTCTGATAGTGGACGTGGCAGAGGGAGAGAAAGAGCCGTTTCACTACGACGGCGAGTTGAACTTGCTGCTCAGCGACTGGTGGCACGAGAGCGTTCACCACCAAGAAGTTGGCCTCTCTTCCAATCCGATGCGTTGGATTGGTGAACCACAGGCATGCATACCTGCTCCGATCCGTCATCCTCCATTATTAATCCTTCCATGCTTTTCTCATAGACTCATTACAGTATACAAAATTTTTACTCCCCATCCTATTTACCTACTACGTACTGTCGGCATCCTGGATCAATTATTCGTTTAAACCGCAGATTGCGCGTTGCAATAGTCAAGTGAAATGGGTGAAGCTAGGTAGCCAGTTTTGACCTAGAGTACGTAAAGTTAACAGGGAATTGTCTATACAGCAATCATGATTAATTAAGCTGCATGTTTATACTTTTTATTTGTTAAAACATTCTAGTTGGTAAATTTTAGAGTTTGCGGAATTTTCGTGTTAGTTGACAGGTCAATTATCATATTGTTTTGCTTACCTTTTATCTAATGGTTCTGAAACGAGTACTTAAAGGGATAATCAGAGAATAATAATACAAGAGGACAAATAAGCTAGGTCATTGTGCATGCCAGCTATAAGCAGATCCATATACCATTAAATACAATGATATATATCTGAGAATAATTACATATAAAGGCTGAGAATAATTACTTATATATAAGTAACAAGGTGGCCTTTCACTTTAATTCAATCTCTTTGACAAAAATAATTACATCTTTTTGGTTTTGTGCATGTTTTTCTAAATGAGTAGTCCCACTATATATGGATCACCTTCTGACTTTGAATCGATGATGGTTGGACCTGCATGTTTTGTTTGTGTCCATCAGAGTTTGTTAATGAATGGGAGGGGCCAATACAACTGTTCAATCGCGGGAGCGCACTATAGCAATTCAAGCTCTACCAAGTGCAATCTAGGAGGAGGGGAACAATGCGCCCCCAAAATTTTACAAGTTCTTCCCAATAAGATCTACAGGCTCAGAATCGCCAGCACCACTGCCCTTGCGTCCCTCAATTTGGCCATTGGGGTAAGCATCCATATTCCATTCATTCATTCATTCACTCACTTTCACTATGCATACAGCATAGATACGTTATCTATGTTATTCCCAAAAAGAAAAAATCTGAGAAGGATAAGTCATGTCATAGAATATGATCTTTCAAAACCAAATAAGTGGTAATTAAATAATGAGCAAAAGTTGGCCACAAGTTGACAATGAAATGAAATAGCAACTTGTGAATCATGCTATTTGGCAAATCAGAGGAAAGTTGGACAACAGGTGAGAATATGAGAGAAAAAGCTATGCATAAACAGTAGGTTATATAATGATTCTCGTACTGTACTCGTCCTAGAAGTTTCCCTACATACACAAGCACTAGCACTATCGATCACTACCACTAATGCATTTGTGTATGCAATTCGATCATCGGGTGAATTGATTGTGCGAAAAGGAATTAATCAGTGCGCATGGGACGGGGATGCTGGAGACAAGTTGGTAGCTAGGAATTTATAAATATTCTCGATCAATATATTCAATAAAGTATAGCAAGAATAAGAAAATAAGAACCTTTGTAAAGCTTAGGGCTGTCAATGGGTCATGTCGGGTTGGGTTCGTGTTAGGTCAAGGTATCTTACGTGTTATAAAATATAAACTCAAACCCAACTCATTTAATAAATGTGTCAAAAATTTAAACTCAAACCCAACCTATTTACAAAACGGGTTACCCGTTTCTAACCCGTTTAACTCATTTAATAAATAAATTATGACTAACTCATTTAAACAAGATTGAAAAAAAAAAATAATCCATAACATTACCCCTATCAAAACATGAATTCAAATAAAAGGAGAAAATACTTACTAAGTTTTTATTAAACTTATTTTAAATGGCTATGTAAGAGAGTATTATATAAAAATTTAGTCCGACAATTTATTAAACGTGTCACGCAGGTTTATTTTGTGTTTGGGGGCTGACCCGTTTATTAAATAGGTCATGGTGGGTTAACTCGCCACTGACCCGCTTTTTACTCGTGCGGGTTCAACCTGTTTTATTTCGTGCGGGTTTCGAGTCGTGTTATTGGGTCGTGTCGGAATTGACAACCCTAGTAAAGCTAATAGGAAGAAAATAATAAAAGGAAAGTTTCTTCTTTCTATCTGGTTTTCGAGTGGAAAGCTGAATATTGTTTGTAAATCGAAAAGAAAGTGACAGCAGCAACTAGTAGGATTTAGAGTTCAGAAAGTATTGAACTTTCAGCCTGAAGCTTTAGTTAATTAGTTAATCGCTAAAACTAGTAAACACAGCTAAGAAAACTGGCTAAATCGATCGAAATGATATGTTGAATTGTCATGATAAGATTCGTGTCTTTTGCTATGGCGTGGCTTTGTTTCGTCGTTTGTGTATTGATCATTATTATCTACATGCGAATCACATATTACTACTGTTATATTTTGTAGTTATGTATAACTCCATGCAGGGGGGGAAATCCAAACAACCCTAATCTATAATTGCTTGGAGAAAAAATTTACAAGATAAAAAAGGAAATGCAACGACATTACTGTGTCATTTTCATAGATATTTCCATTCTAGACAACACCGCACACGTTTTTGTTTACCATTCCATCAAAATGATTGCTACCATCTTGATGTTTGTTTGGATTTGCGAATGGAAATGATCTGTTTCCACTCAATATAATTTGCGTACACTGATGCATGAAATATATAGCAACTAATTGGTCTTAATTAACGATATGAAATTTTGGTGCAGAATCACAAAATGGTGGTGGTGGAAGCGGATGGAAATTACGTCAAACCCTTTGCAGTTGATGACCTGGACATCTACTCCGGTGAGAGCTACTCAGTGCTGATAACTACAAACCAAAACCCTTCTAACAACTACTGGGTTTCAGTTGGAGTGAGAGGAAGAGAACCGAAGACTCCTCAAGGCCTCACCCTCCTCAATTACAAGCCTATCTCACCCTCCAAGCTCCCCACTTCTCCGCCTCCGGTTACTCCTCGCTGGAACGACTACGCCCACAGCAAGGCCTTCACCACCAAGATTCTTGCCCTAATGGGATCCCCAAAGCCCCCCAAGACCTTCCACCGTCGGATCACCCTCCTCAACACCCAGAACAAACTGAACGGTGGATACACCAAATGGGCCATCAACAATGTCTCTCTAACCCTACCTGCCACTCCTTACTTGGGCTCCATCAAGTACGGCTTAAAGAATGTTTTCAGCCCCGTGACCCCGCCGGAGAACTTTCCCAACAACTACGACGTCATGAAGCCGCCGGTCAACCCCAACACGACCACCGGGAACGGGGTTTACACGCTGACAATGAACTCCACGGTGGACGTGATTCTTCAGAATGCGAATGCGCTGAGTGAGAATGTGAGCGAGATACACCCGTGGCATCTTCACGGTCATGACTTCTGGGTGTTGGCTTATGGAGATGGAAAGTTTGATCCTAAGAGAGATGAGAGGAAGTTCAACCTGAAGAACCCGCCGCTGCGGAACACGGTGGTCATATTTCCTTACGGGTGGACGGCTCTGCGGTTCGTGGCGGACAACCCAGGAGTGTGGGCTTTTCACTGTCACATTGAGCCGCATTTGCATATGGGCATGGGAGTAGTCTTTGCTGTAGGTGTTCAACATGTCAACAACATACCCAATCAAGCTCTTGCGTGTGGTCTCACTGGGAAAACCAATTAATTCATTAGTTAGTACTTAGGTACTGTTGCTTCCATGCATGCATGCACTACGTAGGTGTTGCTTTAATTTGATAATTTGATTTAGTTCCTTTGATATTTTGCTGCATCCTATATGTATGTACGTATGGTACTGAATTGCAATAGGCAATTGAGTTTCAGTTTGAGTTTGAGGGGTCAACGACACCTTAGCTAGCTACTCAGTTTAGTATATGGCATTGTATTCGAATCAGAAAGTTTTTATGCATATGAAAAATTATCATCAGGCATCAATGTTTCGTCCACTAGATTAAAATAAATTATTGGGTCAATTACATATAAGTCAACTTGGGCATTAACTTTAATAATAGTTCCAACCAAAAAGATTTTCTCACATAAATCCACTAGATTTAAAAACATCTTAATTTTTTAATATTAAATTCTGCTATATTTAGGGGGGTGTATTGTATTTAGATTTCCATGGTGTTTTAAAGATCATTATGGATTCTAAAAGTTTTGGGGTATTCAATCTGGATTTATAAAAGAAGATTTTTTAAATCCACTAAAGTCTAAGGGTATTCAATAATGATTTCAATTAACTTTTAAAAAGTCTATAGAAGTTTAAGGGTATTCAAAAACATTACGAATTTTGAAAGATTCATTAAATGATGGATTTACATAGATTGTTTAGTGTAAATTCTCTCTCTCTCTCTCTCTCTCTCTCTCTCTCTCTCTCTCTCTCTCGCGTCCTCCATAACTCCAAATGGGTCGCAATTTATCATACATATTTTACAATAGGGGCTAGCTATACAAGTTCGTGGTAATAGAAGAGTACAACGAGTACATGACAATGACCCCAACTATGGTCCTCACGGCCGCATATATTAGAAAGCCCACGTCTTTCATAAGTAATCCTATCAATTAACTTTCCAGAACCAACTCGATCTAATCTCAAATTTTATCGACCAACCTCTCTCTCTCTCTCTCTCTCTCACTAATCTCGTCATTTCCGTAGATTTATAACTTTTTTCTTTTCATCATTTTTATCCTTATACTTTTTCCTTCTTCATAATAAACATGTCTAGTTTGATACGCATATAGAACTAGTTAACTTGGAAAGATTCTATGTTAATTTTTTGTTTATTTACTTATGTTACATGTTTATGTTGATAAAGTGATTAATGATATAAAAATTGTCAAAATCTATGAGAATCTATAAAAGTTGTATTTTTTGTTTTCACAAGTCCTTAAAAGTTTTTCACACCCCCCTTATAAATATACGGAAATCTTGAAGATTTTATAAGTCTGTATAAATCTAAGAACTCTTTATGAATCTATCACTTAAAAAAAGTATGCACAAATCTGAATACAATACACCCCCCTTAGTGAATTACACTTGAGGTAAAAAGTCAACACTCATTCTCTCTCCTCTCCTGGCTAGGTCTCCGGTGACTTTTGACCGGCTCTGGCTGACTCTAGCGTAATTCCGACCACTTCCAACCGGCTCCGGCAAGGTGTGCGGTGACTTCCAGCTGGTTCTGATGAGGTCTCCGACCAATTCTGGTGACGTCAGAAAAAGCTATTGCCGCAAATAGAAAAAGTTACTACCACCAACAACAAAAACTACTACAGTGAGATTTTCGGCGATCGACCTCCGGGGAGGTCACAAAAGCTATTATCATTAACAACGAAAGCTACTATTTGGTAGAAAGAAAAACTACAAAGGTAATAATTATAAGCAACTGTCAACAGTAACAAAATCTACTATAAACGGCAATAAACACTACTACTGTATATATAAACAACAACAACAAAAAACTACTACGTACCAAGCAGGAAAAAAAAATAAAGCTACCACGTACGCACGTACCAAACACAAAAGCTACTATCACCAGCAACAAAAGCTATTACTGTCATCTGCTAAAAAGCTAATCTTGCCGGCAAAATAAGCTACTGCCAACCACAACCAAAGCTACTACTTACAAAGCATAATAATTATTACCAAAGATGACAAAAACTTTTGTAACCAACAATGAAAGTTACTGTCACCAACAATAAAAACGACTAGAACTAACACTAAAAGCTATTGTCACCAACATAAATACGCTAGAAAACTACTACCACACACTAATAAAGATACTCTTAGCGACTAAAAAAGCTACTTTTAGGCACTAACATAAATTTCGATTCCATTTCTTAAAACCAAACAAACATCAAATTTCGTCTAAAAAAAACTTTAAATTAAATCACATCTAACCTAAAAAATGGCCTTATCGTTGGGATACCACACCAGAGCAAGACTAATATATCAACAGGGATCAAGTCCTCCAAATCTTCCTCCGTGAGCAACCAAGTCTCATATGCAAGCTCCTACAAATCAACAAGTGAACCTCCTCCGCGTCACTAGCAAAGGCTTCGTCGCTGACTACCCAAAGATTGAAGTGTCGAGGTCGACCATCACACCAGAGAGTCGTCGTAGTCGTCAAAGCATCATCGTCGTCGTAGTGCGGCGGTGTGTTAGTTGTTGTCGTGTGATGATGTTATTCACGACCTAAAAGTTTTTGAGTTTAAGTGCCGTTTTAAGCGGCGACATGTCGTAGATGTTGAATGATCGTGGGTGTTTGCCCAACTTATAAAAGCCAGTCAAGCCAGAAAAGAGTACTATCAGTGTTTTGTTGTTCTTGTGTTTCTTTTCTCTGCATGGATTTCACTCCCGTGACATTTGCAGATGAAGCGATAACTCACTTTCTTTGTAGAAAGCTCCATAAATTCTTCTGAAATCAATAAGGTGCTGCTAGTGATACATTAAGGCGCTGTTATTGATGCATCCCAAGCCTAGCCACCTCCTTGTCAATTAACCTTCATTGAAATCGAGTTTCACTTTTGCTCGAATCCGTTTTACGGTTTAGAGGATGATAAAATTGAGCTTTTAATGAGCTCAAAATTTGACTTTTTATTCCGTTTCTTATTTGAGAAAACTTTCTTCACGTAAGTCGTAGAGGACGTTAAACCAAGTCTATGGATACGTGACGTTGAAATCGGTGATCGTATGCAAAACTTATTTTAGTAATTTTAGTGTGGGGTTATTTTAGTAATTTCAACTTGAACCCTTACTATAAATATCAAACTTCCATTTCAGGAATGTCCATTTTCGGGTATATTCAGGAAAAATTTCATTTTTTAGTTTTGCTACCGACCTTCAGGGTCTCACCGACGACTATTCCGGCCACCTCAGACCATGAATTTGGTCTCATTCTCTTCGTCTCGGAACAAGCTTTGTAACTATATATGACTTGTAACTTATAATTCATCATACATGACGAATAGAACCAAAGGTAAATTTGACATTGTAAACTTGAAATTTGACTTTGTCGTAGTAGAAAAGTTGTAATTCTTATTGAGAGGAAGAGATTGGTGTGTGCCATGCAACTCAACTCGTGGTCAGAGATTGGCAGCAAGTGGAACCCACGCGCAACCACTTCTAGCATCTCGTGTCGGCTTGTTCGATGGTTTAATTTCCGAGCTTAAGGTTGAGGAATCTGGTCTTTGATATGAACGTTTCAATATATTATACAAGTATTTTGGTGAAGTTTGGAGTTCGTTGGGTAATTTTTAAGTTACGAATTTACGTGAAACGTACCATTGCGATCCGCTCGAGGGATATTCTGGGCATCATGAAGCTTAGGCCTTATAGAGTGAGCAGACTTTTATTTTTAATTGATGCATGCATTTATTGTTTGAGTTCATGGTTTATTTATTTAATTAAATAATTAATTATTTATCATAACCCTTTATTGAATTTATAGCTTGCCTTGAGAAGTGGATATGTGATGGGTCGTGATATTAGGTTGAAGATTTTTAACTTGGATTTGTGATTTTGAACCGTTGATTTAACTTGATTTCGACGAATAATTTTAAGGGGTAATTTCTGAAATTTAAATATTATATTTTATTCTTCGACTAAGGAATTTTAGAAAATGATTTCGAAAATGGGATTTTCGATTTTGGCATTGGGAATGCCTTGATCTTTGTATTGTTTACGAAAATGAGATTTCTTTTATCACGTGGTTTTATTTTCAATAATGATTTATGGAGATTTATTAATTAGAGCTCGGTTATGTTTTGGAATAAAATTGGTTTTACTAAATTATTTTAATATGTAGCTCTCCATTTTTTTTATCACCGATAAATGAGACTACTATTTTGAGTTATGAGTTATAATTTGTTTTCGCTATTCTTATTGATTCGAGAATATTTTGACGTGTGGGAAACGTCGTTGTTTATTTATATTTTGAGATTTTTCGAGTACGGTTGGGAATCGTACTCCTGTCTATACTTGCGAGATCTCGGGGAAGCTTTTATAGATTTATGGTTTTCAAAAGTTTCTTCACCATAGTTGGGTCGCTATATATATTTATTGCTAACTAGCACATGTGTATACCTTTAGCCCATACGAGGAGACGACTTGACCCTGGTTAGGTCAGATTTGCCTTTATGGTCGATGTGTTGAATATTACACTACAACCTTCAGGCCCTATGAGATGACTGGTCAGATGTGCCTCTATGGTCGACGTGTTGAGATTATTACTTAGCGTGGGACGCTCAGAGCCTGGGAGGCTCCATTGTTATATGGTGACTTACTCTTCCCCATATTATTTATTCGCAAAACCAGTAGGGCTGACTTATTACCACGAGATTTCTAAATTTGAATATAGCGTTTTAATATTTTTGCATGCACCTTGGTTTTAAAATATGAATTAATGGAAAAGTATTATAATACTTTTCATTCAAATAATTTATTTATTTATTTTCGTCTACTCCCGGTAACGTTTTTAAATTACTTTCTCCTGGGTTCTTCATTTTCAATCGCCTAGTGTGCAGATTAGATTGTCGGAAGTCGAGTGTACCAGGAGTCGAGGCATAGTCGTCATTGCTTCCGCTTGGTGAAAGTTTTTAGTCCTTTACCTCTCTATTCTGTATTGTTTTCCAGTTCATTGTATTAAATTTCTCTTATTACTAGTGAATCAATTAATTATTAGTTGAGACTTGTACTGTGTATTGAGGAGGTTGTTATGTTCTAAGAGAGCAGATGGCTCCAGCAGTTGAGGATGCATTTGTTGTATTTGTGATTTTTTATTTATTTATTATTTTTTTTCCAGGTTTTGGGTAGTCCATCTTAGGGTTGACCCATTCAATTTTTCGGTAGAGTCATTCCTGAGATGGTCCCCGTAGGATCTATCCGGATTTCAGGGTGAAATATGGGGCTGGTGCAGTCAGTTAAGCCATTTGCATGCTAGGGTAATTTCAATTTTCCCTTTTGATGCATGTTGAATATTGTTGTGAATTATGCGATATATTGTCGCTTATGTATTCTTGGCAAATATAATTTAAACGTTTGGAAATGTTTGAATCCCTCTACGTACCAAAATTTGGGTTTTGGGTTTTTTTTGTCACCTTGGCGATGTAGTCTTTTCTAAGTGGGTTGGCTTATAAAAGATGTTCTCAATTTAAACCCCATCATGTAGTAAAGATTAAAGGTAAGTAGGGTTATCGTTCTAATCGGAGATTGGGGGTCATTAACCTAGTAGCAACTAAAAAAATAAAAGAATCGATTTGGAGGATTTAATAGATATGACTCACCATAAATCATAATCAATTAGTAAGATGAATAGAAAAAGTATGAAAGTTTGATGGATTGAAGTCGAACTAGTTTTCACACTCGAGCTCTAACTCATCATCAATCTGCCAAAAATGTTTAGGTTTTCAACATATATGGAACCGAAACCTTTAAGTTCTAATATTGGCTGCTGACACAACACAAACGAATTCAAGGCATGCAATCCTATCAACGTATGCTTGCAACTGTGTTCTTAAGATGAAGACCGGACTCGATGAACATGCAATACTATGGTGATATTATAATTCTCTTATAAACCTAACAGACTTGAAGAGGAGAAGGAGACGGTTCGAACGTGACAGGTGGCGCGCCGATTGGTGGCTGGATGACGGAGAACCGAGGGCGGCGACAGAGTTCCGAGTCGGGGAGAGAGAAAGGGAAAAAGAAAAGAAAAGGAAGAAAAGAAAGTTCGAGAAATTTTCCTCCTGACTATTTATACTCGACCAAAATCGGAAAGTTACGTATTTTATATCGTAACTTTTTTATACGAACTCCAAATTAAACGTCCTATGTGTCCACAAATTCGTTATGACGTGTTCTACCTCAGCATTCCCAGTTGAGTCGAATTATAAAAAGTCAACCTTTAGGGCCTTCGAAAAAGTAAAACAACTTTCGGGAGCGTGAAAGTAAAATAAAAACCACCTAGAAGTTAAACAAGGTTCGGGACGTATCACATATTTTGTTGATCACTAGATATGTTGGGTAGTTGTTCTTGATTTTCTTTAGAGAACGTTTGATATAGGTTTAAAGACAGGTGATCTATTTAATCCGTCTTGCTCTCAGTAGTTTGTTGTTTGGCCCCGAACGTCCACTTTCAGCGTTGGTAGCATTCTTTACTTGCGCTTTGTAAATTGTATAGTTCCGTAGATTATGTAGCAAGGATGCCACTAGTGTTCAACATCTCATAGTTGTACGTTCATTGTACTGGTGTATTTGTCGCAACTATTTAAATCTGCTAAGGACGTATGATGTCTAGAGTTAAGAGGGCAAGACTTTTGGAGGATATTTCTTCTCACCATGACACATTGAGTTCTTCTGGGTATAAAAGATTGTATAATATGGATTTTAATAGTTAGATAGTGTAGAGTTGGTTGCAAGAAAAGTGGGTTTGCCTGTATTTCAACCAAAACCATAAGTATTTGGAGGAATTCCACATGATGTATTCAGTTGCTAGTACATATGGGGTAACCCTACAAGAGTGAGAAAGAGTTGTTATTAAAAATGGAAGCACGCAGTCACCAACGAATGTTGGAGTCCACCAAGGTTGGAAAAGGTGATTCGGACTTTGGACTACAAGAGCAGTTGACCACTGTGTATTAGGGGTGGGCGCGGGCCGGGCCGGGCCCAAAAATCACAAAGCCCGACCCAAAGTCCGTAAGCCTCGGTCCGAGCCGAGCCGGGTTTTTTGAAGTTGAGGACCGGCCCGGGCCCGGGCCCGACGGGCCGAGCCGGATTTTCGGACTTTTTCGGGCCAAAAAATTTCTGTTATGCAATGTTGTTACAATACAACTTTCAGCAAATATTTTGCCAAATTCTGGTACTTGTTGTATTCCATAACATCAATTCTACAAGTTTCATGCATTTTTAACATTTTTACACATAATACAAGTTGCAAACACTTCAATAACACAATACAAATCACCAAATATTCAATTTATCAAATATCAAACACCTCATTCTTGAATGAAAGTCTAAAAAGTTACAAACACTTCAATAACACAATACAAGTCATCTATTTATGATGGTGAGTGCTGCTGCAAGCTGCTGTCATCTATTTTTGTCTAACCTCTAACGTACCTCACCATCATAAGTGTTGCTGGCTTGCTGCAAGCTGCTATAGTGCTGCTGCAAGGAGTGCAAACTGCTGCAGATTCTGAAGTCCTCTTCCAGCTGCTTATTTCAAAATTCCAAGTTCAAGAACATTTTGTTATTTCAAACTTCAAAGTTACAACTTACAAACCAAATGCAAATAGCAAATTTGATACTAACATAACAAAATGCAAATACTCGAAATAACAAACTGATACTAAGTTACTAACTAACCAATTTACAGATATCAAATAGAAATATCAAACTTAAACAAACTCAAAGGTCATTGAACCAAAGTCAGCAACATTTCAGCTGGTTATCAACAATTGTGAAACTGCAACATTTCTGAAACACAAATTGAATTACAGTTCATCACAGCTGAATTACAGTTCATCACAGTTCATCAAAAGAGGAAAAGCCTAAGAGATTAAAAGAAAAAAGAAGGAAACAATGATCACAAGTTCACAACTCCATCACCAAACTGACCAGTTTCATACTTTCATCTTCACCAAATCACCATAATCAAACCCAACCTCAAATGCCCAATACTCCCCAATAGTAATCAATGAATTCAAAACAAATCAGAGAGATGGAGATGGAGTGATGAGAGATTGAGAGAGAGAGATGGAGTCTTACAAACCTAGGACTAGGACAGTAGGGGTAGGAGATTAGGGAATCGAGCTTCAAGACGGACTGAGCCGGTGGCGATTTGGACTGAGCCGGAGAAGGAGGAGGGGAGCAGGAGGCCGGAGGGCAGCTAAGCAGGGGGAACGAGTGCACGACCGCAGGAGCCAGGAGGCTTGGAGGCGAAGAAGAGGAGGCCGAAGAAGAGGAGGACCGCAGGAGCCGAAGAAGAGGAGGCGAGGAGGAGGACAACTCGAGTTAAGTCGACATGTATGTATATATATATATATATATATATTATTTCCTTGGGCCGGGTCGGGCTTTCGGGCCCAAAAAATTTCAAGCCCGGGCTCGGACCGACAATACCTTTTTCGGGCCGGGCTTTATTCGGGCCGGTCCTAAAAATTTTTGGGCTCGGCCCGTGTCGGTCTTTTTTCGGGTTTTCGGGCCGAGCTTTCGGGTTTTCGGGCCCAAACGCCCACCCCTACTGTGTATGTAGATTGTCGTGAATCTCCTCAAGATACTAGTTCCCTTGGAGTCAATGGTAATGATGGTCAGGTATATGTTGGCGATGAATATTTCTTTATTGTGGATGAGCAATTGTAAACGTGTATGATTTCTCTTGAAGCAATAAGAAAACTCTGGGGGTAATTCCACCGGAGGTTAATGTAGAAAGTAAGAGCATTATTACTCATTTTTATGTCATTAATGCCCTAACAACTAAAACACAATATTAAGCCGCGGTTGGATATATATGCATATGCATATGTGGATCCCAGCTACCCTTTGTTAAATGCTCGATCATTTTCTGGAATACAGATGAGGTTGAGGTTGTGAAGGTCGATGATAAGCCGATCAAGGCTACGACTAACGTTGTTTAAGCTGCATATTATGATGAACATGTTGTCACATCCTAAAAGGGAAATAACAGTAAAGTGGAGAGATTTTAACCACTTACTAACTCAAATCACAAAAGAGATTTTTGAATAAAGTTGTCCTTTAAACACTTTATAGAGTAGTCCATCTTGAATCTATTCCGCAAGTAAATAGAGTTGTAAATAATGTCTACTTAAATTCAAATTTCGCTTTCATATCTCTTGAAAAATAAACTCGTTTGCAAGGAAAAGAATAAAAAGAATTTTAAAAAAAGATGAAATACTAGTCACTCCTTCAACTTTGAGTGCCTTGACAATTTAGTCCTCAATGTTTCAATTTCGACAGATCACTCCTTGAACTCTCAATTTTCGACCAATAGCTCCACTCCGTCATCCTCCATCCAAAACTCTGTTAACTGATTGACATGACATTGAATCTGGTGATTTTGTTTCATCTTTTACTTGCTAATATAAAGTCACATGCTCATCCCAGTCATGCTAGCACATAACCAGTAGATTAGAAAAGAAAAAAAAAAAGTTCATCGAACTTGATATACAGAAGTACATAACCATAAGACAAATGAATATTGATGAACTCGATAACCTATCAAAAAGACACAAAGCAATATAATGTAGAAATTGGCAGCAAAGATTAAAATTTAATCCATGGCAAGTTGGCAACCCCAAATCCATATTGATTGCTGATATAAAGATAGGAAAACGAATCAAGAACCAATTGTTGAAGCGCACAACCAATGATGTCAGGATCATTAAATTGTTTAATAACAGAGGAATCCCAACTCTACCGAAAACTAAAGCAAAAGACGAAAGATACAAGATGAGTACTGACGAGTCGCCGAAGCGGCACTTCAATGATAAACCCTACAATCGTTAGTAGTATAGAATAAGTAGGGATCGTTCTAGCCGGGGATTAAGGGTACCTGAAATATAAGAATGTTAGACAAAAACAGATACACATATGCACACAACTGTCACAATTATATACATATATACATATAAAAAAACACAAAATTAAATGGGGGAATTCGGATTTGATTCTAAGTTCCTACGAATTGAAAAACAAAACAAGAAAATAAATCCTAAGTTACTATGTACATGTTAGTCGACATCTTTCACACAAAACACTCACACAAAGCTTTCATAAAACGTTGCAAATAACAAGTATAGACTCACGAAAACATGTTTGAGATATCCTAGACTCGACTTAGTTCCAACCTAATTAGCTCCTTATCGGTTTACTAATCGATTAAGACTCACAAATACTTCAAGATTAACTTATCGCCTAACCCTAAAGTTATACTACACATCTTTGAGAACACTTATCATCGAAAACAAACATGCATAGTAATTAGGCACAATGTCTTTTTAGTTGGAAAAAAGTTAACATGCAAGACGTCACTCTTCATATTAGATAAGCAAGTTCTAAGAATTACTCTATGATAGGAGCACAATGTGCGACGATATTATATGCTTATGCCCTCGTTTATGCTTTGTTTAACCCTTACTTATCTAAGATTGAGTCATAATATAGTTAGTGTCAATTTGGTAGAGTTTTGGTGAAAAATGGTTAAGAATCCGAAAAATGACTAAGTTTGAGAAATCTGGAAAATAGTGTAAAATATGTCTTTTTCGTGATTTTGAGATGAGCGAAACTGTTATCTATCCTTGTCCGAATTTGGCGAATTTAGGCGTGCTTAATATTCATATGTTGAGGAATGTTGTGTTAAAATTTCAGATCAATCGGAGTTCGGGAAGTCACCCAAAAGTTGGCTGCAAAACGGCAGTCCGAGCATTTTAATCCAGGGACTTCCAGGAAATTCCTGGGACTGTGTCCCAACTTCGAAAAATCATTCCCGACGACTTGCATGGAATTTGGCCGAGATATTTTATGGGGAGATGGCCCTATGTGTCTAGTTTACGTGAGACTTGGAATCGCATCAATCGGAGCTCCATGGAGGGAGATATGCCGGAATTACTGCGACAAGGTCAAAGCTGCCGATTCCAGGAACCTACTGCCCCCTTTTTGTGTTTTCTGTTTTTGATGGACCAAATGGTGTATAAATGCATATGTGAAGATGGTCCAAGCTTTATGAAGGGAAGAGGAAGACACTAGGCCATGGCATTGAAGAAAAGCATGAAGAAACAAGTTCTCCTAGTCACACTAGGAGAAGCTGCCGATTCTGGCAGATTTGCTGCCTTTGTGTGCTGCCGGCATTTGGGGCATTTTCGATGGATCAAAAGCCTTTCAATTGAAGTCCAAGACCATACAAGAAATCCATGAAGATATGAAGCCCAAGCCTTGAAGAAATATTCAGAAAAGAAAACCTAATTGGATTAAGAAAGGAAGGTTGCAAAACCTTATTGTACTAGGTTTTCTCAATCCTCTTTGCACAAGGTGCTGCCGGCAGCCTCTCTCCCTTTTCCTCTATATATATAGCCATCTCATATTCAGAAAAAGGGGTCACATTCCAAAGCAAAAATCTAGCCAAAGCTCTACCTAAATTTCCCCAAGAATCCTACACAAAAACCCTAGCCAAAACCACCACCACCATACCAAAGTTTCCTGCCGAAAACTTTGATCCCTTGCTGCCGATACCTTTACTGCCGAGCAGCAGCCATCCGAACACCATCATCCACGGATCCATACACGACGAAGTCTTCAAGGTTTCTAATGTGTGATCCACTCCCTTCTCTTGGCTTTGTAAATTTTTGTGTAGTTATGTTAAACTTTGTCTATAAAGTTAGCATGAATTCTTGGTTTCAATTTTTATGTCTATGTATGAATTGGATTGAAATTTGGTTTTATGATTTGCATGTTAATTTGTTTTCTTTATCTTCAAGTAAGGTTTTAGATGTAAGAATATGAATTGCATGCTAAAGAGTAAGGAAAATATGTAATGAACTAGTAATTAGGATAATCGGCAATAACATGTGTTAAATTGATTTTAGGGTTTTCTTGACTTGTTCTTTAAATTCGTGTGCTTAAAGATTGGTAGCCTATGTAAGTGCAATGCGTAGATTATTGATCTCATTAGCCGAAATTTAATATGGATGAAAGTAATCAACGAGTTACTTTGTTTGTGTTGTTTTTCACTAGGGCTAGAGCAATTTAAATGAACATGCTTGTTGTAGAGATGATTGACAAACTTACTCTATTGACTTGTTTCCAATTAAAAAGGACTCTGTGCGTATTTACTAGCTAGTTCATGTGTCGACGCTGCGTGTCATGTAAACCGGTTAGTAACAAGATTAGGATTATACGCTGAGTTAATTCTAAGTACAAGAGAAGTCTAACAATTAGATGACCGCTGCGGCTCTAGTTGGGTTGGAGTTAAGTTGAGTCTAGAACGTTTTAATACTTTGCCGAGAGTCTTATTTACTTGTTTGTTATGTGTTTTGATTGCTTTTGTGTTAGTGCTTTGTGGAAGAATGTCGACCAACCTTGTAAATAGTAGAGTTAGGATTTAATTTTCAGCACTTAAATTGTTTTGCCGTGCCTAGTACTTAGGGCAGCATTGCTGCCGAACCACTATCCCCCATATTTGTGACGTGTTTGATGTATATATGTATATATGTTTGTCTAACAATTTCATATCTCAGGTACCCTTAATCCCCGGCCTAGAACGATCCCTACTTGCTTATACTACTAACGATCTTTTGTAGGGTTTATTATTGCATGCGAGCTTCGGCATCCCATCAATTTTTGGCGCCGTTGCCGGGGATTATAAAAGCTTGTTTTATGTTATTGTTGTGTATATATGTTGCTGGAAATTTTCGTTGTGAAGTTGTAAAGTTGTAAATTTTAAGTTTATTTTGGGATTATGTAAAGTAGAAATATGCTTCGGCATGTAGAGTTTAAATTTCGAAAGTTGCATGATGTATAATGATGTATGTTGGTAATCACTTAGTTTAATTTCTAGGAAGTTGATAGTGTTGTGTATGTTTGAGTTTATTGTAGTTTCTAAAGTGTAACATGTAGGTGAAGCCTCTTTTGTTGATCATAACCATAACCCTTCATACGAGTGATGCCATGTTAGGTATGTTTTTGTGTAGATTGGGAAACGGGCCCTGCAATGTTGGAATTAGTCCATCGTTGGCCCCCCACGCATAAAGACGCTAACTTGGTATTATTTTTATGAGGTTGAGGGCGGTTTTAATCAACACTTGAGACCGCTAGGGACCCGTGTTTGTTTTACAAAGTATGGGGAAGTTATTATCATAGATATGGTTCTCAGGTTTGTTTAACTGGATCTCAAGGCCCATAGACTGATGTTCATTCTCGGTGAGTGAGTCGATAGGGGGTTCGCCCTCCATGGTGTCCAACAACGAGTCCTGCCTGGTTCCTGTAGGGGGTTCGCCCTCCGTGATTGTAATGACCTTTGAAACGTAAAATCCGCACGACCTAGTCGACAGCTTGTGCCGAAGCATCACCTCACTTTAGACGCTAGAACATAACTTGACATATGTGGCCTATTTTCTTCAAAGATAAAACATGTTGTGTGGTTCAAACTCTTGAGGTATATCGGATTAAGCATGATACTACCGGGGGCTGTATCAGTCCATTGCACCGTTATCTCCTCTGCTCCACGTACTTCGAGAGTTAGAACAAATTTAAAAGAAATTAGACTTAGCAATTACATGATCATGGACTTTTTGATATCTTGTTGCCGAACCATATTTCTATTATTGCCGAAATGCTTGTGATGCCGTGTATACTTATGTGTTGCCGATTGTACATATGTGTACCATTGTTTGAAATTTGTTGTATCGCCAATGCCGTGGCTTGTAATGATGTATATTCTTGCTTTCTATTTCTTTATAAGGTTCTAACTTGTTTAAAATGTTGCAAATTTCAGAAATAATGCATGTCCGAATCTAGTATTTGGGCAAGAGATCTTCAAGGCCGTTTGCAACGTTTAGACCAAGAACTCGCTATTGCTCGTTTTGTGCCATTACCTCCATCGTCACCAACCAATTCATCAGTGTCATCATCCTTGCCATCATCACCATCTGTGCCGTCAATATCACCATCAGTAGTGTCATCATCGTGTGATCTTCAGAATCCAGAATTTGAAGCTTTTGCCGAATTAGAAGAAGAAGAAGAGATCATGGCATCAATCAGATCACAGAATGGTCATGTTGCTGGAGCTGGTGTTGCTCCTTCTAATATTACTTATCCTCCCTTGGAAGCTGAAAAGACTGGAGAGATTGAATTGAGGAGTGGATTCCTCCATAAGCTGAAGTCGTTTTATGGGATGCCGAGTGAGGACCCTAACAAGCATCTACAGTGGTTTAACTTCACCACGGAGTCTATGTGTCCAAGAGGGACCGATTTGCAACACTTCAAAATGAAGGCATTTCCGTTTTCTTTAGAAGATCAAGCAAAGGAGTGGTTGTTTGAGGTGCCTAGTGGTCGCATTGTTTCGTGGAGTACTATGATGGATGAGTTTTTGCTCAAGTACTTTCCCGCTTCACGTATCACTGATCTGAGGAAGCAAATTACAAGTGTGAAGCAAGCCGGAGATGAGACTTTCTTCGACTACTACAAGAGGTTCAAGTCCCTAGTTTCTTTGTGTCCATCGCATGGCATTAGCGATGGACTCTTGCTACAATATTTTTATGAGGGATTGCGCGTCATGGAGAGAGAGTTTCTTGACTCGGCCGCGGGAGGTAGCTTTTTGGAGTTGAATGCCGGAGCGGCAAGAAGTTTGTTGGAAGTTCGTGCCTTGAACAACCAACAATTTGGCATGGCACGAGGGAATGTGCAAAGGAGTGAGAAAGTGCATGAGACGTCTTCGAGCTCAAAGCTAGAGGAGAAAGTGGACAAGCTTACCGACTTGGTGAGTAATTTGATGAAGAAGCGTGCTAGTGTATGTGGAATTTGCACCGAGGGCCATGAGACCGAACAATGCCCTCAATTTGGAGTTAGCGAGGGAGTAGAGGAGTGCAATGCCATTGGTTTTCAAGGAGGCCAACGATTTGGAAATTTCAATCCAAGGTTCAATGATCATCCGAACTTTCGATGGGCGAATAATGATAACGTGCTTAGGGCACCTATGCAACCGAGAGAGGGAGGAGCGCCATTTGCACCGAGGCCACCCTTTGTGCCTCGGCAACCTTATATGCCGAACCAAGGATCCTATGGAGCACTGCCGAACCAGCCACAAGCAGGGCCGAGCCAAGGCCAAGGCCATGCCGCACCGAGCAACCCTAATTATGATGCATTGCTTCAATCTTTGTCAAGTGCTACTCAAGCATTACTCGCGGGGCAACAAAATCATCAAAAGGACATTGGTGAGCTCAAGACTCAAATGGGGCAAGTTGTGGATTTTATGGGAAGATTTAATGAGCAAGGGAAGTTGCCAAGCAATACTATTCCAAATCCGAGGAACGAGCAAGCCAAAGTGATTCAAACTCGAAGCGGAAGGGAGTTGGTTCCTCCAACAAGTCCAAAGAAGAAGCGAGTGACTTTCAAAGGTGTTAATGAGGATGAGATGGCTGCCGGACCTGTCATTGCCGGCAGCCATAATAGAGAGGATGCCGAGGAGAACCTTGATGCCGAGCATCATGATGATGCCGGCAATGTCATTGCCGAGAAGGAGAACCGAGCAACCGGCAAGGGCCATTCTGCCGAGCAGGATAGTATGGCCGGCAACAATGCCAAAGGAGGGGACCCATCATCTAGTGCCCCATTCCCTTCACGCTTTGCTAGAACGAAGAAAGACAAATCCGATGAGGAGGTGTTGGAGATTTTCCGGAAAGTGCAAGTCAACATCCCTTTGTTGGAGTGCATTAAGCAAGTGCCAAAGTATGCTAAGTTTTTGAAAGAGCTTTGCACGGCAAGGAGGCATACTAGAGAGACTCGTGTGGTAACAATGAGCGAGACGGTGTCGGCCGTTATTCAAAGGAAGTTGCCACCAAAGATGAAGGATCCGGGAAGCTTCAATGTGCCTTGTGTCATAGGCAATACACGGTTTGATGATGTAATGTTGGATTTGGGAGCATCGATTAATGTCATGCCACTCAATGTGTATCAAACGTTGAGTATAGGGCCTCTCAAGAAGGATAATGTCATCATTCAACTTGCGGATCGCTCAAGCAAATATCCGGAAGGTTATGTAGAGGATGTGTTGGTGCAAGTCAACCAATTGATATTCCCCGCCGATTTTTATGTGGTTGAGATGGAGGATTCGCCGGTCAACAACACTCAATTGCTTTTAGGGCGACCATTTATGAGGACCGCGCGCACTAAGATTGACGTGGCCGAGGGCAACCTAACTATGGAATTTGATGGTGAGATGATAAAGTTCAATGTGTTTGACGCCATGAGATTCCCCAATGTTGATTTGAAGGAGGGTTGTGCCATTGATGTTTTGGAGGAGGTCGAGCAAGTTATGTCGACCTCGCTTGACGCATAGCAATTAGCGATTGAGCAAGGGGTCGGATTTGACAAGAGGGGAGAACGAGTGCTCGATGAAACCGAGCTAAACCATGCCGAGCAAGTTGGAGCCGAGCTAGGCATTTTTGCCGAGCCTTATGCCATGATGCCGAGCCTTAGAGAGGTTGTTGCCGAGCTAGACGCCACACCATTGTATCCGAGGAACTCGTTCTTGTCAATTCCAAGTGCCACAACAAAATTTCGACCAAGTGTGGAAGAGGCCCCAAAGTTAGAACTAAAAGAACTCCCTAGTCATTTGAAGTATGCGTATCTTGGAGAAGGAGACACACTACCGGTTATTGTGTCTTCAATGCTTAGTGAGAAGCAAGAGGAGGATTTGATTTGTGTGCTTAAAAAGTACAAGACCGCCATAGGTTGGACCTTAGCGGATATCAAGGGAATAAGCCCTACTACTTGTGTTCATCGTATCTTGTTAGAAGAAGGAGCTAAGCCGACAAAGGAAGCTCAACGTCGACTTCACCCTCCCATGATGAAAGTTGTGAAAGAAGAAATTATCAAGTTGCTTGATTGTGGGGTGATCTACCCAATTTCGGATAGTAAGTGGATATCTCCCGTGCAAGTAGTGCCAAAGAAGAGTGGTGTAACGGTTGTCAAGAATGAGAAGAATGAGCTTGTGCCACAAAGACTTGTAACCGGTCATCGGATGTGCATCGATTATAGGAAGCTCAACGCTACAACAAGGAAGGATCACATGCCTTTGCCGTTTATGGATCAAATGCTAGAGAGGTTAGCCGGTCATTCTTACTATTGCTTTCTTGATGGATATAGTGGATACAACCAAATCATGATACACCCGGATGATCAAGAGAAGACCACTTTTACTTGTCCATTTGGCACTTTTGCATATCGGCGGATGCCATTTGGACTTTGCAACGCACCCGGCACTTTTCAAAGATGTATGTATGCTATCTTCTCGGATTTTATTGAAGACATTATCGAAGTGTTCATGGATGATTTTAGTGTGTATGGAGGCACCTTCGATGCATGTTTGGGGAACTTGGAGAAGATACTTGAGAGGTGTGTAGAGACAAATCTTGTGCTCAATTGGGAGAAGTGTCACTTCATGGTCACGCAAGGCATTGTGCTTGGCCATATTATTTCGGCAAGAGGACTTGAAGTTGACAAAGCAAAGGTTGAACTTATACAACACTTGCCGAGCCCTAGAAATGTAAGGGACGTGCGAAGCTTTCTTGGCCATGCGGGGTTCTATCGACGATTCATCAAGGACTTCTCTTCAATTGCCAAGCCATTGAGCAACTTGTTACAAAAGGAGGTGACGTTTGAGTGGACAAAGGCGTGTGAGGATGCCTTTTGCCGATTGAAGACCATGTTGTGCTCGGCACCGATTCTTGTTTCCCCTAATTGGGACGAGCCATTTGAGTTGATGTGTGATGCTAGTGATTATGCACTTGGAGCGGTACTTGGACAACGAATTGATAAGAAGCCATGCGCCATTTACTATGCTTCAAGGACTCTCAACGATGCACAACTCAATTACACAACAACGGAGAAGGAACTCTTAGCGGTAATCTTTGCTTTGGAGAAATTTCGATCATATCTTTTGAATTCCAAGGTTATTGTTTATAGTGATCATGCCGCTTTGAGATATCTTATGACGAAGAAGGATGCCAAGCCGAGGCTTATTCGATGGATTCTTTTGCTTCAAGAGTTCGATATTGAGATTAAGGACAAGAAAGGAGTAGAAAATGTTGTGGCCGATCATTTGAGTAGGCTTGTTCAAGAAAAGGATCGGTTGCCCTTATGTGATACCTTTCCGGATGAGCAACTTTTTCGACTTGAAGTACATGAGCCTTGGTATGCCGACATTGCAAATTTTCTAGCTACACGCCGATTTCCTAAGGAGTTGCCGAACCACCATCAACAAAGAATAAGGAAGCAAGCTCGACACTTCTTGTGGGATGATCCGTACTTATGGAAGCAATGTGGTGATCAAGTGCTTAGAAGATGTGTGCCGGAGAATGAGCATCGTTCCATCCTTGCTTTTTGTCATAGTAAGGCGTGTGGAGGTCATTTTGGACCAAAGAAAACGGCTTTGAAGATGCCAAAGAATGGGGAACATTGGAGCTAGAGACCAAATGCCGCTCACGCCTATCATTGAGGTTGAGATTTTCGATTTATGGGGTGTTGACTTCATGGGACCGTTTCCTTCAAGTAAGGGCTTTCTCTACATATTGCTTGCGGTGGATTATGTGTCAAAGTGGATTGAAGCCAAGGCCACACGCACCAATGATGCTAAGGTGGTAGCCAAGTTTCTCAAGACCAACATCTTTTCACGTTTTGGAGTTCCAAGAGTCTTGATTAGCGATGGAGGATCCCATTTTTGTAACCGCACCATTGAAGCCTTATTGAGAAGGTATGGAGTCACACACAAGGTTTCTACACCTTATCACCCCCAAACGAGTGGCATGGCCGAGGTAAGTAATCGAGAGATCAAGCAAATTTTGGAGAAAACCGTTGGACCTTCAAGGAAGGATTGGAGTGATCGTCTCGATGATGCTTTGTGGGCTTATAGGACCGCGTACAAGACACCGATAGGTATGTCTCCTTTTCGGTTAGTTTATGGCAAAGCATGTCACTTACCGGTTGAGCTAGAGCATAAGGCATGGTGGGCAATCAAGGCCTTCAATATGAACATTGATGATGCCGGTCTTCATAGAAAGCTTCAACTCAACGAACTTGAAGAAATACGGAATGAAGCTTATGAAGCCGCATGGATTTACAAGCAAAAGACTAAGGTTGCTCATGATAAGATGCTTCGACGGAAGGAGTTTGAAGTTGGTCAAAAAGTTCTCTTGTATCATTCACGACTTAAACTTTTTCCGGGAAAGTTGCGCTCTCGTTGGCTTGGACCTTTCGTTGTTCTTCAAGTGTTTCCTCATGGAGCCATTGAGATTCGGAATGAAGCTACAGGAAACACATTCAAGGTAAATGGCCATCGTCTCAAGCATTACTACTCTTCTTTTCAAGAGAGCACGGTGGAAGAAACCGCTGTTTCCAACGCACCACAATCCCCACCACCAAGCCGAGTGGCCACAAACAATGTTGCCGAGCAGCCGCATCCCTTGCAAGCCAAGCCACAATCTGCCTGCAGGGTTAATGCATACACACCAAATCTGCCGGACATGGGTGCCCAAGTTACACACAAACCGGACAAGCCTCCACTTGATGCCGAGCAACTATCCATCATCCCTGCTGCAAGAGTACAGCCTGCCGGACCTGCCATTGCCGGCAGGCTTGACAATTTGAGACAGGAGGCCGGACACCTGACAACCTTGCAGTCGGATACGCCGGATACCCCAGAAAACCGGCCGGACACGCCAGAAAGACTGGACACGCAGGATTGGGCAGAATCGGACACCTTATGCAACGATCTTCTCATTGAACTTCTTCTTGCCGATTTGAGTTGCTTTGGAACACGATGAACACATGCAACACGGTGACAAGTCTAGGCTATGGACTATAAACACAAAGCGCTACTTGGGAGGCAACCCATGTCGATCAAAGAAAAGTGAAGGAGCCATCACCGAGAGTTTGAAATTTCTTAACCCTTCTCTTTTCCTTTGGTTTGTGATGATATGTTGGAATATGTTAGTCGATTGCATGCTTAGGAAATTCGTTGATATGGTTTTGTGCTTACATTGAGGACAATGTAATCTTCTAAGTGTGGGGTGGGATAACGTATTCCGTTTATGTTTTCGTGTGCTTAGTTTAGAAAAGAAAAATTCAGAAAATTGTTCCACAAAAATAGAGTGTTTAAATTTGTTTGTTTTGAGTCTTAGGATGCCCCTAACATGTCAATGATGTTTTTCTCCTCTTTGCATACATAGATGATGGTTGTGCATACAATTAAAATTGTGAGTTTCACGGATTTTGTGCATTGGTAGGAGCATGTAGGACTTGTTGATTATGAAGCATGCATGTTTTAGCTAGTTTACTTCGATTATAACCTATGAGAGCTTTTGTGCCAAATTGCTTTCTTCCTGAGCGATAAAAAAGATAAAATTCGATAGATTCGTAGGAAGCATGAAACCTCATAATTCGTTGATTATTCGATGACTATGTGCCATAGCTTTTTAATGAACTCTAGTATGCTAGAACTTACTCTTGTTGATTTTTGAAACATTTATATCATAAACTACCTTGATTTTGAATGTGATTGAATAAAGATCATTTAGGTTTACCACCATTGCCAAATAAAGCATGAGCCCTATTGGAGCCCGTCGTGGGACACCTTAGTAAACCCCTTTGAGCCGATATTGAGCCTTTTCTTTCATCACCCTTAAACACTTTCCATGAACTTAGTATAGTGATGCCTTTACTGTGTGTTCCGGCAAAGCTTGAAATTTTGAAGGCGTTTTCGCGTGTGTGATGAAGAAGAACAAGTGTGGGGTAGACTTAGCCATAAGTTGTATGTAATATGTATGCATGCCGTGCCTTAAGAAAAAGAAAAGAAAAAAATACTCGGATTAAACAAAAGAAAAAGAGAAAAATGCCGAGAAGAAGAAAAATGTGTAAGGCACGGCATTGAAAAGAAAATTTTGTGCTTGGCTATTGTCTAGGTTGTTGTAATATTTTATGGGAAGAAAAGAATGAAGGAAGGGTCCAACAAAAATGAAATTTGACCCTTTTGGCGAGAAGACATAAGGAGATTCGAGCTTTGCTAAGGTCTTAGTGACGTTTCTAAGCCTCCTTATCCAAATATCGAATACCTCTTAGCCTAGCCCCATTACAACCCTTTTATTGATCTTTTTCATGATTCTTAAGATGGTTAAATTTGATTGTGGAGATTATCTCAAGAGTAAGCATATGGTTTTGGTTCATTAGTGCATATAGTTGTCATATGAGGTTTTTCCATAAAAATTTCACAAAGTGCTTTCGTTTCATGACATATGCAAGTTACTCTTCGTAATTCATTATCTTTCACTTGCATATACTATTGAGTGAATAACCATGCTTCGAGAGAAAAGAAGAGAGTATGCCTAGTGAGGTGATTTGAATTAGCTTTAACATGTCTACATGCTTACTTTTGTTCTTATATGTTCATATTGATGTCACATGTTCATGAAACTTGGAATTTTCGTGCGTAGCATTCTCATGCATTAACTTGAAAGCTATGTGTACATACGAGCCTGAGACAAATTGTTAGGGGCAATAGTTTGTTTAGAGTCGTAGTTTAATTTAGTTTGCTAAGGGACTAGCAAAGGATAAGTGTGGGGTAGTTGATAGGAGCACAATGTGCGACGATATTATATGCTTATGCCCTCGTTTATGCTTTGTTTAACCCTTACTTATCTAAGATTGAGTCATAATATAGTTAGTGTCAATTTGGTAGAGTTTTGGTGAAAAATGGTTAAGAATCCGAAAAATGACTAAGTTTGAGAAATCTGGAAAATAGTGTAAAATATGTCTTTTTCGTGATTTTGAGATGAGCGAAACTGTTATCTATCCTTGTCCGAATTTGGCGAATTTAGGCGTGCTTAATATTCATATGTTGAGGAATGTTGTGTTAAAATTTCAGATCAATCGGAGTTCGGGAAGTCACCCAAAAGTTGGCTGCAAAACGGCAGTCCGAGCATTTTAATCCAGGGACTTCCAGGAAATTCCTGGGACTGTGTCCCAACTTCGAAAAATCATTCCCGACGACTTGCATGGAATTTGGCCGAGATATTTTATGGGGAGATGGCCCTATGTGTCTAGTTTACGTGAGACTTGGAATCGCATCAATCGGAGCTCCATGGAGGGAGATATGCCGGAATTACTGCGACAAGGTCAAAGCTGCCGATTCCAGGAACCTACTGCCCCCTTTTTGTGTTTTCTGTTTTTGATGGACCAAATGGTGTATAAATGCATATGTGAAGATGGTCCAAGCTTTATGAAGGGAAGAGGAAGACACTAGGCCATGGCATTGAAGAAAAGCATGAAGAAACAAGTTCTCCTAGTCACACTAGGAGAAGCTGCCGATTCTGGCAGATTTGCTGCCTTTGTGTGCTGCCGGCATTTGGGGCATTTTCGATGGATCAAAAGCCTTTCAATTGAAGTCCAAGACCATACAAGAAATCCATGAAGATATGAAGCCCAAGCCTTGAAGAAATATTCAGAAAAGAAAACCTAATTGGATTAAGAAAGGAAGGTTGCAAAACCTTATTGTACTAGGTTTTCTCAATCCTCTTTGCACAAGGTGCTGCCGGCAGCCTCTCTCCCTTTTCCTCTATATATATAGCCATCTCATATTCAGAAAAAGGGGTCACATTCCAAAGCAAAAATCTAGCCAAAGCTCTACCTAAATTTCCCCAAGAATCCTACACAAAAACCCTAGCCAAAACCACCACCACCATACCAAAGTTTCCTGCCGAAAACTTTGATCCCTTGCTGCCGATACCTTTACTGCCGAGCAGCAGCCATCCGAACACCATCATCCACGGATCCATACACGACGAAGTCTTCAAGGTTTCTAATGTGTGATCCACTCCCTTCTCTTGGCTTTGTAAATTTTTGTGTAGTTATGTTAAACTTTGTCTATAAAGTTAGCATGAATTCTTGGTTTCAATTTTTATGTCTATGTATGAATTGGATTGAAATTTGGTTTTATGATTTGCATGTTAATTTGTTTTCTTTATCTTCAAGTAAGGTTTTAGATGTAAGAATATGAATTGCATGCTAAAGAGTAAGGAAAATATGTAATGAACTAGTAATTAGGATAATCGGCAATAACATGTGTTAAATTGATTTTAGGGTTTTCTTGACTTGTTCTTTAAATTCGTGTGCTTAAAGATTGGTAGCCTATGTAAGTGCAATGCGTAGATTATTGATCTCATTAGCCGAAATTTAATATGGATGAAAGTAATCAACGAGTTACTTTGTTTGTGTTGTTTTTCACTAGGGCTAGAGCAATTTAAATGAACATGCTTGTTGTAGAGATGATTGACAAACTTACTCTATTGACTTGTTTCCAATTAAAAAGGACTCTGTGCGTATTTACTAGCTAGTTCATGTGTCGACGCTGCGTGTCATGTAAACCGGTTAGTAACAAGATTAGGATTATACGCTGAGTTAATTCTAAGTACAAGAGAAGTCTAACAATTAGATGACCGCTGCGGCTCTAGTTGGGTTGGAGTTAAGTTGAGTCTAGAACGTTTTAATACTTTGCCGAGAGTCTTATTTACTTGTTTGTTATGTGTTTTGATTGCTTTTGTGTTAGTGCTTTGTGGAAGAATGTCGACCAACCTTGTAAATAGTAGAGTTAGGATTTAATTTTCAGCACTTAAATTGTTTTGCCGTGCCTAGTACTTAGGGCAGCATTGCTGCCGAACCACTATCCCCCATATTTGTGACGTGTTTGATGTATATATGTATATATGTTTGTCTAACAATTTCATATCTCAGGTACCCTTAATCCCCGGCCTAGAACGATCCCTACTTGCTTATACTACTAACGATCTTTTGTAGGGTTTATTATTGCATGCGAGCTTCGGCATCCCATCACTCTAACCCTAGGCAACAACACAAACCAAACTGACTTATCGTTCTAATTCAACCTATGTTGCTACAGCAAATGAATTCAACACCTAACCAACACTCATGGCCTTTCGAATGCATCTAAACATCTCCTTCGGTTGCACACGAATTCTTAAAACTAACCGAGTACAAATCAAGAATCAAAACAAAGCATTCGTCCCTAAGACCTAACCTATTACTTACTATGATCTTATGTTTACATGTTATTTAGAAAAGATTATTGAATCCGAAACTTGAAATCATGAAGACAAGAATAAGACTCAAATACGAAATTTATAACTAACATGCAAAACCAAACATTCACATTGTTCATACATAGACATAAAAACAAATACCATAAAAACATACAATCTACATAGACATAGTATTGTAAAACTATAAAATTACAAGCCATGGAGATGATGGAGGATTCGGCAAGGGTAGGGTGATTTGTAAGTGGTGGAGATGTGTTTTTGGCTTGCTATTCTACATAGGATTTATGGTAGGGTATTTGGTAGAGCTTAAGACTTGTATTTTGTGCTAGGATGTGACAAGTTTTTCTGTAGAGAAGTCGTCTCTATATATAGGGAGAAGAGGCTAGAGCATTGCCGGCAGCAACAACGAAACACAAATCACAAACCGAATTGGTTTAGGTTTTCTTCCAATCTTGGTTCTTCTAGGATACTTCTTTCTGCCGAATTCTTTCATGGATCAGCTGCAATGCTTCATGGACATCTCTTGTGGATTTAACAACTTTGTTTGATGGATAATGGTCCATGGATATGCAGCAGCTAGCCTCCTTGCACAACCGACAAAATTCTCCTAGTACTGGCATATTTTCCTATCCGAGGTAGGAGATCAATTCTTTCCATCTTTTGACAGGACCCGAACCAGATTTCACCCCAAAACCCGAATCAGATCCTGCGGAGACCACCTTAAGAGAGATTTTACCGAAAAATCGGCATGACCTCTCTTAAAATGGACAACCCTCACCTGAAAAAAAAAACACAAAACTCTTTTATAAAAACCACCCTGACTCTAGGAGCCACTTGCTCCCCCAAGATTCCAACAACTTCTCCACACAGAAGTAAAATCACTTTTAAAACATCTACAATTTATCAGAGCATTCTACAGAAAATAACTAAGGATACAAAATCAAAAGGATAAAGAATCAAAAGATCCTACCAAGCGGAAGCAATACTGACGCTGACTATGCCTCGACCTGAGTATCGTTGACCTCGACTACTAGTCTGCACACTGGGCATTTTAAAACGAAGGGCCCAGGGGAAAGTAATTTAAAAACGTTAGAGTGAGTGGATAAAAAATAAAATAATTTCAACTAAAACTTTTCGTTAAAGACATTATATCACTTTCCCACATTTTCATACTAATCGGAAAATCACAATGCATGCATATTTATATATAAACGTATCACATTTTATGAAAAACTCTATTAAAACAACTCAGCCTCGCTGACAACTCAAATAAACAAAACTCCTTTGTTTATATATATATATATATATAAAATCATAATCATTTGAAAATCAACTTATAATACATCTCGATCAATCTCTTTGGTCATATAAAAATCTTAGTTCCACTGGTTCGGGAATCTATAAAATACCGAAAGCCTCATAGAGGAAACATTCCCGAAACTAGATAATATAAAAATATAGAAATCTTAATCCACTGCTTCGGGAATCTATCGAAAGCTGAAAGTCTTATAAATGAACTATTCCCGAAGCAACATCATATAATCGTATAAAAATCTCAATCACGTCATATAATAATATAAAAATCTCAATCGACTGATGCGGGAATTTATTAAAAACTGAAAACTTCACAGAGGAAATATTCCCGCAACCACAGTGAAAGCATCCTCATGACCAAATCCCATTGACCATGCAACAGGGGAAAGTCTACCCACCATAAATAACTGGAACCTCGTCAGGCTCCGGGTCCGAGAGTCCTATTGACTCCCCCCGCGTCTAAGTCTACTACCTAGACACGTCACCGCCTCAATATATACCACCCTACGTCGACCACCGAGCGTGAATCTGACCTATATGGTCAAGTCGTCACCTCGCGTGGGATGAGGCCTCGCTAGCTAGCATCAATATAATAATACCGTAGACCCTCGTATGGTGAAAATCCGAAAACAAACCAAAAACACGTTTCCCCTTATATATAACACTCCGTACGATCCCCGACCGTACGTCCGAGGCTCATATATATATAATCACATAAACTTGTAGCCTCAAAAGAATATATAAACATCCAACATGTCTTACATGTCACAAAATAAATATAAAAATGATATATATAATTTCGACATCTCCCATGTCGAAAATCACAAATAATGAAATCATAAAATCCCCGGAAATCTCATTTCCGGTCTTTTTACTATAAATATATTTAGAATGCTCAAATATGATTTTATCAATTCATACTATTTTCGAAAATCTCATTTTCTGAGTAAAATTTCGTACTATTTAAAATAGTAGTAAACATATATTCCAAATCCATATTTTCCTTTAAATAGTAAATGAAACAATGATCATAATCAAATCTCTATAACTCATATCAACCTCAAAAAATCTTTTAATTAATATCAACTTCATTTCAATAAAATATTTATGCATGCATTTATTTAAAATAAAAATCCACTCACAGTCTTTCCGAGCTGGTAGCCGTTTCAGCTCTCGTCCCGTCGAGTACCCTCTCGACCTGTCACATGGGCGAATTCGTAAATTTCTAAACCTCGGAAAACAAATATAAAACCCAAACCACGGACGTCCTCGCTCGTCCGAGAACTCCTAATTTTTCCTTTTTAGTTATCGGTATAGGAGTTACGCTTTAATACCGATAATCTACGTCCGAAATAGCTTAGGACACCCACCTCGTGTCCAAATAATTCTTTTCCCAGTTATTCCGTCGTAAAACCCTTTTAATCAACTTTTACCTTTTTACGGTAAGTCAACAGTAAAACTACTGGTCAAACAGTAATTATTCCAGGTTAAACAGTAATTCTGAAAGTCAAACAGTAAATGGTTAAAATCCAATTACTATTTACCATTTACCGTTTACTGTTTACTATTTAATTTTACTGTTTACCTTTTTACTTTTACTAATTACTGTTTACTGTTTACTTTTAATGTTTTACCATTTACTTTACACCTTTTACCGTTTTATCTTTTCACTTTTTACCACAACACTGTTCATATTCACTACAAGAACAAAGGGTTTTACCGACGAAAAAAAAAAAAACGGCCGACGAAACTTTTTTTTCGTCGGCTATATCGAAGAAAAGCCGACGAATATTTTTTTCGTCGGGAAAAAAAAAATTTCGTCGGCTATTCCAATAGAATGGCCGACGATTTTTTTTTTCGTCGCTAAAAATTAAAAATCGTCGGCTATTCTACGAGAATGGCCGACGATTTAAAGTTGTCGTCGGCTATACTCTGAATAGAATAGCCGACGAAAATTTTGTGAGAAATCGTCGGCTATTCTACGAGAATGGCCGACGATTTAAAGTTTTCGTCGGCTATACTCTGAAAATGAGTATGGCCGACGAAGTTGGTAATTTCGTCGGCTATAAGTCTTTATATTTTCAGATCTGGGCAGAAGCTGCTCATTTCAAAAAAAACGGAAAAAAAACGGGAGAAAGAGTGAGAAATCTGTGGGTATTGTTGAAATCCGTCCTCTCTTACATTGTGGAGCTATATATAGGTACGTATATGTGTATATATGTTGATTTTGAGTTTTAGTTGAGTTGATTTTGAGTTTTAGTGATTTTGATATAGTAAGTGATTTTTTGTTTTGTTGTTGTTTTAGTGTTAGAATGTATGTATATATGTTGATTTTGAGTTGTAGTTGAGTTGATTTTCAGTTAGAGTATAATTATGTGTTTTAATTTAATAATGTTATTTTAATTAGTGTTAAAATATATATAAATTAATATGTTAATTAATGGTTGTTGATAGTGTAATGAACTTAAATAATGGTTGTTAATTAATGGTATATATATATATGAGTTGCTGTTGATAATAATATATATTGTAATATATATGTGTTAATTAATTTATTATTAATTAAAGTTATACATATATATTATTATCAGGCTATATATGGATCGAGATAAGAGTTGGATTTCGCTTCCAAGGCATGACCGACGATACACTACAGGAGTTGTGGATTTTATGCAGTTCGTCGAGGAAAATGCAAAAGGACCGTACCATTATTGCCCGTGCAAGAAATGTAAGTGTCGCAGTGATATGTGTCGATTTCCGATTAGGACAGTATGGGAGCACCTAAAGAGCAATGGGTTTTGGCTGAAGTACACACGTTGGATATATCACGGTGAGCCATCATTAGATGGATCGCATGATCATGGGCAGTATTTTGAGGCGGGCAGTAGTAGTACATCCAACGATCCAACAATGACATTCGTCAACGACGTGTTTCCTTTTGAAAGCGGTGTACATGGGGAACAATATATGCAGGACCCGGTGCAGCCGTTCCCACAAGTTGTCAACACTGCTGCCTTTGACAAGTACAACAAACTGATTGCATTGCAACAGACCCCTGTGTGTTCAAGTTCTGAGAAGACAGTTCTTGAAAGTGTGATGGAGGTAATGAGGATTAAAGTCGAGACAAAATCGACTATCAGGCAAGTAGATGAATATCTATAGTACACTTCTTCGTTGTTGGAGGAGGGTCATCGTAATCCTACCAATCACCGTCAGGTCCGAAGTATCCTCAAAGATCTAGGGCTTTCCTACATTAAGATCCATGCATGCGCATTTGACTGCGTTCTCTTCTGGGGTAAAGATGCAGAAGGGAATGACCTTGCTAGCCTTGACGCATGTCCGATATGTCAGTCTGACCGATATAAGTTGACGGGAGCAGGCAATAGGAAACCTGTGAAAGTGCTTCGGTATTTTCCGTTGAGAGATAGGCTTGAGCGGTTGTACATGTCAGCAACCACCGCAAAAGCTATGAGGTGGCACGGTGAGCGGGACGCGGGAGACGCAGATATCATGACACACATCTCTGACGGAGCGGCTTGGAAGCATATAAACAATGAGTTTCCTTATTTTGCGTCAGATGTCAGAAACGTCAGACTCGGGCTCTCAACTGACGGGTTCAACCCTTTCGGCACCATGAGTCTTTCATACAGTATATGGCCGGTGGTTTTGGTACCTTACAACCTTCCTCCGTGGATGTGCATGAAGAAGGAATATAATATGTTGACGTTGTTGATTCCGGGGCCTGGTTACCCAGGGAAATGTCTCGATGTGTATATGAGACCATTGATTGAAGAGTTTAAGGTATTGTGGGACGTTGGTCATCCCACTTTTGACAAGTACAAGCAGGAGACGTTCCAGATGCATGCCATGGTTATTGGTACCATCAGTGATTTTCCTGCTTATGGGATGTTGTCGGGCAGCGTTGTCAGGGGATACAAGGCTTGTCCAGAGTGCCTCACCGATTATGGGAGCACCCCTCATTGCAACAAGATATGCCGAATGGGTCATCGTGTGTTCCTTCCGGCGGATCACCACTGGCGTTACGAGTCCGCCGCATTTGATGGAACCGAAGAACACGGCCGTGCTCCCAGAAGATGGACAGGAAGAGAAATTTTAGCAAGACTTAATGAGTACGATTTTGGGCCCCTCAGCAATCATCCCGATATTGTAGCGGAAATACCTGAAAGGCCTGAGGAGTACAAATTCTGGACACATAGGAGCATATTGTGGGAACTCCCGTACTGGTGTGAGTTGCTGATCCGTCACTTCCTAGACGTTATGCACATAGAAAAAAATGTTTCTGAAAGTGTGGTGGGCACAACGCTGAACTTGGAGGGGAAGACGAAAGACGGTCCTAAGGCTCGCACTGATATGCAAAACATGAATATCAGAAAACCACTATGGTTGAAACAAGGGAAGAGAAAAATGCCTCAAGCTCCTTACACCGTCAAGCCTGAGCATAAATCAGAAATTTTGCATTGGATAAGTCGGGCCAAGTATCCTTCAGGCTTTGCTGGAAATATAGCCAAGTGTGTCAACAGACAATGCAACAATCTGTACGGGTTGAAAAGTCATGACAATCATATCCTGCTACAACGTCTCTTCCCTGTTTTCATTCGACCGTTCCTTCCCCGTCACGTTGTGGAGCCGTTAGTAGCGTTGGCAAGATTTTTCCAGAAGGTATGCACACGGGAAGTGAGAAAATCTGACCTCCGGGAAATGCAACAAGACATCGTTCATATCATGTGTAAATTTGAGATGATATTTCCTCCAAATTTTTTCGACATCATGCCTCACCTCATGATCCATCTTCCTCGGCAGTTGTTGCTTACCGGTCCTGTGCACTTCACTTGGATGTATCCGATGGAAAGGTACGTATTTTACACCTTATGTTAATTTCCTCATCAATATATGTGATATAGTGTTAATGTATTATCATAACACTTTAAAAACTTGATTTATAGGCAACTTGGACAATACGGTGGTTTTGTCCAAAACAGATCCGCACCTGAAGGATGTATAGCTGAAGCATATATTGCGCACGAGTGCGTCACCTACATGAAGCTGTATTTCGGAGCGTTACAGGAAAGCATACAGGAAGATGTACCGTCACAGTTCAATCTTTCCATACTCTCCGACGATGTTGTACTCGGTGGAAACATGCCAAACTACAAGTTGAAAGATTATGAGGTAGCCATTGCACATTGGTGGGTACTAATCAACTGTCCAGAAGTTCAGTTTTGGAAGGACATACATCTACGCTGTGAAGGAGTAGTAGGTGATCGCGATTACCACAACCAGACATTCGCAGAGTATTTCGGCCGCTGGGTACGTACCTTTAACACTATTCTATACGTGTTCATATATTATTGTGTACATTTATTCATATTTATAGTTCATTCTGATGGTTGCAGATGGACCTTATTGAAAATGATAATCACCCAAATTGGTCGCACGAACTCAGACTTTTAGCGAGGAGGCCGGTCTATTCAAAAGTTTATGCGACGTGCAAGGTGAATGGTGTGTTATTTCGATGTGAAGACAGAGACCTCAGACTGAAAACACAAAATTCAGGGGTTATGGCACATGGTGGGGATGGTGGAGTTAACTATTACGGTGTTCTCCATTCAGTTGTGGAACTGCATTACGGGGAAGGCATGAAAGTGCACCTTTTCAAGTGTAGATGGTTTGACACACGGCCGCAGAGCATGAAAACCGATCAATACGGCATAAGTTCTGTGAACACTAGTACATCATGGTATGAGGACGACCCGTTCGTTTTAGCCACATGGGTGAAACAAGTGTTTTATCTTGATGATCTCGCCAAGGGCGACCCGTGCAAAGTAGTCAACACTATCCACCATCGCAACATTTACCGGGCGTCTACACTTGGAGTGGCTGAAGAGAACGAGGAAGGGGGCACCGCGTATCAAGAGCCCAACTCAAAAGGTATTCCTGACTCCTCTTTTATTCGCCTACACACGCCGGTGCGAATTCGCCGAGAAGAGCCACTGCTTGTTGATGTTGATCCAAATGAAGAAACTAACGAGGACTCTAGTGGTGAGGAAAGACATAGATTACCCCTATCGAGCAATTCAGAAACCGAAGAAGACTCATCCGATGATTCCGATTACAATCCGACGGATTAAGTAATTTAAATGATGTAATCCTTTCATTTGTAATCCACTCATTTCTAATGAACGGGCGTGGGGATGAGCCTCCCAGCTAGGCTGGGTTCCAAACCCCTTAAAAAAAAAATTTGAAATATGTTGACTGTTGGGTTTCTGGTTTTTTATGTTCAATTTTGGTTATATGTGAACAGGACATCGGAATAGGGGAGGTGTAAAACCACTGATTTTTTTGGTTTTTTTTTTAGAATAGCCGACGAAAAATGCATTATTTCGTCGGCTATTCTAATTTTGGCCGACGAAAATTCTAAATTTCGTCGGCCATAAGTTTTTAAAAATATAAATATTTTATTTTTGACCGAAAACGACAAAAGAATAGCCGACGAAATAACTCATTGTTCGTCGGCTATTCTTATAATGGCCGACGAAAATTCTAAATTTCGTCGGCCATAAGTTTTTAAAAATATAAATATTTTATTTTTGACCGAAAACGACAAAAGAATAGCCGACGAAATAACTCATTGTTCGTCGGCTATTCTTATAATGGCCGACGAAAATTCATTATTTCGTCGGCCATAAGTTTTTTAAAATATAAATATTTCATTTTTGACCGAAAACGACAAAAGAATAGCCGACGAGTACTAGGTTTGATTTCGTCGGCTATGATTAAAAAAAAAAAGATCAGCTTCCATTTTCTATGACTAACGACAAACCATTGCTTCATCCTTCAAATGCAAATGTGTCGTGAAATAAGATATGACCGAAATATTGAAAAACGTCTACGGTTGAAAAATGAGACGATTCTGACAAAATCTGTGTGCCGAATGTTGCGGTTAGCTGGTTTTTACTTCCGTTTTCCTATGGGTAGCCTGACGGTCGGTAAATATTTTGAGGGGAATTTTTGTACGATTAGTTGCGTCGCATCGATTTGAAACTATTCTCTGTTGAAGGTTAGGCCAAAAAACGTCATTTAGACGGCCCAATTTCCGTTTTACAGCGTTTAGAGGTTTGACTTTGCAGTTTGACCGTCCCGATCGAGCCTTTAACGTTGTCCGATAACCTTGGATTTTTTTTCATACATGTATTTCATCTTAACGGTGATATCTGACGGATGAAATAGATTTTCCAAACTTTTAGATTCAAAATCGTAATATATGCACTAATGTTCCTTAACTTGTTTACTAAATGTTTAAGTGAATGTATAGTTTCAAATACCTACTATACGTAGACCCTTCAAATGCACATGTGTCGTGAAATAAGATATGACCGAAATATTGAAATACGGCTACGGTTGAAAAATGGGAAGATTCCGACAAAATCTGTGTGCCGAATGTTGCGGGTTGCTGTTTTTTACTCCCGTTTTCCTATGGGTAGCCTGACGGTCGGTAAATATTTTGGGGGAAATTTTTATACGATTAGATGCGTCGCATCGATCTGAAACTATTCTCTGTTGAAGGTCAGGCCAAAAAACGTCATTTAGATGGGCTAATTTCCGTTTTAAAGCGTTTAGAGGTTTGACTTTGCGGTTTGACCGTCCCGATCGAGCCTTCAACGTTGTCAGATGTAGTTGGATTTTTTTTCATACATGTATTTAATCTTAACGGTGATATCTGACGGTTGGAATAGATTTTCCAAACTTTGAGATTCAAAATCGGAATATATGCACTAATGTTCCTTAACTTGTTTACTAAGTGTTTAAGTGAATGTATAGTTTCAAATACCTACTATACGTAGACCCTTCAAATGCAAATGTGTCATGAAATAAGATATGACCGAAATATTGAAATACGGCTACGGTTGAAAAATGGGAAGATTCCGACAAAATCTGTGTGCCGAATGTTGCGGGTTGCTATTTTTTACTCCCGTTTTCCTATGGGTAGCCTGACGGTCGGTAAATATTTTGGGGGAAATTTTTATATGATTAGATGCATCGCATCGATCTGAAACTATTCTCTGTTGAAGGTCAGGCCAAAAAACGTCATTTAGACGGGCCAATTTCCGTTTTAAAGCGTTTAGAGGTTTGACTTTGTAGTTTGACCAAAAGTATAGCCGACGAAGTTATATTTCGTCGGCTAAAGTCTGGTGATCCGCGCCTTTCCATTATCCACCGTTGGATGGGGGAGATCGGACGGATGCTGAGGGACGAAGACTATAGCCGACGAATTATGTAATTTCGTCGGCTATGCCACAGCATGGCCGACGAAAAATGAATTATGTAATTTCGTCGGCTATGCCATATCATGGCCGACGAAATCGCTTTATTTCGTCGCCTATACTATAGCATGGCCGACGAAATCGCTTTATTTCGTCGGCTATACTATCGGGTATAAGTAAAATGCAGCCGAACCCTAGCCTCCATTTGCCCCATTTTCCCTAAACAATCTTCCTCCTCGAATCCGGCCCTCCTTCATCCGACGATCCTCCTCCCTATTCCGGCAGCCCGGCGCCTCCTCCTCCTCCTCCTTGGTTCGGCAGCCCGGCGACTCCTCCTCCTCCTCCTCCCCGTCCTCCTCCTCCTCCCCGATTCGGTACCCGGCCTCCCTTTTTTTTTTTTTTTTGTTTGTTATTTAATTGTTAATAAATTAAATTATGGTTAATAAATTATATATAATTGTTAATTTAGATATAATTGTTAATTTAGGTATAATTTATGTATTTATATGTTAATTTGTGTATAATTTATGTATTTATGTTAATTTATGTATTTATGTTAATTTATGTATAATTTATGTATTTATATTAATTTAGATATAATTTATGTATTTATGTTAATTTAGTTATAATTTATGTATTTATGTTAATTTAGGTAGAATTTATGTATTTATGTTAATTTAGTTATAATTTATGTATTTATGTTAATTTAGGTAGAATTTATGTATTTATGTTAATTTAGGTATAATTTATGTATTTATGTTAATTTAGTTATAATTTAGGTATTTATGTTAATGTATGTAATTTTTAGGTTTTTATGTTAATTTAGGTAATTTTTGTAAAATTTATTTTAATTGTATAATTTAGGTGTAATTGTATAATTTATATGTATAAATTGGTTATTATATAAATCGGTAAATATTAAAATATGTTAGTATTATTGGGTATTATAGTAATTAGAATTTATTATTTAATATAATATAATTTAATATTAATTAATGTATTAATGCGTCTGGCTTTAGATGGCCGATGCATTTAGGCAGTTCTTCGGAGGCCGTCGTTCTAGATCTAGAGGTTCTGGAAATGCCGCCGGTTCTGGAAATGTCGCCGGTTCCCCAGACTCCGAGAGGACGGCTAGCCAGCCTGAGAGGACCACCAGCCAGCCGCGGAGGAGTGTGGATGCAGCCCAGCCACGGCGGAGTGTGAGTGCTCGGCACCAGACCCTTCTCCAGGCGGGGCGGCCATCGAGCACTTCACTTCCGCATGTCGGTCCCTCTGTGGCGCCGAGGTTTAGTCGGCAGCTGTTTCACGAGGAGATAGCTGCCGACGTTCCTCAGGTTCGTATGCCTGAGGTTCATCGGGAGCCGATGCCGAGTCCGACTCAGTCTGCTGGTGACTCGACTGAGGGGCCTACTCTCCCAAACCAGCTCTTCCTCCCCTACAACATTCCTGCGATACCCGAGGTCGACTATCAGGGTCGGCCCCAGTAGCCTGATATGCCTTAGTTCGTGAGTGCTGCGGAGGCATACCAGCAGCAGCTATGGGAGAGCCCTGACCTCCTGATTTCGGCGAGGAGAAAAGGAAAGTCGACGGCAACCGAATCATCGGGTTCAGGTAACATTTGATTTTATTAATTAAATGTTTTATTAAAATTAACGCACTAATATTTAATTTTATTAACCAATCGTCGTTTATGTGATAGGGACAGGCGCTAGCAGTTCAACCCAGAGGAATACCAGAGGTGTCATCAGTTTTGAGACGCTCAGGAGAACGGTTGAACGGAGCGGGAGGATCCAGATTGACGAAGCTCCTAATCAGGAGGTTGGGGCGAAAAAGAAACGCGACTACTCGGGTTGCGTGGGTGCACTCATTAGGGACAGAGTCCCTATGTTGTGGGCTCAGTGGGCTGATGTGCCCGAAGAAATCAAGATGGAGTTGAACAACGCCGCGTCGGTGAGTAAATAAAAAAATTTAATTTATTTATCGTAATATTTAAAAATTTTCGGTATTGTTATAATTATAAAACTAATAAAATATTATCTTTCAGACATACTTTGTGGTTGCGGAACACAAGCGGGGTTGGGCGGACTCCCAACAGAGCTCGAGGTACGTTGGGAATGTCTTATTTGATAATTTGAAATATTTTATGATATTAATCATATTTCTAATGCACTTTTGTTTTTTTCGTAGGTTCAAAGAGTGGAAGAACGAGCTCCGTTCCCACTATAACGAGTACGGCAACCGTGGTCGTATGGGTACTCCCAGAGAGTTCATGTTCAGGGAGTACGAGTGGCGTTGGTTGAAGACCGTAGTCTTCGACAACCCGGCTATGATGGTAAATACTAAACTTCACTATAAATGTTTATTTTATTAAAATTTTAATTATTAGTTTAAATATTTTATAATTATTTCAGTTATATTTTTTGATGCATTTTTCTAATATTTTATTATTTGTTTGAAGGAACGGTCTCGGATAAACTCGGAGAACCGCCGCCGTAACACAATCCTCCATCACGGCGGTTCAAGGCCGTTTGCACAATATCAGGAGGAGGCGCTCAGAGATCATCCTGATTGCAACCCCTACGTGGAGACGTTCAAGATCGCTTATCCACAAGCGACAGAAGATCTCGTAAGTCGTTCATTATGATTTTAAAATTTAAATTATTAATTTTACTTAACTATCCATTTGTTAGAATATTAATTTTTTTTTCCCCGTCCAATTAGGAGCGGGTGGCCGAACAAGAGGTGCTCGAGCAAATAGTTCGGGAGACACAACCGGACATCTCAGAGGCAGATATGGAAGAAGCCGTGCGCCGGGTCGACCGCACCAATATCCAAACGGCGGCGAGGATGTTCAACGCAGCCTTCCCACAGCAGTCCAACGAGTACTACTGCCGGGGTTTGGGAGGTTCTGGACAAGGGCTCCTGAAGACCACTAAGGGAGGTCAAAAGAAGGGAGGCGGGGAGACCCAACATATGAGGGGGGAAGTGCAGCGATTGGCAGCAGAATTGGCGACCTCGTCCCAGACAGTAGAGGAGCTGCGCCGCAGACAACAGCAGTACCAGCAGTATCAGTTGGATATGGTCCGTTGGAATGCTGAGTGCGCCAGAATTCGGCAATACAACTACGACGGCCAGCAACAGTGGGTTTATGAGATGTTCGCGGCACAACAAGAAGGCCGTCCACCCCCGCTCCCGTTTCAGCAGTTAGTGGAGCCTCCAATGCCTGAACCTCTCGAGTTCGGTCAGCAGGATGATGCGCCTGATGCTGTAGATGACATCCTAGACTTTAGTAGTTTAGGGGATAATTAGGGTTATATTTTATGTATATTGGAACGAATTTAATAAAAATGGTATTTAGACGTGTTTCTTGTTGGTGCAAATGCATGAATTGTTTTTGTGATTTGCAGTTTGCTTGGAATGGTAATTTAGAAAATAATTTAATTTTTTTTTTCCCAAATGCAAGAATAGCCGACGATTTTTGCATTATTTCGTCGGCTATAACAAGTATAGCCGACGAATTTTACCAATTTTCGTCGGCTATAACTAATTAATACCTATTAAAATAGTAATATATTTCGAGGAAATAGCCGACGAAGTTTTATTAAATCGTCGGCTATAGTTAAAACACCATAGCTGACGAAATTTTATTAAATCGTCGGCTATAGTTAAAACACCATAGCCGACGAAATTTTATTAAATCGTCGGCTATAGTTAAAACACCATAGCCGACGAACTTTTATTAAATCGTCGGCCATACTTAATGGATTTCGTCGGCCATACTCAAAAATACCCGACGAAATTCGTCGGCTATTTCACCCACGTTTGCCCGACGAATTTTTGGACTCGTCGGCCATACTTAACTATAGCCGACGAAATTTTTTTTTTCGTCGGCCATTGGTATTACCGACGGCGTATTACCGACGACTTATGGCCGACGAAATTTTCGTCGGCAGAGGGTATAGCCGACGAAAAAATGGAATGGCCGACGAAAAAATTTTCGTTGGCTATTCGGCCGTATCTGGTAGTGCTTCTTCCTCAAGCCACCGGAACAGTGGCGCCGCCGTCACCGTCGCCGGAACAGTAGCGCCGCCGCTGGTGCCGCCGCCACAGGAGGCCGAAACACCTCCGATCAATGCCAAATTCATCCAACACCATCGCCACCACCTCGGGAACTCGTCCCTTCGACCAAAAACCAGCGCAGCCACCGCATACGGCGGCAGTACTGTTCAACCTCCAATTCTCTCCAAATTCAACCAATTCAACATCAAAATACACCCAATCAACTCCAATCATCGTCCTAAACCCAATTCTAGCCTCTAAATCTACCAAAAACATCCAAATCACAATCTCCAAATCGGAAACCAAAAAACCCTAAAAATTTCAATTTCTAATTCCTCCTTACCTGGTGCAATTCGGTTCGATTCCTTCCATGGAATGATTGCACACGTCGACGTCTTCATTTCCCCCCAATAATCGGGTGGAACCTTGGCCGGAGGAGAGAGGACGAGGTTCGACACCGTCGAACCTTGCTCGGCTTCGCACGCCCTCACGGTGGCGTTTCACGCCACGTCGCTGCCACAAAGAAGACGAGGAGGCCGAGCCGGTCCGAATGGGACCCGTGCGCCGGCCCAGTTCGGCCGGAGGCTGAGCCGGATCGGGGGAGAGGAGAGAGAAAGAGAAAGAGAAGAAAAAGAAAAAAAAATGAGAGATTTCCCTTTCGGGAAATTTTCTCCCGACTATTTATACTCGTCCAAAATCGGCAAGTTTCGGTTCCCACGTCACAACTTTTTCGTACCAACTCCAAATAAATCGTGCCGCGTGTCCACAAACTCATTTCAACGTCCTCTACCTTATAAAAAAAACAAAATCCTCGGTCGGGTCGACTTATTTAAAAGTCAACATTTCGGACTTTCGAATCGTAAGAACGATTCTCGGTACGTAAAAATAAAAGAAAACACTGTCCCGAGGTAGTTCGAAATTCGGGTCGTATCAATTCTCCCCTCCTTATAAAAATTCCGTCCTCGAAATTTGTGTACTCGTCAAAACTTAGGATGGGGTATCGACATCTCACTACTCCTCCAGTACTCAAGTAGTAGTTCGTTTACCTCTTACAATTTAGTCCCCCTGATCAACACTTTCAACTGACAGCTCTAGGACATTCAAATATTTCTTCGGTTGATAGGTTAAATTCCCGAGATATGCGAAAGATCGGCAATTACTCATGGAGTCTAGATGCGTGGAAAAACGCCATGTCTCTTGGGCAATTTCGATAAGCTACCAGACCAATCTGCTCCGTCATCCCCTGAAAGTCGATAAATCTTGACACTCAGTGTCTCATCTCTACCATCCTCAGAACTCTGAGTTACTCATCTCACAAGACTCAAACTATTCTTTAGGATATGAATAGACATCTCTGTCTATTCACCCAATCCAAATGTGCAAGGCAATTCGAAAATATCATCGAACCCGTAAAGCTGCCTGCAACTCCTTTTAAGTCTATAAAATAAATCACGATTTCCAATCAGATTTCACGGATTTAGACATCAAAGAGTCTCCCAATCTATATCACCCACATATCCACAAACCGACTTTGGGTGTGAGACACGCCATACATACAAATCACATAGGGATATGAAATCTCACACTAACACCCACAAACGCCGCTAAGAACTTTGGGGTTTTACCTCTCAACGTTTACATATGCCACCTTAATCAACAACGTCCCATCACTCGAACTGGTGCAAATGCACATGTGAGCTATATTATGCTTTATCACTCATAAGCTCTATGGACGAGTCCTCGATTTGTGCTCCTTGCACAACAATAATCAGGACTGGTTTCACATGAAACTCATTTATCAAAGTCCAATCTCGTCCATGGATAAAACGACTCTCGTAACTCACAACTCATAAAAGAGTGGGACCAGAATCATCGTCAAATGTGACCACCAACAGAGGTTTCCAACTAGATACATCAGCTACCATCAATAAACCAGATCTGATATGACATCAAGGAATCCTTCGGATGTCAAAATTAGTTTTCAAAACCGACTATTAACACCAGAACTGTTAAATCGATCATTATCAAAAACAACATTGCAACGAAAATCGAACTTTAGCATATAACCTTAAACTCGAGAGAAAACATCTCAAATACCCAAAAGACTCGCCGAACTTACAACATAAACCTTCCAACCTGAGTTGCTCGAGCCAACAAATATCCAATATCCTCTACTAAATCGCATCAAAGAAAAGAAACCCTCGAGAAATAAGATTCTCAAAACCTCAATTAAACTATAGAAGTTCCAGTCAATATATCGTCCCATGAAAGCTGACATGAGAAAAACTCAAACCAATGATCTATCCGACGAAAACACCAACACGTTTTACAAAAAAAATGACTTCTCAAGTCATCTCGGGATCCGTAAGTGGTCCCACCACATTACGATCCCAAAATAAATTCTCCCACTAACAAAACGTCGTTCAACTAATCAGAAATACACTACTCACGTCACAACATTTCCTTACACAAGCCTTGACTCGAAACGCTACGGCTATATTATAAGTGACCAATGAAACACCTCGAGCAATTCATCTGACATTGCCCTGTAAAACCAGTACAAAATAATTACTCGTGACTCGTCTTATCGTTCTCAAGATTCGCTTTTCTTAATGAAGTCACTTGAGTTATTAGTGTCCTCCGATTGAATCACACCATTCAATTCTTATCCCATGCTACATTCAATGACTTCAATATCGCTGACCCCTTGGCGTCGAAATCTTTATATCCACAATCGCCAAAATCCAGATTGCACTATCCACATGCCTCTCACACTTGTCGAAATAGGAACAAAGCCGATACCTTTACTTGACAAGTGTTCCGTGACTAACGAAATAGTCAACGTCAACATTTGCCATCAGCTTGAAAATGTTCGAGAATAAAAAGATATCGCTCCAATGCTAGCAGATAGAATCCCGACTTAACCATGAAAAATTGCCAAAATAACTCTTAGAGTTCGAAACATGCTTCCTGGAAATCACCGGTGGATTTCACCCCAACCACCATAAATAAGCATGTGACTTCAAGACAAACCAGAAGCCATTGACGGATCTCGAATCAGGATTACGGATCAAAAGTTATGATCCGCCTAAGCTTCGTCACAAATCCTCGAACAAGAAACACAGAAGAACAAAAGAAGCGACTGATCAAATACAACTCCAATCATTTATAAGATGACCAGTCGAAGAAAAGTCACTTGTCAACTTTGGTGCAACTACCAGAATCTTCTCATCCGAATTACCGAGCAAACCCTGCAATGGTCGAATGGATCCTCGATCTCGGTATTCCAGATATCGTCTCTAGCTGCTCGCGTGCTAAAGCAATGTCCATCGAGCCCAAGCCATACATCATCGCAACACGGTGATTCCGAAGCCACAACGACTATATCTCAAAATTTACGCCGCATGGAATCACTAAGCATCGCCAACTTCCAATCATCACTGACCTCCCAATGTTATCATGATCACATATTCAAATCTCTTTCCCCTCAAATACCACATATATCGAGGCAAACATCTCCAATATTGGTAGCTATTTCAATTTCTAATTCTTCCTTTATCAAATCTTCCGACCAAAGTCGCTAAGAATTAGAATTATTTATAGCTCCCACAATCTCTATATAACTCTCCATTTCTTCCGTCATAACCGATATGTCCAAAATCCAAATAAGACGATTATGAGATTCATAAAAACAACACATGTACACTGCCACTTAAATGTCCACATACTCACTTTCTCCACATACGCCAAATCCATTGTCAATCCACAAAATATCACTTATGACGAGGCCCAAAACAAGCACGTGACAATCCGCAACGACGTTCAGAAGTTACACGTTCGATTCTCCAATCTTTGTAACCAGGTCGCAACGACGTCAATCACCTCACGGGTGTCTTGGCGACAAAAGTAGAAACGATCGCATTACCCGTTACACAAAATCCAAGGCCACTCCTAAAGCACCAGGAGAAAACCAGACCAGAATAATAACGCGTAGCCCAAATAAGAAAAATACGTGCTCCTCTCGAAGGGAATGAGGCCCAGCATCCGAGTTTCCGCCGCGTATTCTGACGCTATAACAGCAGATGCGCGTCAAACTCATAACCGAATAGGTATTACCACATACCTATTCCGCACGTAAGGATAACATCCTAGGAGGTCAATGTACTCGAGGCATAGTCTAAAAGATAGAAGTCGATACCGGGAATGTATTTTACATACTTGATAATAACGTTAGCACCAAAGAACATACGATGGCTACCCGCTGCAGTCGGACCATCAGTCAGAGGTACTAAGCATTACCAAGCATATAAAATAACAGAATAAAATAGTACTCTACCGAGTACATGACAAGATATCCAAGAATCTGGCTCATGAACTTAATGTACACACTAGCATCAGAGAATGTGATGGAAATCCGCCGTGGTCGGATCCTCACTCAAAGATTGCTAGGCGACATCAAGTAGAAAAGACAACATGACTAAAGGAAAAGACAGGACCTAATGCTCTGATACCAAATTGACAGGACCCGAACCAGATTTCACCCTGAAACCCGAATCAGATCCTGCGGGGACCACCTTAAGAGAGATTTTACCGAAAAATCGGCATGACCTCTCTTAAAATGGACAACCCTCACCTGAAAAAAACACAAAACTCTTTTATAAAAACCACCCTGACTCTAGGAGCCACCTGCTCCCCCAAGATTCCAACAACTTCTCCACACAGAAGTAAAATCACTTTTAAAACATCTACAATTTATCAGAGCATTCTACAGAAAATAACTAAGGATACAAAATCAAAAGGATAAAGAATCAAAAGATCCTACCAAGTGGAAGCAATACTGACGCTGACTATGCCTCGACCTGAGTATCGTTGACCTCGACTACTAGTCTGCACACTGGGCATTTTAAAACGAAGGGCCCAGGGGAAAGTAATTTAAAAACGTTAGAGTGAGTGGATAAAAAATAAAATAATTTCAACTAAAACTTTTCGTTAAAGACATTATATCACTTTCCCACATTTTCATACTAATCGGAAAATCACAATGCATGCATATTTATATATAAACGTATCACATTTTATGAAAAACTCTATTAAAACAACTCAGCCTCGCTGACAACTCAAATAAACAAAACTCCTTTGTTTATATATATATATATATATAAAATCATAATCATTTGAAAATCAACTTATAATACATCTCGATCAATCTCTTTGGTCATATAAAAATCTTAGTTCCACTGGTTCGGGAATCTATAAAATACCGAAAGCCTCATAGAGGAAACATTCCCGAAACTAGATAATATAAAAATATAGAAATCTTAATTCACTGCTTCGGGAATCTATCAAAAGTTGAAAGTCTTATAAATGAACTATTCCCGAAGCCACATCATATAATCGTATAAAAATCTCAATCACGTCATATAATAATATAAAAATCTCAATCGACTGATGCGGGAATTTATTAAAAACTGAAAACTTCACAGAGGAAATATTCCCGCAGTCACAGTGAAAACATCCTCATGACCAAATCCCATTGGCCATGCAACAGGGGAAAGTCTACCCACCATAAATAACTGGAACCTCGTCAGGCTCCGGGTCCGAGAGTCCTATTGACTCCCCCCGTGTCTAAGTCTACTACCTAGACACGTCACCGCCTCAATATATACCACCCTACGTCGACCACCGAGCGTGAATCTGACCTATATGGTCAAGTCGTCACGTCGCGTGGGATGAAGCCTCGCTAGCTAGCATCAATATAATAATACCGTGGACCCTCGTATGGTGAAAATCCGAAAACAAACCAAAAACACGTTTCCCCTTATATATAACACTCCGTACGATCCCCGACCGTACGTCCGAGGCTCATATATATATAATCACATAAAATTGTAGCCTCAAAAGAATATATAAACATCCGACATGTCTTACATGTCACAAAATAAATATAAAAATGATATATATAATTTCGACATCTCCCATGTCGAAAATCACAAATAATGAAATCATAAAATCCCCGAAAATTTCATTTCCGGTCTTTTTACTATAAATATATTTAGAATGCTCAAATATGATTTTATCAATTCATACTATTTTCGAAAATCTCATTTTCTGAGTAAAATTTCATACTATTTAAAATAGTAGTAAACATATATTCCAAATCCATATTTTCCTTTAAATAGTAAATGAAACAATGAACATAATCAAATCTCTATAACTCATATCAACCTCAAAAAATATTTTAATTAATATCAACTTCATTTCAATAAAATATTTATGCATGCATTTATTTAAAATAAAAATCCACTCACAGTCTTTCCGAGCTGGTAGCCGTTTCGGCTCTCGTCCCGTCGAGTACCCTCTCGACCTGTCACATGGGCGAATTCGTAAATTTCTAAACCTCGGAAAACAAATATAAAACCCAAACCACGGACGTCCTCGCTCGTCCGAGAACTCCTAATTTTTCCTTTTTAGTTATCGGTATAGGAGTTACGCTTTAATACCGATAATCTACGTCCGAAATAGCTTAGGACACCCACCTCGTGTCCAAATAATTCTTTTCCCAGTTATTCCGTCGTAAAACCCTTTTAATCAGCTTTTACCCTTTTTACGGTAAGTCAATAGTAAAACTACTGGTCAAACAGTAATTATTCCAGGTTAAATAGTAATTCTGAAAGTCAAACAGTAAATGGTTAAAATCCAATTACTATTTACCATTTACTGTTTACCTTTTTACTTTTACTAATTACTGTTTACCTTTTTACTTTTACTAATTACTGTTTACTGTTTACTTTTACTGTTTTACCATTTACTTTTCACCTTTTACCGTTTTACCTTTTCACTTTTTACCACAACACTGTTCATCTTCTTCCTCAAGCCACCGGAACAGTGGCGCCGCCGCCACCGTCGCCGGAACAGCAGCGCCGCCGCCACAGGAGGCCGAAACACCTCCGATCAATGCCAAATTCATCCAACACCATCGCCACCACCTCGGGAACTCATCCCCGCCGCCAAAAACCAGCGCAGCCACCGCATACGGCGGCCGGCACGGCGGCAGTACTGTTCAACCTCCAATTCTCTCCAAATTCAACCAATTCAACATCAAAATACACCCAATCAACTCCAATCATCGTCCTAACCCAATTCTAGCCTCTAAATCTACCAAAAACATCCAAATCACAATCTCCAAATCGGAAACCAAAAAACCCTAAAAATTTCAATTTCTAATTCCTCCTTACCTGGTGCAATTCGGTTCGATTCCTTCCATGGAATGATTGCACACGTTGACGTCTTCATTTCCCCCCAATAATCGGGTGGAACCTTGGCCGGAGGAGGGAGGACGAGGTTCGACACCGTCGAACCTTGCTCGGCTTCGCACGGCCTCACGGCGGCGTTTCACGCCACGTCGCTGCGACAAAGAAGACGAGGAGGCCGAGCCGGTCCGAATGGGACCCGTGCGTCGGCCCAGTTCGGCCGGACGGCGGAGATTCGGCCGGAGGCCGAGCTGGATCAGGGGAGAGGAGAGAGAAAGAGAAAGAGAAGAAAAAGAAGAAAAAGAAAAACAAAAAAAATGAGAGATTTCCCTTTCGGGAAATTTTCTCCTGGCTATTTATACTCGTCCAAAATCGGCAAGTTTCGGTTCCCACGTCACAACTTTTTCGTACCAACTCCAAATAAATCGTGCCGCGTGTCCACGAACTTGTTTCAACGTCCTCTACCTTATATAAAAAACAAAATCCTCGGTCGGGTCGACTTATTTAAAAGTTAACATTTCAGACTTTTGAATCGTAAGAACGATTCTCGGTACGTAAAAATAAAAGAAAACACTGTCCCGAGGTAGTTCGAAATTCGGGTCGTATCATCTTTTTCACTTCTTTTTGGCTTGGCTGAATCCCCTAACCTTCATTTAGCTTAGAAACGCTCAAGTGATGTATTCGGTTGCCTCTTTGATGCAAAAAAAAAAAAGTGCAAAAAGAGACAGTAGGTTCTTCTCCTTGGCAGAGCAGTGACCTTGCTGTCTTGTGACAGGCATAACTCTCTCCTCAGGAAAGCATTTGGTGCTATTCCAAGTTTTGTAGAAATAGACTCGTAGATCTTTCCATGCATATATGGTTCGCACTCTGTTTCCTTGTGAATCGTCATACAGAAATTCTGGAAGTTGGGTGATGTGCCCAGGAAATTGCTGGAACTTACTGGATCCGATTTTGTTTTGCAATTCTTGGCAACTTCTTTTGCTCCGATTTCTCTAAATCCTTCCATTGCTCAATCCTTAATATCTCTACTGCTCATAAGAGAGAAAAAATTCATCAAAAGCATTATGGAAGCTTTACAGAATCAACGAAACGTCTCTACAACTCTTAAATCGGCTATTTGACAAATTTGTTCATTTTTCCTATATTTAGCACGATTTCTTTGTAACTCTACCAAAAGCCCATGACTCTATTTAATCATTCGATTTTAAAACAATAAGGGTTAAATAAAGTACAAATGAAGGGTAAAACATATTAAGAACGTAGCATTTTATGCTCCTATCAACTACCGGCCCTACACTTATCTTTTGCTAGTCCCTTTGCAAAACTAAATTAAACTAAGACTCTAAACAAATTATTGCCCCTAATGTTTTTGTCTCAGGCTCGTATGAACACATAACTATCAAGTTGATGCATGAGAATGCTAAGCACGAAAATTCCAAGTTCCATGAACATGTAATATCAATATGAACATGTAAGAGCAACATATAAGCATGTAAACATGTATAGCTAATCCAATTCTCCTCACTAGGCATACTCTCTTCTTTTTACTCAAGACATGCCTATTCACTCATAAGTATATGTAAGAGAAAGATAATGAACATGAAAATAACTTGCATATGTCATGAAGAAAACGAAGCTCTTTGTGAAATTTAATGAAAAACCTCATTTAACAACTATGTGCACCAATGAACCAAAACTATATGCTTACTCTTGAGAAAGACTCCACAAATCAAAGTTAACCAACTTAAGAATCATGAAAAGATCAATGAAAATAGATGTAATGGAGCTTGGCTATAAGGGGTACGAAATTTATGGGATAAGGAGGTATCAAAACGTCACTAAGGCCCTAGCAAAACTCGATTCTCCTTATGTCTTCTTGCCAAGGGCCGGATTTCTTCTTGTTGGACCCATACTTCATTCTTTACTTCCCCACAACCTTGTGAATATGAACAAAGGTCAAAATATAACAATGCTGGACCTTCTCATACATACAAACTCCAAATTCACAACAATTTTTCACAAGACTATATCCACACACAATTTTTTTTCCCGTGCCAATTTTGTTATTTTCTTGGTTCGGCTCACTTTTCTCTTTTTTTTTTCTTTTTTGTTTCGTCCGAACTTTTTTTTTCTTTTTTTTTTTCTATTCTCTCGGCACTACACAATTTTTCTTCTATGGACAAGTCTCTACCCCACACTTATTTTCCTACATCACTCCATATCAAAAACTCCATCAAAATTAAGCTTTGCCGAGTCCATGAAACAAGGGAAAAGATATACTATTCTAAGCTCAAGGAATTTTTTTATGAGGGTGATGAAAGAAGGGGGCTAATTGTAGGCTCAAGGTGGTTAACTAAGGTGTCCCACAACGGGCGCAAATAGGGGTCATGCTTTATTTGGCTATGGTGGTAAACTTAAGAGATATTTTCAATCCTTTTCAAAATCAAGGTATTTTATGATAAAAAAACGTTTTGAAAATCCACAAGAGTAAGTTCTAGCATTCTATAATTTATTAAAAACCTATGGCACATAATCGTTGAATATGCAAAGAATAATGAGGTTCTAAACTAAGCATGCTCGAAATTTTCAGAAATTTACACTCATGAAGAAAACAATTTGGCTCTAAAGCTCACAAGGTTATATCTAAACAAACTAGGTAAAACATGCATGCTTTATTAATCAACAAGTTCTCCATGCTATTACCAATACACATTATCCATGAAATTCACAATTTTTATAGTATGCACAACTATCATCTATGTATGTAAAGAGGAGAAAGACACCATTGACTACTTTAGGGGCATCCTAAGACTCGAAACAAAAATTTAAACACTCTATTTTTGTGAAACAATTTTCTAAAATTTTCTTTTCTAAATAAGCACATAAAAAACATAAACGAAACATGTAAACCCACCCCACACTTAGAAAATTAAATTGTCCTCAATGTAAGCAAGTAACTTCCTAAGCATGCAACAAGCTAACAAGTTTCAAACATATCATCACAAACCAATGAAAAAGAGAAGGGTTAGAAAGATGCAAACTCTCGGTGATGACTCCTTCGTTTTTCTTAGGTGATATGGGTTGCCTCCCATGCAGCGCTTAAGTGTTTATAGTCTTTTAGCCTAGACTCTTCATCGTGTGTGCATCTCTAGCTCGCCATGGTGCTTGGTTTTGCATTTGAGCTCTCTCGGCAGAATTTTTGCTCCTCGGCAGCATTACTTGTCTCTCGGCAGACTGCATGCTTTTCAGCAGGTTGCAGCCCTCTCTCGGCAGGCTCATGGCAGGTGCACTCGGCTGATTGGCAGGATGTGCGTCAATTGTCTCGGCATGAGCTTCAGCATGCTGCGCTGTAGGCACTCTCGGCAGCTTCAGGGCTGGGCAGCAGTATCGGCAGGGGTAGGCTGCAGGTCAAAGGAAAGGGCAAGGGCAGCAGCATCGGCAGATGTCTCTCGGCAGGTCCACTCTGCAGCTGCCTGTTGGCAGCAGCGTAGGCAGGCTACTCTAGGCAGATCACCTCGGCGGGACCTCGGCTGGACATGATGCTCTCGGCAGGCTGTTAGCAGGGTCGTTCAGTAGGTTTCTCGGCAAGGACGTTCGGCAGGTTGCTCCGCAGAGGCTGCCATCTCGGCAGGCTGCATCTTCTCTTGGCAGGATGGCTCTCGGCTGGATGCCCGCAGGCACTCTTGGTAGGGGCAAGCTGCAGGGCATCTCAGCAGGTGCAGCGCAAGGGCTTGGTAGGGCTGCTCGGCAGCATGCTTCGGGTGTGTGCTGGCCTCGGCAGGGGCAGGGGCATCGGCAGGCAGCAGGGTATCACTCGGTAGGGGAGTGTCGCACATGCGTCTTGGTAGGGAATGCAAGCTGCAACGTATCGGGTGGCGTATCCGTATTCGTATCACATACGATGAAGTTCAGGATTGGCGTATCAGATGAAGTATTGGATACGGCTGGGGTAGTCGGATACGTGTCAGATGTCATGTCAGGATACGCAGATACGTTGGCCTACGGCTTGGCAGCTTGCGCAGGCTGCGCGGGATGCTGCGCAGCGTCATCCCGCTCAATAGTGTGGGCGCAGGCACGCTTAACATGTTGGAAATCATCTCGACAGGCGGTAACGGCAGGAGCTGCTTGGCCTACTTGTTGTTGGCAGGTGCTCGCAGGCTGCAAGCCTCTCAACATGATGGCTGCAGCAGAACCTTGGCAGATGTGTCTGTTTCTCTTAAGGCCTGAATTTGGGTGTGTTCCAATATCTGAATGCAAAAGTGGTCTAAAGCTAATTTGTAGCAGACATATGGAGCTTTCTAGTGGTATAAAGTTTGCCTCTAACGGACTAGCATAAGTATTCTTTGTTTTGCCTTTTATCGGACCTATCTGCACAGCTTTCTGTTTCGCCAGATTGACCTTACTGCACTCAAATTGAAACTGGGAACTGCTCGAGACTTCAAATTCACTTCTGTAAAATCCTACCGAAAGCAAACTCAGAGACCTTTTCAACGGTGTATGGCAGCATTTCCCAGGTTTTGTGAGCTGAAAACGGCAGCCACCCAAAGTTGAAGTACTGCACTACTGGATTTCTGTTTGAGCAGAATTTTCATATTTCCTGCTGGCAAAAATTAACGAGTCGCCGAAGCGGCACTTCAATGATAAACCCTACAATCGTTAGTAGTATAGAATAAGTAGGGATCGTTCTAGCCGGAGATTAAGGGTACCTGAAATATAAGAATGTTAGACAAAAACATATACATATATGCACACAACTGTCCCAATTATATACATATATACGTACAGACAAGCACAAAATTAAATGGGGGAATTCGGATTTGATTCTAAGTTCCTACGAATTAAAAAACAAAACAAGAAAATAAATCCTAAGTTACTATGTACATGTTGGTCGACATCTTTCACACAAACTCTCACACAAAGCTTTCATAAAACGTTGCAAATAACAAGTATAGACTCACAGAAACATGCTTGAGATATCCTAGACTCGACTTAGTTCCAACTTAATTAGCTCCTTATCGGTTTACTAATCGACTAAGACTCACAAATACTTCAAGATTAACTTATCGTCTAACCCTAAAGTTATACTAGGCATCTTTGAGAACACTTATCATCGAATACAAACATGCATAGTAATTAGGCACAAAGTCTTTTTAGTTGGAAACAAGTTAACATGTAAGGCGTCACTCTTCATATTAGACAAGCAAGTTCTAAGAATTAATCTAACCCTAGGCAACAACACAAACCAAACCGACTTATCGTTCTAATTCAACCTATGCTGCTACGGCAAATGAATTCAACACCTAGACAACACTCATGGCCTTTCGAATGCAGCTAAACATCTCCTTCGGTTGCACACGAATTCTTAAAACTAACCAAGTACAAATCAAGAATCAAACTAAAGCATGTGTCCCTAAGACCTAACCTATTACTTACTATGATCTTATGTTTACATGTTATTTAGAAAAGATTATTGAATCTGAAACTTGAAATCATGAAGACAAGAATAAGACTCAAATACGAAATTTATAACTAACATGCAAAACCAAACATTCACATTGTTCATACATAGACATAAAAATAAATACCATAAAAACATACAATCTACATAGACATAGTATTGTAAAACTATAAAATTACAAGCCATGGAGATGATGGAGGATTCGGCAAGGGTAGGGTGATTTGTAAGTGGTGGAGATATGTTTTTGGCTTGCTATTCTACATAGGATTTATGGTAGAGTATTTGGTAGAGCTTAAGACTTGTATTTTGTGCTAGGATGTGATAAGTTTTTCTGTAGAGAAGTCGTCTCTATATATAGGGAGAAGAGGCTAGAGCATTGCCGGCAGCAACAAGGAAACACAAATCCCAAACCTAATTGGTTTAGGTTTTCTTCCAATCTTGGTTCTTCTAGGATACTTCTTTCTGCCGAATTCTTTCATGGATCAGCAACTTTCTTTGATGGATAATGGTCCATGGATACGCAGCAGCTAGCCTCCCTTGCACAACCGACAGAATTCTCCTAATACCGGCAGGTTTTCCTATCCGAGTTAGGAGATCAATTCTTTCCATCTTTTTCACTTCTTTTTGGCTTGGCTAAATCTCCTAACCTTAATTTAGCTTGAAAACTCTCAAGTGATGTATTCGGTTGCCTCTTTGATGCACAAAAACAGAAAAGTGCAAAAAGAGGCAATAGGTTCTTCTTCTCGGCAGAGCAGTGACCTTACTGTCTTATGACGGGCATAACTCTCTCATCAGGATATAGTTTGGTGCGATTCCAAGTTTTGTAGAAGCTAGACTCGAAGATCGTTCCATGCATATATGGTTCGCCCTCTGATTCCTTGTGAATCGTCCTACAGAAATTCTGGAAGTTGGGTGATGTGCCTAGGAAATTGCTGGAACTTACTAGATCCGATTTTTTCTTGCAATTCTTGACAACTTCTTTTGCTCCGATTTCTCTAACTCATTCCATTGCTCAATTTTTAACATGTCTACTACTCATAAGTGAAGAAAAATCCATTAAAATTATCATGGAAGCTTTACAGAATCAACGAAACATCTCTACAACTCTTAAATCGGCTATTTGACAAATTTGTGCATTTTGCCTATACATAGCACGATTTCTTTGTAATTCTACCAAAATCCCATGACTCTATTTTATGACTCGATTCTAAAACAATAAAGGTTAAACAAAGTACAAATGAAGGGTAAAACTATATTAAGAACGTAGCATTTTATGCTCCTATCAAGTACTTTCCTGAACTCCCTCACCGGCGGTCTGTTCTCCAAACCTCAGAAAACCTCCAATCAAGCGGCGTCGTCGCCTAAACTGACGTTTCTGTAGCCGCGCTCATCACCGCTGCCGTTAATTTATGTACCACTACTACAATCTCGCGAAAACTAGCTGAATCGCGAAAGCTAGAAATTAGAAACCTATCATGCCTCGTCGAGATGAAAAGAAATTTGGAAATATTAAGAGGCCACACAATCAAAAACTAGATTCAAGGTTATGGGTTAAGTCTCGAAGAAAATATTTGGGTTTGGGGTCTACGGTGGCGGGTTCAGGATATGCCTCGTCGAGATCCTCAAAGTTGAAGGAGTGACCAATAATTTGTACAAAATAAAATTAGCCACCACCGCTCATTAAGGGAAATAATTACTCACCATACCCATGTTTTAACATTTCTTATGTAATACAAACAAATGAATGCGCCATATTAATTCTGTCATTTGTTTGAGGTATCTAATAAGTATACCCTGAATGTAAAGAGGCATAACTGGTAAGTAATATTATTCAGTAAACAGACACAGTGGTTGAGGTCTTTCTATTGTCATTCATTCATTAGAGATTTGTGTTTTCCTTGTTCTGCGAAGATCATCAAAACTAATATTTACATATTTTTCCAAATAAAAGATAGTTTGAGGAAAAAAGAGAGAGGACAGACTTAGCAACTTAGCAAACGGTCTAATAGACAAATTTTTTATGCTTATTACCAATTCAAGAAACTGCGAAGATGTACTTTATCAAGCGACATTGATCGGTTATGCTTCCACAAGTTTCGCTCAGTGACCAGCGACAATGGGACATCACATCCTTTGTCAATATGTACTCTCAAATCATATTGGGCCCATATAGAAGTTTACGAAAATGACATCTTTTGTCAATATGTACTCTCAAATCACATCCTTTCACAAAATAATATTGTTGATGAACATGACATTGATCGATGGATCGTTATTATATCAGAAAACACTATCAAAGAGTTCGTACTTGAAATCTTCAGTGGACATAAGAATCTTCACTGAATCCCTGAATGTTTGTACACCAACCAGGATATTATTTCTTCTGAATTATTTAATTGTTTGTTGCATTCGCCCCCTGCATTCAAAGGATTTATGAGGCTGTAAAAAATTATATATCAAAACGTCTTCTCGACCCAAAAAGTGTTCGACGATATGCTTGATCATTTTGTTTTGTTTTTGAGTCTTAGGTGCTCCTAACTGTCTAGGATGAGCATATATGAGAATTTATGGCTGATAAGTTGATCATGAGATTGAATTGATCACTATATGTTATTCTTCGGTTAATCGGTGTGTATGGAGATTGTATGACATGTAGTAAATGAGGATTTGTAACATGGTACAAAATGAGCATGGTAGGATGAGTTTGATTCATATGACCCTTATGTGAGGTTTTGAGCTATATGTACTTTATTTGTTGAGAGTGTGAATTATGAAATCATATTTTCTTGGATATGATTCGTTGTGACCTCATCATTCTTTATTTTTGATCAATTGCAAGCCATAGCTTTTAATGGACACTAGATTTACTAGAACTCACTTTTGATGGTTTTCGAAACTTATAGTCATAATATTCCCTGATTCTGAAAATTATAGAATATTCGTTTTAGGGTCACCACCTAAGCCAAACAAGTATGTGTCCCCAATTGTGCTTGTCGTGAGACCTCTTAGATAAACCCCCTTGAACCTATATGTATAGGTCTCTCTTTCATCACCCATATAATATTCACCATTTGAAACTTAGTATAGCTATGACCTTAACCTTGTCCTCAGGACCTAGTAGAGCTTGATGGGTTAATGTATTTTTAAATAATGAATACAAATTATTTTTAGTTATCCAATAACTATTACTGTTATAATGGTTTGATTTTTGTATTTCTAACATATTTGGCAACGGACTAGCGACGATTCCTCCTAAGATAAAATTTAAAATGTCAAACCTGCATTATTGTTAGTGTATCCAAGTCCTCTATTAATTGCTTTAAATACAGGCGGATAGTTTTTTTTTTTTTTGAATCAGTTGACAAAACTTTATTAAAGGGAATCAAGATCAAACAATACAATATTCTGCTATAATAGCAGATTCAAGAAAAGAAGGCATAGAAAAATAAAATTCATCCCTGTCCAAAGAACAGGCATGTGCTGCTAGGCAATGCACAGCCCGATTACCCTGACAATGAGTATGAGACACCATCCAATTACCTTGGTTCTGCATTTGTATTTTAAAATTTTCATAAAGCCTTCCCAAGCGCGATGTATTAGGAGTCAATACCTCGAGTTGGCGCTTGACCTCCGAAGCATCAATCTCCAATATTGCTGGGTCAAATCCATTGTCACTCGCAAACTCAACTACTTTACTACATGCAATCAATTCGGCATGTTCTGCTGACACCAAGCTCAATACTGAACCTGCACCACCTGCTAACATTTTCCCTGAGTGGTCACGAATAATAAAACTCCAACCACCTTTACGACTAAGAGGATAATATGCACCATCGACATTGATTTTACAGATCCCTAGAGATGGAGCTTTCCATGTTAGAGTACCTCTTCCCAAATTCTGTTTAGGAGTTACCAGATTATGACTTCTGAAGTTATTCAGATAAGCAGAGAGTTGAGTATAAACATCCATAGTGGCCATTGATTTCTGACTCCAGACTCTTTCATTCGTCTCCTTCCACACTGACCAAAGAACAAAAAGAAGTTCTCCAAAGTGTATCAGACTGAGCTCATTGGCACAATGTCCCAGCCACTCCACAGAGGTTGTTTGTAAATTAGTCCATCGGAAACAAACATCTCTGAGAACCGGATGGGACTGTATAACTGGTTTAGTGTACACACAATTACGACTCAAATGTAAAGTTGATTCCCCAAAGGCACCACATAATACACAATGAGTATCTTCCACAACCACCCTCTTTGATGCTAAGCTCCCCAGAGATGGTAAAATATCAAGATATACCCTCCAACCATGAACCTTTGCCTTATTTGGAATATTAGTACGCCACAGTTTTTTCCAAAAGTTTTTCCCAATGGCTGGCAAAATAGGAGTATAGCTAGTGGAGTTGAGAAAAACATACCGGTAAGCTGATCGTACAGAAAACTTCCCATTAGAGGCTAGCTTCCAACATAGGCGGTCTCGTTCTGATCTGATGCTAAGTAGAATACCTAGAATCATATCCACATCTGACTCTTAGAAACAACGCTTAATCTTGGCAGTATTCCATGCCCCATTCCCACAAAGAAAATCACAGACTCTGAAAATAGGTTCTGTAGTAGGAATCACCAACTCAAGACGACCCAAAACTGATTCTGGTATCCAATTATCTATAAACGTTTGGATCTGTACCCCATCTCCAATTAAAGTTGGATAAACTACGAAAGCCCAATCCACCAGTCTCTTTCGGATTATAGAGAAAATTCCATCGCTTCCAATAAATCTTTTTCTTGTCTAACGTGCTACCCCACCAGAATCTTGCACATAATTTTTCCAAATCATCATAGAAATTTTTTGTAAGCCGGAATACACTCATTGCATAACTTGGGAGAGCCTGCGATACCACACTAATCAAAATATTCTTCCTAGCACCACTAAGTAATTTACCTTGCCATGCAACTAGTCTGGATTCCAACCATTCCTTAATGTACTGAAACATCATTGATTTTTGCCTTCCCACATAGGTTGGGAGTCCCAGATATTTCTCATGAGAATCTACTATCTGAACTTCCAGCAACTCTGAGATAACCAACTTTCTCTCTAAATCCACACTTTCACTAAAGACCAAGGAACTCTTGTCAAAATTCACACGTTGACCAGAGGCTCTGCTGTAAACATTAAGCACATTTTTATTACCTCAGTATTTTTCAAAGAAGCCTCCTCATAAAGCATACTGTCATAAGCAAATAATAGGTGGTTTACAGGTGGAGCTCCCTCAGAGATGGTAATACCAAAAAGCTCACTTGTCTGCATCTTTTGTTTCAACAAAGCCGAAAACCCCTCAGCTCCTAACAGGAATAAATAAGGGGACAAAGGATCTCCTTGCCTCAACCCACGTCCCGGGGTCAGGTAACCTCGAGCCTTTCCTTTGATCAGAAAAGAATACCTAACCATAGTAATACATTGCATAACAATCCGAATCCATTGGGCACTGAAGCCAAAACGAATCATCACCCGTTCTAAAAAATACCACTCCATACGATCATAGGCTTTACTCAAATCAAGTTGCACAGCCATATAACTTCTGTCAGATCGCTTATTATGCACAAAATGAGCAATCTCATTGGCTACTAGGATGTTATTAGTGATTAGTGTACCAGGGATAAAAACACTCTGAAATGGTGAAATGATAGCAGGGAGGATTACCTTCAGTCGATTGGCCAACACTTTAGAACAAATCTGGTATATGACGTTACAGAGTGTAATAGGGCGTAAATCCGTCATATGTTGCGGTTGCTCCACTTTGGGAATTAAACAGTATAATTTATCTGTTTCAGAATCTGTCCCGTGTGTAGAAAATTCTGAACTGCGGACACCACTTCATCCCCAATCAAATCCCAATAATGCTAAAAAAATATAGGAGATTCCATCAGGACCAGGTGCCTTCGTCGGATACATTTCGAACACAGCTTGTTTAATTTCCTCACTAGAATAATCACTACACAGCTGCCCATTCATCTCTTCTGTTACACATGGTACAATGGCTTCTAACGTTTGATGGAGAGCTGCCATGTCTATGCTCTGAGGCTTCAAAAAAAATTTCAAAGTAATCCGTAACCACTTTTTCCATTCCATGAACATCTTCATGCCAGTTACCTTCTACGTAAAAAAATCCTTTCAGAGAATTTCTACGTTTCGTATCATTAGCTTGTTGATGAAAATAACTAGTATTACGATCACCTTCTTTGAGCCATAGCACCTTCGACCGTTTCTTCCAGAACACTTCTTCTTGGTGCAGCAAGCTCTGAAAATTACTGAACAATACTGTTTTTTCCTCCTAGCCTTCAGAAGTAATATGGCAGCCCATCAACTCTTCCAAACGGTTTCGTATGGCCATCATTTTGATATGTCGACCCCAAAAAGCTGCTCTCTACCATTTATCAAGTCTAATACGGACTTTCCGTAGTTTCGTGACAACCTGGAACATAGGCATGCCATGAATTTCCTCTTGCCATGCCTCCTTCACCACTTAATTACACTCTTCATGTTGTAACCAGAAAGCCTCAGATTGGAAACGATGCACATTTGGCCGAGCAGCAAGAGGCGCCGTACTAGCCTTTAACAAAAGAGGGATGTGATCACTGTCGGACGGAGGAAGGTGAAACAGCTTAGCATGGAAGAATAAGTTGAACCAAGACATAGTGCAAACTGCCCTATCTAAACACAGAAGAGTTTCAAAATTCCCCCAAGTCGCCATCACACCCTGATAGCTAAGGTCAATCAACTCTCTGTAACCTAACACATCTCGGAAGCCACGCATATGTCTCTCCGGTCTTGAAGCTCCATCAATCTTCTCACTACTGTTCATGATCTCGTTAAAGTCTCCAATAACCAACCACTGCAGTGAACTTGCGTATGCCAATTCTTGGAGAAGCTGCCACGATTTCTCTCTCTCTCCCGTCACTACATAGCCGTAGAAACCGGTGAGCCGCCAAGAGGCTATACCTGGCGCGTTGACAACATCATCATCAATATGATGCGCCGATTTAGAGTTAATATGGAGGGTTACATCGTCGGACTAGAGCAGCCCTAGGCCTCCTGATCAGCCCTCACTGAGCACCATCTCCGCACGAGGAAACCCTAATGCTCGCTTTCAGTTGCAAGAAATCTCGTTCGCTGCTAATCTTCGTTTCACACAGAAAGACGATTTGAGGACGATTTTGTGCAAGAATATCCTTCAAATCTCGTGTTATATCATCTCCACATATTCCCCTACAATTCCAACTCAACAGATCAAGATCCATGGTGTGATTTTAGAGGTTTTGTCGCAAACTCTGGTCCGGCTGCAAGGTTTCGGTGAAACCTTAGCAGAGAGGAGTAGAGGCGATAGATAGGACTTTTTTTTGCAGTTTGTGACACTATGATCTATTTTAGCTTTAGAGGTGAATATTTTTAACAGCTGGTAAAATGTTCCCCTTTTAAGCTACTGATTTTACTTTACACATCATAGCATTATTTCCGTCTTTAAATTTGTTTTGTGCCATTTATATTTGTTTTCATATTCCTTCAAATTCATTCACATTCATTATGTATTTTTGCTTGATCTCTCATCTCTCTCACTCTCCACCATGTTCATCACCAGTAGTCGCCTTCTTTAATAGTAGCCAGCTTCTTATTGTAAACTTTGGTATGCTCATCACCATGCTCATCACCAGTAGTTGCATTCTTTAATACATTCTCCACCATGCTCGATCTCCCATTATGTGCTATCGAATATTTTTTTTTTTCGCAACTCATTTATCACCATTTTGTATATGAAGAATGTCCTTATGTTCACTGCAAGTAAAAAACTTAAAATTGATTATTTTCACATACAATTGTAAAATTTAAATACTTATGGTGGTAGAATTCCTTACTCAATATAAGACAAACATTCATCACAATTTGTTAGCACATAATGGGCGGCAGCATGGTATAGATCATCGGTCATTACTATCAATTCACCTTTCCCAATAGTTTTACCCGGTAGTGAGAAGATAGACAACCGAGACTTGTCTTGCAATGGTTGACCTCCATCATAGTTTCTCTCTACTCTGTTAAATCTTGTCTCAACTTGACGTAAATATCTTGAACAAAATGTGATGCACTCATCTGCCAAATAGGCCCTATTACGAACCTAAGTATTCAAGTTATGCAAGTACCTATTTATTAAAAAGTAAAAATATATTAAACAAGGACCAGTTAACCAACAACATAAATAACACAAGTTTGTAAAAAATGGGCAAATATTCAAAATTATATAATCACCTCTCAGTGGGATATCTCCACTATACTGTACCGGACCAGCTACTTTTGCTTCCCACTCTAAGAATATGGATAGTGCCGCACAGTGTAGTTGTGTTTACTCTTCGATAACATTTATGAAGTTTTAGCCAAGTTTTTGTATGTTGTTGCCCTTGGTACATTTTCTTGCTCATGTAGGAAGTGAGAAATTGAGAACTTTCCTTGGTCTCATGCTCTTGCTGCAATCCAAGCCGCCTCTCTCGATGTTTACGCTCACTACTAGAAAAAAGGCTTTTCCCGACGAAATAAAAAAAAACGGCCGACGACTAAAAATTTTCGTCGGTAATTCCATAGAATAGCCGACGATTTTATTTTTCGTCGGTGGAAAAACAAAATCGTCGGCCATAGTTAAACCATAGCCGACGATACTGTTTTTTCGTTGGTATAAACAAAAATCGTCGGCTATATTCATATTTCAGTAGACGATTTTACATTTTCGTCGGTCTTTCTCTGAAACATTAGCCGACGAAAACTTTTGAAATTTTAGCCGACGAAATTGACATTTTCTTCGGCTATAAGTCTATATATTTTCAGATCTAGACAGCAGCTGCTTATTTAAAAAAAAAAAGGAAAAAAAACGGGGAAAGAGTGAAAAATCTGTGGGTATTGTTGAAATCCGTCCTCTCTTACATTGTGGAGCTATATATAGGTACGTATATGTGTATATATGTTGATTTTGAGTTTTAGTTGAGTTGATTTTGAGTTTTAGTGATTTTGAGTTAATAAGTGATTTTTTGTTTTGTTGTTGTTTTAGTGTTAGAATGTATGTATATATGTTGATTTTGAGTTGTAGTTGAGTTGATTTTAAGTTAGAGTTTAATTATGTGTTTTAATTTGATGATATTTTAATTAGTGTTAAAATATATATATATATATATATATATATATATATGTGTGTGTGTGTGTGTGTGTGTGTGTGTGCATGTGTGTGTGGAGTTTAATTATATATATATATATATATATATATATGTTAATTAATGGTTGTTGATAGTGTAATTAACTTAAATAATGGTTGATATATAGTGTAACTTAAATAATGGGTTTTAATGGTATATATATATATGAGTTGATGTTGATAATAATATATATTGTAATGTAATTAATTATTAAGGATTTATATATATATATATATATATATATGTATATGTATGTGTTAATTAATTTCTTATTAATTAAAGTTATATATATATATATTATTTTCAGGCTATATATGGATCCGGATAAGAGTTGGATTTCGCTTCCAAGGCATGACCGACGATACACTACAGGAGTTGTGAATTTTTTGCAGTTCGTTGAGGAAAATACAAACGGGAATGAATACCATTATTGCCCGTGCAATAAATGTAGGTGTCGCAGTGATATGTGTCGATTTCCGATTAGGACAGTATGGAAGCACCTAAAGAGTAATTGGTTTTGGCCTAAGTACACACGTTGGATATATCACGGTGAGCCATCATTAGATGGATCGCATGATCATGGGCAGTTTTTTGAGGCAGGCAGTAGTAGTACATCCAACGATCCAACAATGGCATTCGTTAACGACGTGTTTCCTTTTGAAAGCGGTGTACGTGGGGAACAATATATGCATGACCCGGTGCAGCCCTTCCCACAAGTTGTCAACACTGCTGCCTTTGACAAGTACAACAAACTGATTGCATTGCAACAGACCCCTGTGTCTTCAAGTTCTGAGAAGATAGTTCTTGAAAGTGTGATGGAGGTAATGAGGATTAAAGTGGAGACAAAATCGACTATCAGGCAAGTGGATGAATATCTACAGTACACTTCTTCGTTGTTGGAGGAGGGTCATCGTAATCCTACCAATCACCGTAAGGTCCGAAGTATCCTCAAAGATCTAGGGCTTTCCTACATTAAGATCCATGCATGCGCATTTGACTGCGTTCTCTTCTGGGGTAAAGATGCAGAAGGGAATGACCTTGCTAGCCTTGACACATGTCCGATATGTCATTCTGACTGATATAAGTTGACGGGAGCAGGCAATAGAAAACCTGTGAAAGTGGTTTGGTATTTTCCGTTGAGAGATAGGCTTGAGCGGTTGTACATGTCAGAAACCACTGCAAAAGCTATGAGATGGCACGGTGAGCGGGACGCGGGAGACGCATATATCATGACACACATCTCTGACGGAGCGGCTTGGAAGCATATAAACAATGAGTTTCCTCATTTTACGTTAGATGTCAAAAACGTCAGACTCGGGCTCTCAACCGACGGGTTCAACCCTTTCGACACCATGAGTCTTTCATACAGTATATGGCCGGTGGTTTTGGTACCTTACAACCTTCCTCCGTGGATGTGCATGAAGAAGGAATATAATATGTTGACATTGTTGATTCCGGGGCCTGGTTATCCAGGGAAATGTCTCGATGTGTATATGAGACCATTGATTGAAGAGCTTAAGGTATTGTGGGACGTTGGTCATCCCACTTTTGACAAGTACAAGGAGGAGACGTTCCAGATGCATGTTATGGTTATTGGTACAATCAGTGATTTTCCTGCTTATGGGATGTTGTCGGGCAGCGTTGTTAGGGGATACAAGGCTTGCCCAGAGTGCCTCAACGATTATGGGAGCACCCCTCATTGCAACAAGATATGCAGAATGGGTCATCGTGTGTTCCTTCCGGCGGATCACCACTGGCGTTACGAGTCCGCCACATTTGATGGAACCGAAGAACACGGTGGTCCTCCCAGAAGATGGAAGGGAAGAGAAATTTTAGCAGTGCAACAGTGCTTAATGAGTACGATTTTGGGCCCCTCAGCAATCATCCCGATATTATAGCGGAAATACCTGAAAGACCTGAGGTGTACAAATTCTGGACACATAAGAGCATATTGTGGGAACTCCCGTACTGGTGTGAGTTGTTGATCCGTCACTTCCTAAACGTTATGCACATAGAAAAAAATGTTTCTGAAAGTGTGGTGGGCACAACGCTGAACTTGGAAGGCATGAAAGTGCACCTTTTCAAGTGTAGATGGTTTGACACACGGCCGCAGAGCATGAAAACCGATCAATACGGCATAACTTCTGTGAACACTAGTACATCATGGTATGAGGATGACCTGTTCGTTTTAGCCACATGGGTGAAACAAGTGTTTTATCTTAATGATCTCGCCAAGGGTGACCCGTGGAAAGTAGTCAACACTATCCACCATCGCAACATTTACCGGGCGTCTACGCTTGGAGTGGCTGAAGAGAACGAGGAAGGTGGCACCGCATATCAAGAGCCCAACTCAAACGGTATTCCTGACTCCTCTTTTATTCGCCTAGACACGCCGGTGCAAATTCGACGTAAAGAGCCACTGCTTGTTGATGTTGATCCAAATGAAGAAACTAACGAGGACTCTAGTGGTGAGGAAAGACATATATTACCCCTATCGAGTAATTCAGAAACCGAAGAAGACTCATCTGATGATTCCGATTACAATCTGACGGATTAAGTAATTTAGATGATGTAATCCTTTCATTTGTAATCCACTAATTTCTAATGAACGGGCGTGGGGATGAGCCTCCCAGCTAGGCTGGGTTCCAAACCCGGCCCCTTAAAAAAAATATGTTGACTGCTGGGTTTCTGTTTTCTTGATGCTCAATTTTGGTTATATATGAACAGGAAATAGGAATACGAGAGGTGTAAACCTACTGATTTTTTTTTACCTTTTTCATATAATAGCCGACGAAAATTTATTATTCCGTCGGCTATAACTATATTGAAAAATACATATTTTATTTTAGACACAAAACGATAAAAGAATAGCCGACGAGTACGAGTCTCTCGTCGGCTATGATTTAAAAACAAAAAAAAAACAAAAAATGACCATATTCCATTTTCTATCATTAACGATAAACCATTACTTCATCCTTCAAATGCAAAAATGTTGTGAAATAAGATATGACAAAAATAATGAAATACATTCAGGGGTTGAAAAATGACAAGATTCCGATAAAATCTGTGTGCCGAATGTTGCGGTTAACTTTTGCGTAGAGACGTTCATTCAAGTCTATCGTCTCGACCTACTCATCCATTTTTTCATTTCAGTCAGAGGGTTTCCAGTCCTTTGAGACATAGTACAGTTTTCGGTGCAGATAAACAGCACTGCCAACTGAACTTTGTTTGAACTTCCTTGCCAACTGTTTTTTTTTTTCATATAATAGCCGACGAAAATTTGTTATTTCGTCAACTATACTCATAATAGTCGACGAAAAATTCATTATTTCATCGGTTATAACTATATTGAAAAATACATATTTTATTTTTGACAGAAAACGACAAAAGAATAGCCGACGAGTACTTGTCTCTCGTCGGCTATGATTTAAAAAAAAAATGACCATATTCCATTTTCTATCATTAAAGATAAACCATTGCTTCATCCTTCAAATGCAAAAATGTTGTGAAATAAGATATGACCGAAATAATGAAATACGTCTACGGTTGAAAAATGACAAGATTCCGATAAAATCTGAGTGTCGAAAGATGCGGTCAAAGGTTTTATTCCTTCGTTTCCCTAATGGTAGCGTTACCTTCGGTAAATATTTTGAGGAAAATTTTTATACGATTAGTTGCATCTCATTGATTTGAAACTATTATCTGTTGAAGGTCAGGCCAAAAAACGTCATTTAGACAGTCCAATTACCATTTCTAAGCGTTTAGAGGTTTGACTCACCCGGTTGACCGTTTCGATCGACCTTTAACGTTGTCAGCTGAAGTTGGATTTTTTTCCATACATGTATTTAATCTTAACGGTGATATCTGACGGTTGGAATAGATTTTCTAAACTTTTAGATTCAAAATCAGAACATATGCACTAATGTTCCTTAACTTGTTTACCAAGTGTTTAAGTGAATGTATAGTTTCAAATAGTTACTATACGTAGACTCTTCAAATGCAAAAATGTTGTGAAATAAGATATGACCGAAATAATGAAATACGTCGACGGTTGAAAAATGACAAGATTCCGATAAAATCTGTGTGCCGAATGAAGCGGTTAACTGTTTTTTACTTTCGTTTTCCTATGGGTAGCCTGACGTTCGTTAAATCAATTTTGTAAAATTTTTATATGATTAGTTGCGTCTCATTGATTTGAAACTATTATCTGTTGAAGGTGAGGCCAGAAACCGTCGTTTAACTAGACTAATTTCCGTTTTAAGCGTTTAGAGGTTTGATTTAGTGGTTTGACCTACAGTTTAGCCGACGAAAATTATATGTCGTCGGCTAAACTCTTGCGATCCGCACCTTTTTATTGTCCGCCGTTGGATGGCTCAGATCCAACGGCTGTTGATTTTCCAAAGTATAGCCGATGATGTTCAAAGAATAGCCGACGAAATCTTTTAAATCGTCGGCTATTTTCTCAGTTTAGCCGACGAAAATTATATTTCGTCGGCTAAACTCTTGCGATCCGCGCCTTTTTATTGTTCGCCGTTGGATGGCTCAGATCAGACGGCTGTTGATCTTCCAAAGTATAGCCGACGATGTTCATAGAATAGCCGACGACATATTCTAAATCTTAATTTAAAATGTGCCGGAATAGATCAAGAGGGAGGTCAACAACGCTACGTCGGTGAGTAATTTAAAAAACTTAATTTCTTTATCGTAATATTTAATAATTTTCGGTATTGTTATAATTTTAAAACTAATAAAATATTATCTTTCAGGCATACTTCGAAATTGCCGAACACAAGCAGGCTTGGGCGTACGCGATGCAGAACTCGAGGTACGTTGGGAATTCCTCATTTTATAATTTGAAATATTTTATGATATTAATAATATTTCTAATGCACTTTTATTTTTTCCGTAGGTTCAAAGAGTGGAAGAACGAGCTCCGTACCCACTTTACCGAATACAACAAACATGGTCGTATGGGTACTCCAAGAGAGTTCATGTTCAGGGAGTACGAGTGGCGTTGGTTGAAGACAGTAGACTTTAACAACCCACTTATACAGGTAAATACTAAACTTAACTATAAATGTTTATTTTGTTAATATTTTAATTATTAGTTTAATTATTTTATAATTATTACACTAATATTTTTTTATGCATTTTTCTAATATTTTATTATTTGTTTGAAGAAACGGTCTAGGATAAACTCTGCGAACCGCCGCCGTAACACAACCCCCCATCATGGTGGTTCTAGGCCATTTTCACAATATCAGGAGGAGGCTCCTAGAGATCATCCTGATAGCAACCCGTACGTAGAGACGTTCAAGAAGGCTTATCCATTAGCGACAGAACAGCTTCTAAGTCGTTGATTAAGATTTTAAAATTTTAATTATTAATTTTACTTAATTATATATTTGTTAGAATATTAATTTTTTTTTTCCCGTTCAATTAGGAGAGGGTGAACCGGGCCGAAGAAGAAGTGTTGTAGGAAGTAGTTCGGGAGACACAACCGAATATTTCAGAGGCAGACCTGCAAGAAGCCCTGAGCCAGGTGGACCGATCGAATGTCCAAACTGCAGCGCGGATATTCGACGCAGCCTTCCCACAACGGTCAAACGACTACTACTGCTGGGGTTTGGGAAGTTCTGGAATAGGGGTCCTGAAGACCACTAAGGGAGCTCAAAAGAAGGGAGGCGGGGATACCCAACAGATGAGGGGGGAAATACAGAGATTGACAGAAGAAAATGCAAGATTGGCGGCCCAGTTCCAGAGATCACAGGAGCAATAACGCAGAACACAGTAGTATCATTTGGAAATATCCAGTTGGCATGCTGAATGCGAGATAATTCGGTGACAGAACTACGCCGGCCAACAAAACTGGTGGTATGCTATGTTCGCGGCACAACAACAAGGCCTTGAACCCCCGCCCCCGTTTGAGCCGTTAGATGAACTTCCAATGCCTCAACCTCCCGAGTTCATTCAGCAGGATGACGGGCATGATGGACAGCAGGATGCTGGGTATGACGTGGTGGACTTTAGTGCTTTAGGTGATGATTAGGGTTATATTTTATGTATATTGGAACAAATTAAATAATAAGTTGTTTCTGCCTAAACCCGGGGGTCTTGGTAGATACTTGATGAATCCAACTCGATCTCCTGCAATCCTGCTTACTAAGGGGAATACCGGGCGGGCCGGCCCTCACCTCTCCGATGCCTAAGTTAGTATAGTTGGAATATATATAACCTGGGCACGTATGTAAGCAGGGAGGGAGACAAGTTACCTATTTATGGTGGTAGTCGAGGCCCATATATAGGTGGTTGAGGGTGAGGGCTGGCCTTGCCCTTCGATGTGGGACTGGTTCCCTTCTGTTTGGATATTCTGGTGCCCTCTTTGGCAGGCAGGCGCCCCTGGTCCCAGGACCCTTGGAGGCAGGATAGACCGCTGGGCCCCGAGGCCTGGTGCTGGTGCTCCGATCCTGAGTCCTGGGCCGGGCCCTGGTGTACTTGCCGCGGGTCTGTGGGCTTGCTGTAGCCCCTCTGCGGCTACTGTCAACAAGTCCCCCAAGTTCCCGGTCAAGTGCAATCTTGAATGGGGACTTATCTGTCTTGCTCTTGTCCCGCAGACCCGCGGGGTTACCAACCTACAGGTCCCCAGTCCCCCAAGTCCGCGTTAAAGATTGGGCGTGACCGAGGTGAGTACCTGTTACTGATGGCAAGAAATAATTTATAAGCATGTTGGGTAATGTAAAACAGGATTGTGCTCGAGTGTTAGAGCATGGAACGGGGTGGAAACCCGAAGAGTGTATGAGATGATGCCATGCGATAGATGGTGCATGGAATGATGATGATGAGGCGTTGAAATCCGCCATGCGAGAGATTAATGCATGGAATGATGGTGATGAGGCGTTGAAATCCGCCATGCAAGAGATTAATGCACGGAATTCTGATTGGGTCTGCTGCCCTTCGGAGCTCACTGGTCCCGAACTGGGCATCCTGCCAAATCAGAACGGAGCGGTGCAAACTGGGCCAGAACCGGTTGTTCTGCCAAATCAGAACGGAGCGGTGCCAACTGGGCCAGAACCGGGCGTTCTGCCAAACTAGAACGGAGCGGTGCCAACATTTGCTAGTTCTTCTCAGCTTTGTGTTTAAATAAGCGATGAGGTAGATGTGCAGGTTTGTTAGCCTGCGGGGAGACTTGTTCTGTGTTAGAGATACAATCTGCCCGGTGGGATGGTGTAGAGATAACGAGTCTCCCCCATGTGTTCCCAAAGGTATCGCAGTTCAGTGCGATGCAGGGTTTTTATCCTGCTGGACAGTATCGCGGTTCAATGCGACGCAGGGTTTTTATCCTGCTGGACAAGGGTACATGTGTTAGATGTAGACTCGCCCGGTTTGTAAAGCCCATGCGTTTGCCATGGAGGCGGGCGGACTCGACGGGTGACATGCCTATCGAAACGAGTCCCCCTGTGAAAAAGCCATGGGTCCGGATGTTTATGTTTCCGGAAAGTACTCTCAACCTGGTGGGACATGACGGAATCGATGAGGTGGGCCTCGCCCGGGCGTTCTGCCATATCGAAACGAGGTCGTTGGTGTAAATGCGGGGGAAGATGCCATGGAGCCGGTTGAATAATCATAACCGCGGACTACCATGGTACCGGGCGGGACTCGCGCGGGCAACATGCCATATCGGTGCGAGGTCCTGCTCAAACCCGGATAGATGCTCTTGAAGCGGTTGGATCAGCATAACCGGTGAGAGGTCTTCCTAAGCGGTTTGAATTGCAATGATGATGGCGTGCAACCGTGGAATCTGGGGAAGCGTAGGGGAGCGTGACTCCCTGGCTCCTGCTCCTACCTTCCTGTCGCCAGCGTGTGGGACAGGTGGCTGACATGCATTTAAGGAGGGAGTCCATCAGTCCCGTCAGTTATGATGGCGTGGGCAGTTTTACCAATGCTGGGACACGTGCCGTCAGGGGACGGTTTTGTGATGGAGGGCCTGGATTCGCAGGCGTTTGATTTGTTCTGATTGCGTTTTTTGGAGGGATTCCTAAATGCCTAGGGCACCGGTCCCCTCTTTAAATAGGTCTCTTCTGCTCTTCTTTCTACCTTTGCTTCTTGTACGTTTTAAGAGACCGAGAGAAAAAAGGAGGTGGTCCGGCGAAAAAAACCCTAAGTTCCTTGCCCCAAGAGATCCGTTGTTTGAAGCGCTCCCAAGCCTCCTTTTACCATTGCTCGTTGCTTTCGCAGGGCGGATTGTCCTCGGCTGAGCATACTAATCGGTAAGTTGTGTTCTTTGCCCCGGTGTTTCTTGCTTTTTGATTTGTTGTTTTGCGGCGGGGGGGGAGGGATCTGTGTCGCTGACTGGGTTGGTCAGCGGCAAACTTTTGGGGGGAGGCCGTTGAAGGTGGTGTTGTAGTCTGTTGCTGACGAGCGTTAGGGTTTTGCTTTTCTGCCCCTAGATTAAGATGTACACTTCGAGTTCGGAGGAGGCTTCTGAATCTGCCGCAAGAGGTCCTGTGGTGGATGATGTGGAGAGGATGCAGGACTGGCTCGATTCTGAAGCCCCGGAGCAAGAAGCCGCGGACCGCTCCGGGAGCGGTGCCTCGTCCACGTCCTCGGATTCCGGGTCAGATTCCTCGGAAGCTGAGATACCGCACGGGGTGCGAATGGCCGGTGCGCACGCTGAAAGCTACACGCTTGGTAGGGGAAGAACTGCCGTGGTGTGTGACGAACCGGAGGAGAGCCTGACTCCCGCGGAGATCGCTGCGTTTCGGGAAACGTGGGGTATCCCGGACGATATCTTTTTGCGTCCACTGAACCCTGGAGAGTCGGCCTGTAACCCGGAGGAGGGTTGGGTTGCCGTGCATCCGGACCAGTTCCGGCACGGGATGTCGCTACCGCTGCCTGACTTTGTGCAGTATATTCTGAGTGCCCTGCCAGCGTCGCCCGCGCAGCTGCCCGGTCTTCAATGGAGGCGGCTACTAAGCCTAGGCTGCCTATACGACTTGTCCGGAATGAGTATGCCTACGATCAATGAATTCCGGGCGCTGTATAGGTTGTCCTACTCGAGGAAAACGGGGTCCAAAGGCTGCTTATCCTTCAACTCCCGCAACAATCAAGCGGTTATCACCACTATGCCTTCATGGGTAGACAATAGCTGGAGAAAGAAGGTGGTGATGGCTGGCGGGGCTTGGCAGGTGAAGAGGAGGAGGTACCGGGTGCCTGGCGCCTTCCAGCCCATAGGCGACCAGTCGTTCCAGCTGTCCGAGTTGGAGCAGGAGAGGGTCTTGACTATTCTCGGCTGCTGGGACCACCTGGAGCGAAGTTCGTACAACTTCATCCGGCGAGAAGTGCTGGAACACTGTGGGCTTGGGCGGGATCCCGGTGGGTAACAAACCCTAGCGGTGGGACTTGTGCTAGGTTTTGCTCAACAATTTAACGTTTCTCCTTGTCCTGCAGGTGCGTCAACCCGGGCGGTGATCAAGCCCGAAAACACTCTTTCGATGGACGGGGAAGATCTCCTGAAGCATCTTACGGAGAAGGGTGCGAGCGTGGTCCGGTTCTCGGTGGAAGCGGACGGGCGGGTTACGTTGCATGCGGAGCCCCAGGCCCGGGATCTGGACGAATCGTCCTATGTGCCGGAGCGAGTGAAGACCCATCACTCTGCGGCAGCAGCGGTGCCAGGGAAGGGCAAGAGCACCGGGGGACCGGTGCGGGTTCCTGGGGGAGAAAACAGGGTCCCCAACCGTGCGGCGAGCCTGGGTATCGCTGCTTTTGTTCCTCGTGCAAGCGCACGTGCCGCCGCTCCCGAAGGGCGGGGAGAGAAGCGGAAAGGGCCGGAGGGTCCGTCCCCTTTGCTGGTGACGCTAACTGGCGGATCATCCCGGGAGGTCCTGGCGAAGCGGGTCAGGACAACCAGCAGCGTAACATCCCATGCTGGGGAGGGAGCCGGAGCTGACCGGCAGAGCAGTCCTGCGCCTGCGGAGGTGGTGAGGGGAAGTCCGGACAATGCTCTCGTTCGGCAGATGATGGCGGACCTGGCCAGCTTCGGCCTGGACAGGCCCGGGGTTGATGGCGTGCTGGCGGGTGGCAACCGGCCAAAATGCAAGGAATCCATCTTCCGGGTAAGTACCGCATGGTACCACCGTATTGCTTATATCCTGCCTTCTTTCTTTGCCACTTGACTGCCTTTGCTGCCCTGCAGCTGCTCTACCACCTGTACCAGCCGGATGCAAGTGAGGAGCTCCCGGTGCTGAAGAGGCAGATAGCTGCGCTATCCAAGTCTCAGAAGCTTCTGGAGGTGGAGAAGTCCCGCTCGGATCGGGAGAAGGCCAGGGCGGAGGAGAGAGCCAAGAAGATGGAGGAAAAGGCCAGGAAGATGGAGGAGAAGGCCCGGGAGCTGGAGGAGCAGAACCGGAGCATGGAGAGGGAGCGGGAGCGGGCTGACGCTGAGAGGGCCGAGCTGGAGGCCAAGATAGACGAGCTCCAGGCGCGTGCCGCCGCTGCTGCTGCTGGCGGAGATGATCCGGGACAGTTCGACCGGTTCGTTCTTCAATACGAGGAGAGCAATCGGTTCCTGGACTGCCTGGAGAAGGCCCGGGAAGAAGGCATCTCGGATGCCTACACGGAATGGGCGGCGAAGGGGTGGTTAAATACTTCCCTGATGCCAGGTACCTCTGCCGAAGGAAATGCTCCTGTGGAGCCGGTCGTCCAGCAGCTGGCGGTGGAGAAACAGTCAGGAGCAGAACATCGCTCGCACTTGGATTCTTTTACCAACAGTGCCGAACCTGCCGGAGCTGAGGTCGACGACGAAGCTACCGCTGGAGATGCGGCTCCTTAGGATGTTTTTCTTGCTTTTGCTTGTAAAAGAAACTCTCCGGAGCGGTTTACTTTTTGGATACTTTAATTAACTATGAATATATATATCTGAGCTTGCGGGGCCAGAGTTTTCAAAAGTAGTTTGCATATATTTGATCTTTACAATCGGTTGAACCGGCGATATGCCAAACTAACCGCCTGGACCCAGCGGGTTTACCAAGCCGGGTTACCCTCTCGGTCGGGGCCTGCTCCTCTCTCCCCTACATATCTCTGGAGCTGGCCGCTATCAATCAAGCCCTGCACTGCAGTCTTGAGGGCGAAGCACTGGTTCGTCCGATGAGTTGCCTCATCGTGGTACGAGCAGTACTTGCCTGTCTGCGCCGTCGTAAGCTTCCCTTTGGGGTACCTTCTCTGGGGCGGTGGGGCAATGACGTCCGCATTCTCCAGCAGGATGTCCTCATAGGATGCGGTGAGAGTGGAGAAGACTTCTTGATTAGCCGGGGGTGCTGGCATAATTGCCAGGGGGCGCTCTTGGTGGTACGGTGCAGGTTTGTTCTCGGCCCGAGGCTGGGGCCTGTCAGAGAAGGGTCTCTGCTGTCGCTGTGGCCAGGTCTTGCCGTTGTTGTTGTTGTTCCGGCCGGGTCGGCGACTCCCGTGCTCGGCTCGCTGGCCGGGTTTGCTCTCGTGACTGCGCGGGGGATCCTCTACCCGGGGATGGTCCAAAGACTGCTCATCCCGCTTCCTCTTCAGCAGGTGGTTCCCGTAGGTCTCATGATCAGCCTGGGCATGCCGGATGGCCATAGCCATCAACTCGTCGTAGCCCTGAGGGAGTTCTACCCTGACGGTGTAGGAAAACTTCCCTGCCCGAAGCCCCTGCTTGAATGCCATCTCGGCGATGCCTTTGTCCAAGTTCCGAACTCCGGCCGTGGCCGTCTGCCACCGGTTGACAAAGGTTCTCAACTCTTCCCCGGGGGCTTGGATGCAGTTGAAGAGGACGGTGGACGTCCGCGCTCCCTCGACTCGGAGGATGAAGCGGCCTACGAACCGGTCAGCCAGCTGTTCGAATGCCTCGATTGAATTCGCAGGAAGCTCGTAGAACCAACTGAGCGCTTCTCCGGACAGGGTCTCCTGGAAGATGTTGCAACAGATTGCATCGGAGTAACCCTTGGCGCAGGTCTGGGATCGGAAGCTGTCCAGATGCTGATACGGGCAACCGGACCCGGAATAGGTGAGCTTGAGGGACTTCTGGTTGCCAGATCTCCCCGACTCTATGACTCGGTGTGAAAAAGGGCCCATGCGCTCGTTGAACCGGGCGCCTTCCAATGGCCGGGCCGCTCTCCTCTCGTTTGCCTCCATCTGGGCCTTCAGATCCGACACGGTGTTGGCTAGCAGTTGCAGCGCCCGGGCGGTTGGAGTATCCACTTCACCCATGGACGAAGCGTGCGGCTGGTGGGAGGCGGGCGTGCTCTTCGGCAGGTCCTCGCCGGCTCGTGACTTCTCTCGCATAGGCTCGCTGGGTCGGGCGCCCGAAGATTGTCCAGCCTCTAGCTGCCGGGGTTGGACTAGCAGGGGTGCGGCTTGTGCCTCGGCCATGGCAGCACTGCGCTGCTGCCCCCTCTCTAGGGCGGCTACCAGGGCGGTGTTTACTGCCTCTATCTCTTCGTATCGGGCCTGGGACTTGGCTCGGTCCCGGTCGTTCTCCTCTCTGAGACGACTAACTTCCGCGGCCATCGCCCGTACCTTTCCCGCCAAGCCATCATGGTCGGGGCTGTACGTGGGGTCTTGATCCTGGCTCTCAGACTGATCACTCGGATCATCCGAGAACGTCAGGGATAGGCCACGAAGCACTGGGCTGCCTTCGTCCTCCATCGGGTCTTTCCCGTGCGAGCTCTCGTGGCGGGGCTCTGGATCACCGGAGGGCCCTCCATGGCTCCTTCCCAAATCGCTGCCCTGCTCGCCACGCATCTCCCGCGTGACGACAGGGGTGGAGGCGAGCGTTTGCACAGCTGCAATACGCCCTTCCTCAGTAGTTCCTTTCTCTTGACTCATTCCCACAATCTCAGCCAGCGGTGTTGCTTGCACGGCTTCTTGTTCAGAGTTCCCACAGACGGCGCCAATTGTTTCTGCCTAAACCCGGGGGTCTTGGTAGATACTTGATGAATCCAACTCGATCTCCTGCAATCCTGCTTACTAAGGGGAATACCGGGCGGGCCGGCCCTCACCTCTCCGATGCCTAAGTTAGTATAGTTGGAATATATATAACCTGGGCACGTATGTAAGCAGGGAGGGAGACAAGTTACCTATTTATGGTGGTAGTCGAGGCCCATATATAGGTGGTTGAGGGTGAGGGCTGGCCTTGCCCTTCGATGTGGGACTGGTTCCCTTCTGTTTGGATATTCTGGTGCCCTCTTTGGCAGGCAGGCGCCCCTGGTCCCAGGACCCTTGGAGGCAGGATAGACCGCTGGGCCCCGAGGCCTGGTGCTGGTGCTCCGATCCTGAGTCCTGGGCCGGGCCCTGGTGTACTTGTCGCGGGTCTGTGGGCTTGCTGTAGCCCCTCTGCGGCTACTGTCAACATAAGTCATTTAGACGTGTTTCTTGTTGGTGTAAATGCATGGATTGTCATTGTGAATTGCAGGTTGCTTGGAATGGTAATTTAGAAATTAATTTAATTTTTTTTCCCAAAATGTAAGAATAGCCGACGATATTGGCATTATTTCGTCGGCTATAAGTGCTATAGCCGACGATTTTTACCAAATTTCGTCGGCTATAACCGTTATGGCCGACGAAAATGACATTATTTCGTCGGCTATAACTAATTAATGCCTATTAAAATATTAATATATTCTGACGAAATAACCGACGAAATAGATGAAATCGTCGGCTATATTTCAGAACAAATAGCCGACGAATTTCGTCGGCTATAGTTTACGATATCGTCGGCCATACTCGAAAATATCTGACGAATTTCGTTGGATATTTTGCCAAGGTTTGGTCGACAAAATGAATTTTCGTCGGTGATAATTTTGGAATGGCCGACGATTTCGTTATTTTCGTCGGCCATTCGTTTTACCGACGCCCTTTTACCGACGAATTATAGCCGACGAAAGTTTCGTCGATAGAAGGAATAACCGATGAAAATTTGGCATAGCAGACGAAATTTTTTTCGTCGGCTATTCTGTCCGATCTGGTAGTGGCTTTTGTTGACAAGTATTTCCGGGTTGACTATTGTGCGAATATCTGGGATTATCCACTATGTCCTATCAGTAATGCGGATATGTCATTTGCTGAATCTTGTAACAGTGATGTTATTATCCTCCACCCGTCAGGCGGCTACCTGGCAGGCCTATGGGTAAGCGTTTCAAGTCAAAAGGAGAGACAAAAAAGAAGCTCATTCGTTGCAGTAGATGGCAGAAGCTTTCCCACCATAACAAGACTACCTGCGCTACAGTTCTTGATTGAAGGAAGGAAATTCAAGCATTTTCAATTATTTTTCTATGCATTTGTGTTAGGAAATTGAACCTTATTGTTTTTTCAATTAAGAATTGAACCTAATTTATGTGTTTGTGTTTGATGTTAACTTGTTTTAAATCTTTTATTTTATTTCATCTCTCTTTTTGAAAGAGTTGATTGATGATGGAGGTGTTATCCAAGCATAAAATACCTGCAAAACAACTACATACACATAATACCCTTCTTGTGTCGATTGTAGTATTGACAAGTAGGGATCGTTCTATCCGGGGAAATCAAGGGCTTTCAATTACATAAAGTATTGCACCAAAAGGGGGTAACGATTTTTAACTAAATATCTACTGATTTTTTTATGAAAATTTAATTCCTAAGCTATTATATACAATTGATCAACATCTTCCACACAATCACCAAACACAAATCTCATTATACATGCAACAAAATTAAAACAAGTAATAGGGGCAGCAAGCATATAACGAATTCAAGATCAACTAAGTTCCGATTTAATTAGAGCCAACGCGGTTATTCTAATTATTCAAGACATCACAAGTATTTAGAATCCACAACGCGTGTAATCCTAAACATGGTACTAATCGGTTTAATAACACAACGCGTAGAAATTAAACACAAATAGCACATAAGCACAATATGTCGAATTGGAACATGTTAGCAAGTATGGCGTCACTCATCTCACATCGACATGTAAATTTCCAGAATTACTCTAGCCCTTAGATAAATACATATTAAAATCCACAACGCGTGTGATCCAGCATATATTAAATCGGCATATGAATTCAACATCTAGATAACAACCATGGCCTACGATTGCATCTAAACATCTCCTTCGGTTGCACACGAATTAAGGAAATAAACCTAATTAAACCAAGAAAACAAGCTAAAGCTACTGCCCATAATACAAATTTAATTAAACCACATATATAATTCGGCAATCATATACAAAATATCCAAACATTTATAACAAAGATCCGAAGATCCCATATATAATTATCAATACCGAAAATAAATCCAGAAACCAAAACATATTTCATAGACAAAATTATGTTTAAATACAAAGAATCAAAAGCCAATAAAGTACAATCCATGTTACAACCTTATGAAGATTCGGCAAGGATTGGTGATGATTGGATTTTTTGTGAAAGGTGGTGGTGGATTCGGCAAAGCTTCTTGGTAAGAATTTCTGAATTTATTTGGGCAGAGGTTCGGCAAGGATTTTATGAGGAAGAGAAGATGCCTTTTTATGAATACAAAGTGTTGTATTTATAGAGAGGAGAGGGCAGCTAGGGTTCGGCAAAGGTTACACCAAGAAAACCGAAACCAATTAGGTTTTGGTTTCGGCAAACTTCATCTTCAAGAAACCGAAATATCTTTTTTTTTATTGCTGCCGAATATCTCTTCCAATAATCATTCCAAGTGTTGCCGAATATTCTTGATAAAAGGCTGAATTATCACTTCCATTTCTTCTTTTAATTCGGCAACAAGTAATGCACCAAGCTTCAATTAAGTCCAAGTTCATCCCAAGCTTTTCTCCTTTCTTCTTTTCTTAAATTCATAGATAATGGCTGAATAAATTCCTTGTTATCTCTTCTCTTTGCCTAATTATCTCTTGATTTTTCTTCAATTAATCTCTCTTTTAATTCGGCAAAGAATCCTTGCACAAAGTCACAAGGAAACCAAATCCGAATTGGTTTCCTCCTCTTCTTTCTCTTTCACGGCAAGGAACCTCATTTCTTGCCGAAAATTCCCTCCAATTCTTCCATTAATCTTCTCTTTAATTCCTGAAAAATAAGAATAAGAAATAAATTAAAAAGAAGATAAAAAGATGTAGCACAATTATCATGAGTAAGAGTCCTAGATAGATAAGGAATCCTAGTCCAACAAGGAGTTGTATTTTCAATGAAATTCTTTCGACATTTCAAAAACGTCGAGCATTTGTAGACTCCTTGTTCGGCTAAAACTCTTCAATTCGTAGACTTCAATTAGGACTCAAACTCGTAGAATCCTTATTCAACTGGGATTCGTACTTTAGTAAGGATTTCTTTTTCAAATAGAGTTCTACTTGAAAAAGGAGTCCTAGTCACAATCACTCTTATTAGGAATCCTAGTTCAATAAGGACTCCACCATAATTATGCATTTTTAACATTTCTAGCACAAATCGATTCCACACAAATATTAGAAACGACGAAAGATAAAGAAATCAATTCCGACAAGTTTCCTAGTCAAAACAGGTTTCCTAGTCCAAACAGGATTCCTAGTACAACAAGGAGTCCTACTCAAACTAAAACTCTTCAAAATTCGACATTTCTGCATTTTTAGCTCAATTTATACACCAACCCTTGCCAATGACTCCAACATGACTCAATGACTCTATATTACAACAATAAGGGATAAGAAATGCATAAATGAGGGTAAAAACATATTAAGAACGTCGCATTTTATGCTCCTATCAACTACCCCACACTTAGCCTTTGCTAGTCCCTTAGCAAAACAAATACAAAGACTTAACACTACAGCCCCTAAATAATTGTCTCAGGATCTTTAAACACATAGCTTTCAAGTTAAGCATTCAATGTAAGCGTCATAATCCCAAGCGTCATAGACATGTATCATGGCATGAACAAGTAAGAAACGAAAATCACAAGCAATGACATGTTATGTTGATTTCATCCTCCTTACTAGGCATACTCTCTTCTTTTCACTCATGATATGGCAATATTCACTCAAAGTATATGCAAGAAAATAGATTGAGAGTTACAAAGAGTAACTTGCATATTTCATCAAATAAAGGCACTTTGTGAATTAATTTTCTGGAAAAACTTCATATAACAACTATGTGCACCAATGAACCAAAGCCATATGCTCAACTCTTGACAAAAATCTCCACATACAAAGTTCACCTATTATTCGAATCATGAGAGATCTTAACATGGGAAAATAGTGGGGCTTGGCATAAGGAATTCGCATTTAGAATAGTGGTGAGAAAATATCACCAAGACTTAGCAAAGCTCAATAAATCCTTATGACTTCGCTAAAAGGGCCAAGTTTAAACTTGTTGGGCCCAAACTTCATTCTTTTCTTCCCCATAACATAGTGAATATGAACAAAGGTCAAGTATGATAATAATAGACCTTCAATTGTAAAACAAACTCCACATTCACCACAAGATCCCAATCCAAGCATTTCTATTTTTCTTTTGCCGAAATCTTTTTCAATTTTCTTTATTTTCGGCACAAATTTTTTTTTTCTTTTTATTTTCTGTTCGAATTCTCTTCTTTTTCTTTTTAACTTCGGCAACCATGGTTTTTCGTGCTTTTTGGATTGGCTTACCCCACACTTGCTTCAAATCATCACTTCAAATAACAAATTCCAATTAAACTTTACCAAGTCTTGACAACAATGGTTAGGATAAACTGTTCTAAGCTCAAGGAATGTGTATCATGGTGATGAAATAAATGGCTCAATGTCGGCTCAAGGGGTTAAAACTAAGGAGTCCCACGACGGGCACAAGTTAGGCATATGCTTTATTTGGCATGGTGGTAATCCTAACAAGATCATCTCAATCATATTCGAAATCAAGGCATTTCATGAATAATAGTCTCAAAAATCGTCAAGAGTGAGTTCTAGCATTCTAGAGTTCATTAAAATCTATGGCACATAGTCATTGAATATTCAAAGAATGATGAAGTTTTGAAAAATTCTGCCCAATTTTATCACTCAAGAAGAAAGTATTTGGCTCTAAAGCTCACAAAGGTTATTATGGAACAAAATCAATACAAACATACATGCTTCTTACACAATTAAGTTCAAGTCTCAAATGTTCAGACCAATCACAAAGTCCATGAACTCACAATTATTTTCAAGATTATGCAAAACCATCATCTATGTATTCAAAGGTATATTCATCATAGACTATTTAGGGGCACCTAAGACTCTAAAATTAAAACAAAAATTTAAAAAGCAACGAAAATTTTTTAAATTTTTCTGATTTTTCCGATTTTTTCTTTTCTTTTCTTTTTATGACTCAAAACAAAGACTCAAAACAAAGACAAAACATGTGAAACATGTATCCCTACCCCACACTTAGAAAATTACATTGTCCTCAATGTACACAAAAATTATGTAGTAATTTCCAAGCATTTGATAATTCACAAGTTCCACATTTATACAATTCAACCAAAAAGAGTTTAGGGTTTAGAAATTCAAACTCTCGTAGACGGCTCCTTCACAATTCTTGGTTGAAATGGGTTGCCTCCCATGCAGCGCTTAATGTTTATAGTCTACTCAGCCTAGACTCTTCTCCATATCATCAGGATCTTGGTGCGTCTCTAAATTGTATCTCCTCAATGGTGTGCTACTCAAAAGGTTCGTAGTAAGGTTTAAGTCGATGACCATTCACCTTGAACGCTTTTCCTGTTTCAATACTCTGAATTTCTATAGCACCATGAGAAAACACATTAGCAACAATATATGGACCAGCCCAACGAGAACGCAATTTTCCAGGAAATAATCTAAGACGAGAATGATATAACAAGACTTTTTGACCAATATGAAACGTTTTGCCTCTTATCATCTTGTCATGATACAACTTCGTCTTCTCCTTGTAAATCCACGCAGCATCATATGCTTCATTCCTGATTTCCTCAAGCTCGCTCAACTGCAATTTCCTGTGAAGTCCAGCCTTGTCAAGCTCCATGTTGAATTGCTTAACTGCCCACCATGCTCAATGCTCCAACTCTACTGGAAGATGGCACGCCTTGCCATATGTAAGCCGAAATGGAGACATCCCAATGGGTGTCTTGTATGCCGTTCTGTAGGCCCAAAGTGCATCATCAAGTCTGTCACTCCAATCTTTCCTTGATGGGCCTACAGTTTTCTCCAATATGCTCTTAATCTCTCTGTTGGATACTTCCGCCATTCCGCTCGTCTGAGGGTGATAAGGTGTAGATACCTTATGGGTGACTCCATATCTTCTGAGTAAAGCCTCAATTGTTCTGTTGCAGAAATGAGAACCTCCATCGCTTATAAGCACACGAGGTACTCCAAACCTGGAAAATATGTTAGTTCTCAAGAAACCTGCAACAACTTTAGAATCATTAGTCCTTGTGGCTTTCGCCTCCACCCATTTTGACACATAGTCAACAGCCAACAAGATATAAAGAAAGCCCTTCGATGAAGGAAAAGGACCCATAAAATCAATACCCCATACATCAAAAATTTCAACAAATATCATAGTAGTAAGGGGCATTTGGTCTCTCTTACCAATGTTACCTGTCCTTTGGCACCTATCACATGTCATACAAAATGTGTATGCATCTTTGAATATTGTTGGCCAGTAAAACCCGCTTTCTAATACCTTGAGGGCTGTCCTCTTAGCTCCAAAGTGTCCTCCACACGCCTCATTGTGGCAAAATGCAAGGATCGGCCTATGCTCTTCTTGTGGCACACAACGTCTTATAACTTGATCACTACAAGTCCTCCACAGATATGGATCGTCCCATATGTAGTGTCTTGCATTCTTTTTAATCCTTGTCTTGGCTGCCTGCAAACATGTACTTGGAAAAGTTTTAGTAACTAAATAATTCACAATGTCTGCATACCAAGGTTCTATTGTGTCCACTCGAAAAAGCTGCTCATCTGGGAAAGTTTCCTGAAGTGGTAACGTTTCCTCCTCTCTCACAATTCTGCTCAAGTGATCTGCCACAACATTTTCGCTCCCTTTCTTGTCCTTGATTTCCATGTCAAACTCTTGGAGTAAGAGAATCCATCGAATCAAGCGTGGCTTAGCATCTTTCTTCTTCATTAGATATCTAAGGGCTGTATGATCAGAATACACAATCACTTTAGAATTCAAAAGATATGAACAAAATTTTTCTAAAGCAAATATCACAGCCAACAGTTCTTTTTCAGTAGTAGAGTAATTTAACTGAGCATCATTAAGTGTGCGAGAAGCATAATAAATAGCATTCGGCTTCTTTTCTTTTCTCTGTCCAAGCACTGCTCCAACTGCATAGTCTGAAGCATCACACATGATCTCAAATGGCAATGTCCAATCTGGTGGCGCCATTATTGGTGCTGACGTCAATAGCAACTTCAACCTCACAAATGCATCTTCACACCCTTTATCCCATATGAATGGAACATCCTTCTGCAAAAGGGCACAAATAGGCTTGGCCACCAACGGAAAATCCTTGATGAACCTCCTATAAAATCCTGCATGGCCAAGAAACGAACGTACCTCCCTTACAGTTGTAGGGGAGGGTAAGTGAAGCATAATATCAATCTTGGCCCTATCTACCTCAATACCCTTTGCAGAAATTATGTGTCCTAAAACTATCCCTTGTGTTACCATGAAATGACACTTTTCCCAATTAAGTACAAGGTTAGTTTCTACACATCTCTTCAGGATTAGTTCCAAATTCTCTAAACATGCATCAAAGTCTTTTCCATAAACACTAAAATCATCCATAAAGACTTCAATGATATTTTCAATATAATCAGAGAATAATGAGTACATACAACGTTGAAATGTACCTGGTGCGTTGCATAAACCAAAAGGCATGCGTCGATAGGCAAACGTACCAAAGGGACATGTGAACGTCGTCTTTTCCTGATCATCTGGGTGAATGCATATCTGATTGTAACCGCTGTACCCATCCAAGAAGCAATAGAATTCGTGCCCAGCTAATCTCTCCAACATCTGGTCCATGAAAGGTAAAGGCATGTGATCCTTGTGTGTAGTAGCATTCAACTTTCTGTAGTCGATACACATCCTATGACCTGTCACCAATCGTTGGGGCACGAGTTCATCCTTGTCGTTCTTCACAACCGTGACTCCACTCTTCTTAGGTACAACTTGGACAGGTGCAATCCACTGGCTATCTGAGATGGGATAAATGACTCCACAATCCAGCAATTTGATCACCTCGTCCTTCACAATCTTCATCATAGGGGGGTGTAATCGTCTCTGACCCTCCCTAGTAGGCTTTGCTCCTTCCTCAAGCAAGATCCTATGGACACAAGTTGTAGGGCTGATTCCCTTGATATCCGCCAACGTCCATCCAATGGCGGTCTTGTTCCTCTTCAGCATACTAGTTAAACGTGCTTCCTGCTGCTCACTCAGCTGTGATGACACAATAACTGGTAGTGTGTCATCGTCTCCCAAGTACACATACTTCAAATGATTGGGAAGCACCTTCAGTTCTAAAATAGGGGCCTGTTCCACAGATGGTAAAATTTTATTAGTGGAAATGGGAATTGACAAAAATTTACATGTCCTCATTACGTGGGGTGTTGCCTCTAGCTCGGCAACAATGCTCATCATGCTCGGCTCAAGTTCAAGCCGAGCCTCCATCGAAATTTCTTCCCCATTTGCATCAATTCTTGCCCCTTGCTCAATAGCTAGTTGCTATTGATCCAAAGTTTCTGATAAAACCTGTGCAAGAGAATCAACCACATCAATATTATAGCAAGGTTTTAAATCAGAAACTGGATACCTCATTGCTTCAAAGATATTGAAGCCAATCACTTCACCATCGAACTCCATGGTGAGGTTGCCTTCAGCAACATCAATCTTTGTTCTTGCTGTCCTCATAAATGGTCGCCCCAACAATAGTTGAGTGGAATTTAGGGGCGACTCTTCCATATGTAACACATAGAAGTCTGCAGGAAATATCAGATTATTCACCTGCACAAGAACATCTTCAACATATCCCTCAGGATATTTGTTAGACCTATCGGCGAGTTGAATGATTACATTGTCCTTTTTTAACTCGCCTAGACCTAGGGATTTATACACATTGTATGGCATAACATTTATAGAAGCCCCTAAGTCTAGCAAAACTTTTTCAAAGTAAGATTGTCCAATTTTACATGGCACTGAAAAGCTGCCTGGGTCTTTCATTTTTGGTGGGAGCTTTCTCTGGAGAACGGCTGAAACCGTCTCACTCATCTTTACCACCTGCTCCTCCCTTGTATGCCTCCTTGTTGTGCACAGCTCCTTAAGAAATTTGGCATACTTGGGAATCTGCTTGATGCACTCAAGCAATGGAATGTTCACCTCCACACGCCTAAAGATATCAAGTACCTCCTCATCTGATTTCTCCTTCTTCGATTTAGCAAATATGGAAGGAAAAGGCAAACTCGAAGATTGGTTAGTATTAACTAAACCACTTGAATTGGATTTTACCTTATGTGTTTCTGAGGTTGCGGGATCTTTTTCCATGTCCCTCTTCTTCATCACGTCAAGCTCCTCTTTGCTCGGTTCAACATTTTTCTCGGCCTCATTGCCGTGTGTATCCTTGTCCTTGCCATTGCCGAGTGTCACCTCCTCATTATTGCCGAGAGTCTCATCATGCTCGGCATCGACATCATCACACTTCACCATTAGCTTGTCACCACTTGGCTTTCCCATGCTCGTCCCCTCCAAAGTCTTACCACTCCTTGTGGTAATTGCATTTGCTTGCTCGTTCTTGGGGTTCTTAATCACTCCTCCAGGTAACCTCCTTTGTTCTTGGATCTGCCCCATGAAATCCACAACCTTCCCCATCTGATTCTTCAACTCAGAAATATCCTTCGTGTTTGAGGTTGTAGATTGCAACAATGTGTGAGTTGCATCATTCAATGATTTCAGCATAGCATCATAGTTAGGGTTTGATGATGCTTGAGCATTGTTGTTGTAGAATTGTTGCTGAGGTCTTGCATATCCTTGGAATTGCCCTTGAGGTCTTGGTTGAAACGCCATTCCTCCTTGATTTACTTGTGGTGGCGCCACTTGTTGAGGGTTCTGAACATTACTATTGTTGGCCCAACGAAAACTAGGGTGATCGTTGTACCTTGGATTGAAATTCTGGAAAGTGGAACGTTGCTGCCCTTGGAATCCAACTGAATTGGCTTCCTCAAAATTATCACTTCCTCCCAATTGAGGACATACATCAGCCGTATGGCCCTCCAAACTACACACTCCACATACTTGGGCATGCTTCTGCTTCATCATTTGGGACATCATCTGAGTCAGCTTCCCCATGTCTTCCCTAAGCTCCTTAACAGCACCAGACTCCTCAAAACCACTAGCCTCATTCACTCGCCTTGAGGAAGTAGACCCGAACTGTTGTTGGTTAGTGAAATGCATCTCCAACAAGTTCTTAACTTCCTCCTTGCTCTTTTCCATTAATGATCTACCAGCTGCTGAATCAAGAAACCTACGCTCCAAAGGACGCAATCCTTCATAAAAATACTACAGCAAAAGACCTTCACGTATCCCATGATTAGGACACGTTGCCACCAAAGATTTGTACCTATCATAGTACACATCGAAGCTCTCGTCTGGCTCTTGTCTGATCAAGGTGATCTCCTTTCTAATCTGTGTCACCCTTGATGAAGGAAAGTATTTGGTGAGAAATTCCTTCACCATTGTGTTCCAAGACACCATCTTCCCTGGTGGAATAGCAAAGAACCATTCAGCTGCCCTATCATCAAGTGAGAAAGGAAATGCCTTCATCCTCACATGTTGCAAATCTGCCCCAGTTGGGCACATTGACTCACATCTGAACTCAAACTTCTGAATGTGGCGATTAGGATCCTCTCCACTGAGTCCAAAGAACTTGGGCAATTGGTGAATAAATCCACCCTTCAACTCAAACTCTGCTAATTTGCCAGGTGCAACAGCAGGATACGTTACATTACTCGGTCTCACTACTCCTCCTTGTGGCGCATCTACCTGCCCATTCTCCTCTCTCAATGAAGTCATATTAAATGTAGGGTCAGGTAGATCGAAATTCAAATACTGAATCGGAATAGGACTTTGGAGTAGCTCAAACTCTGGTTCTTCGTGAAACAAAGGGTTAAGTTCACACGAAGCTTCTGAAGGAAATGGTGATGGTGGTGCAACGAAATCTCTGTTAAAAAGTGATGAGGAGGGAGATACAAACTGATGTTCTGGTGAAGGTGTGCTCGGCAATACTTGCTCTACTTCTTCTTGGTTGCAAATTCTTTTCAATCTATCCTCAATTTCTTGTGACCAACCAAAATTCATGTACCTGAAATTATTATAAGATCAAGGTATTCAATCAATGAATTAAAAAGAAAAATAAACGTATATTGTATAGTTAGAATGTATAAGTTAGTGTTAGGGTAAAAATATCACACGAAAGAGTGTTAGTATTTATAATGTCAACGAAAATTTCAAGTATAAACGAATATGTATAAGTATCACATAAATAATTCAAATGTGTAAATGTAAAGGTCTCACTCGAAAATACATACAAGTATATTACAAAGAATATGTCACACGAAATATATTGAATATGTCACACGAAAATTTACAAGTATGGCACACACACAATTTCACAAGTATAAACAATCGAATCAAAAATATGTTTTATGTATCCCTAGTTAAATTGCTATATGATTTGTTCGAATTTTCAAGGTACGTGGAGCAGAGGAGATAACGGTGCAATGGGCTGAAACAGTCCAAGGTAGTATCATGCTTATTCCGATATACCTCAAAAATTCAAACCAAGAAATGTTTTCTTTTGAGATTAAAAATTTACTTATATCAAACTTATTTAAGGTTTTGAAGCTCGGTGGACGTGCGGCCTAGGTCTATCGACTAGACACGAGGTTCCGTGGTTTCAGAAGGCTAGAACGAAAGTACTAAAAATGGAGTGAGGCAAGACTCGTTGTTGGACACCACGGAGAGCGAACTCCCTATCGACTCACTCACAGAGAATGAACATCAGTCTGTGGGCCTTGAGATCTAGTTAAACAAACCTCAATACCAAAATTAGAACAAACGAACTATGTATGCCCCTTACTCTGTTGAGAACCTTATGTTGTCAGTACCACTAAAGTGCATAAAAGCCGCCCTCAACCTCATAAAAACGCAAACGCTAGTATGAAGGGTTAAGGCTAATATCAACATTAGTGACCTTACTTATTCCTCTTCCCCTCAAAATCAAAAACAAACTCAACATGAATAGACTTTTAAAACTCCTTAACAATTTAACTAATTATACATATTACACGAAAATTTTTTTTTACAAGTATCTATATGGTTCGGTTTTTAGAGTTCATCGATTATGTGAGTATTGTAACTGCCGAAACTTAGGGTTTCTAGATGTCTTTCACACAACTTTAAAATTTGAGGTACGTGGAGCAGAGGAGATAACAGTGCAATGGGCTGAAACAGTCCAAGGTAGTATCATGCTTATTCCGATATACCTAAAAAATTAAAGACGAATTTTATCTTTTGAAGAAAACCAGATTCACATATGCTCAAGTTATCTTCTAGCGTCTAAAGTGAGGTGATGCTTCGGCACAAGCGGTTGTCTAGGTCGAGGATACTTTACTTTTCTAAGGCGGTGTCGTTAAAATTCACGGAGAGTAAACTCTCTTTAGGAACAAGGCAGGTCTCAAAGTTTTTAACCACGGAAGACAAGTCCCCTATCGACTCACTCACAGAGAATGAACATCAGTCTGTGGGTCTTGAAAACCAGTTTTACAAACCTCGAACCCATCAATGAAAATAACTTGCCCTATACTTAGTAAAATAAACTCGGGTCCTAGCGGTCTACAAGTGTTGATTAAAACCGCCCTCAGCCTCATCGAAGTAATACTATTGCTGAAAAATCGCTTGTATGCGTGGGGGGGGGAAGTATCCCGCGTTTTCCAATCTACATAAAACGGATCCAACAAAGCACCATTCAAATGAAGGGTTTTGGTTATGATCAACAAAAGAGGCTTCACCTACATGTTACACTTTAGAAACTACAATAAACTACAAGCATACATAAAAACTATCAACTTCCTAGAAATTATCTAAGTGTCACAACAATCACAATATACACACAAAAATCGGCAATTAAGCAAAATAATAACCAAAAACAAAGCAAAAATCGGAAAAATTTCCCTATTTACTATTACATATCCGAAAAATCCTATTATACATATCCCAAAATCTATTGAAAAATTAAAATAACCTGCAATATACATAATTACAAACAACACTTTATGAATCAAAATATTATAATTTCCCCGGCAATGGCGCCAAAAACTGATGGAGGTGTTATCCAAGCATAAAATACCTGCAAAACAACTACATACACATAATACCCTTCTTGTGTCGATTGTAGTATTGACAAGTAGGGATCGTTCTATCCGGAAAAATCAAGGGCTTTCAATTACATAAAGTATTGCACAAAAAGGGGGTAACGATTTTTAACTAAATATCTACTGATTTTTTTATGAAAATTTAATTCCTAAGCTATTATATACAATTGATCAACATCTTCCACACAATCACCAAACACAAATCTCATTATACATGCAACAAAATTAAAACAAGTAATAGGGGCAGCAAGCATATAACGAATTCAAGATCAACTAAGTTCCGATTTAATTAGAGCCAACGCGGTTATTCTAATTATTCAAGACATCACAAGTATTTAGAATCCACAACGCGTGTAATCCTAAACATGGTACTAATCGGTTTAATAACACAACGCGTAGAAATTAAACACAAATAGCACATAAGCACAATATGTCGAATTGGAACATGTTAGCAAGTATGGCGTCACTCATCTCACATCGACATGTAAATTTCCAGAATTACTCTAGCCCTTAGATAAATACATATTAAAATCCACAACGCGTGTGATCCAACATATATTAAATCGGCATATGAATTCAACATCTAGATAACAACCATGGCCTACGATTGCATCTAAACATCTCCTTCGGTTGCACACGAATTAAGGAAATAAACCTAATTAAACCAAGAAAACATGCTAAAGCTACTGCCCATAATACAAATTTAATTAAACCACATATATAATTCGGCAATCATATACAAAATATCCAAACATTTATAACAAAGATCCGAAGATCCCATATATAATTATCAATACCGAAAATAAATCCAGAAACCAAAACATATTTCATAGACAAAATTATGTTTAAATACAAAGAATCAAAAGCCAATAAAGTACAATCCATGTTACAACCTTATGAAGATTCGGCAAGGATTGGTGATGATTGGATTTTTTGTGAAAGGTGGTGGTGGATTCGGCAAAGCTTCTTGGTAAGAATTTCTGAATTTATTTGGGCAGAGGTTCGGCAAGGATTTTATGAGGAAGAGAAGATGCCTTTTTATGAATACAAAGTGTTGTATTTATAGAGATGAGAGGGCAGCTAGGGTTTGGCAAAGGTTACACCAAGAAAACCGAAACCAATTAGGTTTTGGTTTCGGCAAACTTCATCTTCAAGAAACCGAAATATCTTTTTTTTATTGCTGCCGAATATCTCTTCCAATAATCATTCCAAGTGTTGCCAAATATCCTTGATAAAAGGCTGAATTATCACTTCCATTTCTTCTTTTAATTCGGCAACAAGTAATGTACCAAGCTTCAATTAAGTCCAAGTTCATCCCAAGCTTTTCTCCTTTCTTCTTTTCCTAAATTCATAGATAATGGCTGAATAAATTCCTTGTTAGCTCTTCTCTTTGCCGAATTATCTCTTGATTTTTCTTCAATTAATCTCTCTTTTAATTCGGCAAAGAATCCTTGCACAAAGTCACAAGGAAACCAAATCCGAATTGGTTTCCTCCTCTTCTTTCTCTTTCACGGCAAGGAACCTCATTTCTTGCCGAATATTCCCTCCAATTCTTCCATTAATCTTCTCTTTAATTCCTGAAAAATAAGAATAAGAAATAAATTAAAAAGAAGATAAAAAGATGTAGCACAATTATCATGAGTAAGAGTCCTAGATAGATAAGGAATCCTAGTCCAACAAGGAGTTGTATTTTCAATGAAATTCTTTCGACATTTCAAAAACGTCGAGCATTTGTAGACTCCTTGTTCGACTAAAACTCTTCAATTCGTAGACTTCAATTAGGACTCAAACTCGTAGAATCCTTATTCAACTGGGATTCGTACTTTAGTAAGGATTTCTTTTTCAAATAGAGTTCTACTTGAAAAAGGAGTCCTAGTCACAATCAAACTCTTATTAGGAATCCTAGTTCAATAAGGACTCCACCATAATTATGCATTTTTAACATTTCTAGCACAAATCGATTCCACACAAATATTAGAAACGACGAAAGATAAAGAAATCAATTCCGACAAGTTTCCTAGTCAAAACAGGTTTCCTAGTCCAAACAGGATTCCTAGTACAACAAGGAGTCCTACTCAAACTAAAACTCTTCAAAATTCGACATTTCTGCATTTTTAGCTCAATTTATACACCAACCCTTGCCAACGACTCCAACATGATTCAATGACTCTATATTACAACAATAAGGGATAAGAAATGCATAAATGGGGGTAAAAACATATTAAGAACGTCGCATTTTATGCTCCTATCAATTGACGTACACGAGGTCTATTGCACCCCAATAGGTTTCTATATTGCACCCCAATAGAGGTCTATTGGCCCCCAGTAGGATCTATTAGGAGGGTAGTAGAGTCCTATTAGGGGGCAGTATGATGTTTTTTTTTAACCTCTGTAAAATCTTTTTTCCCCAAATAAAGCTATATTGCCTTCCAATAGGGTCATATTGGCCCTAAATAGAACATGAAACTTGTTGGCTTCCCCCCAATAAAGCTCTATTGGCCCCCAATAGGGTCATATTGTGTGAAATCCCGCTCCCAATTTTAAACCTATTGTAAGATTTCGATTTTTTTTAAGTTAGTCAAATTCTATTTTTCTTGTTAAAAATAGAAAGTAGAGGTCGTCACGAGTTCGCCACATTTTTCGGTGAATTATTTGAGTTACCGAGCTATTTTTAACGATTTTTGGAAGTTTAATCAGAGAATAATTATGTGACGACCTGGCGAGCTCCGATTGGAGAAGAAGCTGACACGTGGCAGTGGGGGGAGAGACCAGCTGACTGCTGACCTCGCTGATGACGTCAACATCAGTATTAGTCATGTCCCATGTGTCACATGGTGGCAATTGATAGTATGGCTTTGTGTGGTGTTGCCATGTGGCATGAAGCCAACCAATGGCTGAGTGACAAGTGGCAGTATTCTCCCTATAAATAGGGGCAGCTCTCTCTTTTCCAGATGCAACAGTTTTTAGAGATTTTTTCTCTCTCTAAATTCACTCTCTAGTTTTCTCTCTCTAGAAGTTCGGTGAAAGTTCAACGGATCATAACTTTTAACCCGTGACTCCGATTCGGAATCCGCGAGCGGCTACGGATTCATATCTATGCGATCTTCTATTTATGTTGGTTGAAATTAGATCCAATAGTGATTTCTTGAAGGCTCTTTCTAGGTTGCGATTTACGATCTGAGTGTCGATTCGTTTCGTCGAGGTGAGTGGTTTATGTAGTGTGTTTGAAATATTCTTATATGTTTTTAAAATAGTCGAAAAGTATGATTTTGATCTATTTATGAAATATCTCTCTAATTTCAAGTGAAGCATGTCTATTTACGAAATATGTGGAGAATATATACATATTATGGTGTTGGATTCATTGTTTGAAAGTCACAGGAGCATCAAAACCACTATGGTATACATATATTTAGTATTGCTCTAGCCAACAAGAGCGGGGGTGTTGGCAATGTGCACATTACTTATGACGTGACCATATAAAGTGGCATGATCATTGAGCTTAGGTAGCTCAGGCTAAACAACCTACATCTAAACAACCATATAATTACTTTAGTAGATGAAACCGCAACCTACACAACAGCCATGACCTAGACTGTTGGAAAAATGGGTTAAAAACCCTTTTGAAACTAAATTTAAATGGATTAATTAAAGTGTGTTACACTTATAATTAATGAGAATTGAACTTGGATTTGTATTCTTCATAATGAAGACTACAATATTATGTGTTCATATGACCAATTTGGTTTTGGGATGAATGAAAAATTGTCATCCAAAGTTGGCTATTGAAAAAGGGAAATGGTAAGAGTCAAGTGACTCTTCAGTTGCTACTGGAAAATTTTTGATATTCTAGTAACATATGATGTAATGTGTATTATGAACATTGAGTGGGATGTTCATGACCATTGAGTGAGATGTTCATGACCATTGAGTTCCGTAGATTGATGATTGATTTTAATAGCCTTGGCCATTCCTCAAACTATAAAAAGGGCCTCCTTTTCTATAGTTTGATACCTACACCAAAACAAAGCATTGAGCTCTTCTCCTTTGAAGATCATTCTCTCTTCTGCACTTATGCTCTTGTTTTATTATGATGATAGATAGAAAGTACTAGCAGTTCGTAGGTGTTCTTGTAGCAGTGCAGCCACAAGAACTCGAAAGGTCGTTGATCCTGGGAGACGAACGCTAAGAAGTCCTTTTGCACCAATAGAGGCGGCGTAATTGTCTTAAGGAAAGTGTGTGATACACACGACTCGACTTAAACGGATTCTACTTTCCTTATCTATTTAACATCCGTCGGAACCCATTGGTATTCTTTATTTATAATTATTATTTTAATTATAAATTAATTTTGGGTAATAATATTTGCAAAATCATAAACCTCATCTTTAGTTTACAACTTAAGACAATTAAAATTTGATTTTGCTTGTATGATTCGAGGTTTATTGGTTCCCTAAACGGATTTAAAGTTCTGGTTGCCTAAACGGATTTAAGGTTCTTTCGAAGCTTGTTGTTGCCTTATGAAACGGTTTTAAGGTTTTTTCGAAGCTTGTTGTTGCCTTATGTAATGGTTGCCTAAATGGATTTAAGGTTCTTTCGAAGCTTGTTGTTGCCTTATGTAATGGTTGCCTAAATGGATTTATGGTTCTTTCGAAGCTTTTTGTTGCCTTATGGAATGGCTGCCTAAACAGAATTGGTCGCCTATACGGATATTGTTGCCTTACGGAATTCGTAACTTACGTATACATTGAATTGAGAAATAAGTGATTATATTAATTAACACTTATAGGTGTGTTTTCATAATTGAAAAAATTGCTGAAACAACCAAAGAGTCAATCAAGGTGCCAACCGGATGTGATTGCGTAATACTTGTACTACCAAATGGTTGCCTAAACAGAATTGGTTGCCTGTATACTTGTCTTACGGAATGGTTGCCTATACAGATATTATTGTCTTACGGAATTTGTAAGTTACATTTACATTGAATTAATAAATAAGTGGTTACTTCAATTAAAACACTTATGGGTGTGTTTTCGGAATTGAAAAATTACTGAAACAACCAAGATGCCGACCATGGATGTGATTGCCTGAATACATGTCTCAGTCTCACAAAGAGAAAAATCTGAGAAATTGAATGGGCTTCACTTGATGCACTTGTTGAAAATATGTCCAACGAACAGGGCATGGATGAAGTCAATGATTATGACTGTGGAATAAAAGATTTAGAGCTGTGGTATGACCAAGCCAAGTTTATAAAATAAAATAGGACCATGAGTGGTGGATTATTTAATTCTTGTAAATGACATTTGTCCAAGAATAAGTAAAGTTTCTTTTCACCAATATGGTTGAGCCATCCAAATATATGGCATGATAGACCAAGATATATGATAATTATGGTGCTCTATGTAGACTAATTAACATTGACAAGGGTCAAAGTATGCTTTATGATACTTTAACTCATTTTGAAAGCAAGTGGATATGTAATGGCATGTTTATTGTTTAAATGCAATAATAAGATGATTAAGGGTGAGTTTGGTGCAGCTGAGCTTTTAAGTAAAAGCTGACTTATACTTATAAGTATAAGGTAGGTGAGAGCAGCTTCTCCTTTTCTATTGAAAATGACCCTTACTTTTTCAAAAAGCTACTGACATGTTGTGTTACCAAACACAAAATTGACTTATACTTATAAGCAGAGGAGCTTATAAGCTCCCCCAAACGCACCCTAAATCCACTAAAGATATGTTAAATTTCATATTTGACATGAAAAATATGGATATTGCTTATGTGAGCAAGTCAAAGAGACGCACGAGTAATATTTGAGTTGTGTTGTCCTAGAAGGATACTGAGATGAAAAATGGATATCTAACACGATAGTCTTTAAGTGTACTAGCGGTTATGTGTTCACACTAAAAGGTGGAACAGTGTTATGGAAATCCTCCAAACGGACCATTATAACTAGATCCACAATGAAGTATGGGTTGTGGTACCAGATAAATGTGGGGAATAATGACAATGGTTACACCAATATGGAGGATATTCCAAGATTGACAAGACATGTGTCTGCAATTTATTGTAATAGTCAATTTGTAAATAGTAGGGCACAAAGGAATATGTACAATGGTAAGTCTAGACACATCCTTCGAGGACATAATACCAATTGACTACTCTCTATTGAAGTTATCTTGACTGACTATGTGAAGTCAAAAGATAAATATTGCGGATCCGCTAACCAAATGGTTAACTAGAGAGTTAGTTGACAAAATCATCAAGAGGAATGGGATTAAAACCCATTGGAAAATAAAATTTCTACAGTGGATACCTAACCTAGTAGACTGGAGATCCCAAGAGCTAGGTTCAAATGGGAAAACTAAATTGTGGAGATGAGATTGGATCACTGTGGGGAGTACCCAAATCCATTCCTATGATGAAAAATAGTGATACCCATAAGAGTTAGGTTAAGCCAAGCTTTTAATGATTCTTATGCGTCGGAAAAACCGAGCGGAGTAATGCGGGTTACTCTTAATTAAGAGATCACCTATGTAAGAGAGAAGTGGGGCCGCTTCTAAGGGAATTGTTGTGGCACAATTCTTATCAAACTCTTACAGAACCAGGCATGTGTCCAGGGCCAAAACGGGCACAATAGTGAGAACTGCAATGTACCAGGAAGACTCCTGTGTGAGGTAGGCTATCAGTTACACAAAATAACGAATAGTTCAAGGACATCGCGTCTACTGTTTAGTTAGTAACGTAATCATACTTTCACAAGGGAAGGTTCAAAGGGTAAAACCTACCTATCCTATGCAGGTTTCGACCATAGAAATCTATCACCAATTCTATCGAGTCTTTGGTGGCCAATTTTATTCATGTGGGGAATTGTTGGAAAAATGGGTTAAAACCCATTTATAAAACCAAATTTAAATGGATTAATTAAAGTGTGTTACACTTATGATTAATGAGAAATGAACTTGGATTTGTATTCTCCATAATGAAGACTACAATATTATGTGTTCATATGACCAATTTGGTTTTGGGATGAATGAAAAATTGTCATCCAAAGTTGGCTATTGAAAAAGGGAAATGGTAAGAGTCAAGTGACTCTTCAGTTGCTACTAGAAAATTTTTGATATTCTAGTAACATATGATGTAATGTGTATTATGAACATTGAGTGAGATGTTCATGACCATTGAGTGAGATGTTCATGACCATTGAGTTCCCTATATTGATGATTGATTTTAATAGCCTTGGTCATTCCTCACACTATAAAAAGGGCCTCCTTTTTCTATAGTTTGATACATACACCAATACCAACACCAAAACAAAGCATTGAGCTTTTCTCCTTTGAAGATCATTCTCTCTTCTGCACTTGTGCTCTTGTTTTATTCTGGTGATAGATAGAAAGTACTAGCAGTTCATAGGTGTTCTTGTAGCAGTGCAGCCACAAGAACTCGAAAGGTCGTTCTATCCTGGGAGACGAACGCTAAGAAGTCCTTTTGCACCAATAGAGGCGGCATAATTGTCTTAAGGAAAGTGTGTGATACACATGACTCGACTTAAACGGATTCTACTTTCCTTATCTATTTAACATCCGTCGGAACCCATTGGTATTCTTTATTTATAATTATTATTTTAATTATAAATTAATTTTGAGTAATCATATTTGTAAATTCATAAACCCCTCCTTAGTTTACAAGGCTGCATGCAAGCTTTGATTTTTAAAGTGCGAATTCAAAGAATAAATCAAGTAAAACCTAAAAATAAACGAACATGCTACTGCCCTAACATCTAATGCATGAATTCAAACATATTACAAGTTGCAAAATTGTTTTATAAAACCAAAAATACACTCGGGTTCAATACAAGTTTTACAAAAACAAGAATCGAAGTTTCTAACTACACACAACATAAACATCGTACATAAATAGAAAATACAAGCCTAAGGGTGGTAGAATCACACTTTTAGAACATTTTGAAAGTATGAAGCTCGGATGCTAGGATCGGTGAAAAAAGGGTATGGGAATGGTGAAGATTTGTAGTGGTGGTGGTGTTTCGGCTAGGTATTTTCTATGCTAGAACTTCTGAACTTTAGTTAGAGCTTTTGGCTTGTGTTTGCATGTAAGAGGTGATGATCTTTCTGTCTACAAGCCGTGCCTTTATATAGAGGGAGAGGCTGCAAGGATTCGACAAGGAATCCTTCTTGTAATCGGGATAGGAATCCCAATCCTTGCTGGTTTTGGTCTTGCCGAATCTTCCTTGGTTCTTCTAGGATTTCTTTGCCGATTTGTTCTAGGATTCCTTGCTGATTTTGGTTTCCCTTCTCCGAGTAGGATTCGACATGATTTTCCTCAATGGATTTGGAATGATCTCCTAGTTGCAACCGACAATGTTTCCCTTGTTTCATGAGGATTCCTTTTCCTATCCGGTTTAGGTTTCCTTGCTCTTCTAGGAATGCTTTCCTTTTCCTACTTAGACTCGGCAACTTCTTCATTTCCTAGTTGATCTTGGCATATTTTCCTAGCTGCTTTAGGAGTCTCTTTCCTTGATGCATTAGGAATTCATTTTTCCTAGTTCTTCTCGGATTGCATTTCCTTCCTCTCCTAGGAATCAACACTTCTTCACTTTGCCGAATTCCTTGTTGATTTCCTGATAAGATTAGGAAAGAAATACATCATCGACAAGATGGAAATATCGTAGAAACGTCGAAACATTTTTATCTCCTAATTCGATTAGGATTCGTGTCTTCGATGAAACTATTTGACGTTTTTCTACGTTTCTCCTCTATACTTAGCACGTTTTCATGTTAGCTCTACCAAAAACTCATGACTCGTCTAAATAACTCGATTCTACAACTATAAGAGCTAAGCAAAGTACAAATGTAGGCATAAGCATGTTAAAAACGTCGCATATTATGCTCCTATCAATAACTAACATAATTCACACTTTCCCATCCTCCATTCTCTATGAATTGAGGGCATCGATCAGTTAGTTGCCCTTTAGTTGTACATATCCCACAAACTTGAGCTACTTATTGAGATTTAGGCTCCAAAACCTGCGGAACAAGTGAAGTGAGTTTGTCCAAACGAGATGTAATATCAGAATCTATGCTTACCTCATTCACATGCTTAGGGTTAGTTCGAATGCCTTCATATTGTTGTGCATTAACTGCTCAGTTTGCTATCAAAGCCTTCCCTTGTGCTGGAGTCTTGTACACAAAGCTTCCTCCACTAACTGCATCTAGCATTTGACGTTCAAGAGGGAGTAAACCCTCATAAAAGTATTGGAGTAAACTTTCGTCCTTGAACTTGTTGAGGACATTGTGCTAAGAGAGATTTGAATCTCTCATGGTGTCACACTCCGAATTTTGAATAACAAAATTCAAATTCGAAGAAGTGATAACTCACAAAATAAACCCCAAATAACCAAGTATTAAGAACTGAGTTCAAAAGTGCGACTCAGTCAACTCAAATATTACATTACGAAATGTTTACAAAGCATGTAACATAAATGTAAATGCAAAAGTCTCCACTAAACTCACTACACTCACTACGACTGAAGGATAAAAGCTAGGATAAGGTCTACACCTACTAGCTGTTCACGTCAGTCGTCGCCTCTCGCCTGCTGATCCTCACCTGCAAGTCTAATTCCTACACCAAGAATTGGTGTACCGGGTTATAAACAACAAACCCGGTAAGCTTTTTAGCTCGTATGAGTAAACCAAGTTAGAACAAGGCAATCAAGCAATATGGTAATTTCTCAACAAGGAAAACAATGAAACAACAATAAGTTTCACACTTTAGAAGAACAGGTTCTTCAACACAATCAAATGAGGACAACATAAGCTCTCCTTCTGCAAAGTGTATTCATGGGTTCGCTGTCACGCCCATGTGCAGCGTCGATGGGGTTTAGTCACTCAGCGCCGATCCCGAGGTGTGATCGAGTGTTACAAAGTGGAATGTAAATAAAAATTAAAACTTTTTTCTAGGCTCTTAACCCTAGGCTCGTCTGACACTTTGATAGGAGCACAAAGTGCTACGTTCTTAATATGTTTATGCCTACATTTATGCTTTATTTAGCTCTTAATATTGTAAAATAGAGTCATTAGATAGAGTCATGAGTACTTGGTAGAGTTACAATGAAATTGTGCTAAGTATAGAGAAATTTACAGAAAATTGATAAAGTTCTTAATAGCGAGTATCTAACTGTCTCGTTGATTCTGTAAAACTTCGGCTATACTTTTGATGGATGTTTCTTCTCTTATATGCAGTGGATACATCAATGATTGAGCAATGGAAGAAGTTTTCACCAATCAGAGCAAAAGAAGATGCTAGGAATTGTAAAAGAAAAGCTTATCGCAAAATCCAGTGAGTTCCAGTAATTTCCTGGGCACATCACCCAACTTCCAGAATTTCTCTAGGACGATTCACAAGGAACTAGAAGGCGTACCATATCTGCACGGAAAGCTCTATGATTCTAGTTTCTACAGAATTTGGAATCGCATCAAAAGCTGTCATGATGGTCACAAGACCAGAATGTCACTGCCCTGCCGAGAAAGCAACCTACTACCCATTTTTACACTTTTCTGTATTTGGGCACCAAAGTGGTTTCTAAATTCATCAAGTGAGAGTTGCTGAGCTACATGAAGCATATGGGAGTTGACCAAGCCAAAGAGAAGTGCAAAATATGGAAAGGAGAATGTTTCCTGGCCCGGCTAGGAAAACAAAAGCATTATTGCCGTTTCTAGGAGAATGTTTCCTGGCCCGACTAGGAAAGCTTGCAGCTGCATCCATGGACTATTTATCCATCAAGGAATATTGCTGATCCATTAAAGAGTCCAAGAAGTCTGTGATCCATGAAGAAATCGAACAAGAAGTTCTAGAAGATTCAAGACTTGGCCGGCAAGAAACCTAAACCAATTCGGGATGGGTTTTGTATTCCTTGTTGCTGCCGACTTTTGCACAGCCTCTCCCCTATATATAGGCCGATTCCTATACAGAAAACTTGTCACATCTCAAGCAAAAGTAATAGCAAAAACTCTACTAAGTCTCTCAAACACCAAGCACCAAAAATACTTAGCCGATTCCCATACCACCACCTTCCGAAAATCCATACCATCCTATACCTTCAACAGTGCATCATTCAAGCTTCACGTCTTCAAAGGTTCCTTTTGAAAGTGTGATTCTACCATTCCATGGCTACTGTATTCTTTTATGTTTGTGTGATTTGTATGAATTTGTTTCATTATTTGGTTTTTGTAAAACTCTTGTATGAACCGATTCCATGTTTATTAAAGTAGTTTTGTGATTTTAACATGAAATTTTAGTGTGTTAGATAATTAGGACAGTGGTATTAGATGCATATTTTAGGACTTAAAATCGGTTAGTAATCTAAGATGAGGACATGAAAATCGGTACTTAGTGTCGTCTTTGAATATAATCTAGGTACTAGATTTAATCGGCTAGAGTAATAACGGACTAAGTAATAACGTCGCTTTGATTTGTGTTGCTTACTTAGGACTAATAACCTTAGAACTTGCATGTTAAATAAGAAGATTGACAACCTTACTTGTTTACTTGTCTTTGACTTTAGACTCTTGTGCTTAAATGTTAACTCTTAACCGGATTATCATAAACTTTTAGGATTTAGAACGAGAGTTGGTCCTAAAAACATTAGAAGTCGTACAATTAGGTACATAGCGAGAGCTCTAGTTGTGGTAGAAACCGAATTGAATCTAAATTGTGTCTGTATGTGTTCCTTACTTGCTTACATGTGTGTCTACTTGTTAAAGAGTCTTTAGGTTGTTTGCTTGTGTGAAAGATGTCGACCAAACTTATATATAGTAATTTTAGGATTTTATTTCGTGTCTTTAGGTTTAGAGGCAGCATTTCTGCCGAACCATCTCCCCCCTTTTTGAACTCGTGTGAATATGTATATATGTGTATATTTATCTAAACATTCTTATATTTCAGATACCCTTAATCCCCGACTAGAATGATCTCTACTTATTCTATGCTACTAATGATTGTTTTGTAGGGTTATTATTGAAGATGTGCTCAGGCAACTCGTCACACTTCGACTCGACAAACACTAAGTACTATGTAATATGCCCTATGTAATATGCCAGCAAAACCATGTCATTTTACGCACGCTACAAAATACGGATAAATATAACACAAGCGAACCAACACTAGTACAGAAATCGATTCAGATGACGGTTTTTAACCGTCATCTCATATGCTCCCAAACTGTCATCTATCGCAATGTCATCTATTAAAACGCATTCAGATGACGGTTAAAACCCAAAAAAAACTGTCATCTACCGATCATAAGGATGACAGTTTTGTATTCAGATGACGGTTGGCATTCATGGTGCCAACTGATGCCAACTTACGTGCGCATTTTTAGTGATGAATGGCATATATTGAGATGACAGTCGACTGTCATCTAATGCTACTTTTTATGTCAGTCAATATATCAAAGCAAGCGTCGTGTGATATCTTCTCAGACGTCATCTTTCATTTTTAATGACTGTCATTTACATCTTCTAAGGATGACGGTTGTACATATAACAAGAGATTATAAATTTTCCGCTACATATAACAAGAGATTATACTTAAGAAATGATGTAATAATATGTCAACTGTTTTACAAGATTTTGATAAATTGTCAACCTGAGTGCTGGTTAATCTTAGCCAAACAATGATCTCATTCTTCTTAGATAGTGTGGCATTAGTTTGGTCATTATCTTCCTTAAACACCTCAGTCTTCAAGCGACACAGGAAAAAAGGTTGAATGCGGACTCTAAGCTCCTGTTACAAGGAGTACAAGGATCTATCAATAATGTTGTCATGCAATAAAGAGCATAGGTTGCAGCCATAGTAATAAAAGGAGATATGAAAAGCCAACCGTTCAAAATATTTACAAGTACAACTATAATTTGCATTTCAATACATAAATACACACACTATCACACACACAACTATAAGTACCCCACATCTTGGATGTTGCAACCTTGTAATTAAACTTTAATTATTTCCAAAATGTATTATTAGGACCTCATTAAAAACTGTGGATCATAACTTTTAAGCTAAATAAGCTAAAGCCAGAGTTGGCATAATATTAAGTGACCATTACTAGAGAATCAGCAAGACTAACTGAACATAACGTTTAATGAACTAAAACCTAAAACTTGAGTTGGTCCCATTGATACTTTAAATTACTGTCACCAAAATATCAAATCTTCAAGAGTGTGAGACTGATTATGCACTAATTTATTTTAAGCTAGCAAACAAGAATTAGATAGCAAAGGAATATCCATAACTAACTACTTCAGACATACTGCTTGTAGACTGGTAACTAGAGGCATCAGTCATAAATTATCAACGCACACATGGAAACTATATCACATCATAGGAACAAATTTGATTGAAAGATAGATGATATTATTACCTGTGCTACCTTGGAACCGATACGTTTATCCCTATCAGAAGCATTTTTCTCATTTCCACGACAAATACGCGACTCAAATTCTTCCTTGAACCTGAAGATAATCCAGAGTTTCATAAAGAAGCAGAACTTAACCCAAGGCAACCAGAGCGTGAAGAAGGTTCTTACCATTTCTTATCACCCAGTAGCTCAGGGCAACAGAAATTAAACAAGGCCCACAATTCCTATTATGAAGATCAAAAGCAAGAAAATGTACGAATTATGATGAGGTTTTTTTTTAATACACGAAATAATGGAAGAAAAACATGGACCAGAAATAGAAAATGTGCCTTCAAGAAAACTACACAGTACCTTCAGATTGTTCTGCAACGGCGTGCCACTTACTATAATGCGATGTGAACAGGGTATACCAAGCAAACTTTTGGCTCTTTGTGTACTGGGATTCTTTATAAGATGACCCTGGAATTCCAGAAAGGGCAGTCAAACGAAGAGGAACCTTTTACAGTCAAACAAAGTAATCAATATGCATGAACATTGCATACAATGAGAAAGCTAGCTGAAAGGAGGCTTAGTTAACCTAAAATCCAACGGCTGTCACTTTTACTCAATTATCAATAGCTTAAGTAAACAAGAACTATGCAAAACTAATATAATGTCGATAAACCAAATACTCAAACTTCATATGCATCTTTCAATCATATAAAAACAAGAACTTGCAGTTGGTGTCATTCACTTCTAAGATTGAAAGCAAAACACATAGGTACCTTGATATCGTAAAGTACATAACAAAAGTTAAGAATAGAAATTACTTTTCAGTTGAGTCACTTCCATGAAATCAGGAAATAGAAACACATAGGTTTAAAAAAAGCAGAAAGCAGAACTGTAATCTTGAAAAAAACCCAAGGTTGAAAGCAAAGTTAGCTTTGGTTTCTGATTCATATATATTCACAACTCGCTAACCTATATATTTTTGGTCTAACACTTAACAAATTGCAAACACATAGCCAAGTAATACAGAAACAAGTTGATAAACTCACTTTTCTGCAACTCCTGCGGTGTCAAATTCTGCAATTCCAATGAAGAAACATTAGACGACAATAAAACAAACAATATGGTTAGCAAGCAAAGAGCTCAAGTGTATAGATACCGCAGCTTTGGGATTGGCCATAATACACTTAGCCATAAAATCAGCAACCCCATCCACCACATGCTCCTCACTAACAACCACATAACTATGATTGTCAGGTCCGGACCTGCAGAGCTCGCTGCTTGAATAGGCATCTCCACCTCACTGTTATCCTATTCAATCAAAAAGCAACTAGTCAGAACCCATTTTGATAGGCTTCTCTTTCTTCAGCTGCAACTAAAAACCACTATTAATACAAAAACCAGAAAACCCCAAAATCAAAAGCAAATGGAACCCCATAATTCAGAACACTAAAAAATTTAAAACCAAACCAATCTCTGTTTGACCACTCACAAATTCATCTCAGAATCCAAATTGACCAAACCATAAATACACAAAAGACACAATTTTAAAGTCACTGACCTGCTTCAAGCTGCAGAAACCTTCATAAGCAGAGAGCATAGAATCGAATGTCTTCACCAGCGAGAGCAAACTCGAAGTCTCCTCTGCAAAAACCCAACTCCCAAACTCAACAAAAACCCAAAAAGCTCAAAACTTGGCCCTCAAATCACAAAAAAAAAAAAAAAACAATGACCAAACAATTGAGAGAGCAAACCAGAAATGGAGTCGAGGACATGAACAGTAATGACATGGTCACCAGGCTCGGCCACCTTGACGAGGGCCCACGTCAGCAGCTCCTTGCTGTGGGAGTCCAGCTTGACGCCGACAACCACCGTCTTGGCTTGAGCTCCGGTCATCTGGGTCTTCAATCCGGCGTCGTTTTTTGGCAGAAGGTTCAAAACATGGGGAGGAGGGAGTGAAGCGTGGGGAGGGGCCGACGAAGGAGTGGGAGCGGTTGTGGATGACGAGTAACGGCAGCAGCATGGAGGAGTCGGTGGAGGCGGTTGGGGGGTCGAAAACGTCGTTGAAGTCGAAGTCTTGAGGCGGAGATGAGGAGGAGGAGGAGGGGATGGTGAGCTTAGAGGCGAGGAGGGAATGAAGGCTTTTGTTATTGGAGCTTTCTTTCTCTCGGGTTAGGGATATACCTATTGAGATCTGTGTGAGGGATTAATTTGAAACACGACGGAGGTAGCTAGGTCCTTCTTGCGGTTTAGTTTTGACAGCAGATGGGTCTTTGAGATTCAGTTGAAGCTGAGATTTTGATGAGGTTTGGTTTTTGACGGATTAGGGTGTGAGTGCGAAGAGGTTTGGGGCTGAGAAGAGGTGTGAGTGCGAAGGAGTACGTTGGTTTTTTCACTTGTTTTGTTCTTTCCTCTCTTTTTTTCACTTAAGATGCTTTTGAGACAATATTGGTTGGTGTGGCGCGCTAGCTAGGTTTCCCAAAATTGGTTGGTTTTCGGAGGTAAAAATGCCGCCATTTGTTAAAATTTCAGCCCAAAATACAGACGACAGTCGAACCGACATCTGATTGAGTGCATTATTCTAGTGAGCCTACTAGGAAAAATCCCAAAACCTGTGCCTTCAAGCAAAATTTTAACAAATTTCGCACCCAAACATTAGATGACGTGCAACCGTCGTCTGATGTTTCAACCTTTCAATTTTTGATGGCATACCTAGGCTGAGTTTGGGAGGGAATTTTCCCGCTTATAACTTGGTAGAAACCCTAGACCCTCAGATGACAGTCAACCGTCATCTGAATTAAGTATAATTTTTGAACGATGAATTTTTGAGATGTCTACCATTGCCAATACTAAATTTTGGATGTTTTCCTCATAAACTGAGGAAATGTGATGTCTAAAAGCGATTCAGATGACAGACAAACTAGAACCGACGTCTGATTATTTCAAAATCAATCAGATGACGGTTTTTTTTTTTTGCGTCATCTAAAAGGCGTCATCTGAAGGTGTTTTTGTAGTAGTGCAAAACATATAACATAATAACAATGCATGCATGTAATGTTCCTCCTCGCACTTTCTACCGTCCTCAAATATATATTTTTTCTTCCTTCATTAATCTTCTTGTTATACTCATGGTCTCCAGTCCCAAAACCCGAAATAGATCATTTTATCGACTTCTGGCGTCGAAGGGGCAGACGTTCCCCCAACTCGTGCACATGTGGGCTGATCATAACTACTAGATGTCCCCATGAGTTAACTCAACTACACGAAAGGTTTTGTTTTCAATAATAGTTCACAAACACTCATGTTCCCTTTAACTTCCAATCTCACCATTTTTCCATCATTAAATGCATGATCAGGTAATATAATTCAAAACAAAAAAAACACATGTTTTCCAACATTGTAGATACGTAACAACCAATCAAGAATCTAAATATCATCAAACATATGTCACCAACATTCATAACTAACAATGCCAAACAATGGATCCAACATCATAAAATATATAATTTCCACATATTTTGCAAATAGATCTAAAACATGTTTTTCGACTATTTTAAAAGCATATAAGAATATTTGAAACACATTACATAAACCACTCACCTCGACGGACCGAATCGACACCCAGATCTTAAATTGAGCAACCTAGAATGAGCTTTCTAAAAATCACGGTTGGATCTAACTCCAACCACCATGGATAGAAAGATCACGTCGATACGAATCCGTAGCCAGATTCAGAATCGGAGTTACGGATCAAAAGTTATGATCCGCGGAAGTTTTATCGCAAATCTAATAAAATAATAATATTATAGAGAGAGAGATGAGAGAGAGAAAGGTACGGACTGAATGGGGCTAATCCCTATTTATAGGACCCAATATGCCACGTGTTACCATGCTATTGGTGACACATGTCAACAACACAATTTTATCACTACAAATGTGACATGTGTATAATGACTAAGGCTGATGGTGACGTCATCATCACACATGGCTGATATCAGCGTCAGCTACCCTCTTCCCCCTCTGCCACGTGTCAGCTTCTCTTTCAATCAGAGATCTCCACGTCATCGCATAATTATCTTCCGATTAAACTTCTAAAAATCGTTAAAAATAGCTCAGAAACTCAAATAATTCACCGAAAAATGTGACGAACTCGTGACGACCTCTACTTTCTATTTCTCACAAGAAAAATAGAATTTGACCAACTTTAAAAATCGGGATATTACATTCGCCAACACTAAGTCATCCCCCATGTAATACTTGACACACAGACAAGAGCTCTACTAATCGTCCCCACTAACTTGGTCAAGGCGTGGTTTCCGATATGACTGTTCACCACCACTAAGACACAAATTCTCAAATCCAACAAAAACTCCACACAATGTAACCATCTAATCACATGCTATATAGAAATCTCTCAAAAGTAATTCTTCAACAATATTGATCGAATCCGATTTTATAAACGCACACGCCATTATCACATTAACAAGATATAAAGTCATCTCAACTTCATATATCGATATAAAAGTACTCACTCATGAATAGACAATTAACATTATCCATAAATAGTCCATAATCACTAGAAATTCTTATAATCATTTTACATTTAAAACATCATTTTACTTACCCATGAACCGTAGGCAAACAAGTCCATATGATTTAGAAAAAAACATGTTTTATAGAAATATTTTCATACTTTATTGATAAATGGAACTATTTTAACAACACAATTTAAACTTGGATCAAGTGAGGTTTACTCACCTTATACACCCGCTGCGTCTTTAATCACACCCAAGCAAGGCGCGCACACACTCCGTCAAACACCTAATCGATATAAATTAAACTTAGTATACTTTAATTTAAACCTAAAATATTCCAATAGACCAAAATGTGAGCTCATAGTATGTCTCCATGCTCGTAATGATGAGTAGGACGCAACTATGGAAGCAATGACCCTAGGATAAGGACCGACGCTGCGAGTGGGCCTCATGCACCGCCGATCAACCCCCAAAATCGGGTCACCTTCCACACATCAATCTCCTCCTCTCGATGTGTTCTACAACTTTCCATTCTAGCACAACAACAAAATCTAAAGCAATTGGTCGGAAATTATCTCAAAGGTTCGAATACCACGAAGTGAAATCTCAATTCACACTCAAAGTTATGGTGCAAGGCATATATAGACGGAAAGAGGAAGAGGAGACCTACAAATCCCAGTAGGTTTCATGCCTAAAAGTCGCCAGAGATGATACGCCCCGAACCGTGTTTAACTTCTCAGTAATTTTATTTTATTTTTACGTTCCCGGGAGTTGTTTTACAGTTACGAAATTCCTAAAAGTTGACTTTTTATAATTTGAGTCTATCGAGAATTTTCTTGCTACGTTGGGATAGCACACGTTAAAACGAATTCGTGGACACGTAGCACACTAAATTCGGAGTTCGGATGAAAACATTACGATGTAAAAACCGTAACTTTCTAAATTTGATCGAGTATAAATAGTCGGAAAAGGAATTTCCGAAAACGGGAAATTTTTTCTTTTCTTTCTTTCTTTTCTCTCTTTTCTTCCTCTCTTCCTCCCGACGCGCGACCCACCGACATCACCACGGCCTCCACGCATCTTCGCCGTCCGATGACTTTTGGGGAGGAGACCCATCGCATCGGGCTCGTCTCTTCCTCCTCTACCTCTCTATACCAGCCGTAGCACGCGTCGCGACCTGAGGAGAGCGCTGCGCGCTACTGAAGTTCGGTCTTGGACCGATCGGAACACCTTAATCCGGCCTCGAGCTGGTGCGATCCTTACCTTTTCTTGAAGCCTGAGAGACGTGTGCCAAACCCTCCAAGGGATTGAACCCAATTTGGAACAGGTAAGGAAAAATTCGAATTGGAATTTCTAGGATTTTGGGGTTTTCGGATTTGGGTGATTTTGATGTTGGAATTTGTGTAATTGAAGGTTGGAATTAGGTCTAGGATGTTGTTTGGAGCCGAATTTGTGAAAATTGTTGTTCGAATTGGTGGAAATTGATGATTTTCAGTTTGGGGATTTTTGGGCCGCCGTGTCGGTCGCCGTTCTTGGCAGCTGCATGGGTTTCGTGCGGCCGAGGCGTTGGGAGTGACCTTCTGAGGTTATGACGGTGGTGTTAGACGAAATGGGGGTGAATTTAGCCCTGTGGCGGAGCTGCTACTGCAGCGGCGGCGGCGCAGGGTAAAATGGTAAACCTGAAAGGTAAAAAGGTTAAATGGTAAATGGTAATTAGTGAATGGTAACTCAGTAAATAGTAAATGGTAAAAGTAAGACAATAACAGTAAAAAGGTAAATTATAAATTCGAAAGTTAATGTTCTGGTTATGAGTTACTATTTAACTAAATTACTTACTATTTAACTCATGTTAAATGAAGAATAATTACGAGTAAATGGGCATTACGACGATATGATCAGTAAGTGATTAAACAGTCGTAAACTGGTTTAAGCGGACGCGTAAAGTTTAACCGAAAGTTTCATACGAGTGAGGCCCTGTAAATTAAGTTTTTATAATTCGATTTCTGAGTTTGAAATATTTTAAATATATATTTTTTTACAGATCGAGAGGAGGCTCGACGTGAGGAGAGCTCGGATCAGCGACAGACCTAATCGTACTATGAGTGGACTTTTGTTTTAAACTGATGCATGCATAAATCTTTTAATATCGTTGAGATTTATATATACATGGATTTATTTTGAAAGTGATATAGATTATCGAAGGTGGATAATCTATTTTAATTGCTGATTTCCTTTTTATCGAATTTGAATTGGTTTACATTTTAAGTTAATTAATTTGATATTATCAAAATCTATATGTATAAGGATATTTAGCTGGAAATGAGATTTCCGATGATTATATGATTTCATTATTTTCTACGAGACTATGATTGTGTTTAAGTATATTTATAAGCCTAAAAAGTGCGGTCGGTGACCGTACTGATTTATGCTGTATTAGGGGAATTGTACTTTGATTTTGTTTTCGGAGTTTCACCATACTAGGGTCCAGATATGTTTATTGATGCTAGCTAGCTTAGTCACCTGAGCCCATGCGAGGTGACGACTTGACCACATAGGTCAGATTCACGCTCGGTGGTCGACGTTTACAGGTTTAGCATTGGACACTATAGAAAGTCTTAGAGACTGACCCTTAGCCTTGGAGGCTCAGTATAATATGGTGGTTGACATTCTCCGATATTTTATGTGATTTCTTTAAACAGCCAATGGGATTGGCTCACTGATATATATGTTTCTTAACCAGCGAGGTTGGGGTTTTTATATTATCGATATATGGAAATAATTGTTCTCATTAAGGCATGCATCATGGTTTTTATTCATGAAAATAAGGAAAGTAATATATAGTTATATTTATTGATTTTTGTCCACTCACGCTAATGTTTTAAATTACTTTCCCTGGGCTCTTTGTTTTAAATTGCTCAGTTTGCAGAGTCGTTCGGTACTAGAAGGACGCAAAACTTATAGTTCCTCTTCCGCTGTCAGAAATCGTAGGTTATTTGATTAACCTACTTGTAGTATATTTCTTTTGTATAGTCGCTCTGATACGTTTGCGAGTTGTAGTAAAATAAAGTTTGTTTATTTATGGGTTATGACCCAAATATGGTAATCGTGTGTTGCTATAAATTTTAATGTCTATTACAGAAGTTGAATTTCTTATTCTTATGTTGGGAGTTGTTGTGATTTGGGGAGCAGATGGCTCCAGGCGTTGAGGTTGGAAATTGCTTTCGAAGTGTTTTTGTTTGTTATAGGTTTTAGGGTTGTCCATTTTAAGATTTGCTTTACCGATTTATCGATAGAGTTAGTCTTGAAGTGGTCCCCGCAGGACCTTATCCGGATTTCGGGGTGAAATCTGGTTCGCGTCCTGTCAAGAGATGGATGCGGCGCCGCTCATAATGGTAGAGCAGATTATCAGCCTTTGCTATGCCGTTAGTGGTGGTTGTCATGGTGGAAGGCTACTATGGTTGTGTAGGGGAGGTCGAGATGAAGCCAACGAGACCAGCGGTAGTCGATTTGGTGCCCGGATGAGAAAGTTATGATGGCAAGACGAGAGAGAGAGAGAGAGAGAGAGAGAGAGAGAGAGATGAACAGTCGCACTTGCGGCTGTTCTTCTTTTTTGATATTTTTTTTTTTAAGGTTTCCCTCTTTTTTCTCTCTATTTATACCCCCTTCCAAAATCGAAAAATTACTTATATGACCGTAAATTTTTCATCTGATGGATGTTTCAAGTGTGCCACGTGTCTACAAACTTATATCGCCAAACTCTACAACTTCATGAGGAAAACTTTTTAAAATACCAAACGAATCAAAATGTCAACTTTTAGCCTTTGAAATTTAAACATTTCCAAGATTTTAATTCTAGAAATCACTTCGACTTCGAAACTTAACTAACTAACACTACCAGATCGGAATTTCGTCTACTATGCCAAATTTTCGTCGGTTATTCCTTCTACCGACGAAACTTTCGTCGGCTATAATTCGTCGGTAAACGGGCGTAGGTAAAACAAATGGCCGACGAAAATAACGAAATCGTCGGCCATTCCAAAATTATCACCGACGAAAATTCATTTTGTCGACCAAACCTTGGCAAAATATCCGACGAAATTCGTCGGATATTTTCGAGTATGGCCGACGATATCGTAAACTATAGCCGACGATATCTTCTGTTTCGTCGGCTATTTGTTCTGAAATATAGCCGACGATTTCATCTATTTCGTCGGTTATTTCGTCGGAATATATTAATATTTTAATTGGCATTAATTAGTTATAGCCGACGAAATAATGTCATTTTCATCGGCTATAACGGTTATAGCACTTATAGCCGACGAAATAATGCCAATATCGTCGGCTATTCTTACATTTTAGGGAAAAAAATTTAAATTAATTTCTAAATTACCATTCCAAGCAACCTGCAATTCACAATGACAATCCATGCATTTACACCAACAAGAAACACGTCTAAATGACTTATTTAATTTGTTGCAATATACATAAAATATAACCCTAATCATCACCTAAAGCACTATGTCCACCACGTCATCCCCAACATCCTGCTGTCCATCATGCTCGTCATCCTGCTGAATGAACTCGGGAGCTTGAGGCATTGGAGGTTCATCTAACGGCTCAAACGGGAGCGGGGGTTCAAGGCCTTGTTGTTGTGTCGCGAACATAGCATACCACCAGTTTTGTTGGCCGGCGTAGTTCTGTCGCCGAATTCTCTCGCATTCAGCATGCCAACTGGACATTTCCAAATGATACTGCTGTGTTCTGCGTTATTGCTCCTGTGATCTGCGTTGTTGCTCCTGTGATCTCTGGAACTGGGCCGCCAATCTTGCATTTTCTTCTGCCAATCTCTGCATTTTCCCCCTCATCTGTTGGGTGTCCCCGCCTCCCTTCTTTTGAGCTCGCTTAGTGGTCTTCAGGACCCCTATTTCAGAACTTCCCAAACCCCAGTAGTAGTAGTCGTTTGACCGTTGTGGGAAGGCTGCGTCGAATATCCTCGCTGCAGTTTGGTCATTCGATCGGTCGACCTGGCTCAGGGCTTCTTGCAGATCTTCCTCTAAAATGTTCGGTTGTGTCTCCCGAACTACTTCCTGCAACACTTCTTCTTCGGCCAGGTTCACCCTCTCTTAATTGAACGGGAAAAAAAAATAATTAATATTCTAACAAATATATAATTAAGTAAAATTAATAATTAAAATTTTAAAATCGTAATCAATGACTTACAAGCTGTTCTGTCGCTAATGGATAAGCCTTCTTGAACGTCTCTACGTACGGGTTGCTATCAGGATGATCTCTAAGCGCCTCCTCCTGATATTATGAAAATGGCCTAGAACCACGTACCATGATGGGGGGTTGTGTTACGGCGGCAGTTCGCAGAGTTTATCCGAGACCGTTCCTTCAAATAAATAATAAAATATTAGAAAAATGCATCAAAAAATATTAGTGTAATAATTATAAAATAATTAAACTAATAATTAAAATATTAACAAAATAAACATTTATAGTTAAGTTTAGTATTTACCTGCATAACTGGGTTGTTGAAGTCTACTGTCTTCAACCAACGCCACTCTTACTCCCTGAACATGTACTCTCTTAGAGTACCCATACGACCATGTTTGTCATATTCGGTAAAGTTGGTACGGAGGTCGTTCTTCCACTCTTTGAACCTACGGAAAAAACAAAAGTGCATTAGAAATATTATTAATATCATAAAATATTTCAAATTATAAGATGAGGAATTCCCAACGTACCTTGAGTTGTGCATCGCGTACGCCCAAGCCTGCTTGTGTTCGGCAATCTCGAAGTATGCCTGAAAGATAATATTTTATTAATTTTAAAATTATAACAATACCGAAAATTATTAAATATTACGATAAAGAAATTAAGTTTTTTAAATTAGTCACCGACGCCGCGTTGTTGACCTCCCTCTTGATCTCTTCCGGCACATCAGCCCACCGTGTCCACAACATAGAGACTCTATCCCTAATTAGTGCCCCCACGCAACCCGCGTAATTGCGGCGTTTTTCTCCTGAACATCCTGATTAGAGGGTTTGTTGATCTGGATCCTCCCCCTGCTCTCAACAGTTTTCCTAAGCGTATCAAAACATATGACACCTCTCGTATTCCTGCTTGAACTGCTAGCGGCTGTCCCTATCACATAAATGACGATTGGTTAATAAAATTAAATATTAGTGCGTTAATTTTAATCAAACATTTAATTAATAAAATCAAATGTTACCTGAACTCGATGACCCGTCTGTCGACTTTCCTTTTAATCTCGCCGAAATCAGGAGCTCAGGTCTCTCAAATGGCTCATGATGGTATGCCTCCGCAACACTCACGTACTGAGGCTTATCAGGCCATATGGGCACACCACGCTCGTCGACCTCGGGTATGGCAGGAATGTTGTATGGCAGGTACAGCTAATTAGGGAGAGTAGGCCCCTCAGTAGAGTCAGCAGCAGACGGCACATGACTCATCATCGGCTCCCGATGAATCTCAGGCATACGGACCTGATGAACGTCTGGAGCTATGTCGTCCTGAAATAGCTGCGTACTACATCTCGGAGGATCTGGCCGGAAAGGGGGACGTGAACTGCTCGACGGCTGCCCCGCCGATAAAAGGGTCTAGTGCCGGCTGCTCACACTGCTCCGCGGCTGGGATGAATCGATCCTCTGAGGCTGGCTGGTGGTCCTCTCAGGCTGGCTAAGGGTCCTCTCGGAGTCTCCGGATCCACCAGAACTTCCAGAACCCCTAGATCTGGAACGACGGCCTCCGAATAACTGTCTAAATGCATCGGCCATCTGCAGCTTGAGGCATTAATACATTAATTAATATTAAATTATATTACATTAAATAACAAATTCTAATTAATATAATAACCAATAATACTAACATATTTTAAAACATACTAACAAATTAATATTTAAATTTTAACTAATTTTAAATAATACTAACCATTAACATAAATATAACCATTTATATACAAATATAACTATATTTCATCATTAACATATATATGCATACAAATAACCATTTATATATTAACAAAAATATAACCATTTATATAATTAGGCTACCAATTTATATATATAATTAATTTAATAATTTATATATAACAATTAAAATATACATTAACATATAACCAATATTAACAAATATATAACAATTTATATAATTAATCTACAAATTTATATATATAATTAATCTAAAAATTTATACATATAACCAATATATATAACAATTTAACACACACTTAAATATCTAAATTATATACCTAAGTTATAAAATTAAAATAAATTGAAAAAAAAAAACCAAAAAAAACCCTCGGGATCTGTTTTGGCGGAGGAGGAGGAGGCCGGCTGGAAGAGGAGGGGAAGGAGGAGGAGGAGGCCGGATGGCGGATGGCAGAGGAGGCCGGATGGAGGAGGAGGGGATCTGGCCGGCGCCGATTTGAGGAGGAGGAGGACGAGAGCGGCGGATTGGAGGAGGAGAGCGGCCGATTTGAGGAGCGGAGGAGGAGTTTTTGCGGAGGAGGAGAGAAAAAAGTCGGAGAGAAAGTAACTTTCAGATTTATAGCAGAAAGAATAGCCGACGATTTAGAAGATTTCGTCGGCTATTCTTTGAGAATAGCCGACGATTTAGAATATGTCGTCGACTATTCTTTGAATCTCGTCGGCTATTCTATGAACATCCTCGGCTATACTTTGGAAGATCAACAGCCGTCTGATCTGAGCCATCCAACGGCGGACAATAAAAAGGCGCGGATCGCATGAGTTTAGCCGACGAAATATAATTTTCGTCGGCTAAACTTAGAGAATAGCCGACGGTTTAAAAGATTTCGTCGCCTATTCTTTGAACATCGTCGGCTATACTTTGGAAAATCAACAGCCGTTGGATCTGAGCCATCCAACGGCGGACAATAAAAAGGCGCGGATCGCAAGAGTTTAGCCGACGACATATAATTTTCGTCGGCTAAACTATAGGTCAAACCACTAAGTCAAACCTCTAAACGCTTAAAAACAGAAATTAGTCTAGTTAAGCGACGGTTTCTGGCCTCACCTTCAACATATAATAGTTTCAAATCAAAGAGACGCAACTAATCATATAAAAATTTTACAAAATTGATTTAACGAATGTCAGGCTACCCATAGGAAAACGAAAGTAAAAAACAGTTAACCGCAACATTCGGCACACAGATTTTATCGGAATCTTGTCATTTTTCAATCGTAGACGTATTTCATTATTTCGGTCATATCTTATTTCACAACATTTTTGCATTCGAAGAGTCTACGTATAGTAACTATTTGAAACTATACATTCACTTAAACACTTAGTAAACAAGTTAAGGAACATTAGTGCATATGTTCTGATTTTGAATCTAAAAGTTTGGAAAATCTATTCCAACCGTCAGATATCACCGTTAAGATTAAATACATGTATGGAAAAAAATCCAACTTCAGCTGACAACGTTAAAGGCTCGACCGGAACGGTCAACCGGGTGAGTCAAACCTCTAAACGCTTAGAAATGGTAATTGAACTATCTAAATGATGTTTTTTAGCCTGATCTTCAACAGATAATAGTTTCAAATCGATGAGATGCAACTAATCGTATAAAAATTTTCCTCAAAATATTTACCGAAGGTAACGCTACTATTAGGGAAATGAAGAAATAAAACCTTTGACCGCATCTTTCGACACTCAGATTTTATCGGAATCTTGTCATTTTTCAACCGTAGACGTATTTCATTATTTCGGTCATATCTTATTTCACAATATTTTTGCATTTGAAAGATGAAGCAATGGTTTATCGTTAGTGATAGAAAATGAAATATGGTCATTTTTTATTTTTATTTTTTTTAAATCATAGCCGACGAGAGACTCGTACTCGTCGGCTATTCTTTTGTCGTTTTCTATCTAAAATAAAATATGTATTTTTCAATATAGTTATAGCCGACGAAATAATGAATTTTTTGTCAGCTATTATGAGTATAGCTGACGAAATAACAAATTTTCGTCGGCTATTATATGAGAAAAAAAAAAACAGTTGGCAAGGAAGTTCAAGCAAAGTTCAGTTGGCAGTGCTGTTTTTCTGCACCGAAAACTGTACTCTGTCTCGAAGGACTGGAAACCCTCTGACTAAAATGAGTTGGTCGAGACGATAGACTTGAATGAAAGAATCAAGGCAAAAGTTAACCGCAACATTCGGCACACAGATTTTATCGGAATCTTGTCATTTTTCAACCCCTGAATGTATTTCATTATTTCGGTCATATCTTATTTCACAACATTTTTGCATTTGAAGGATGAAGCAATGGTTTATCGTTTGTGATAGAAAATGGAATATGGTCATTTTTTACTTTTTTGTTTTAAATCATAGCCGACGAGAGACTCGTACTCGTCGGCTATTCTTTTGTCGTTTTCTATCTAAAATAAAATATGTATTTTTCAATATAGTTATAGCCGACGAAATAATGAATTTTTCGTCGGCTATTATGAGTATAGCCGACGAAATAACAAATTTTCGTCGGTTATTATATGAAAAAGGTAAAAAAAATCACCGTATTGTTTACACCTCTCGTATTCCTATTTCCTGTTCATATATAACCAAAATTGAACATCAAGCAAACAGAAACCCAGCAGTCAACATATTTCAATTTTTTTTTTAAGGGGTTTGGAACCCAGCCTAGCTGGGAGGCTCATCCCCACGCCCGTTCATTAGAAATTAGTGGATTACAAATGAAAGGATTACATCATCTAAATTACTTAATCCGTCGGATTGTAATCGGAATCATCGGATGAGTCTTCTTCGGTTTCTGAATTGCTCGATAGGGGTAATATATGTCTTTCCTCACCACTAGAGTCCTCGTTAGTTTCTTCATTTGGATCAACATCAACAAGCAGTGGCTCTTCACGTCGAATTTGCACCGGCGTGTCTAGGCCAATAAAAGAGGAGTCAGGAATACCGTTTGAGTTGGGCTCTTGATATGCGGTGCCACCTTCCTCGTTCTCTTCAGCCACTCCAAGCGTAGACGCCCGGTAAATGTTACGATGGTGGATAGTGTTGACTACTTTCCACGGGTCACCCTTGGCGAGATCATCAAGATAAAACACTTGTTTCACCCATGTGGCTAAAATGAACGGGTCATCCTCATACCATGATGTACTAGTGTTCACAGAAGTTATGCCGTATTGATCGGTTTTCCTGCTCTACGTCCGTGTGTCAAACCATCTACACTTGAAAAGGTGCACTTTCATGCCTTCCCCATAATGCAGTTCCACAACTGAATGGAGAACACCGTAATAGTCAACTCCATCATCCTCACCATGTGCCATAACCCCTGAATTTTGTGTTTTCAGTTTGATGTCTCTCTTTTCACATCGAAATAACACACCATTCACCTTGCATGTCGCATGAACTTTTGAATAGACCGGCTTCATCGCTAGAAGTCTGAGTTCGTGCGACCAATTTGGGTGATTATCATTTTTAATAAGGTTCATCTACAACCATCAGAATCAACTATAAATATGAATAATTATACACAATAATATATAAATACGTATAGAATAATGTTAAAGTTACGTACCCAGCGGCCGAAATACTCTGCGAATGTCCGGTTGTGGTAATCGAGATCACCTCCTACTTGTTCACAGTTTAGATGCATGTTCTTCCAAAACTGAACTTCTAAACAGTTAATTAGTACCCACCAATGTGCAATGGCTACCTCATAATCTTTCAACTTGTGGGAAACTGGCATTTTCCACCGAGTACAACATCGTCGGAGAGTATGGAAAGATTGAACTGTGAAGGTACTTCTTCCGGTATGCTTTCCTGTAACGCTCCTAAATACAGCTTCATGTAGGTGACACACTCGTGCGCAATATATGCTTCAGCTATACATCCTTCAGGTGCGGATCTGTTTTGGACAAAATCACCGTATTGTCCAAGTTGCCTATAAATCAAGTTTTTAAAGTGTTATGATAATACATTAATACTAAATCACATATATTGATGAGGAAATTAACATAAGGTGTAAAATACATACATTTCCATGGGATACATCCAAGTGAAGTGCACAGGACCGATAAGCAACAACTGCCGAGGAAGATGGATCATGAGGTGAGGCATGATGTCGAAAAAATTTGGAGGAAATATCATCTCAAATTTACACATGATATGAACGATGTCTTGTTGCATTTCCCGGAGGTCAGATTTTCTCACTTCCCGTGTGCATACCTTTTGGAAAAATCTTGCCAACGCTACTAACGGCTCCACAACGTGACAGGGAAAGAATGGTCAAATGAAAACAGGGAAGAGACGTTGTAGCAGGATATGATTGTCATGACTTTTCAACCCATAAAGATTGTTGAATTGTTTGTTCACACACTTGGCTATATTTCCAGCAAAACCTGAAGGATCCTTGGCCCGACTTATCCAATGGAAAATTTCTGATTTATGCTCAGGCTTGACGTTGTAAGGAGCTTGAGGCATTTTTCTCTTCCCTTGTTTCAACCATAGGTGTTTTCTGATATTCATGTTTTGCAGATCAGTGCGAGACTTAGGACCGTCTTTCGTCTTCCTCTCCAAGTTCAGCGTTGTGCCCACCACACTTTCAGAAACATTTTTTTCTATGTGCATAACATCTAGGAAGTGACGGATCAACCACTCACACCAGTACGGGAGTTCCCACAATATGCTCTTATGTGTCCAGAATTTGTACTCCTCAGATCTTTCAGGTATTTCCGCTACAATATCGGGATGATTGCTGAGGGGCCCAAAATCGTACTCATTAAGCACTGCTGCACTGCTAAAATTTCTCTTCCCGTCCATCTTCTGGGAGGACCACCGTGTTCTTCGGTTCCATCAAATGCGGTGGACTCGTAACACCAGTGGGGATCCGCCGGAAGGAACACACGATGACCCATTCTGTATATCTTGTTGCAATGAGGGGCGCTCCCATAATCGCTGAGGCACTCTGGACAAGCCTTGTATCCCCCTAACAACGCTGCCCGACAACATCCCATAAGCAGGAAAATCACTGATGGTACCAATAACCATGGCATGCATCTGGAACGTCTCCTCCTTGTACTTGTCAAAAGTGGGATGACCAACGTCCCACAATACCTTAAGCTCTTCAATCAATGGTCTCATATACACATCGAGACATTTTCCTGGGTAACCAGGCCCCGGAATCAACAACGTCAACATATTATATTCCTTCTTCATGCACATCCACGGAGGAAGGTTGTAAGGTACCAAAACCACCGGCCATATACTGTATGAAAGACTCATGGTGCCGAAAGGGTTGAACCCGTCGGTTGAGAGCCCGAGCCTGACGTTTCTGACATCTGATGTAAAATGAGGAAACTGAAGCTTGTTGAATTCTGGTAATCTTCTTTCTTAACATGATAGCTCTTGAAGCGGGGAAGAATTTCTCTAGGAATGCCTTCATCATGGCGTCCCACGAAGCGACACTACCTTCTGGAAGTTCATATAACCAATCTTTTGCTCTATCGGATAGAGAAAAGGGGAATGTCTTTAGCTTGAATATGTTCTCATCCACTTCTTGGGGAGTCATGCTGCCACAAATGAATTGAAATTCCTTCAAGTGCTTGTTCGTATCTTCCATGGGGAGTCCATGAAAGGTGGGTAAACGATGAAGTATTCCTCTTTTGATCTCAAAATTGGCAAACTAAGGGAGGTCCTCCTTCAACTGTTGAGGTTAAGAGCTCCTTGATACTTTGACCTTTAGTCATCTTTAGGATTTCTTCTTCTCCTCTTCTCGGTGTAGGTGGTGACCTATGCAGCACGGACAGGCTGAAGAGGTCGCGTGTCGCGTGTCTGACACGAATTGGACACGGACAAGCCCCAATTCGCCCAAATATGGCTGGACATGCGAACTGAGTTTCGACACGGCTTGGATACGCCAGATGGTGTTGGACATGGGGGTATTTGTGTCTTTTACTTTTCAGATTGGGGGATTAGGGATCAAAATCCCCTCCTGTCTTCATTCTTCAGCTCGATCTGCTCCTCTCTCTCGTCCTGGTCTTCGCTCCTCTCTCTTGTCCCAGTCTCCGCTCCGCTATCTCTGTCTTCTACTTCGCTTCGTCAAGTCTCTGCTATCTCCGACAAATCCTTCGAGTCGAATCCTAGAAGGTCTAACAGACTGGGCAGTCCATGGTATATATAAACCTCTTTGATTTGGGATACATGATCTGGGCTAGACTTATGGATGTTATGTGTATGATTTGTTGCAGCTATGCTCCAGCAAGAGTGATATGTTCTCTTCAGCACAGGCGCTGTCTGTGATTCCCAGGAGGACCCAGATGATGGGAAAGGGAAAGGGAATGAGAATAACATGCCAAACAGCTATTCCTGTTGATAATGTCCCTAACATGGGTAAGAGGAAGCTTATGAATCTGCTTCTTCTAGGTGCTATCTCACTTCCCTCTGGTTTCGTGTTGGTTCCTCTTTAATTGGCGTCGTCGATCTTCACTGCACAATGCCGGAAGAGATTGGAGAAGGAGATGGGTGCCCAGATCAAATATTTTATAGTTATATATATATATATATATATAATTAACTTGTCCACCGTGTCTCCGTGTCAAACTAAAAATTAATTTTGACTTGTCCACGTATCGAATCGTGTCCGTATTGGACACTCAAACTCGTGTCCGTGCTGCATAGGTGGTGATGATGATGGTGGTGTAGGCTGTTGTGATGATGAATAGGCGGATGGTGTTTGATGGGATGATGATGGAAGTGAGTAGATGGAGTTTTCAGATCCTTCTTGCCCCTCCTCTCCTTCAAATAGTCTTGTTGGTACGATTGGTGAAGGTTGTCCTTCTTCTTGAGCTTGATCTGCCCTTATGTGCTTGAGACGCTTACCAATCTCTTGAATTTTATCTAGAAGAGGTGTCACTACCAGACTAGAACACTTAGGCGACGAAAAATATTCGTCTCCTAAGTGGTATTTTCGTACCCTAATACATGTCGAGACTAAAATATCGTCGTCTAAGTTTCGTCATCCAGAAGTGGTATCCTAAGTATTTAGACGACGAAACCTATATATTTTCGACGCCTAAGAAACTACTTAGGCGATGAAACTATTTCGTCACAATAATGTTCTGGAGACGAAACATCCTTCTTAGAGGACGAAAAATTTCCGTCGACTTGAAATTAAGCCAACGAAACTTGTACTCTGAGACGACGAAATATTTCGTTACAAACTAAGAAGACGAAACTATTTGGCAAATAATTTAAGGGGACGACGACTTAGGGGATGAAATCACATTTTCGTCGCCTTAGTTGTCCACTTAGGAGACAAGTAGTACTTATGTCGTCGCCTTAGTTGTTCACTTAAGAGATGATTATCTCTCTTTTCGTCGCCTAAGTTGTTTATTTAAAAAATAAAAAATATAAAAAACAAATTAGAAAATGGAGACAAAATATAATTAATATATTAATAAATTTGTTAATATATTAATAATCTTTTGAATTTTATCTAGAAGAGGTGTACCTACCAGAGTAGAACCTTATGTCTCCGGTTAAGGTCGTAATCCCATTCAGGAACACAAGACTTTGTTTCACAGTTTGTAGGTCTTGTGTATTCATTTTCAGTCGCGGAAAAATTTCGGCAGCATCTCCCCACAGTTCCTCAAGTGCACAAATATTTATTTACCTAGTATGCACTTGAAGAACAGTATTGGGAGACCCCGTCGAAAAATATACCCACGACAGCAAACGAATACACAAGACCTATACAAACTGTGAAACAAAGTCCTTTACTCCCAAACTGTCTAAAAATGGGACAATTCAAGAATCATATGCTGATTCTCGAACGAGATTTCTAAGGATATAAATGCATGTACATCAGTGAATAAAAGAATTAATCATTCTTTCATTCACAGCTAATTATAAATCATTTCATAAATGATTTTCTTAAAATAATAAAAATTATTTATTAAATTAATTAAGACGTTTTCAAAACAAATAATTAATATATATAATTCAAAAATTTCACAAAAACCAACAATTAATTAAGTATGTACGTATGAATCAACAAAAGTAATACTATCACCTGACTGGAATTTTTCACCGGAAAATTTAAATGGAAAAAATGGGTTTATTTGGTGAAAAAGATGAAGAAAGAGACCATACCAAGTTACAAATCGATGGGTAGTAATGGAGAAGGCTTAGGAAGACCCGATTTGAAGCATTTCACATCCAAAAATGAATATCGGTGGAACAATTTTGTGGGATAAATTTTTTTTTCAGTTTTTTCCTTTTTTTCCCTATCTGAAAAACGAGTCCAGTTTATATAGTCATAGAAATACTTAGGCGATGAAAAAATTCGTCCTCTAAGTAAAATATTTGACTTCTAAGACGAACCTTGGCTACGAAAAAGACATTCGTCTCTCAAAAAACCACTGAGGCGACGAAATAGATATTCGTCGCCTTAGTAGTTCAATTAGGAGACGATTAACACATTTTTCATCGCCTAAGTTGTGTTACTTAGACGACGAAATAAAGTTTCGTCACCTAAGAAGGAAGAAAGAGGACGACAACATTTTTCGTAGTAAGGGTTCTTCTTTAAGACGACGAGAGTAGTTTTCGTCGCCTAAGAGGATACTTAGGCGACGAAACTAGTGTCTTAGAGGACGAACTCAGTTTCGTCGCTAACTTCTGTCTTAGGCGATGAAATGTTTTATGTTTCGTCGCCTAAGATATTTATTCTGGTAGTGTGTGGACGTTCGTGAGATCTAAAATATGCAAAGTTAGAAAACTTAGTAGGTAAAAATACAATTTAAGTCATATGTATGAGTGTGAGTTATAAGTATAATATTAATTCTATATTTCTTTCTATAACAATTTTGATACAACAAATATTCTTCAAGATATGATCAAATCCAATTAATTATAAGTCTTTCAACCCTTACGCTAAAGTTCAATCCTTAATACAACTCCAATTACTTATTCGTTGGGCAACCTTTCGGATTTGGTTAATAGAGGGTGCAAGAGCGAGGTAAGGGAAGATCTAGCACGAACTTAAGGCACGTTTGATGCTTCCTTATCTCAAAACCAAACCTCTCACATTGTCCACTTAGCCAAACCTTGCTTAGCTTTCATACTAGAATAAATAATATAAAATCATATTGAAAAATCAACTAGATATCCGCAAAATATTTCCAATCAAATAGTAAAAGGAAAGAATCATTCTAAAGATACAATTACAATATATAATACTGTACAATTCTATATAAGATACAACTAAGGATACACTACAAAGATACAAGTTAAGAGATACAATTTTACAAGAAAACAGATTTTACAAAGATACAATTTACAATTACAAAGATACAATTCTATAGATATACAAAGATACAATTTACAAGTTTGAGTTAAACAAAATCAATCCCCGGCGACAACGCCAAAAACTAACCAAGCGCACGATGCCGGGCTTAGAGCCTAGATGCGACACTTCTCAATTTAAACCCCATCGTGTAGTAAGAGTAAGTAGGGTTATCAATCTAAACCGGGGATTGGGGGTCATTTAACCTAGTAGCAACTAAAGAATAAAAGAATAGACATGGGGGATTTAGTAGATATGACTCACCATAACTCATAATCAATTAGTAAGATGAATGGAATATATAGAGATATAATTAACTACACACTAATACGTTAACACATATAAGAGAATCATAGAATCATGAATCACATCATATCATGTGAGCAATTAATCAAGAGATAGGCAGTAAGCAGTGCTGGCCTTTTCCTATTCCCTTAGCACTGTCGTACAAAAATATTCTAGGCGGTAAGCAATCGTTTTCCTAGAGGACTTCTATTCAATTATGCAAGGCTTGAGCGGTAGCTAATCACTTAGACAAACATAATCGAAGCATTATGATCTGTGAAGTTGGGATTAACTGAAGCTTGGTAACTAGAATTGGATTCTATCTAGCACGGCTCATCATACAAATTCACCTAATCGACTTATAGGTTTTCCACTATAACTTAACTCGATCACCACGACATTAAGCTTGGCTTTGTTTGCACACAAACGGAAGATAGGTGTGCACTCCTACTTACGTCTAATTGACATTGTAAACTTAGGATGAAGATAAGAATTTGATGAACATGCAAAGATATGTTGATGTCGAAATTCTTTAATAATCCTAATATGTTAAACATGCTTCATGGTATTTGGAAATTAATCATCTAACATGCTTTTAATCTTAAAAGTAAACAAAAGAACCAAGAAAAATAGATAAAAACTAAAAGATTCATATCATAAACTATAGAAAACCGAAAGCTATAAAATGTGTTCATGGTTACACTGTTAAAGAAGATCTTCAAAAGAGGTGGTTGTTGTGATGATGGAGATGGAACGCTTTCGTCTTCTAAAACTTGGAACTTGGAAGCCTTCGAAACTTGAGAGAAATAAAGGGGAGTGTATGCGGTTTTGATTTCTGATTTTTGTGTGTGGTGGTGAGCCCTTAAGACGTACATAGACTAATTTATATAGAGAGGCACGGCTAGGGTTTTGTAGAGTAGTCTCCAAGAAAATCCAACCAATTCGAAAAGAAGTAGAAATCGGATGGAATTATTATGATTGAAACTTCCCTTGCGCGGCTGCATCTAGAATGTTCCCTCAATGTAGTCTTGATTCATCTCTTAAGCAATAAGGAATTCTCTTGGAAAGATATTCTAAATAAAAATCCTTCCTTAACTTGCTTTTTATGTAATTATCTCCTCATAATTCTCTCAAAGATCTTTTTTTGCTTTTAAAGTATTTTCCTTGTATAATTCTGATTTTCGGCAGACTGACCTTTGTGCATTGATTTCGGAATATATCCTGCTTGAAAATAGCTATTGTGGTTATTCTGATTGATTTGGAAACTACACTCACGTAGCTTTCTTTCCATGTATGGCTCAAACTCTGATTCATTGTCCCTAACTGTCCTAGGGAGTCCGTAGAAGTTAGATCACGTGCACTGCCAGATTTATGATTTGATAAGGAATGAACTTTATTTCTGATTCTTCTTTCTCTTTTTTTCTCTAGCTTTAGGACTCTTCATACGGATATGTTTCATAGTCTTTTAAGAACTCTTTTTTTCCATTAATGCTCTGAAACCTTCTATATGTATCCTTATGTCGTGAGAACTCTTAGAAGTGTCAGCATTCCTCCTCTAAATAGGATTTAGTCTCCTGATTTAACTCGGATTCTACACTTTCCTTCTTTTTAATGCTCTTGCGCTCCTTTCCTTATTAAGTGCTTCCATGACACATATAATACAAAACTAAGTTAGAACAAAGATAATTAAGAGAAAAACATAGCTAAATAAGGTAGGAATATCCTCTAAATTCAAAAAAAAACTTTCATTGATTTGTTTGGAGTTTGAAAATCGTTATAGGATAGTGAGAAAACATATAATGCACATGTTTATTTTCCTTCTAATTGGTTTGGGCCTCTTAGATTTTTGGCCCAAAATCATAGCTCGGTAGAGGCCCATTACCAACCGTACCAACCGATTCAACCTGTATACCGAGAACTTGGTAACTGAGATTTGATGGCCAGTAGTGGTAGCTGATTTCCTCAACCAACTATAGTTTGGTTGGTAGGCGGTTTAGGGAAAAAGCACCTGGTTCCGTACCGAATCCACCCCTACCTGTTGTTGCTGATAAGCGAAGACTAGAGATAGGTATGGTTCCTATTGAAAAGGATTTTAGTTTTGCATTTCTTATGTGTTCTTGTTGTTTGTGAAATGAACTTTATGTGTGTGTGCTTGATTTGTTTGTCTCTGCATCATTCCTTTTAGAGTAGTTTTAAATACACTCTCCTAACCTCTTAATACACACTCCTTACTTAATACACTATCTCCTAAATTTTTCATTTCAATATTAGACTAGATACACATCCCCAAGTACTTAAAATACCATTATGCTAAAAAACCATGAAATATCCTATTAATATAAGTGATAATTAATGTATACTGAATTTTTAAAAATATTTTCAGGTATTTGTTAACATACTTTCTACTAGTTTCGTTTATAAATTTTTAAAATTTCAATTCAAAAGATTATTGGTCAATTGATAATTAAATTGAGAATTGTTGTTATGATAGGAGCATAAAATGCGACGTTCTTAATATGTTTTACCCTCGTTTATACTTTTCTTTAACCCTTATTGTTGTAGAATCGAGTCATACAATAGAGTTATGAGTCTTTGGTAGAGTTACAATGAAATCATGCTAAGTATAGATAAAATGTATAAAAATATCAAAAGCCGATTTATGGAGTCTTAGAGATGTTTCATTGGATCTGTAAAACCTCGACTTTACTTTTGATGAATTTTTCCTCTCTTATATTCAGGAGACATGTTTATGATTGAGCAATGGAAGGAGTTTCACATCACATAATACAAAAACTGATGGAGGTGTTATCCAAGCATAAAATACCTGCAAAACAACTACATACAAATAATACCCTTCTTTTGTCGAGTGTAGTATTGACAAGTAGGGATCGTTCTATCCGGGGAAATCAAGGGCTTTCAATCACACAAAGTATTGTATAAAAGGGGGTTGTCGAAATTTTTATCTATTATTTACTGATTTTTACGAAATTTAAAACCTAATCTATTATATACAGTTGATCATCACCTTTCACACAATCACCAAACACAAATCTCATTACACATGCAATAAAATTAAAACAAGTAATAGGGGCAGCAAACATATAACGATTTCAAGATTAATTAAGCTCCAATTTAATTAGGGCCAACGCAGCATATCCTAATTATCAAGACATCATAAGTATTTAGAATCCGAAACGCGCGCAATCCTAAACATGGTACTAATCGGTTTAACAACACAACGCATGTAAATTAAACACAAATAGCACATAAGCACATATTGTCGAATTGGAACATGTTAGCAAGTATGGCGTCACCCATCTCACATCGACATGTAAATTTCCATAATTACTCTTACCCTTAGATTAATACATGTCAAAACCAACAACGCGTGTGAATCAACATGTATTAGATCGGAATATGAATTCAACATCTAGATAACACTCATGGCCTTTCGAGTGCATCTAAACATCTCCTTCGGTTCCCCACGAATTAAGAAAATAAACCTAATTGAAATCAAGAAACATGCTAAAGCTACTGCCCATAATACAAATTTAATCACATCACATATATAATTCGGCAATCACATATAAAATATCCAAACAATTATAACAAAGATCCGAAGATCCCATATATGATTATCAATACCGAAATTAAAACCAAAAACCAAAACATACTTCATAGACAAAGTTATGTTTAAATACAAAGTAACAAAAACCAAAATAAAACAATCCATATTACAACCTTGGTTAAGATTCGGCAAGGATTGATGAGATGGTGATCGAATTGATGGAAGGGTGGTGGATTCGGCAACAACATTTTTCTTTCTTTTGGATCGGCTCACCCCACACTTGTTTCACATCATCACTTCAAATCACAAATTCCAATTAAATTTTACCAAGTCTTGACAACAATGGTAAGGATAAACTATTCTAAGTTCAAGGAATGTGTATCATGGTGATGAAATAAAATGGCTCAATGTTAGCTCAATGGGGTTAAAACTAAGGAGTCCCACGATGGGCACAAATTAGGCATAAGCTTTATTTGGCATTGGTGGTAATCCTAACAAGATCATCTCAATCATATTCAAAATCAAGGCATGTTATGAATAATAGTCTCAAAAATCGTCAAAAGTGAGTTCTAGCATTCTAGAGTTCATTAAAATCTATGGCACATAGTCATTGAATAATCAAAGAATGATGAAGTTTTGAAAAATTCTGCCCATTTTTATCACTCAAGAAGAAAGTATATGGCAATCAAAGCTCACAAAGGTTATTATGGAACAAAATCAACACAACAAACATGCTTCTTACACAATTAAGTTCAAGTCTCAAATGTTCATACCAATCACAAAGTCCATGAAACTCACAATTAATTCTTATGATTATGCAAAACCATCATCTATGTATTAAAGATATAATCATCATAGACTATTTAGGGGCACCTAAGACTCAAAAATAAAAACAAAAGCAACGAAAATTTTTAATTTTTCTGATTTTTCTGATTTTTTATTTTTCTTTTCTTTTTATGACTCAAAACAAAGACTCAAAACAAAAACAAACATGTGAAACATGTATCCCTACCCCACACTTAGAAAATTACATTGTCCTCAATGTAAACAAATATTATGTAGTAATTTCCAAGCATTTGATAATTCACAAGTTCCACATTCAAACAATTCAACCAAAAAGAGTTTAGGGATTTAGAAAATTCAAACTCTCGTAGACGGCTCCTTCACAATTTTGGTTGAAATGGGTTGCCTCCCATGCAGCGCTTAATGTTTATAGTCTACTCAGCCTAGACTCTTCACTTCTTAATCAAGTTGTGGACGACGCCTTTTGGAGTGCGCACTCCAAATTCGTGCCTCCTTACAATGGTTATCATAACTCGATGCATGATTACTCCACTCTTCAACTGCATCGCATCAAGATAAAGAAATTTAGAAGAGTGGAGATGAGAATTCAAAGAATAAGTTAGTAGTGAGTTAGTGAATTAGCTAAAGTTAGAAGTCAGTGTATAAATATACAATAATTAGCTAAGTAGAATTTATTTGCAAATTATGAACAAAAGTTGAGAGTGGTGGAACTCGTTTCTTGCAACACTTGTCGTCCTTCCCAAGTCAATGAGAGCTCCAATCAACTGTTTACAATGTAATTCTTCACCTCTTCCTTATGATCTGCAACTAACAATTAAACTCTACAAGAATCATTAGAATCAATATGTATAGGTTAGAAAGAATGAGTTAGAATAAGTTAGAGTATAGGTTAGAAATAAGTTAGAAGTAATATAAAATTTTCAAACTATAAATGTATCATACGAATTTTCTATAAGTATATATTCCACACGATTTATACAAGTATAAGTTTCACAAAAATTTACAAGTATCACAAAATGGATCGGTCCTAGTCTTTTCAAAGTATTCGAATATGTGAAATGTGAGATTGCCGAAACCTAGAGTTTCTAATATCTTTTTATTCACACAATTTTAAAATTTGAGGTACGTGGAGCAGAGGAGATAACAGTGCAATGGACTGATGCAGCCCAAGGTAGTATCATGCTTATTCCGATATACCTCAAAAATTAAAGACGAATTTTATCTTTTGAAGAAAAATAGATTCACAAATGCTCAAGTTATTTTCCAGCGTCTAAAGTGAGGTGATGCTTCGGCACAAGCTGTTGTCTAGGTCGAGGATACCTTACTTTTCTAAGGCGGTGTCGTTAAAATTCACGGAGAGTAAACTCTCTTTAGGAACAAGGCAGGTCTCAAAGTTTTTAACCACGGAGGACAAGTCTCCTATCGACTCACTCACAGAGAATGAACATCAGTCTGTGGGTCTTGAAAACCATTTTTACAAACCTCGAACCCATCAATGAAAATAACTTTCCCTATACTTGGTAAAATAAACTCGGGTCCTAGCGGTCTACAAGTGTTGATTAAAACCGCCCTCAACCTCATAAAAATAATACCAAGTTAGCGTCTTTATGCGTGGGGGGCCAACGATGGACTAATTCCAACATTGCAGGGCCCGTTTCCCAATCTACACAAAAACATACCTAACATGGCATCACTCGTATGAAGGGTTTTGGTTATGATCAACAAAAGAGGCTTCACCTACATGTTACACTTTAGAAACTACAATAAACTACAAGCATACACAAAAACTACCATCTTCCTAGAAATTATCTAAGTGTACAACAATCACAATAAAACATACAAATCGGCAATTAAGGACAAAAACCAAAAACCAAAAACAAAAATAAAAATCGGAAAAGGAAAACCCTATTTACTATTACACTTTCAAAAATCCTATTAATACATATCCCAAAACTATTGCAAAAATTAAATAATTTACAAATATACAAAGTTACAAACAACACTTTATGAATCAAAATATTATAATTTCCCCGGCAACGGCGCCAAAAACTGATGGAGGTGTTATCCAAGCATAAAATACCTGCAAAACAACTATATACAAATAATACCCTTCTTTTGTCGAGTGTAGTATTGACAAGTAGGGATCGTTCTATCCGGGGAAATCAAGGGCTTTCAATCACACAAAGTATTGTATAAAAGGGGGTTGTCGAAATTTTTATCTATTATTTACTGATTTTTACGAAATTTAAAACCTAATCTATTATATACAGTTGATCATCACCTTTCACACAATCACCAAACACAAATCTCATTACACATGCAATAAAATTAAAACAAGTAATAGGGGCAGCAAACATATAACGATTTCAAGATTAATTAAGCTCCAATTTAATTAGGGCCAACGCAGCATATCCTAATTATCAAGACATCATAAGTATTTAGAATCCGAAACGCGCGCAATCCTAAACATGGTACTAATCGGTTTAACAACACAACGCATGTAAATTAAACACAAATAGCACATAAGCACATATTGTCGAATTGGAACATGTTAGCAAGTATGGCGTCACCCATCTCACATCGACATGTAAATTTCCATAATTACTCTTACCCTTAGATTAATACATGTCAAAACCAACAACGCGTGTGAATCAACATGTATTAGATCGGAATATGAATTCAACATCTAGATAACACTCATGGCCTTTCGAGTGCATCTAAACATCTCCTTCGGTTCCCCACGAATTAAGAAAATAAACCTAATTGAAATCAAGAAACATGCTAAAGCTACTGCCCATAATACAAATTTAATCACATCACATATATAATTCGGCAATCACATATAAAATATCCAAACAATTATAACAAAGATCCGAAGATCCCATATATGATTATCAATACCGAAATTAAAACCAAAAACCAAAACATACTTCATAGACAAAGTTATGTTTAAATACAAAGTAACAAAAACCAAAATAAAACAATCCATATTACAACCTTGGTTAAGATTCGGCAAGGATTGATGAGATGGTGATCGAATTGATGGAAGGGTGGTGGATTCGGCTTTGCTCCTTGGTATAAAATTTGGGGAATTAATTTGGGCAGAGGTTCGGCAGCTTTTGTGGAGGGAGAGATGATTATTTTCTGTGCAAAAGCCTTGGTATTTATAGAGGAATTAACCTAGAGAAGCTAGCCACAAACAAAAACCGAATTGGTTTAGGTTTCCTTGATTTTCTGAATTCGGCAGAATGACCTCCGTGCATTGATTACGTCATAACTCTCTCTAGAAAATAGCTATTGAGGTGATTCCAGTTGGGTTGGAAACTAGACTCCCGTAGCTTTCTATCCATATAAGGCTCGAATTCTGATTCATTGTCAGCTGTCCGGGAGAGTCCGTGGAAGTTGAGAGACGTGCACAGGAATTTTCCCGAAATTAATCAGGATTTGTTGCGATTTTCTTCCTCTATTTTCTGCCGAAAATTCCCAAGATAATGGCTGAATAATTGAGCAATATCTCTTTAGGTTTTCCATGAATTAATTCAGCCAAAAATCTTGCACAAAGGATGGAATTCAGTCCACATTCATAAGCCAAATCCATGTAGAACTCGGTTTAGGTTTTCTTCTTTCGGCAGACTTAACCTTCGTGCATTCAAACCGGCATAACTTTTTGGTCAGGGCTCCGATTGATGCGATTCCAAGTCCCAGAGAAACTAGACTCGTAGAGCTTTCCAACGGCGTATGGCACGTTCTCTGGTTCCAAGCGATGTGTCCCACAGAAATTCCGGAAGTCAGGACACAGTCCCAGGAAAATCCTGGTAGTCCCTGTATTGGTTTGCTCAAACTGCCAAGTTGCAGCCTTCATTTGGGTGACTTCCCGAACTCCGATTGATCTGAAATTTTGACACAATACACTTTAGCTTCCCAATTATATGCATACCAAATTTCATCAAATTTGGAAAAGGATAGATCATTTTAGCACGAGCCTCAAAATCACGAAAAAGACATAAATTTCACTTTTTTGCTCAGATTTCTATACTTAGTCATTTTTCTGATTATTAAGCACATTTTCTCCAAAACTCTACCAAAGGGACACTAAACTAAAATATGACTCTATCTTACAAAAATAAGGGTTAAGCATTGGATAAATGGGGGTAAAAACATATTAAGAACGTCGCATTTTATGCTCCTATCAGATTGAGCAATGGAAGGAGTTTCAATAATTGGAGCAAAAGAAGCTGCCAGGAATTACAAGTGCAAATCGGATCCAGTAACTTCAGTAATTTCCTGGGCACACCATCTAACTTCCAGGACGATTCACAAGGAATCAAGATGCAAACCATATATGTATGGAAAGCTCTACGAGTGTAGTTTCTACAGAACTTAGAATCGCATAAAAAACTGCCATGAGGAGAAAGTTATGCTAGTCGTAAGACAAGAAGGTCACTGCCCTACCGAGAAGGAGAGGCTACTGCCCATTTTTACACTTTTCTGTATTTGTGTATTAAAAGGGCATCTGAATGTATCAATCAAGAGTTGCTGAGCCACATGAAGCATATGGGAGTCAACCAAGCCAAAAGGAAGTGCAGAACATGGAAAGAAGAGTTTCCCTAGTCCAAGCAGGAAAATCGCCGATTCTAGAAGGAAGCTTTCCCGGTCGAGCTAGGGAGGTTAGCAGCCGATCCATTGGACTTTGATCCATCAAACAAAGATTGCTAAATCCATTAAAGAGTCCAATAGGTCCATAGCAGCCGGTCCATGAAGAAAATTGGACATAATATTCAAGAAGAAAGAAGACTTGGCCGGCAAGAATCCTATTCTTACTCGATTTAGGTTTTCTCAAAACCTATTTGCTGCCGGATTTGCACAGCCTTTCCCCTATATATAGAGGTCGATTCCCATACATAAAATCATCTCATCTGAAGTACAAGTACTAGCCAAAAGCTCTAGCCAAAAGCTCTATCAAGTCTCTCAAGCACCAAACACCAAAATACCTAGCCGAAACCTCTCCACCACATTCCATAAAAATCGTACCATCACCTTAACTTCCTGCCGAGCATCCTTCCACCATACTTCCCGAAGTCTTCAAGGTTTCTAAAGTGTGATCCGCTTCATCTATGGCTCTTGTATTTAAACTAGTTTGTGTGGCTTGCATGAATTTATTTCGATTCTTGGTTTTCATTGAAACTATGTATGAACCGATTTCATGTTTTGTAATATAGTTTTGTGTTTTTAACTTGTGATTTTCGTGTGTTTGATAATTAGGACAGTAGTTATTTGATGCATGTTTAGGATTTAAATCAGTTAGTAATCTAAGGTGAGGGCATGAAAATCGGTACTTAGTGCCATCTTTGAATGTAATCTAGGTACTAGGTTTAATCGGCTAGAGTAATAACAAACTAAGTAGAACGTATGTTGCTTTGATTTGTGTTGCTCACTTTGGGCTATTAATCTTAGAACTTGCATGTTAAATGAGAAGCTTGACAACCTTACTTGCTTACTTGTTTTTGATTATAGACTCTTGTGCTTCAATGTTACGAATTGTATAACGGTAGCATAAATTTTAGAATCACTTTGCGAATAGCTAGATCTTAAAACGTTATAAGTCTTTCAACTAGCTAAAATCGGAAACGTTCTAGTTGTGGTCAAAACTGATTTAAGTCTAAATTGTGTCGATACTTGTTCCTTACTTTCAAGCATGCGTGTCTTACTTGTTAAAGAGTCTTTTGTGTTAAATGCTTTGTGTGAAAGATAATGATCACTTGTATATAGTAGATTTAGGTTTAATTTCGTATCTTAGTGTCTAAAGGCAGTTTGCTGCCGAACCTCTTTTCAATCCCCAAATTTCGTTTTAATGTTTGTATAAATGTGTGAATATGTGTTTCTAACTTTTTACATGTCAGGTACCCTTAATTCCCGGCTAGAACAATCCCTACTTACTTTATACTACTAACGTCTTTTGTAGGGTATTATTGCGCGTGTTGTTACTCCGGTTATGACACTCTTCATGTTACAACTCCAACATCAATCAATAGTCGGACAAAATAAAATTTCAAAATAAAGATGTCTAGGTTTACAACTGTATTGCGCCATTTAGTTTTTTTTCTTCTTATGATAATTGATGTCTGTTTTGGTCATTTAACATATTTATAAAATATGATTTGAGATATAAAACAAGAGGGGTGTGTATTAAGTGGTTTGTGGAGTGTATATAAAATTTCTCTTCCTTTTATTCACATTAACCAAAATTGCAAAAAAAAAAACAATTCATGATATCAATCAAACAAGGGAGCTTCTATTCATACCTCCAAAAAGGGTACTTGGACCTTTTTTTTTTCTTCTAGTTACTATTGACTTTGTCAAGCCATGTGAAATTACCGTTCTGTTATATTTTCAAAAACATTTTGTAAAATATTTTTCACAAATGGGAGAGAGAAAACAGAGAATATATTTCTATATCCATTCCATTTTTATTCTATTTAATTTTTTTCCAATCTGATCTTGAGGAGGAACAAAGATAATATCTTCTAATTAAGGCTAAAATTCAATGGATAACTCAAACCTAATTGTATAGGTTGTCAACGGATTAACACACCCATGATATTTGAGCAAATTCACAAGCAAACAAAGTAAAGTGACAAACTATGTAATCAACCCAAAAACTCACATTTCCTCAACAAAGAAGAAAAAATAAAATAAAGACCCAGATGATAATTATTCTCTACTGAAAATATATCGAGAGAAAAAATTGAAATTTCAGATCATTAGAGCAATAGATTTGCTTGATTTGGGATGAATTTTTAAAGTAAAATATAATTAATAAATGTTCAAAAATTGAAACATATGTTTAATCACCGATTTTAGAGGTGTGAACTGAATATTCTATAAGGAAATTTTTTTAATTGATTTAATTAGATTTTGGGTATTTTGGGAAAATTAGGGAGGTGTAAATAACATTTTGGTTCTTGTAAAAAGTAAATTGGAGGTCCATTAAGAAAGTAGGTCCAAGTGCCATTTTTAGAGGTATGAATAGAGGCTCTCTAACTAAAATTGCAAAACAAAAAAACAATTCATGATATCAATCAAACAATGGTAAGATAAAAAAGAAAAAAAAAATTCACTTACGAAAACCAAAGACTGAAAACCAAATGGCTGATTTGCTTTCAAATATCTGAACACTTGAGCCCTTAGCTTTTTATTGGCATAATCCTCAATAGTCAAAAAAGTAAATTATTCATACATAATATATAGTTCATTGAGGAATAATACCACAAACATTATTCATATTTTTCCCAACTTTGGAGGAAAAGACGAATTTATTTTCCAATTTGAAATGTTCAGATTCTATTATGCTTGCATTTCCCAAAACGAAACAACTCTATGCGAGATTGCAAAATAGCCTAAATACTTCATAAATGCACTAAGAAAGCGAACGTGTGTCTTCTCAATCCTTGACCCATTTTGTTCTTCGGTTTTTCGATTGAGATACAATTTGGAGGCGAGCTTGATTCAATTATGAGGGAAGTAAATCAAGTATGGTGTTAGATTTGGATTTGCCCCCTACGATGCCGACGAGTCAGAATCCGAGTATGAATTCCAGTAGTAGTAGAGTGAGAGAGGGGTGCCCATGCATAAAGAAAGAGTGAGGTAAGAACCCAAAGTAAAATTTCAAAGAGACCAAACATAGCCTCCAAATTATGTCAGTTGGTATTCTAAGTAACGTTGTTAGGGCATCTCCAACCCAAGGTCCTAAACCCTATAAATTAGGGGTCCTAAAATTTTCTGGGCTCCAATGGTGGATTGGGGAGGTCCTAAACCCTATAGTTTTAGGACTTGGTCTCATTCCAAGTCTTATTTTGAGACTGGGTTTGAGACCCGTCTCAAAAAATTGGGTTGGGGCATCGGCTGGGGCCTGTTGGCAGAGGAGAGAGGAAGCGGAGAGAAGAGACGCGGGAGAGAGAGAGCGTAGCTTCCAGGCGCGCTACAAGACAAAAAAAGGGTCAGCTGGAAGACGCGTCACGTAGCAGGCGAGTCGAGCCGATAAGAAACAGACGCGGGTCCTGCATCACGTGGGTCGGCAGAAGGCTGTTGCCCTTTCTGCAACTCCAACGGCTACAAATGACAGGACCCGCCCCGGATAACACACTGTTACCCAGAGTAAATCCTGCGGGGACCATTTCAAGGGAGGTTCTACCGAAAAAGAGAAAATTTCGGCATAACCCCTCTTAAAATGGACGACCCAAACCTGTGAGAAAAATAACCAAACACTTCTACAATCTCCAACCTGACTGAAGGAGCCACCTGCTCCCCCAACAATCAACAACTCCCAAAACCAACAATAGAATTCAACTTCTCAAAAGACAATAAAAGAAATGAAATAGCATAACAACAGGACGTCAAGTTACACTCAAAGGTGAACATTTGAGGTTTACAACAACAACACTGTATCAGAGCGACTAGACAAGGAAAAATAATTTACAAGTAGGCTACTATAATAACCTACTGTTTCTGACAGCGGAAGGAACTCTAGATCTTGCCTCCTACTAGCGCCGAACAGCTCTACACACTGGGCAGTTTAAAACGAAGGGCATATGGAAAGTAATTCAAAACATTAGCGTGAGTGGACAAAAAATCAAAATAATTATACACATTAATATATATATAAAAAATAATAATATCATATATATTACTTTTCTCATTTTTCATAAATAAAACCGTGATGCATGCTTCAATAAAACCTTTAACTCTAATATTCTTAATGTAAAGAACACCCCAGCCCCGCTGGTTCGAGAATTATAAAATAATAGAAAATCTCAAGGATTCCCGATTACCAAAAATAGAATATAAATAAATAACTAGGTCAATCCCATTGACCAATAAGTAAAATCGAATAAAGATAGGGGAACGTTAACCACCATGTAATAATGAGCCTCCAAGGCTAAGGGTCAGAGTCTCTCTTCTCCAAGACTCTTGAGCGTCCCACGCTGCCTGTACACGTCGACCACCGAGCGTGAATCTGACCTATGTGGTCAAATCGTCACCTCGCATGGGATCAAGCGACTAAGCTAGCTAGCATCAACATATATCTGGACCCTGATATGGTGAAAATCTGAAAAAAAAAACCGAAAGCACGCTTCTCCTTATATATTATAATCAGTACGGTCCCCGACCGCACTTCTAAGGCTTATAATTATAATATTAAATCGAATCAGGGCCTCTAGAAAATAAATAAACCAACATATCCAATATATCATAATATCAAGAACTGTTCAATCCATATAATCCCCGGAAGTTTCAATTCCGGTTAAAAATCAATATGTATATAATCTCCATGATGCCAAGTTAATTTATTTAATTTATAAACCATTTGAAAATCGATAATAAGAAATCATCATTTCAAATAAATTTATTGCTCTTCGATAATCCAAAACGTTTCCAAAATAATTACCACATATATATAAACCCCCATAAAATCAAATATTCATGCATGCATCAAATTTAAAACAAAAGTCCACTCACAAATACGGCCTAAGCCTGACGCCTCTCGGAAGTCTCGTCATAATGAGCGTCCCCACGTCCTGAACAAATGTTAACGTTAATCCAATTATTCTTAAATATATGAAAAAACTTAATTTTATATAATTGGGCGATCCCAACACGCCAAAATCCTTTCCCTTAACCTTTACCATTTAACCTATGCACCAATTTAGCTCCCAATACCCCTTCAACCACTCAAAACACTTCTCTACCACCGCTGCCCTCTTCTCTGCCACCATAAAAATTCTTGCAGCCGTCTCAAACAGCGGCTGACATAGGGCCAACACCATTTACCAACAATTTTCCAAATTCACAAACCGAAATACCTTAAACAATTATCTTAACCCCTTATAAATTCTTCAAAAATTCCAAAATAATGTTAATACATTGCATTCATCATAATTAACCAAATTTCATTCTCAAAATACCCCCACGGGAGCGGCACCACCGGCGGCAGCGGCGGTCAACACTGCCGCCGCTACCAAAAATTACCAAATTTTAATAGAAAGTTCCTCTCAGCATTTCTAACATCTTTCCCTTCTACATCAAACATTAATTTCAAGCCTAAGGGGGTCAATTTATAAAACCCCCAATTCGGCACTGTTCATAATAAACCCTAGAAATTTCAAATCTTGAAATTTCCTTACCTGAGTCGATTCAGTCCGATTCCTCTCGTGGAGTTGCTACCCACGTCAGGTTCCATCTTTCCCCCCTCAAATCGGGCCAAGAAGTGGCCGGCTAAGGGAATTTCCCACTCCCCTGAGACGGTGGTTCTGGACTGCACACGGCTGCACGGCGGCGAGGGGCGCCAAGCCGCTGCTGCTGGGAGGGAGAGGGAGACGGCGCGCATCGTCCGGCGCCGGTGGGGGCTCGGCTTGGTGGCCGGACAGAAAAACTGGTGGTGGTGTCGGTGGAGAGGGAGTCGGGCCAGAAGAGAAAAGAAGAAAAGAAAGAGAAAGGAGATGTTTCCTAAAATGGAAACTTTCTCTCTATTTATACTATGCCCAAAAATCGGAAATAACTCAATTTCCGACACACCCTTTAAAATTCCTTCGACGAAAACAAAACTCAACCCAACAATTCGTTTTAACGTGTTCTACCTCACGTAACCAACGATTTCCGCTCAACCATAAGATAAAACAATTTTCATGGGCGTAAAAATTTCAATAAAATTACCCATAAATTGAACAAGGTTCGGGGCGTATCAACAAATCCGACGGTATCAATTCAATCTCGAATCAATCCAACGGCCTCAATTCATCTCTGAAGATATTTTGTTTTTTTATTTTCTTTAAGGAATTTTGATCTGACGGTTCAAGATATAGGTTTTAAATTAATCGACTGTTCTAATTTAAACTAACTTTAATTTTATATATAACGCTAACAAAAATGACGAAAAAAATAATTAAATTTTTTTAAAAACTTTTCTACCCGTTGCTACAGTATATCTACATTTCTTCTATAAATACCAACCCAAAATTTCACTCATTCCACACCATTTCTTACATCCTTTCAAGCATTCTTTCCTCCCCATCATTTTTATTCATCTAGCAAAATTTGATTTTTCTTTTTTGCATCATGGGTCCAAAGAGAGGGGCACAAAAAACCACGGGCACCACGATCGGAAAATTTTAGTGAGGAGGAAGATAAGGCTTTGTGCATCGCCGTGGTGAGAATTGGTGAAGACGCCGCCATTGGTACTAATCAATCGAGCGGAACCTTGTGGGATCGTATATATGAGTATTTAGAAGGTATCAAGTCACCCAATGCACCGAAGCGAACCCCTTCAAGTATTGAATCTCGATGGAAGAAGATCAATCTCGCATGCATGAGATGGCGTCAAGCATTAAACCAAGCCATCACGAATCATATATAAGAGTGGCGAAAATGATATTGATGATTTAAGTATTTTTCTTCATCATAGTTAAAATATAGTATTAAGTAATTATTCCAAGTCGCTTAAAATATAGTTAAAATAAATAACCACTACTACGTCTATTACAATTGTTTGTAGATAAGGAATGCAAAGTCAAATTACTTCAATGATTCCCATGGAGAGCATTTTGCATTTTTGCATTGTTGGGATATCTTGAAGGAAACACCAAAATTTTCAAATCCGCCATCAATGGAAGGGGATAGCACAATTTATGAGAGGCCTATCGACTTGGATGATAACGATTCGCCCAGAAATGGAGCAACACCAAGCGTGCCATCTAGAGCTAGGCAAGATCGTCTAATGAGACAAAAAGTGGCCAAGGCGGCAAAGAAGAAAAGTAATCAAGAGCTTTCAATGAGTATTCATGATCAAATGAAAAGGTTTGCCGATCAAAATGATAGAGATTATGCACGAAGGGAACACCTTTACCAAGAGGCTATGGCGGCTCAACAAAGGGAGGAAGATGCTCGCACAATGGCAGTGGATCCTAATATATATTCACCTTGTAAAAGAGGGTATTGAGAGAGAAAGCAAAACATGATACTCGAGCGAGAGGAAGTTGAGGCACAAAATTTGTAACAGCCTAGTCGACACACTTGAGATATTGTCCGCTTTGGGCCCACTGACCCGCACGGATTTGTTTTTGGGAGCTCACGAGCAACTTTCCCAGTAGGTCACCCATCTTGGGATTGCTCTGGGTTCAGCAAGCTTAACTTCGGAGTTCCCATCCACTCTGAAGCCATTGAGCTCCCAAAACGCGTCTCTTTGGAGTAGCTGCCAGTGCCCTCTAAGCACCCGCCCACTCCCAGCTAGATATTGTCTGCTCTAGTCCCCATGCCAAACTGGCACCCCACAGGTCCGCACGGATTTGTCTTTGGGAGCTCACACCGCCCCCAGCCTATCGACTTCCTTTACCTCCTACAATGTCCGGAGTGCATAATGTCTTTCATTTTTCGATGTTGAGAAAGTATGTACCGGATGAGTCGCATGTGATCGATCATGGCACTATTACAGGGAAAGAGAATGCGACATTTGTTCTTGAACCTGTTCGTATTCTGGCTAGATCAACAAAGAAGCTTCGAAGGAAAAAGGTATAGTTGGTCAAGGTGTTGTGGAGCCACCATGACGAGGGTGATGCATCATGGGAGTTAGAGTCGGATATGAGAACTACATACCCTTAGCTGTTTGCAGAGTAGTGTGTTTGAATTTCGGGGCGAAATTCCTTTAAGGAGGGTAGAATGTAATAACCCGATTTTATTCGTGTTTATTATATAAATTTCTCATAATTATTGGAAGGGTGAATTATGAGAATTAGAAGTTTGTACGCTTTTAGTTAGTCATTGCGCGACGTCGGAAGTGTTTCCGAAAGTTAAAATTCGAAAAACGTTTAAGTTTCAATAGGTCAAAAGTTGACTTTTTAATCCGTCTTGAATTTCAAAAGGTTTCCTTCACGAAACTTGTAGAGCGCGACGATACGAGTTCGTAGACATGTGGCACGCATGAAACGGACATTGTATGAAGAAGTTACGACATGTTGAAGTTATTTACTGTTTCGGAAAAATAACTATAAAACGTCAATTTTCGGGAAAAAGTCAGAATTTTCGTTTCGGGCAGTTACCATTTACTGTAGCTGTTACTGTAGCTTTTCATTGTTCATCTTCGTTCTCTCCCCTGACGCCGAGCTTCTCTACCGCCGATCTCCATCGTCCGGCCACTGTTACTCGAGCGCCACCTCGCAAACGACTCGCCTCGACCCGGCCCACGTTGACCCAACCCGCCTTGACCATTGACCAGACGTTGACTGTTGACCATACGTTGACTGTTGACCTGGAGTTGACCCAACCCGAAACTGCAGCGATTCTATCCGACTCGATCCTGTAGCAATCCGACTCGACCCTAAACGAATATTTACCATTTCTGGTGAATTAAGGTGAGTAAACCTCACAGTGTTCGTTTTTAATACGAGTTGATTATAGTATATGGATCGTTATATGCAAAATTGTTTTATGGAAAGATTATTTGTTTTAAATTGAATGAACTTGATCGACTACGGTTCATCGGTAAGTAAAATAGTTTAATATAAAAATGAGTTTTAAAGTATTTTACGATCAATGGCTTCGGAGGGGATGGGAACTCGGAAGTTAAGCTTGCTGAGCTCAGAGCAATCCCAAGATGGGTAACCTACTGGGAAGTTGCTCGTGAGCTCCCAAAAAACAAAATCACGAGGGCAGTGCGGGGCCCAAAGCGGACAATATCCTAAGTGTTTGGGCTGGGCTGTTACAAAATTCATCTAGGCGGTCATTCCGTACCCCTCAAGCGTCTACACCTCCTCATGGTGGATCAAGTTCTTCCCCATATTGTAAGCTCGATCAAAAGGAGTGGTACGAAATCTCATTTATGATGTATTCTAGTTTAATTAATTATGTTTCAAACTAAGAGCTTTATGTATTCTAGTTTAATTAGTTATGTTTTAAATTAATGATGTACTCTACTTTACGATGTACTCTACTTTAATTAATTATGTATGTGATAGGAGCACAAAGTGCTACGTTCTTAATGTATTATTCTCATCATTTATACTTTGTTTAACCCTTATTTACCTAAGATCGAGTCATAATATAGAGTAATGAGTATTTGGTAGAGTTACAAAGAAATCGTGCTAAGTTTAGTGAAAATGTACAAAATTGTCAAAGTAGCTGATTTAGAGCTTAGGAAATGCTTCGTTGAATCTGTAATGCCTCGACTTTATATTTGATGGAATTTTATTCTCTTATGAGCAGTATATACATTGATGATTGAGTAAATGGAGCTAAAGAAGCTGTCGAGAATTGCTTTGCAAAATCGGATTCAGTAAGTTCCAGGAATTTCCTGGGCACATCACTCAAATTCCAGAATTTTCTCAGAACAGCTCAATTGGAACTAGATGACGTACCATAAATGCATAGAAAGATCTCTGAGTCTAGTTTCCACAGAATTTAGAATCGCATCAATAGCTATTTTCTGGAGGACGTTATGCTCGATTTAAGACACAAAGGTCAAATCTGCCAAGAAGAAAGAAAAGAATCAGAGATTTCAACTCAGTCCCTGCTGATAAGCTGCAATGCCAGCCTTTGAGATTTGTAGCCTTTGCCGCAGCGCTGTCGCGCATTCTGACACTCGCGCTGTCGAGCCATATCCAATCACAACATGCCCGTATCCGACACGTGCCCAGCCGTGTCTGATACATGACCAGGCGTATCCAATGATGTATCTCAGGCGTATCCGCCGAGGCTCTGCTGACAATATCACGTATCGGATACGTGTCCGATACAAAAACCCATGCTGTAGAGAAGTGATGGCACTGACATTCACGCTGTCGAGACGCTGCTGCACATGCCACAACCCACACGCGCGCCAGGCTGTCGACAGCCATGCTGCAGCCTGCACATGCCCATGCGCGTGTCCTGCCGAGAAAGCCTGCCAGTGTCCGATACTTGCCAAAACGCTGCTGAGAAGCTTCCTAGGGACTGCTATGACGCTGCAACAATGGAAAACATGTTTCCAAATCGCTGCAATGATCTAAGACAAGTCCTAGAGCTGCTAATTGGAAGAGAAGAAAGCGTGTAAAAGACCAAGTCAAAGTCCTAAAGCCACAAGTAAAAAGCAAATCCTAGGAAGAAAAGGAAATCCTATGCCGGCTAGGAATAGAAGAGCATTGCCGGCTACAATGAGGATTTCTTTCCCGAGTTCAACAAGGAGAAGCATGCCAAATCCTTAGGGGAAGAGGAAGATAATATTCAGCAATATATCAAAGTCAAATCGGCCAAGGAATCCTAGAAGAACAAAAAGAGGAAATCAAACCATAATCGACAAGGAAAACTCCTTTCCTTTGCCGATTCACACAAGGATTATATGAAGGATTTTCAAACAGCCTTTCTCCTATAAATAGAGGTCGGCACCCCTCTCAAAACTTGTCACATCTTAAGCCAAAACTGACAGGACCCGCCCCGGATTTCCCCCTGAAATCCGGTTAAGGCCCTGCGGGGACTACCTTAAGATGACTCTATCGATAAATCGATAAGCCAATCTTAAGATAGACAACCCTAAAACCTGCAACAAATAAAACACTTCTAAATTCCAGTTCCAAACGAAACACCTGGAGCCACCTGCTCCCCAAATCACAACAACCGCCACAATAACTCAAAATCAAACTCAATTTACTCACAAGTAATCAGAGCAATCTAGAACAATGAACTGGAATTACAAATAGATATAGAACAAGAAATTATAATAATAAGGGATCACGGATCCCACCTAGCGGAAGCAACAAGGATGATAGCTATGTCTCGACTCCGAGTACTCTTGACCTCTGACTATTACTCTGCACACTGGGCGATTTAAATCGAAGGGCCCAGGGAAAAGTAATTTAAAAACGTTAGAGTGAGTGGATAAAAATAATATGATTTAATATAGTACTTTAAATGAAAGTATTATATTACTTTCCCAGAGTTTTAGAAATAAAACCACAGTGCATGCATTATAAATAAAACGTCCCACGTTTTATAAAAAAATCATATTTAAAAATCATCAGCCCCGCTGATATAAAATCAAATAAATAAATAATTATTCTTTTTATATGTATCCAAAAACAATATACTTTTGAAAACCATTTGTGATGTTTCTCGACCAATCCCATTGGTCGCATAAAAACCCCAGCCCCGCTGGTTCGGGAATTTATTAAATAACAGAAAGTCTCATAGAGAAAATATTCCCGAAACCCAAATGATATAATATTCTGACAAATCCCATTGGTCATATCATATAATAAAATAGGGGAACGTCATTACCACCATTTAATAATAGCCTCCCAGACTAAGGGTCAGAGCCTCCAAGACTCTCTATAGCGTCCGCGTCCCACGCTAAACCTCTACACCACAACTCCGTCAACCACCGAGCGTGAATCTGACATATATGGTCAAGTCGTCACCTCGCATGGGATGAGGTTAATAAGCTAGCTAGCATCAATATATATCTGGACCCTGATATGGTGAAAATCCGAAAACAAAACCGAAAATACGCTTCCCCTTATATATAAATCCGTACAGTCCCCGACCGTACATCTGAGGCTCATATATATGTATAATCACATAAACTCGTAGCCTCAAAAGAATATATATACATCCGACATGTCCCACATGTTATAAAATAAATATCATAAAATAATATATAACTTCGACATCTCACATGTCGAAAATCACAAATAATGAAATGATAAACTCCCCGGAAATCGATTAAGTATGATTTATCGAATCCTACTATTTCCGGAAATCTCATTTCCGGTCATTTCATTTAAATATCATTAAAACTTTTCAGTACGATCAATTATGAACAATTAAAAACACATTATTTCCGGAAATCTCATTTCCGGATAAAATCACGTACTACTAAAATCGTAGTAAAACATAACCCCAAAACATATATTTCTTTAAATATCATTTCATTTTAATTATATGAATTCTCATGCTTCTCAAAGCATTTATTTAAAATAAACTTCATTTCATTAAAACAATTATGCATGCATTTATTCAAAATAAAAATCCACTCACAGTACTGCCGAGCGCGCCGTTAATCTGATCTCTCGAATAACCTCTCGACCTGTAACAGGGACAAAATTCTAAATATTACGAAACTCGGAATTTAATTATAATCGATAAATCTACGGACGTCCTCACTCGTCTGAAACTTCCAAATTTCCTCTTTTTCAGTTATCGGTATAGGAATTACGCCTTAAAAGCGAAAATCTACGTGCGAAATTACTCAGGACACCCACACCGTATCCGATCAATTCTTTTACTAGTTATTTCGTCGTAAAACCCTTTTAATCAGCTTTTAACCTTTTTACGGTAAGTCAACAGTAAAAACTACTGGTCAAACAGTAATTATTCCAGGTCAAACAGTAATTCTGAAAATCAAACAGTAAATGGTTAAAATCCAATTACTATTTACCATTTACTGTTTACTGTTTACTGTTTACTATTTACTTTTACTGTTTACCTTTTTTATTTTTACTAATTACTGTTTACTTTTACTGTTTTACCATTTACTTTTCACCTTTTACCGTTTTACCTTTTTACTTTTTACCGGTTACTGTTCATCTTCTACCTTACGCCGCCGGAACAGCAGCGCCGCCGCCGGCAGCGCCGCCACAGGAGGCCAAAACCACCTCCAATCGACGCCAAATTTTCACAGCATCATCGCCACCACCTCGGGGACTCATCTCCGTCGCCTCCGCCGCCAAAAACCCACGCAGCTGCCGCGTACGGCGGCCGATACGGCGGCCCAGAAATCCCAATTTCCAATTCCTCCAAAAACCAACGAAATCAACACCAAATTATACTAATTCCACTCCTTTCAACCTCCTAAACACGAATTTAACCTCCAATTGCATCAAAAACATCAATTTCACAACATCCATAAAAATTCATCAAAACCCTAAAAATTTTCAAATTCCAATTCCTCCTTACCTCGTGCAAACTGGTTCGATTCCTCCCATGGGCTTGAAGTGCGGGTCAAGGCCTTCGATTCCCGACCGGAATCGGGCCGAACCATGGCCGGAGAGGGGAGAACCAACCGATCGGGGTCGGTGCTTCTCGGGCTGTACACGGCCAAACGGGGACGATTCGGCATGAATCGCCACCACCGGCGTGACGAGGGAGCCGAGCCGGTCCGAACACGAACCGTGCGCTGGCCCAGTTCGGCCGGACGGCGAAGACTCGGCCGGAGGTCGGGCCGAGTCGGGGGAGAGGAGAGAGAAAGGAGAGAGAAGAAAAAAAGAAAGAAAAGAAAAGAAAAGGAAAAAGAGAAAAATAGGGGATTTTTCTCTTTCGGGAAATTTTCCTCCCGCTATTTATACTCATCCAAAATCGGACAATTTCCGATTTTACATCATAACTTTTTCATGCGAACTCCAAATTACACGTGCCACGTGTCCACGAACTCGTTTCAACGTGCTCTACCTCGTCAAGAAATAAAATCTTTGGCCGGGTCAACTTATTTAAAAGTCAACGTTTAGAACTTTCAAATTGTAAAAACAATTCCCGAGGAGAAATAATAAAAGTAAAACAATTAAACGATAATTCTAAGTTCGGGTCGTATCAATTCTCCCCTCCTTATAAAAATTTCGTCCTCGAAATTTACGTACCTGCCAATACAGAAGGATGAGCACTGACATCTTACTGCTTCTCTATTTTCTCAGGTAGTAGTCCATTTACCTCAAACAATTTAGTCCTCCTGATCAAGACTTTCAACTGACTGCTCTTGGACATTTAAATCTTTCTTCGGGTGATAGGTTAAATTTCCGAGATATGCGAAAGATCGGCAATTACTCATAGAGTATAGACACATGTGATGGAGCTATTATCCAAGTACATTGTACCTGCAAAACAACTTCATACAAATATTACCCTCTTGTGTCATCGTTAGTATAGGACAAGAAGGGATCGTTCAGTCCGGGGAAATCAAGGGCGTTCAATCACATAAAGCATTACAAAATCATGTTGGGGGTTTGATATTTGATTCTATATTCTACTGATTTTTACGAAATTAAATCCTAAATTATATATTTACATGTGATCAACATCTTTCAAACAAAACACATCACACAAAAATTCACATGCACATAACAAACCGATCAAAGACAATAATACGGCAGCAACCTTGAATTACCGATTTCATGCAATTTAGTTCCAATTATAACTAGAGCCCTTCGTGGTTCATCTAATCATTCAAAACTCCTTAATTATTCAGAATTAGCTTCGTGCATAACCCTAAACATAGTGCTAATCAGTTTAAAGACACTTCGTGTAGAAATTAAACCAAGAAACACATAAGCACAATGAGTTGAATTGGAAACATGCAACAAATATGGCGTCACCTCACCTTGCTTCAACATGCATATTTTCTGAATTACTCGACCCTTAATATCAATACAAAATAACTTAACTTCGTGTATAAATTATTTCATAAATTGATTCGGCAACATAAAGAATTAAACCCAAGATCAGCCTAGCTAAAGCTTTTCTTAACCCTAAAACTTGTTGTGCATACGAATTCAGAAAATAAACCAAACAAAATCATCAAATCATGCAACAAAGTTACTGCCCTATTACCATACAATCAATTCGTCATATACATGTTCATCAATTAAACAAAAAGAAAACCAAAACACATAACAGAATTTCAGAAATCCAATGTAAAATTAATAAAACCGAATAACAAACCACAAATCCTTACAAACTTCATAGACAAAGTTAAGTAATTATACAGAAAATTACAAGCCATGAGAGATGAGTGAATCACACTTTAAAAGAAACCTTGTAGAGGAATTGGCAAAGAGGATTCGGTGGTGATGATATGCGATCGGTGGTGGTGATGAACTATGGTGGATTCGGCTTGTAAAAGTGTATGGGATTTGTGGTGCTAGTTGGACAGAGTTTTGGCTAGTGAAAAGTGAGAGAAAAGAAGATCCTTTTTCTGTGTAAAAATCGTCCAATATATAGAGGCAAAAGGGTGGCAGCAACTAGGGTTCACAAAACCTAGTTTTTCTCAAACTTATCCTGCTGGCAGATTTGACCTTCGAGTGAAGATTATAGAATATCTTTCTCTAGAAAATAGATATTGAGGTGATTCCAGTTGGATTAGAAACTAGACTCCCGTAGCTTTCTATCCATATAAGGCTCGAACTATGATTCATTGTGAGCTGTCCGGGAGAGTCAGTGGAAGTTGGATGACGTGCACAGGAATTCTGCCGAATTTGATCAAGATTTGTTGCGATTTTCTTCCTCTATTTTCTGCCGAAAATTCCCAAGATAATGACTGAATAATTGAGCAATATCTCTTTAGGTTTTCCATGAATTAATTCAGCCAAAAATCTTGCACAAAGGATGGAATTCAGTCCACATTCGTAAGCCAAATCCATGTAGAACTCGGTTTAGGTTTTCTTCTTTCGACAGACTTGACCTTCATGTATTCAAACCAGCATAACGTTTTGCTCAGGAAAGATTTTGCTACGATTCCAAGTCCCAGAGAAACTAGACTCGTAGAGCTTTCCAACGGCATATGGCTCGTTCTCTAGTTCCAAGCGATGTGTCCCACAGAAATTCCGGAATTCAGGACACAGTCCCAAGAAAATCCTGGTAGTCCCTGGATTGGTTTGCTCAAACTGCCAAGTTGCAGCCTTCATTTGGGTGACTTTCCGAACTCCGATTGATCTGAAATTTTGACACAATACACTTTAGCTTTCCAATTATATGCATACCAAATTGCATCAAATTTGGAAAAGGATAGATCAGTTTAGCACGAGCCTCAAAATCACGAAAAAGACATATTTTACTTTATTTCCATATTTCTATACTTGGTCTTTTTTTCTGATTATTAAGCACACTTTCTCCAAAACTCTACCAAAATGACACTAAACTAAATTATGACTCTATCTTAGGTAAATAAGGGTTAAACGAAGCATAAATGAGGTCATAAGCATATTAATATCGTCGCACATTGTGCTCCTATCAACATGGAAAAACAACATCATGTATCTTGGATAACTTCGAAAGTAGCTTTAACCGATAAGCTACCGAACTAATCCGCTCCGAAATCTCATGAAGGCCGATAAATCTCGAGGCTTAGGATCTCGCCTCTATTAACCGTAGAACTTTGAGTTACTCATCTCAGATACCCCTGAACTGCATCTCACAAAACTCAACACATTTCTTTAGGATCTTAACATATCTCTCTGTCTAGTCACCAATCCAGGTGTGCAAGACAATGCTGAATATCATCGAGTCTCCAAAGCTGCGTGCAACTCCTTTCAGGTCCATACAATAAATCACGGTTCTCAATCAAATTTCATAGACTTAGGCATCATAAGGTCTAACAGCCTCCCTCACCCACAACTCGTCAAGTCGACTTTGGGTGCGGAATATGCCATATACTAATCAAAATAGTAATATCTAATCCCACTCTGACACAGGAAAACGTCGCTAAGAATCCCAAAGTTCTACCTCTCACGTTTTACCTGTTGTCACATCAATCAATAACGTCTCATCACACGAACTGGAGAAAATATATATGTGAGCTATTCAATGCTTTATCTCTCATATGCTCTCAGGACGAGCCCTCAACTTGTGCTTCCCGCACTAAAATGATCAGGACTAATTCCAAAATAAACTGACTTATCAAAGTCCAATCTCGTCCATAATAAAGCAACTCTCATAACTCACAACTCACAAAAGAGTGGGACCTGAATTATCGTCAAATGTGACAACCAACAGAGACTTTCAACTAGATACATCAGCTATCACCACTACCCATATCCGATATGACATCAAAGAAATTCTTCTGATGTCCAAATATGTTTTCATAACCAACGACTAACACCAGAACTGTTAAATCAATCATTAACAAAAACAGCATTCCACGTAAATTGAATTTCCGAATATTATCTTAAACTCGAGAGAGATATCTCAAATACCAAACGACTCGCTGAATTCACAAAATAAACCTCACAACTTGAATTTGCTCGAGCCAACACAAATCCAATATCCTCTACTAACTCGCATCAAAGAAAGGATATTCTTGAGAAATAACATTCTCAAAACCTCAATTAAACTATAGAGGTTCCAGTCAATATCTCGTCCCACGAGAGCTGACATGAGAATAACTTAAATCAATGATCTATCCGATGAAAACACCAACACGCATTACAAAAATAATGACTTCTCGAGTCATCTCCGGATCAGTAAGTGGTCCCACCACACTACGATCCCAAAAGAAATTCTCCCACTAATGAAACGTCGTTCAACTAATAAGAATACGCACTATTAACGTCACAACATTCCTTACACAAGCCTTGACTCGAAACAGTTCCTGAGTCAACAGGGAAACACATTTCCCATAAGGCTATACTATAAATGACAGATAAAACGTCTCGAACAAATCACCTGGCCTTGCCATGCAAAACAAATACAAAAGAAATACTCGTGACTGATCTTATCGTTCTCAAGATGCACTTTACTTAATGAAGTCACTTGATTTATTAGCGTCCTCTGATTGAGTCACACCATTCAATACTTATCCCATGCTACATTCAATGACTTCAATATCGCTGACCCCTTGGCGTCGAAATCTCTATATCCACAATCGTCAGAGTCCAGGTTGCAACTATCCACATGACTCATACACTTGTCGAAATAGGAGCAAAGCCGATATCTTTACTTGACAAGTGTTCCGTGACTAATTAGATAGTCAACGTCAATATTCGTCGTCAACCAAATAAATGTTTGAAAATCAAACCATATCGCTACGAGGGTAGCAGATAGAATTCCGACTCAACTATGAAAAATGGCTAAAATAGCTCTGGAGTTCGAAAAATACTCCCTGGAAGTCACCGTTGGATTTCAATCCAACCACAATAGATAAACATGTGACTTCAATACAAACTAGTAGCCATTCACGGATCTTGAATCAGGATTACGGATCAAAAGTTATGATCCGTCGAAGTTTCGAAGCAATTCCTCGACTAAGAAACACAAAAGAACGAAAGAAGTGGCCGATCAAATATAACTACAATTATTTATATGATAACCAGTCGAGGAAAGGTCACTTGTCAACTCTGGTGCAACTACCAGAATCTTCTCATCTGAATTACCGAGCTAACCCTGCAATGGTCAAATGGATCCCCGATATCGGTATTTCAGATATCATCTCCAGCTGCTCACGCGGTAAAGCCATGCCACTGAGCTCAAGCCATACATCATCGTAACACGGTGATTCCGAAGCCACAACGACTATATCTCCAAATTTACACCGCATGGAATCACTAAGCATCGCCAACTTCCCTTCATCACTGACCTCCCATTGTTATCATGATCACATATTCAAATCTCTTTCCCTTCAAATACCACGTATTTCAAAATAAAATATCTCCAATCCATGTAGCTATTTCAATTTCTAATTCTTCCTTTGTCCAATCTCCCGACCAAGGTCGCTAAGAATTAGAATTACTTATAGTTCCCACAATCTCTATATGGCTCTCCACAGACCCAAAACAATCTAAAATAACATTCAGAATGTTACATATTCAATTTCCCACACATTACAGCAAAGTCGCAACGTCGACAATCATCTCACTCTGGCCATATCAACATTTCCAAAACCGATCACTTAAATAGGCTGCTCAAGAACTAGGGCCAATTCCCCGTACACACGTGAATAAGAGACCAAGGTCCCAATATGTAGCCTTCTCAGGAATAACATCTTCCTATCTCAAAAGAAATAGGGCCGAAACATCCGAGTTCCCAACTCGTAACCAGACGCTAAAACTGCTAATAAGCATCAATGCACAACTGAATAGGTATAACCCACATACCTATTACGTACACAAGGATAACGTCCTAAGAGGTCGATGTACTCGAGGCATAGTCTAAAAGATATAAATCGATACCTGGAATGTATTTTATATACCTAATAATGACATTAGCACCAAAGAACATACGATGGCTACCCGCTGCAGTCGGACCATCAGTCAGAGGTACTAAGCATTACCAAGAATATAAAATAACAGAATAGAATAGTACTCTACCGAGTACATGACAAGATACCAAGAAATCTGGCTCACACACTTAATGAACACACTAGCATCATAGAATGTGATGGAAATCCGCCGCGGTCGGACCCTCACTCAAAGAATGCTAGGTGTCGTCAGATAGACAAGACAGCATGACACAAGAGAATGAAAAGACCTAATGCTCTGATACCAAACTGACAGGACCCGCCCCCAATTTCCTCCTGAAATCCGGTTAAGGCCCTACGGGGACTACCTTAAGATAACTCTATCGATAAATCGATAAGCCAATCTTAAGATAGACAACCCTAAAACCTGCAACAAATAAAACACTTCTAAATTCCAGTTCCAAACGAAACACCTGGAGCCACCTGCTGCTGATAGGAGCACAATGTGCGACGATATTATATGTTTATGCCCTCGTTTATGCTTTGTTTAACCCTTATTTGTCTAAGATTGAGTCATAATTTAGTTTAGTGTTAATTTGGTAGAGTTTGGTGAAATATGATTAAGAATCCGAAAAATGACTAAGTTTGAGAAATCTGGAAAATAGTGTAAAATATGTCTTTTTCGCGATTTTGAGATGAGCAAAAGTATGATCTATCCTTGTCCAAAAGCTGCCGATTTGAGGCAGATCGGATGCAACATCAAGCTGCCGGCATTGTGAAGCATTTTTGGTGGATCAAAGCTTATCAATTGAAGTCCAAGACCATATAAGAAGTCCATGAAGATGTAAAGCCCAAGCCTTGAAGAAAAATTCAGAAAAGAAAACCTAATTGGACTAAGAAAGGAAGGTTGCAAAACCTTATTGAACTAGGTTTTCTGAACTCCTCTTTGCTTAAGGGCTGCCGGCAGTCACACCCCCTATTCTCTATAAATAATCCCACTTTTCCTACAGAAAAATCATCTCATCTCAAGCTAAACACAAGGCCGAAACTCTACCAAAATTCCCCAAACTTCCTAGACAAAAACCTAAACCCGAAACCACCATCCACCACCAACCAAGTTTCTGCCGAAACTTGGAAAATTCCCTGCCGAGCCACCTTAGCCGTGCAGCCTCATCCCTTCACCTACACAGCACCGGATCCACACAACGTGAAGCTCTCAAGGTGTCTCAAAGTGTGATCCACTCCCTTCTTCGGTTTAGTAATTTTTGTTTAGTTATGTTTAGTTTTGTCTATGAAACACTCGTGTATGTTTGGTGTTGGTTTATATGTCTATGTATGAATCGATTTTGGTTTTATAAATTGTATGTTAAAGACTTGTTTGAATCGATGCTTAGATTTATGTTTAGGTTTCGACAAGAACAATGAATTTTGCATGCTAATTTGTAATATGTAACTTGTAAATTCATGTGTTAGATAATTAGGACAGTGGTATAGATGCATGTTTTAGGTTCAAAATTGGTTAGTATCTAAGGATTGGGCATGAAAATCGGTACTTAGTATTGTCTTGAACATTGATCTAGGTGCTAGGTTTAATCAGCTAGAGTAATTACGAACGTTGCCATACTCAAAAGGTCGCTCTGATTTGTGTTGCTCACTTAGGGTTTAATACTTTAGATACTTGCATGTTTAAAATAAGATGATTGACAACCTTACTTATTTTGCTTGTCTCCAATTCAGACCATTGTGCACAATTGTTAAGTCTCAAAAGGATTAACATAACTTTAGGGCCCATAACCAAAAGTTCGGTCTTAAAACTTGAGAGGTCTTACAACCAAGTTGTAGTTGGAACTAATTTTGAACTTGAGCATGTTGATACTTGTTCCTTACTTTCTTGCATGTGAGTTTATATGTTAAAGAGTCTTGGTGCTAAATTTTTTGTGAAAGATGATGATCAAACTTGTAAATATTAGATCTAGGATTTTATTTTCTGTTTTTATTTGTTGCCGAACCTAGTATAGGGCAGCATTGCTGCCATACCTCTTATTTCCCCCAATATGTGACGTTTTGTAAATATGTGAATATATGTTTGTGTCTAACAATTTCATATCTCAGGTACCCTTAATCCCCGGCCTAGAACGATCCCTACTTGCTTATACTACTAACGATCTTTTGTAGGGTTTATTATTACATGCGAGCTTCGGCTCACATCAATTTTTGGCGCCGTTGCCGGGGATTATAAAAGCTTGTTTTATGTTATTGTTGTGTATATAATGTTGCTGGAAATTTTTGTTGAGAATTTGTAAAGTTGTAAATTTTAAAGTTTATTTTGGGATTTTGTAAAGTAGAAATATGCTTCGGCATGTAGAGTTTAAATTTCGAAAGTTGCATGATATATTGATGTATGTTGGTAGTCACTTAGTTTAATTTCTAGGGAGTTGATAGTGTTGTGTATGTTTGAGTTTATTGTAGTTTCTAAAGTGTAACATGTAGGTGAAGCCACTTTTGTTGATCATAACCAAAACCCTTCATGTGAATGGTGCTATGTCGGAGGCCGTTTCTATGTAGAATGGGAAACGCGGGATACTTCCCCCCCCACGCATATAAGCGTTTCTTCGGTAATAGTATTACTCCTATGAGGTTGAGGGCGGTTTTAATCAACACTTGTAGACTGCTAGGGATCCGTGTTTGTTTTACAAAGTATGGGGAAATTATTATCATAGATATGGTTCTCAGGTTTGTTTAACTGGATCTCAAGGCCCATAGACTGATGTTCATTCTCGGTGAGTGAGTCGATAGGGGGTTCGCCCTCCATGGTGTCCAACAACGAGTCCTGCCTGGTTCCTGTAGGGGGTTCGCCCTCCGTGATTGTAATGACCTTTGAAACGTAAAATCCGCACGACCTAGTCGACAGCTTGTGCCGAAGCATCACCTCACTTTAGACGCTAGAACATAACTTGACATATGTGGCCTATTTTCTTCGAAGATAAAACATGTTGTGTGGTTCAAACTCTTGAGGTATATCGGATTAAGCATGATACTACCGGGGGCTGTATCAGTCCATTGCACCGTTATCTCCTCTGCTCCACGTACTTCGAGAGTTAGAACAAAATTAAAAGAAATTAGACTTAGCGATTACATGCTCATGAGCTTTTCGATTTTTGATCCCTTATTGCCAAATTATATTGATGCTTTGCCGAAATTTGCTTGTGTTGCCGATTGTTTGTGTGATTTTGCCGTGTGTATTTATGGCTTGCCGATTGTGATTTTGTGTATCATTGTTTGAAATTTGTTGTATCGCCAATGCCGTGGCTTGTAATGATGTATATTCTTGCCTTCTATTTCTTTACGAGGTTCTAACTTGTTTAAATGTTGCAAATTTCAGAAATAATGCATGTCTGAATCTAGTATTTGGACAAAAGATCTTCAAGGCCGTTTGCAACGTTTAGATCAAGAACTCGCTATTGCTCGTTTTGTGCCATTACCTCCATCGTCACCAACCAGTTCATCAGTATCATCATCCTTGCCGAGTTCACCTATTGTGCCGTCAGTATCAGATAGTGTGCCGAGCTCCCCATCATTTGTTTCGTCGTCGTGTGATCTTCAGAATCCTGAATTTGAAGCTTTTGCCGAATTAGAAGAAGAAGAAGAGATCATGGCATCAATCAGATCACAGAATGGTCATGTTGCTGGAGCTGGAGTTGCTCCTTCTAATATTACTTATCCTCCCTTGGAAACTGACAAGACTGGAGAGATTGAATTGAGGAGTGGATTCCTCCATAAGCTGAAGTCATTTTATGGGATGCCGAGTGAGGACCCTAATAAGCATCTACAGTGGTTTAACTTCACCACGGAGTCTATGTGTCCAAGAGGGACCGATTTGCAACACTTCAAAATGAAGGCATTTCCGTTCTCATTAGAAGATCAAGCGAAGGAGTGGTTGTTTGAGGTGCCTAGTGGTCGCATTGTTTCATGGAGTACTATGATGGATGAGTTTTTGCTCAAATACTTTCCTGCTTCACGTATCACTGATCTGAGGAAGCAAATTACTAGTGTGCAGCAAGCCGGTGATGAGACTTTCTTCGACTATTACAAGAGGTTCAAGTCCCTAGTTTCTTTGTGTCCATCGCATGGCATTAGCGATGGACTCTTGTTGCAATATTTTTATGAGGGATTGCGCGTCATGGAGAGAGAGTTTCTTGACTCGGCCGCGGGAGGTAGCTTTTTGGAGTTGAACGCCGGAGCGGCAAGAAGTTTGTTGGAAGTTCGTGCTTTGAACAACCAACAATTTGGCATGGCACGAGGCAATGTGCAAAGGAATGAGAAAGTACATGAGACGTCTTCGAGCTCAAAGTTAGAAGATAAAGTGGACAAGCTCACCGACTTGGTGAGTAATTTGATGAAGAAGCGTGCTAGTGTTTGTGGAATTTGCACCGAGGGCCATGAGACCGAACAATGCCCTCAATTTGGAGTTAATGAGGGAGTAGAGGAGTGCAATGTAATTGGTTTTCAAGGAGGCCAACGATTTGGCAATTTCAATCCAAGGTTCAATGATCATCCAAACTTTCGATGGGCGAACAATGACAACGTGCTTAGGGCACCCATGCAACCGAGAGAAGGAGGAGCGCCATTTGTACCGAGGCCACCATTTGTGCCTCGGCAGCCATACATGCCGAACCAAGGACACTTTGCTGCATTGCCGAACCAGCCACAAGCAGGGCCGAGCCAAGGCCAAGGCCAAGCCGCGCCGAGCAACCCGAATTACGATGCTTTGCTTCAATCGTTGTCAAGTGCTACTCAAGCATTACTCGCGGGGCAACAAAATCATCAAAAGGACATTGATGAGCTCAAGACTCAAATGGGGCAAGTTGTGGATTTTATGGGAAGATTTAATCAGCAAGGGAAGTTGCCAAGCAATACAATTCCCAATCCGAGGAACGAGCAAGCCAAAGTGATTCAAACTCGAAGCGGAAGAGAGTTGTTTCCTCCAACAAGTCCAAAGAAGAAGCGAGTGACTTTCAAAGGTATTAGTGAGGATGAGAGGGCTGCCGGACCTGTCATTGCCGGCAGCCATGATGGAGATGCCGAGCAAGGTGTTGTTGCCGAGCATGATGATACCGGCAAAGGCAATGATGCCGAGAAGAATTCTGCCAAGGAGAAGTATGGTGCCGGCCATAGTGTGAATTACAAGGGGCTGCGTAACGAGCTTGAGCACGATCCCGCCACATCGAGGAATGAGTTATTGCCGAGCCAAGCAAGCAAGGGAGGTGTGTCATCATCAAGCATTCCGTTCCCTTCTCGTTTTGCTAGAACGAAGAAAGATAAGTCCGATGAGGAGGTGTTGGAGATTTTCCGGAAAGTGCAAGTCAACATCCCTTTGTTGGAATGCATTAAGCAAGTGCCAAAGTATGCTAAGTTTTTGAAGGAGCTTTGCAAGGCGAGAAGGCATACTAGAGAGACTCGTGTGGTGACTATGAGCGAGACGGTGTCGGCCGTTATTCAAAGGAAGTTGCCACCAAAGATGAAGGATCCGGGGAGCTTCAATGTGCCTTGTGTCATAGGCAATACACGGTTTGATGATGTTATGTTGGATTTGGGAGCATCGATCAATGTCATGCCACTCAATGTGTATCAAACGTTGAGTATAGGGCCTCTCAAGAAGGATAATGTCATCATTCAACTTGCGGATCGCTCAAGCAAATATCCGGAGGGTTATATAGAGGATGTGTTGGTGCAAGTCAACCAATTGATTTTTCCCGCCGATTTTTATGTGGTTGAGATGGAGGATTCGCCGGTCAACAACACTCAATTGCTTCTAGGGCGACCATTCATGAGGACCGCGCGCACAAAGATAGATGTGGCCGAGGGCAACCTAACTATGGAGTTTGATGGTGAGGTGATAAAGTTCAATGTATTTGACGCCATGAAATTTCCCAATGTTGATTTAAAGGAGGGTTGTGCCATTGATGTTTTGGAGGAGGTCGAGCAAGTTATGTCGACCTCGCTCGACGCATAGCAATTAGCGATTGAGCAAGGGGTCGGATTTGACAAGAGGGGAGAACGAGTGCACGATGAAGCCGAGCCAAACCATGCCGAGCAAGGTGGTGCCGAGCCAAGCATATTTGCCGAGCCTTATACCATGATGCCGAGAGTTAGAGAGGCTGTTGCCGAGCTTGATGCCACGCCAACTTATCCGAGGAACTCGTTCTTGTCAATTCCAAGTGCCACAACAAAATTTCGACCAAGTGTGGAAGAGGCCCCAAAGTTAGAACTCAAAGAACTCCCTAGTCATTTGAAATATGTTTATCTTGGAGAAGGAGACACACTACCGGTTATTGTGTCTTCAATGCTTAGTAAGAAGCAAGAGGATGATTTGATTTGTGTGCTTAAGAAGTACAAGACCGCCATAGGTTGGACCTTAGCGGATATCAAGGGAATAAGCCCTACTACTTGTGTTCATCGCATTTTATTAGAAGAAGGAGCTAAGCCGACAAAGGAAGCTCAACGTCGACTTCATCCTCCTATGATGAAAGTTGTGAAAGAAGAAATCATCAAGTTGCTTGATTGTGGGGTGATCTACCCAATTTCGGATAGTAAGTGGATATCTCCCGTGCAAGTAGTGCCGAAGAAGAGTGGTGTAACGGTTGTCAAGAATGATAAGAATGAGCTTGTGCCACAAAGACTTGTAACCGGTCATCGGATGCGCATCGACTATAGGAAGCTCAACGCTACAACGAGGAAGGATCACATGCCTTTGCCGTTTATGGATCAAATGCTAGAGAGGTTAGCCGGTCATTCTTACTATTGCTTTCTTGATGGATATAGTGGCTACAATCAAATCATGATACACCCGGACGATCAAGAGAAGACCACTTTTACTTGTCCATTTGGCACGTTTGCTTATCGGCGGATGCCATTCGGACTATGCAACGCACCCGGCACTTTTCAAAGATGTATGTATGCTATCTTCTCGGATTTTATAGAAGACATTATCGAAGTGTTTATGGATGACTTTAGTGTGTACGGGGGCACCTTCGATGCATGTTTGGGGAACTTGGAGAAGATACTTAAGAGGTGTGTAGAGACAAATCTTGTGCTAAATTGGGAGAAGTGCCACTTCATGGTCACGCAAGGCATTGTTCTAAGGCACATAATTTCGGCAAGAGGCTTAGAGGTTGACAAAGCCAAGGTGGAGCTCATACAAGCATTGCCGAGCCCTAGGTGTGTGAAAGATGTGAGAAGTTTTCTTGGCCATGCGGGGTTCTATCGACGATTTATCAAGGACTTCTCTTCAATTGCCAAGCCATTGAGCAACTTGTTACAAAAGGAGGTGACGTTTGAGTGGACGGAGGCATGTGAGCAAGCCTTTTGCCGATTAAAGATGCTATTGTGTACGGCACCTATACTTGTTTCCCCTAATTGGGACGAGCCGTTTGAGTTGATGTGTGATGCTAGTGATTATGCACTTGGAGCGGTACTTGGACAACGAATTGAGAAGAAGCCATGCGCCATTTACTATGCTTCAAGGACTCTCAACGATGCACAACTCAACTACACAACAACGGAGAAGGAACTCTTAGCGGTAATCTTTGCTTTGGAAAAATTTCGATCATATCTTTTGAATTCCAAAGTCATTGTTTATAGTGATCATGCCGCTTTGAGATATCTTATGACGAAGAAGGATGCTAAGCCGAGGCTTATTCGATGGATTCTTTTGCTTCAAGAGTTCGATATTGAGATTAAGGACAAGAAAGGAGTAGAGAATGTTGTGGCCGATCATTTGAGTAGACTTGTACAAGATGTGGATCGGCTGCCCCTATGTGATACCTTTCCGGATGAGCAACTTTTTAGACTTGAAGTACATGAGCCTTGGTATGCCGACATTGCAAATTTTCTAGCCACACGCCGATTTCCCCAAGAGTTGCCGAACCACCATCAACAAAGAATAAGGAAGCAAGCTCGACACTTCTTGTGGGATGATCCGTACTTATGGAAGCAATGTGGTGATCAAGTTATTAGAAGATGTGTGCCGGAGAATGAGCATCGATCCATCCTTGCTTTTTGTCATAGCGAAGCTTGTGGTGGACATTTTGGACCAAAGAAGACGGCTTTGAAGGTACTTAATTGTGGTTTCTTTTGGCCTACGATTTTTAAAGATGCATTCATGTTTTGCAAAGCTTGTGATAGATGCCAAAGAATGGGGAACATTGGAAGTAGAGACCAAATGCCGCTCACGCCTATTATTGAGGTAGAAATTTTCGATTTATGGGGTATTGATTTCATGGGACCGTTTCCTTCAAGTAAGGGTTTTCTCTACATATTGCTTGCGGTGGATTATGTGTCAAAGTGGATTGAAGCAAAGGCTACACGCACCAATGATGCCAAGGTGGTAGCCGAGTTTCTCAAGACCAACATCTTCTCACGTTTTGGAGTTCCAAGGGTCTTGATTAGCGATGGAGGATCCCATTTTTGTAACCGCACTATTGAAGCCTTATTAAGGAAGTATGGAGTCACACACAAGGTTTCTACACCTTATCACCCCCAAACGAGTGGCATGGCCGAGGTGAGTAATCGAGAGATCAAGCAAATACTTGAGAAAACTGTTGGACCTTCAAGGAAGGATTGGAGTGATCGTCTCGATGATGCTTTGTGGGCTTATAGGACTGCATACAAGACACCGATTGGTATGTCCCCTTTTCGGTTAGTTTATGGCAAAGCATGTCACTTACCGGTTGAGCTAGAGCACAAGGCATGGTGGGCAATCAAGGCCTTCAACATGAACATTGATGATGCCGGTCTTCATAGAAAGCTTCAACTCAACGAACTTGAAGAAATCCGTAATGAAGCCTATGATGCTGCATGGATCTACAAGGAGAAGACTCGAGCCTACCATGATAAGATGATTCGAGGGAAAAAGTTTCAAGTTGGACAAAAAGTTCTCTTATTCAATGCAAGGCTTAAACTTTTTCCGGGTAAGCTTCGATCTCGTTGGTTTGGACCATTCATTGTTACTAAAGTTTTTTCTCATGGTGCCATCGAGATTCAAAGTGTGGTGTCGGGAGATACATTCAAGGTTAATGGACACCGGTTGAAGCCTTACTACGAGCCCTTTCTACACCCCACAATCGAGGAACTCAATGTGCAAGACAAGCCAAATGCCGATCCACCTACACCAACCGAGGCTATTCCATCATCACCACAACTTGAGGCCGAGCCACCTACATATACTGCTGCTGAAACCGTGCCACCACCAAGTCAAGATGCTGCAGGGTTGACACAAGGCCACAAGAGGCCGGACGCATGCCGGATACGCCATTGGATACGCCAGATACGGCAGCACAAGAGCCGGATACTCAACTTGAATCGGACACGATGACTAGGGCCGAGCCGGATACAATGCCATTTACAAGCACCGAATCGGACACTTCATGCAACGATCTTCTCATTGAACTTCTTCTTGCCGATTTGGAATGCTTTGGAGCACGATGAACACATGAAACACGGTGAAAAGTCTAGGCTATGGACTATAAACACAAAGCGCTACTTGGGAGGCAACCCAATTCGATCAAAGAAAAATGAAGGAGCCATCACCGAGAGTTTGCAATTTCCTAACCCTTCTCTTTATCTTTGATTTGTGATGATATGTTGGTATATGTTAGACTATTGCATGCTTAGGAAATTCGTTGATATAGATTTGTGCTTACATTGAGGGCAATGTAATTTTCTAAGTGTGGGGTGGGATAACGTATTCCGTTTATGTTTTCGTGTGCTTAGTTTAGAAAAGAAAATTCAGAAAATGTTCCACAAAAATAGAGTGTTTAAATTGTTTGTTTTGAGTCTTAGGATACCCCTAATATGTCAATGATGTTTTTCTCCTCTTTGCATACATAGATGATAGTTGTGCATACTATTAAAATTGTGAGTTTCATGGATTTTGTGCATTGGTAGGAGCATGTAGGACTTGTTGATTACGAAGCATGCATGTTTTAGCTAATTTATTTCGATTATAACCTATGTGAGCTTTTGAGCCAAATTGCTTTCTTCTTGAGTGATAAAAAGATAAAATTCAATAGATTCGTAGGAAGCATGAAACCTCATAAATCTTTGATTATTCGATGACTATGTGCCATAGCTTTTTAATGAACTCTAGTATGCTAGAACTTACTCTTGTTGATTTTCGAAACGTTTATATCATAAAATACCTTGATTTTGAATGTGATTGAATAAAGATCATTTAGGTTTACCACCATTGCCAAATAAAGCATGAGCCCTATTGGAGCCCGTCGTGGGACACCTTAGTAAACCCCTTTGAGCCTATGTTGAGCCTTTTCTTTCATCACCCTTAAACACTTTCCATGAGCTTAGTATAGTGATGCCTCTACCTTGTGTGTCGGCAAAGCTTGATTTTTGAAAGCGTTTTCGCGTGTGTGATGAAGAAGAACAAGTGTGGGGTAGACTTAGCCATGAATTTATATGAAAAATGTATGCCGTGTCTTAGGAAAAGAAAAGAGAAAAAGTGTGCTCGGAATCAAAAAGAAAAATAAAAGAAAACCGAGAGCAAGAAAAGAAAGATGTAAGGCACGGCTTGAAAAAGAAAAGAAAAAATTTTGTGCATGGCTATTGTCTTGATTATTGTTGTAATGTTATGGGAGGAAAAGAATGAAGTATGGGTCCAAAAAAATGAAATTTGACCCTTTCGGCGAGAAGACATAAGGAGATTCGAGCTTTGCTAAGGCCTTAGTGACGTTTCTAAGCCTCCTTATCCAAATATCGAATACCTCTTAGCCTAGCCCCATTACAACCCTTTTATTGATCTTTTTCATGATTCTTAAGATGGTTAAACTTGATTTGTGAAGATTATCTCAAGAGTAAGCTTATGGTTTTGGTTCATTGGTGCATATAGTTGTCATATGAGGTTTTTCCATCAAAATTCACAAAGTGCCTTCGTTTCTTTATATGCAAGTCACTCTTTGTATTTCATGATCTTTCGCTTGCATATACTTATGTGTGAATAACCATGCTTCGAGAGAAAAGAAGAGAGTATGCCTAGTGAGGTGATTTGAATTAGCTTTTACATGTTTACATGCTTACCTTTTTGCTCTTTTATGTTCTTATTGATGTTACATGTTCATGAAGCTTGGAATTTTCGTGCTTAGCATTCTCATGCATAACTTGAAAGCTATGTGTACATACGAGCCTGAGACAAATTGTTAGGGGCAATAATTTGTTTAGAGTCGTAGTTTAATTTAGTTTGCTAAGGGACTAGCAAAGGATAAGTGTGGGGTAGTTGATAGGAGCACAATGTGCGACGATATTATATGTTTATGCCCTCATTTATGCTTTGTTTAACCCTTATTTGTCTAAGATTGAGTCATAATTTAGTTTAGTGTTAATTTGGTAGAGTTTGGTGAAATATGATTAAGAATCCGAAAAATGACTAAGTTTGAGAAATCTGGAAAATAGTGTAAAAACATGTCTTTTTCGCGATTTTGAGATGAGCAAAAGTATGATCTATCCTTGTCCGAATTCCATGAAATTTTGTGTGCTTAATATTAATATGTTGAGGAATGCTGTGTTAAAATTTCAGATCAATCGGAGTTCGGGAAGTCACCCAAAAATTGGCTGCAAAATGGCAGTCTGAACATTCCAATCCAGGGGCTACAGGATTTTCCTGGGACTTTGCCCCAACTTCGAAAAATCATTCCCGACGACTTACAAGGAATTTGGCCGAGATATTTTATGGGGAGATGGCCATATGTGTCTAGTTTAGGTGAGACTTGGAATCGCATCAATCGGAGCTCCGAAGGTGGAGATATGCCGGAATTACTGCAACAAGGTCAAATCTGCCGATTCCAGGAACCTACTGCCCCCTTTTTGTGTTTTCTGTTTTTGATGGACCAAATGGTGTACAAATGCATATGTGAAGATGGTCCAAGCTTTATGAAGGGAAGAGGAAGACACTTGGCCATGGCATTGAAGAAAAACATGAAGAAATCAAGTCTCCTAGTCAAACTAGGAGAAGCTGCCGATTTGAGGCAGATCGGATGCAACATCAAGCTGCCGGCATTGTGAAGCATTTTTGGTGGATCAAAGCTTATCAATTGAAGTCCAAGACCATATAAGAAGTCCATGAAGATGTGAAGCCCAAGCCTTGAAGAAAAATACAAAAAAGAAAACCTAATTGGACTAAGAAAGGAAGGTTGCAAAACCTTATTGAACTAGGTTTTCTGAACTCCTCTTTGCTTAAGGGCTGCCGGCAGTCACACCCCCTATTCTCTATAAATAATCCCACTTTTCCTACAGAAAAATCATCTCATCTCAAGCTAAACACAAGGCCGAAACTCTACCAAAATTCTCCAAACTTCCTAGACAAAAACCTAAACCCGAAACCACCATCCACCACCAACCAAGTTTCTGCCGAAACTTGGAAAATTCCCTGCCGAGCCACCTTAGCCGTGTAGCCTCATCCCTTCACCTACACAGCACCGGATCCACACCAAAAGAAGCTCTCAAGGTGTCTCAAAGTGTGATCCACTCCCTTCTTCGGTTTAGTACTTTTTGTTTAGTTATGTTTGATTTTGTCTATGAAACATTCATGTATGTTTGGTGTTGGTTTATATGTCTATGTGTGAACCGATTTTGGTTTTATAAATTGTATGTTAAAGACTTGTTTGAATCGATGCTTAGATTTATGTTTAGGTTTCGACAAGAACAATGAATTTTGCATGCTAATTTGTAATATGTAACTTGTAAATTCATGTGTTAGATAATTAGGACAGTGGTATAGATGCATGTTTTAGGTTCGAAATTGGTTAGTATCTAAGGATTGGGCATGAAAATCGGTACTTAGTGTTGTCTTGAACATTGATCTAGGTGCTAGGTTTAATCAGCTAGAGTAATTACGAACGTTGCCATACTCAAAAGGTCGCTCTGATTTGTGTTGCTCACTTAGGGTTTAATACTTTAGATACTTGCATGTTTAAAATAAGATGATTGACAACCTTACTTGTTTTGCATGTCTCCAATTTAGACCATTGCGCACAATTGTTAAGTCTCAAAAGGATTAACATAACTTTAGGGCCCATAACCAAAAGTTCGGTCTTAAAACTTGAGAGGTCTTACAACCAAGTTGTAGTTGGAACTAATTTTGAACTTGAGCATGTTGATACTTGTTCCTTACTTTCTTGCATGTGAGTTTATATGTTAAAGAGTCTTGGTGCTAAATTTTTTGTGAAAGATGATGATCAAACTTGTAAATATTAGATCTAGGATTTTATTTTCTGTTTTTATTTGTTGCAGAACCTAGTATAGGGCAGCATTGCTGCCATACCTCTTATTTCCCCCAATATGTGACGTTTTGTAAATATGTGAATATATGTTTGTGTCTAACAATTTCATATCTCAGGTACCCTTAATCCCCGGCCTAGAACGATCCCTACTTGCTTATACTACTAACGATCTTTTGTAGGGTTTATTATTGCATGCGAGCTTCGGCTCACATCAGCTCCCCAAATCACAACAACCGCCACAATAACTCAAAATCAAACTCAATTTACTCACAAGTAATCAGAGCAATCTAGAACAATGAACTGGAATTACAAATAGAAATAGAACAAGAAATTATAATAATAAGGGATCACGGATCCCACCTAGCGGAAGCAACAAGGATGACAGCTATGCCTCGACTCCGAGTACTCTTGACCTCTGACTATTACTCTGCACACTGGGCGATTTAAATCGAAGGGCCCAGGGAAAAGTAATTTAAAAACGTTAGAGTGAGTGGATAAAAATAATATGATTTAATATAGTACTTTAAATGAAAGTATTATATTACTTTCCCAGAGTTTTAGAAATAAAACCACAGTGCATGCATTATAAATAAAACGTCCCACGTTTTATAAAAAAATCATATTTAAAAATCATCAGCCCCGCTGATATAAAATCAAATAAATAAATAATTATTCTTTTTATATGTATCCAAAAACAATATACTTTTGAAAACCATTTGTGATGTTTCTCGACCAATCCCATTGGTCGCATAAAAACCCCAGCCCCGCTGGTTCGGGAATTTATTAAATAACAGAAAGTCTCATAGAGAAAATATTCCCGAAACCCAAATGATATAATATTCTGACCAATCCCATTGGTCATATCATATAATAAAATAGGGGAACGTCATTACCACCATTTAATAATAGCCTCCCAGACTAAGGGTCAGAGCCTCCAAGACTCTCTATAGCGTCCGCGTCCCACGCTAAACCTCTACACCACAACTCCGTCAACCACCGAGCGTGAATCTGATCTATATGGTCAAGTCGTCACCTCGCGTGGGATGAGGTTAATAAGCTAGCTAGCATCAATATATATCTGGACCCTGATATGGTGAAAATCCAAAAACAAAACCGAAAATACGCTTCCCCTTATATATAAATCCGTACAGTCCCCGACCGTACATCTGAGGCTCATATATATGTATAATCACATAAACTCGTAGCCTCAAAAGAATATATATACATCCGACATGTCCCACATGTCATAAAATAAATATCATAAAATAATATATAACTTCGACATCTCACATGTCGAAAATCACAAATAATGAAATGATAAAATCCCCGGAAATCTCATTTCCGGTCGTACAAATATAAAATACAATAAAACGATTAAGTATGATTTATCGAATCCTACTATTTCCGGAAATCTCATTTCCGGTCATTTCATTTAAATATCATTAAAACTTTTCAATACGATCAATTATGAACAATTAAAAACACATTATTTCCGGAAATCTCATTTCCGGATAAAATCACGTACTACTAAAATCGTAGTAAAACATAACCCCAAAACATATATTTCTTTAAATATCATTTCAATTTAATTATATGAATTATCATGCTTCTCAAAGCATTTATTTAAAATAAACTTCATTTCATTAAAACAATTATGCATGCATTTATTCAAAATAAAAATCCACTCACAGTACTGCCGAGCGCGCCGTTAATCTGATCTCTCGAATAACCTCTCGACCTGTAACAGGGACGAAATTCTAAATTTTACGAAACTCGGAATTTAATTATAATCGATAAATCTACGGACGTCCTCACTCGTCCGAAACTTCCAAATTTTCTCTTTTTCAGTTATCGGTATAGGAATTACGCCTTAAAAACGAAAATCTACGTCTGAAATTACTCAGGACACCCACACCGTGTCCGATCAATTCTTTTACTAGTTATTTCGTCGTAAAACTCTTTTAATCAGCTTTTAACCTTTTTACGGTAAGTCAACAGTAAAAACTACTGGTCAAACAGTAATTATTCCAGGTCAAACAGTAATTCTGAAAGTCAAACAGTAAATGGTTAAAATCCAATTACTATTTACCATTTACTGTTTACTTTTTACTATTTACTTTTACTGTTTACCTTTTTATTTTTACTAATTACTGTTTACTGTTTACTTTTACTGTTTTACCATTTACTTTTCACTTTTTACCGTTTTACCTTTTTATTTTTTACTGGTTACTGTTCATCTTCTACCTTACGCCGCCGGAACAGTGGCGCCGCCGCCACCGTTGCTGGAACAGCAGCGCCGCCGCCGGCAGCGCCGCCGCCGGCAGCGCCGCCACAGGAGGCCGAAACCACCTCCAATCGACGCCAAATTTTCACAGCATCATCGCCACCACCTCGGGGACTCATCTCCGTCGCCTCCGCCACCAAGAACCCACGCAGCCGCCGCGTACGGCGACCGATACGGCGGCCCAGAAATCCCAATTTCCAATTCCTCCAAAAACCAACGAAATCAACACCAAATTAGACTAATTCCACTCCTTTCAACCTCCTAAATACGAATTTAACCTCCAATTGCATCAAAAACATCAATTTCACAACATCCATAAAAATTCATCAAAACCCTAAAAATTTTCAAATTCCAATTCCTCCTTACCTCGTGCAAACTGGTTCGATTCCTCCCATGGGCTTGACGTGCGGGTCGAGGCCTTCGATTCCCGACCGGAATCGGGCCGAACCATGGCCGGAGAGGGGAGAACCAACCGATCGGGGTCGGTGCTTCTCGGGCTGTACACGGCCAAACGGCGACGATTCGACATGAATCGCCACCACCGGCGTGACGAGGGAGCCGAGCCGGTCCGAACACGAGCCGATCCGAACGGCGAAGACTCGGCTGGAGGTCGGGCCGAGTCGGGGGAGAGGAGAGAGAAAGGAGAGAGAAGAAAAAAAGAAAGAAAAGAAAAGAAAAGGAAAAAGAGAAAAATGGGGGATTTTTCCCTTTCGGGAAATTTTCCTCCCGCTATTTATACTCGTCCAAAATCGGACAATTTCCGATTTTACATCATAACTTTTTCATGCGAACTCCAAATTACACGTGCCACGTGTCCACGAACTCGTTTCAACGTGCTCTACCTCGTCAAGAAATAAAATCTTTGGCCGGGTCAACTTATTTAAAAGTCAACGTTTAGAACTTTCAAATCGGAAAAACAATTCCCGAGGAGAAATAATAAAAGTAAAACAGTTAAACTATAATTCTAAGTTCGGGTCGTATCAAAAACACAAGTCACAAACTCTACCAAATATTCTACCCTTAGTCCTACATAAGAAAATAAGCCGAAAACCCTTACCACCACCATCCTAAAAATCCATTCCAAATTCCATTATCCTCCATCCGATCAACACAGTTCTTCGTCTTCAAAGGTGTTTAAATGTGTGATCAACTCCCTTCGTCTTGTAATTTTATGGTTTTATATTTCTATGTCTATGTAGAATGCTTGTTCTTAGGGTATTTGTTTTTATGTCTATGTAAAGACAATTTGTTTGTTTGGTTTTGCATGTTTAATATAGTGTACGATTTCAATATCTTGGATTACTCTAAGTGTCGAGCTTGTTTGGTTTTCAAAAGATAAAACATGTAAAGAAAATATGTAAGGAATTGTAGGTCTAGGGAAATGGCAAGCATGTTCACTTTGTTTTAAATTTGTACTTGGTTAATTCTTTAAAATTCGTGTGCCTTAAAGATTGGTGGTCTAATTGGGTCATGACGTTTAGGGTATCGATCTCATTTAACCGAAATAAACATGAGTCTAGTCTAGCGCTACGTTGTCTTGATTTGTGTTGTTTCATTAGGGTTGGAGTAGTTTAAAAGAATTTGCATGTCGATGTGAGAAGAGTGACGCCTTGCTTGCTAACATGTTTCCAACTATAAAAAAGACTTATGTGCTTAAGTGTTAGTTTGTTTTAGAGTCCACGCTACGTAACTTTAAAATCAATTAGCATAAAGATTAGGATGATGCGCTACGATAAGTCCTAAGTACTTGTGAAGTCTAAAATCGATTAGTAACCCGCTACGGAGCTAATTAGGTTGGAACTAAGTCGAGTCTAGAATAAATTGTTCTTGTTGCCATGCCCCTTTACTTGCTCTTTTTTATGTGTTTTGATTGCTTTTTGGTAAGTGATTTGTGTGAAAGATGTCGACCACATGTATATAGTAAATTAGATTTTATTTTCTTATTTAAATTTCATGTCGTAGGTTATAGAATCCAAATCGAATTTCTCCCATTGTTTGAAACGTGTATATGTGTTAATAAATGTGAACTTTTCTTATAACATTCTTATATTGCAGGTACCCTTAATCCCCGGACTGAACGATCCTTATTTATCATGTGCTACTAACGTCTATTTTGTAGGGTTATTATTGTGTGCGTACTTAGGCACTCATCAGTATGCAATTATTGACACATGATAATAGTTTTTTTTTGTAAATAAACGAGTAAATTAAATTAAAGAGGGGAGGGCAATGCCCAGTACAACCAAAGCCAAAAACAAACCAACAACAAACCAAAAGAAAGACAAGCTGACCTAAAGGAAAGCAAAAACAAACAAACGAAGAAACTTGTTGACACATGATAACATGCAATTTAGCCATTGTTGCGCTCTCGCCATTGTTTCAAAGCCCAACCGTATTCCACTAAATTCGATCTTAGTGAAACAGATATCACTGGACATCGAATCTTGTTGTAACTGGCACGTACAAATGCATGCTTTTGTTGGGGATCACGCTCCACCTCATGATCATAACTCTTTTTTATCATATATAGCAGCTCTTCTTGGACGAGTCGGGATGTCGTCTAAGTCAAATTCATATTGCTCATGTTCGTCACGCTCATCTTCTACTATCATGTTGTGCAAAATAATGCACGTCATCATGATGTATTATAGGCTCTCCTTACTCCATAAACGAGCTGGACCCCTCACAATTGCAAAACGCGCTTGGAGAATACCAAATGCTCTCTCCACGTCTTTCCTGAACGCCTCGTGCATCCTTGTAAAGTGTCTTGTCGCTGGAGTGGTACGATTTTTTATGGCTTTGACAAGAGTTGCCCAACTAGGGTAGATGTCGTCCACCAGATAATAACCTTGACGGTACGTACTGTTGCCCACTTTGAACTCCACCTGAGGAGCTTCACCTCTGCATACCTCATCGAATAATGGCGACCTTCCCAGGACATTGAGATCGTTGAGGGAACCTGGAAGTCCGAAAAATGCATGTCAAATCCAAGTATCATACGAAGCCACCGCCTCTAAGATAATTGTAGGTTTTCTCTTGTGACCTTGAAATTGCCCGGCATGGGCAGTTGGGCAGTTTTTCCACTGCCAATGCATACAGTCAAGACTACCCAACATGCCCGAAAATCTGCGATCTACAGCTTTGTCTGTCAATCTTTGTAGATCTGCCGCAGTTGGTTTGCGAAGATATTTTTTCCGGTACACAACTCATATAGCTCTTGTAAAATGATCCAACACTTCAAGAGCAGTGGATCCAGCAATATAAGGGAACTCATCGGTCAAGTCAGCTGGTAAACTGTACGCGAGCATCCTCATAGCGCATGTTAGCTTCTGTTCGGTGGAAAGGCTGAGTCTGCCGGTGGCATCCATAGTTTGTACAAAGTACGGGTCGTGGTTGGCCACGCTACGCATCATCTTGTCAAAGAGATGAGGTCGCATACAGAATTGCCTTCAAAAGCTGTCGTCGTTAAACCTACACGGTTCAGTGAAATATAGAGCTTTCAAGCGCTGATCCTTGATTTCCCGATCCCTTTGTATGTACTCCCGCCCTTCCGAAGAACCGCCCCATTGTGAGGCTTCATCTTCTTCCATCATCTCCACTTGGTGGGCTGCCACAGACATCAAGAGGGCTTGTTGTTGCCGTCTCGGAACATCTTCTGCTTCCTCCTTCTTCAGTAATTTCCACAACCTATTTATGGCGGAAAACAAAACTCAAAGTATGAAATAATAACTTAGAAACCACAATTTGTTTGTGGGAGGAGGAGTGTTTGTGAATTGGTGAGATATGATGGAGTGAACGACTCCGTTTTTATAGAAGATGACCATGATCTCGAAAGATAGAAATTGACACGTGGCAGATAACGAAATCTCGACAACGAATTAGACATCGACACGTGTTTACCAAAATCTTGTCTGATTTGTGATAAACTATAATATCTATGTATAATTTAATTTCAAATCTTATCCACCGACACATGTCGATTGTACACGTGTCCGATTGTGAATAATGCATACGGGTCTAAAATTCAATTTTTTTTTAAAAAAATAATATTATATTTATTTATCATGTACAAGAATAGTTTACAAATATAAATTATTATTAATTACAACACAAAATAAAGAAAAATCAAATTTATAAATATAAGAATTTTAGTTAAAACCTTACCATTGGAGATGGTTGAAGTGTTATATGAGTAGTGTCCAAATGAGGTCTTATAATAACTATGAGACCCCATTATAAGACTTCATAGTTGGAGATGCCCTTAATCACAGCATGTATAATTAGTTGGTTAGTCTCTTACGTTCGTTTACTACTATGACAAATTTATAATTTGATGTATACAAATTCACAATAGGACCTAATTTCATGTACTGTTTGTAAAATCTTTCCGTAGGAAGTAATTGTTCTTGTTCTTTATTTACACCATAAAAGAAAAATAGTTGTATGGAAGTAATTTTAATTTACCCCCAAAGTCAAAGCCACCCACACCGGTACTGCGTTGGAAGCAGTGACTTGAACGGAGGCCCAAGTCACACTCACAATTCCCTTCGATTATTATATGTTTCTATTTAACAATGTGAAGCTGTCTCTATCTGGGTTTGCTCGCAAATAATGATAAAAATACAGAGCCACCTACCTACTCTTCAGAAGTTTCTCACTATAACTGGCACTGTTGAGGTTTCAAGTATTCATTATCATTGGCCTTGCTGCTGCACCTTCCCCATCTTCATCACTTCTACTGGGAATTTTCTATTCCAGGAGGAGCAGTAGGTTAAGGACTCTTGCACCCTCCCACTTGTTTCTTCTGGCAGTCAGTAATTATGTAAGTTGCTCATCCTTGGTGCCTTTAAGCTGTGTGTTTTGAGCACTATATTTACTACATTCTTGATTGTTGACTTTCACTCAGATTGTTGGAGTTGATTTTGTTGGGTATCTTTGTCTTTCAATGTTTTAGTCCTGCTGCTGTTGACTCCAACTAAATGCCCATTAATTCTAAGGTGGAATCTTTGAGTACCTTAATTTGCTCAAATTGGATGCTGTTTAAGGAGTAATGCAGACAATCTGCTTCATGGTATTGTTGTTGGGAGTAATTGTAGCATCAGGGCAATCAGATTTAGAAGCACTCTTAGAGCTGAAAAAAGGCATTCAGAAAGACCCTTCTGGCCAAGTTCTTGTTTCATGGAATTCAAAGTCCTTGGCCTCTGATGGATGCCCTATCAATTGGTTTGGGGTAATTTGTAGTGATGGCCTTGTCACATCCATTTCTATTAACGATGTTGGCCTGGTTGGCGAGTTCAGTTTTACGGCCATTGCTGGCCTTAAAGTGCTGCGCAATTTATCTCTTTCAAACAACCAACTCTCAGGGACTATCTCAAAGGTTGCTCTAATTCAGTCTCTAGAGCATTTAGATCTCTCAGGGAATTTGTTTCATGGGTTAATACCACCTGGCTTGGCTAACTTGAAGCATTTAGCACTTTTGAATCTGTCTTCAAACCAATTTGGAGGCATTTTCCCCTCTGGTTTGGGGAAACTTGAACAGCTGAGATACATTGACATTCGAGCTAATGCCTTGTCAGGTGATATCATGACTGTTCTATCGCAAATGGGTAGCGTGGTCCATGTTGATCTAAGCAGCAATCTGTTTTCTGGTTCACTGGATTTGGAAATTGGTAACTCCTCTTTTGTTTCTTCTGTTCAATATTTGAATGTAAGTAACAATTCCTTGACTGGAGAGCTTTTTCCTCACGATGGCATGCCATATTTTGATAGTCTGGAGGTGTTTGATGCTAGTCATAATCTTTTAGCTGGTCCTATACCTTCCTTCAATTTTGTTGTCTCTCTTCGGATACTTCGGCTCGGAAGCAACCAGCTATCAGGTTCTCTACCGGAAGCTCTGTTGCAAGGCAGCTCAATGCTCTTGTCTGAATTGGATCTAAGTCTAAATCATCTTGAAGGTTCGTTTCCTACATTTTCTTCACCTTTCAACTCTGTCCATCCTTCACTTTTTTAGTTGGTCCTATACCTTCCTTCAATTTTGTTTTCTCTCTGTGGATACATGCTCTTGTCACCTTCTCACTTTTTTCTTTCTCTTTTCATATTAAAAATTTTGTGTGTGGAATGGTAGCTGCTGAATCTCATTTTTGCCTTTGAATTTATAAAGCCAAGTTGAAATAGCTGACTCAATATTTGATCAAGTGGTCTTTTATTGAGTTATATATGTTTTCTGTAATAATTGAAGCAAACTTGCTCACTATTATTAGAAAAGCAATTGCTTTAGGAAATTTTTCTCTCATGTCATTGTCATAATTGGATTTTTCCAAGCTATTTTTCCATCTTTACCTGAAGCGATTATCTGAAGTGTTCACGAACCATCAGAACGACTGCATATCAGTTTCTATGGCCTTCAGTTAGTTCTTAATATTCATCTGGTCTGAGTGGGGGTTCTGTTTGGGAAAGGTAGAAGCATGAGAATGCTGAACAAAATTAGTGCTTCATATGTGATATGCACGTGTAATCATGGGTGGATTAGAATAACAATATTAGTATCAGTTTTCTACAAGAGCTACTGTGAGGGTGGTCTGTTCAAATTTTCTTTCCTGGTATATCATGTTTTACTTAGTGAAGTCACCAGGTTTTGAATACTATCATTATCATTTTCAAAGTTGGTATTGGATTAATCTGCTCTCCCTTTCCCTATCTTTCCTGTTCATTTCACTAAATTTCCTTCATGACAGGTCCAGTAGGAAGCATTACCTCTGCAACTCTGAAGAAGGTGAATATATCTTCAAATGAATTATCAGGGTCCTTGCCGGCCAATGTTGGGCACTGTGCCATCCTGGACTTGAGTAATAATATGCTCACTGGCAACCTTTCCCGAATCCGTAGTTGGGGAAATTATATGGAAGTAATCCAGCTAAAGTCCAATTTTTTTACAGGAAGCTTGCCCAGCGAAACATCCCAATTTTTGAGGCTGACTTCTTTTCAGATATCCAATAACTCATTAGAAGGTGTTCTTCCATTAGTATTGGGTACATATCCAGAACTAAAAGTTATAGATCTTAGCTTCAACCGGCTGCAAGGTTTTCTCCTTCCAAGCTTTTTCTCTTCAACAAAATTGACTGATCTAAACCTGTCAGGAAACAATTTCTCTGGGTCCATACCTGTCCAGGAATTTGCAATTGGTTCTGCTCAAAATTTGAGCCTGGTGTCCCTAGACCTGTCAAATAATTCATTGAGTGGTCATTTGCCCCAAGAAATCAGCAAGTTTCGTAGCTTAGTATACTTGAAACTGTCCAGTAACAATTTTGAAGGTAGCATTCCTGAGAAGCTTCCAGATGAACTGAAAGAATTCAACGTGTCATTGAATAATCTTTCTGGTCTTGTACCTGAAAATTTGAGGCACTTCCCTGATTCAGCATTTTATCCAGGAAATTCCTTGCTGATATTTCCTCATTCCCTATCATCACCAAACAATGTCCCAGATTTGATTTCAAGAAATCACAGGTCTCCTATAAAAGCTGCTATTAGAATTGCACTGATTGTAGGTTTGCTTGGTGGGGGAGCTATTGTAGCCCTTTCATGCATGATGATCTACTATAAAGCCAACTGTCAAGGATGTAGAAAGAGTAATCGAAAAGCAAATTGTGAGAAGAATAGTGTTGTGCAAGCGGGTTCTTCCCTTTCTCATAGATCAGTACATGACAAAACTGAAGACTCAAAATCTTCATATGGTTTGCATCAAGACCCTTTGCCATCATCCACAAGGGTGTCTACTCATGATGCCCGTGATACTTCATCAGGTATAGAGAAGTCTAAACAATTGAGTCATCCTGAAACAGCCAAGCTAGAGGAAGGGGTATCTTCTCCCATGTCTCTCTTATCGCCTTCGAACCCATCACCTTCTAAAAGTCAACAACCATTCAATCGCTCTGCTGCTCTCAACTCTTGTTCTCCAGATAAACTGGCTGGTGATTTACATCTGTTTGATGTCTCCTTGGCTTTCACAGCAGAAGAACTTTCATGTGCTCCAGCAGAAGCTATTGGAAGAAGTTGTCATGGAACAATGTACAAAGCAATGCTTGAGTCGGGTCATGTAATTGCTGTCAAATGGTTAAGGGAGGGAATAGCAAAAGGAAGAAAAGAATTTTCTAGAGAAGTAAAGAAACTAGGGAGCATCCGACATCCAAATCTAGTTTCTTTGCAGGGTTACTATTGGGGCCCAAAGGAGCATGAGAAACTTATAATATCGAATTATATCAATGCTGAATCTTTGGCCTTGTATCTCCATGGTAAGATTCTGCTCTCTGTGTTCGGTGTATGCAAATAAGAATCTCAATAATTTTGCTCCCCTCCCTTGATTTTACTAAAAACCTTTTTATCTTTATCATTAGACTAATCTATAATTTTACCCTGTGACTTTTGATTGGCATTTCGTATCATCCATAAGACACTAGTAGCTGCATGATAATTACATTTATCATTGACTAATTTACAATTGTAAACTTTGAGTTTTGTTTGCATTGTTTATCATCCATAAGACTAACAGTTGCATAGGCTACACATGAATCCTCATCTTATTCAACCTCAGATTAATGCTAAACATGCATTCATTAAAAATAATAATAATAATAATAATAATAATAATAATAATAATAATAATAATAATAATAATAATAAAAGACAAACTAGTTCTATGATTGGACACAATGATCTAAACTTCAAAAAGTTAATTTCCTGGCTGCACTAGTTCACTATCAGACACGCAGTTTCAAACAAAATTGGATGATGGCATAAGCATAAATATATTGCTCACTGCACTAAAGTGACCAAGTAACTTGATACTTGCCCTCTTTAAATAGCTGTTTTCTTCTGCGATTACATATACACCCATCTAAAAATTCAACAAATAAACTTTTCAAGTGGTAGTTTGTCATTTTCAAGTCTTCAAGTATATTATTATCATAGTAATTGGTACTTACTTCAATTTTAAGACAAATCATTCACGTAGTTATGCTACAAGACCAGCAGGACGGACAAATAATCTAGAAATATTTGGATTTTGATCGAAGGAATATGATGCTTTAAAGGTTATCAATTAGGCAAGTGTAAGATGATTGTGCAAAAGAAGAATATTCAATGCTGCACAAATTAGTGCTTGGTATAGAATCTGGAATCAGGATGGAGGTCAAGTCTTTATACTAAACCTGAAGGGAGAATGGTGTTGTTTCCCTAAAAGTTTGAGTTTCTAGCAACAAACTAATATATCTGGATTTGTTTTTTATTGTATTTGTTTGGAAGAAGCTCTGGATTCATTTGGTCATTCTAATATCTACTGTTTGTTTATCTAAAATGGCAACTTTGCTGGTGCATTAAGTGTCCATTAATAAGAAAGTTGTTTTGTTTTTTATTGTATTTGTTTGGAAGAAGCTCTGGATTCATTTGGTCATTCTAATATCTAATGTTTGTTTATCTAAAATGGCAACTTTGCTGGTGTATTAAGTGTCCATTAATAAGAAGTTTTTTAAGATCAGAAGAAACCTTTTGTAGTGCTAACAATAACCTTTCAGTAAATTCTGTGCAGTTGTGTAGTTCATTGGCAAATTTTGTGGTCTTAAAACCATTTTTTACAATCTGAGATGCTTACTGTGAACAAAAGAAATGCAGCTAGTTCAACCTTTAATCTTGTTAATTTCTTCTCTTAATGAATTATTGATCAACTAAAAGTTACTGCTCGACCACAAAGACAGACTTATTTGTGAGTGGTGATTGATCTACATCTGGCATATGCACAACTCTCTAATATACATACAATAAAGTCATCACTTAAAGTGACCATTATGAATGGTCAGCGAAAATCTTTCCAATATTTTACATTTTCTTTCATTATCTTTTGTATTTCATCCCTGCTCTAACCTGATTTTTCTGATATTTTATGTGACTTCTGCAGAAGTCGAGCCAAGAAAACTCTCCCCATTGTCTATTGAGGAACGGCTCAAGGTTTCTATAGATGTTGCCCGATGTCTGAACTACCTCCATAATGAGAAGGCAATTCCCCATGGCAACCTAAAATCTACAAATATTCTACTAGAAACTCCAAACCACAATGCACTCCTTACAGATTATAGCATCCACCGTATATTGACTCCGGCTGGAACTACTGAGCAAGTTCTGAACGCAGGTGCTCTTGGCTATCGGCCCCCTGAATTTGCTAATTCAAGTAGACCGTGCCCCTCATTGAAGAGTGATGTCTATGCATTTGGAGTGATCTTGTTGGAACTCCTGACTGGAAAGAGTTCTGGGGAGATTGTTTCTGGCATACCAGGAGTAGTTGATCTGACAGATTGGGTGAGATTTTTGGCAGAAGAAAACCGTTCTTTTGAATGCCTTGACAGGCACATATTGGAAAACCAGAGTGTTAAGCACTCGCCTAGAGTTCTTGATGGTTTGCTACAGGTAGCTTTAAGATGTATCCTTCCAGCATCTGAGAGACCCGACATGAAAACTGTGTTTGATGAGCTTTCAAGAATAGTGTGCTAGAGGGCACTCTCAGGTAAAAACTGTTTCTTTAGCTCTAACACCATATATCAATTATTCTTCTCTTTTTTTTTTCTTTCAATTTTTCATGTAATTGTCTGTTTATATTTGCCAAATGATCCTGTAATGATATAAGATGTTTTTAAGGCTACTGATTGAATGAATAAGCTCTATGTAAAATGAGTGGGGTTAATCATTTTCATTAACCCTACTCCGGGACATGATTTCATACAGGGGAATTCTTGGAAGGAAATTTTTTAACATGCCACTAGGGTCCTTTGGGGGTGAAACTGGCACCTTTTTTTTGGTTATTTTTCTTTCCAGGAACAAGATTGTTCAATGATTAAGTTTCAGTAAGGATTCATTCGTACCAAAGTGTTACATGATTGGTTTAATGTTGAGTAAATGGGAAAAGGGAAGGCAGTGTTGGGAAGGAAAAAAGAAACGCGTGCCAACTGCCAATACCGGGCATTTCTAGTGTCGCACCACACACACACGCTGCAGTCTGCCCACACTCACACGCCCGCTCTATTTTATTGACTCATTCTCTCCGAGACTCGAACCTAGTTTTGTCTTTCTTTTTTGTATCTCATCTCATACTTTAATACTTCCTTGACATCCAACTATGAACTGTACCCAAATCCCTCTTCTTACCTGGACCTGGTTACTTTAAAATCCAACCCAACACAGACTCGGTCACTCTCTACCTAAATCCCACTTTATATATCACTTTCCTACATATCCATCTACTTTGGTGTATCTCTCTGCCCTCTCGCTTCCATCTTCATTCCAGGTAAATCCCCATCTCTCCCCTTCCAATTCTTCTCTCTCTTTCTCTCTTCATATATATTCTCATTTGTTGATCATTCATATATTCTTGGTTCCTCTCATATTTTGTCATTAATATCATTCATTATCTGAACAATCAAGCCCTGATTTCTCGAAATTTCCGTTACCAAGTTTAAAAATTTGTTGGTTTTTGTCATCTATTAATTCTGGATCTTCATTCCGCTCTGAACGTACTCTTTGTTTTGATACGACGTGCACCCCACTTTGCTCTTCACCTTTCTCACCATTTTCTTCGTCGTCTTCTCTATGTATAATTTAATCAGTTTCAACAATATATTAAAACCTAGAATTGGATTTTCTTCCAGAATTACAAATATACCCTCATCTGACGCGGGAGTATAAGGAGCTCAGCACAAAGCACCTCTCTGCCGAAAATGGCCGACCGAGTCCACCCTGGCGGCGACTCCACGCCCCCCACCCAAACCACCAACCCTCCGCCGGGGACTTACGTCGTCCAAATCCCCAAGGACCAAGTCTACCGCGTCCCCCCGCCGGAGAACGCCACCCTCTACAAGAAGTACACTCAACAAAAGCCTCGCCGCAACTGCTGCCGCTCCTGCCTCTGCTGGCTCCTTTTCATCGTCGCCTCTCTCGTCCTCCTCTCCGCCATCTCCGCCGCCGTCTTCTACCTCGTCGTCCGCCCCGAGTCCCCCAACTACTCCGTCCAAAACATCTCCTTCAAGGGCTTCAACCTCACCGCCACCTCGCCCTCGCCGACCACCTCCCAGCAGGTCCAAGTGGCCGTGCGCGCCGAGAACCCCAACAGAAAGATCGGGATCTACTACGAGCGAGACAGCTCGGCCAACGTGTTGTACACTGACATCAAGCTCTGTGACGGCGCTCTGCCGGCGTTTTATCAGCCGCCGAAGAACGTGACGAAGTTGGAGACGGCGCTGACGGGGACGGGGATCAGGCTGACGAGGGCGGCGCGTGAGGGGCTGGTGGAGGCGCAGAGGCAAGGCAAGGTGGCGTTGAAGTTGCATGTCCGAGCCCCCGTTAGAATCAAAGTGGGGTCCATTAAGACGTGGACGATCACCGTTAAAGTTGACTGTGATTTAACGGTGGATAAGCTGGCCTCAGACGCCAAGATTGTGTCCAAAGACTGCAACTATGGTGTGGATCTTTGGTAGGCAGAACCAAAGTTTATGAGAATACATATTTACATTCAATTTATTTCTGTATATTGCTTCTCATTTTTCTTTCTTAGCAAACATACAGTACTGGGGTTTGCATTCTTTGAAGGAATTATATATGCTTTTTTAATTTATTTATTAAAGTTGTTTTAACAACACAATAAGTTTAGTTTGATGAGGTGCAAATTGGGTTGTTATACTGCAACTGAGGAGGATAAGGGGATCCAGCAGAAGTATGAGAATACGTAGATGTGAAAATGTATGATATGAGAATACATGAATGAAAGTAAGCCAAATCAAGGCATAAATATCAATATCTTCAGGTTGGTCTGCGTATATGACAATCAGATAACAGAACAAATTGTTACCTAATATATTATGTACATTTTTATTTTTAATGGGCTAACTCTTGTACATGTATGCATGTTTGGTGTTTCTCCCTTTCTTTAGTATGCCGGCAAAGAGTGAAATTGGGAAATGGTCTTATTGGTTCATGTAGCTCACTCTGCAAGCATTGCTCACATAAGCAAAGAAAAAAAGATTCCTGTTCTTGACAAGTTCAGACGATTTCCAAGGACTTGGCCAACACATAATTCATGCTTAGCTAAGAGCAAATGTCAAGAATTGAGTCATGCACCAGTAGCACAAGTTTTCTTGGCTCCGGCAATATCCCTCTGTTTTGGTAGCAGTTAACCCACGGTTAGTCGACTGAATCTGCAAAGGACACAAAACCTGAGCAACAAAAGTGATATAAAACATCCACAAGTATGCGCAGAGTTGAGAAACGATGAATGAAGTCTGGGAACACCATATGGATTTATCAGTATTCCAAGTAGCAGTGAGATCATAGTTTCAACAAGAAAACACTACAATTGTTTTGTATATTACACACTACGCTCTCCCTTGCTACCAACCCTTTGTAATTACACCTATACCCTACCTTAACCCCTTCAAAAGTTCAGATGCGAGCTACTCCAAATTTTATTTTTAACTCCATTATTCCAAGTAGCTTTTATTTCTCCTCGTATACAAATTCCATATCCAATTCAACTTGTATCCCAAAATGCTTTATGTTTTTCTTTCTTTCTCAAACTCTTGTCAAAGGCATTTAATTTTCCCTGCATCCAGTCCATTAAACAACTCCAGATTTGGATTTAATCTGATCATAATTGCTCTTCGAACGTTGGATGGCCATATGAACTTCTGCATACATCTTAACAGAAGCCTCGGCAAAGCTGTTCAACTTACCACAAAACCCTGCCAAGCTTGTCTGCAAACGATCATAACTGGAGATCCCAGAAGGGGAAACTTCATCTCTCAGCATATTGACCACATAATCAATACCGCTATCATCCTTACGAGATGTTAAACCTGTACCTTCTTTCTTTTCTTGGCGTGGCACAAAACTCGCAATTTCATTTTCTAAAGTTTTTATAGCCTCTGTCACTTCACTGGCAGGCAAGGTCTCAAGCCTATCAAACCAGACACCACATGTGGCATATATCGGAGGGCCACAGAATCTCAAGGGATTTTCTGGTTGCCACCTTTTCTTTTTGGAAGACTTCTCAGCAATAGAGACGCATTTCAAAAGCCATCCATTTATAGACTGTAAATAAGACTTTTGAGCGTTGATCCACTTGTTGAAACTCGAGGATAGATTGCTGAGTTCATGTTCAAGATAGAGAGTAATCTGATGATGTGAATCTGACTGCACAGAGATCTTAGTGTTGCCATTGTTGTAAGCTATGGAGATGATTAGAAACTGAAGCTTGTGACATTCCAGCATCACTTCCCACATCCGACTTAACCTACAATAATATAGGAAATAAAGTTTAAAGTGAATCACTCCTAAAATCAAAAACAAGCCAAATGATTTAAACAAATCCAATAACCCTCTCACGAGTTATTTACGTATTTTTTGTGTTTCTCTGTGCAACTTTTGCCCTATCATTAAAACTAATTCTTCAATAATGTTTGGTTACCGTCCAAAATACAAAAATACTTGCATAATCCAAATGGCTTGCTCTGAGAGATGGAGAATTTCTTGGGTGTTGTCCTTTAAACCAGTCTGATTTTTACTTATTTTTTGGTCTCAACATGAGAAAAGCATATTCAAGAGTTTAAATCCAATACGCAGCACTTGACTTGACAAAGTAGAACAAATTGATATTTCTTGCTAGTGATATCATGCAAACCATGATGTAATTTTTTCAGGGGACTTCATATTGCATAATTCGTTCATTGGAAGAAATGTAGGAAGGAAACTTATAAATACTTACCCATGAATCAGCTCCTCAAGTTGTGGCTGGAGCTCTCTGTCTCGTATATTTTCAATCCTCTTTGATATAGAATCAATCCTGTGAATAGCAACTCTGATTCTTGAATGTAGATCCTTAACAACAGCGCGTGTTTTATCAACTTGTTGAGAACTTTCTCCTTTTGATTCTAGTTGCCTTAATATCTTACACTTCAAGTCGTAATCCCTTCTGACCATCTCACTGGCCTGAAAACAAGGGTTTCCATAAGTTCATAAATTTATCTGAGTGAAACATATACTCTCCCTTTTCTAAAGGATTTTATGGATTTATTCTGTGTTCATTTAAGGTTAATTAGTGAAATATACCGAAACAGTAATTTAAACAGCAATGATTCTGATCGTAAATGCTATAACTATTGTTCGGTTCATCAATAGTACCTTAACCTCATCATAAAGCTTCCTTTCCCACGCATATAACCTATCCAATGTTGAGGCATGACTGCCAGAGATCATGCAGAAGTTATCAAAGAGGTTACCAGTAAGATTCTCACTATCATCTTTCAAGTTTGCTCCCAATAGATTCCTTGACGAAGAGGATCGAGATGATGTAGTCCTATGCCACGTTAAGTATTTCACGGCATTTTGAGCAGGCTCTAAGGGGACATAAAGAAAAAATCACCTCAGTAGTCAGAAGATGGAGAACTACGTTAAATTACCAGCAGCAATAACAAACGAGTCATTTAAGATGGTAGGACTGTCTGACCAGCATCTAAAGCAAGTCTAACCACTTAATTAATTAATCGCGTATCTTTGAAATTCGATAGTGATGTATCTTATAAAGTCAGATAGGATAAAACAAACCAGGAAAACGCATAGTTTAGATAAAATAGGAAACATAACATAAATGCCTGTTGCAATTTAGATACAACATAACTCCCTCTTCCAGAGTTTTGAAGAAATTAATTAATATGCATGTGCATCCGATGCGTGTCAGACTTCATATATCTTAATAACACTTAATCTACACAATATTCCATCACTAATTTATCAGCATCTTTTTTTCAATCATTTTTCAGCAACCTTTACCATGTCAGATAATTATGAACATGCTTTGCCTTCTCTTCCACTCAAACAACAACTTCCTACCTTCCTAGTAATAACTAATTGCCCCTCCACCAGTTCTAGTGAGGCGATTTATGAAGCATACATGGTAATGCCTATGTTTAGTGAATATTTTGTCATGTTCACAGGAATAAAGTAGTTCTGAAACAGTTCTCACTTGACTAATGTTATAAGTTTTATTGATTGTCATTTTAGCTTCAAAAATTAATGTCATCACAATTTATTGTCAACAAAAAAGGCTACGCATCAATAACCGAGAACATATCATAGGAAAGAGGATGCATAATTTTTAAAACATTCCAGAAGTAGAAACTCGTATGTTCCCCCAAATGTTTATTTTTTTGAATTAAATTTTTGGTAGTTCAATCTCCTCTATCTTACAACCCTACCATATGACATATACTGAGTCCAATTTGTTTTCACACAAAGTACACTACGGAGTATACATTAGGTTTTTTGTCCGTGGAAATACTAGTCTGAATGTTTTAAGATCAACTAAAACAATAGTGAGACCTTTGTAGTATATAAAGCATCTAAAGTTCTTGGAACACAAGCAGAGATTACTAAAGAAGCTTAATTAACAGAAGACCCACCTTCCTGAACTTGAGTAGGGTCTTCACCACAAGAGAAACAAGCCTTTAAGAATGTAGATGAAAATGATCCACCTGCTACAACAGAAATTTAGTTTTCAAAATTTTCACCAACAGACTAAATAGAAACCACACAACTTCCAGCAGTACTATAGAGAATTAGTACGATTCATTTCAAAACCTAGAAGATCATCCACATTCTCTTCTTCTTTTTTCGAAGTTAAATGTGTTGTGAATTCTATATGGGACCTCGATTAGCACCCAGAGAATAGTTACTGGAGCCGTCAGTTGTAAAAATACCAATCCACTAATGATAAACTGAAAAGAAAAAATATAAGCAAGTGGGAAGAGTGTTAACTGAAGTTTATTATCCATGGATAGCTAAACTAGAATGAGAGAGGGAGAGAGAGAGAGGGAGAGAGAGAGAGAGATCTTACTTTCTTTTTCTTCGAATATTGGACGGAAATGCAACTTGTTCGCTTCAAGCATCTTAGGAATTTCTTTACCAGACTCGTAAGCTTTTATGAAGAGAAATTCTATATCTTTCATGCTTAAGACAAGATCTTTTGGTGCAACCTTACTTTCCATGCATTCTTCCTTCACTGCAGTTTTATTCGAGTCAGTTTCAGGTTCAACTACTGAGGACGGGGCTCTCAATGGCGACAAATCAGGAGAGTTACTTTTCTGTCCTTTTAATAACTCAGTTTCTGAAGTTGCACTTTCTGCAGAAGGTACTGTAGGTGAAGCACTAGCTTCAACATGGTCATGTACTCTATTGAAGTTTTCAAAACTTCGAACCAGAGAATCTGTAGCTGGCTCATCAAACTCATCTTCAGAATCCTGAGATTCTTCCCTTTCATGAAAAGTGGCCTTCTCTTCTTCATCTTCCAGATCAGGAATTCCCTCCTCTTCCCTAAGCCGTCTTATGTCATCAGTACTTTCAAACCCCTGGTTCATCGTCTTCCCTTCTTGAGAAGAGAACTGATGGTCAATTGGATGAAAAATACCAAAGTAATCCCACGGTGGAGTTTCAGTTGGGAGTGAAGACTCTCCAAATGGTGATGTTTCAGAGTTTCCAGCAGAACGAGGTGTGGTATTCTGTGGGGTACTAGAGGAGGTTACTGTTGCAGTAATAGATACAGGAGGTTTTACTTCAACCTTTTTAGAAAAGCTACCCCTGACTTTCATATGATTGGCGTGAAACAAGGTTGAATTTGGAGGAGACGGGGAGGGAGAGAAATTATCAGTTGCATCCATTCGTTGCGACACAGATGGAGAAGAAAATGAGAAATGAGAGAGGGACTTCTCAATTTGAAGAAGAGGCTCAGGGGTTGCACTAGTGGAAGTGTACAAAGAAGATTCAACAGGAGCTCCAGACTCGACAAATTTTCTAAGAGCTGTTCCCGTACTCTTGAGGGATTGAATATACATATCGTGAGTCGCTGCAAGTGAACACCTGCCATCAAGCGCCTGCTTAACAAATTTTTTCCTTTCTCGACATAGCTGCAGGGCCTTATCTTCCTCAACTTTGGAGCTTGAGGCCCCCATATCAACAGATCTGGCGTAATATCCCCTCCAATTATGTCATCAGGACATTAAATTTCTACCTGAAAATTCATTAAGTACTAAATATCGGGAAATCTGTAGCACAGGTTAATAGGTTTCACAAAACAAAATGGTCTGACACATATGGAACTGGAAGCACAATATTTCAATCATTTCAGTTAGCTAGTCGCACACATCAAAGTAGTAAAGAAAGCATCTAAAGATAGATGTAACTTGCAATAGAAAAGAAAATCACGTTTCATGAGCAGTGTTGATGAACAATTTGAAGTGACGCAGCAATGAAAAGTAGCAGAAAACAAACTTGGAAGAGAGTTTAGAACATGATAACAAAAATCAGCTTCTAGTCTTGTACACATACACTTGATGACACAAAGATGACCCAGCAAAGGGTGCAGCAAGGGGTTCAATTAAAACCCAAATGATAAACACTTAACAAAAGAAATCTGCAAAATTGGGCAGCCCCACAAAAGTGAGAAAGCAGCCTGTAATCAATCTCATCCGAGGAATATTGATAAATAGCTTGCAGAGCAATTGAATGGTCCTCACTTGTGACTTGTGAGTCTTGTCTCAAAATCAATCCACAATCTATCAGACACTAAACTTGCTTCTGTACAATGTTTATTATGGATTTGATTAACAACTTAAACCAAAAGGGATAGAGGTTGAGTGAATCAGTATTGCAAAAGAAAAGTAGATCATTATATCTTGTATATTTGTAAAGAGGAAACATTGGGAGCCCAAATCCAATTCAAAGAGCAAGAGCACAGAGCAACGGCATACCTGAGAATTGAACAAGAGCCTGGCCGACGGTGGAATTCCTGAGAGAGAGAGAGAGACGTATAAGAGCGAGCAGTGTGTGTATGAGAGTTTGAGAGAAGAATAAAATAACTTTCTGTGAATATTAATAAATTAAAAAGAGAGAGAAAGTTAATGGGGGAATCTAATCTCTGATAAGAGAATAGAATTGTATAGAGTTTTGCTACTCCATACAAAAGGCATAATATACAAACAAAAGAGGAGGAGTGCTACAGTGATGACTGATGAGATCAGATCACTCTGGTGGACTCTCTCTGGGCTCCACCCCACCGTCCTCTCTCTTCTTCTTGTTTTTTAACTGCGTCAAACCTAAGCGCGCTGCCGCTTTGTTTACTTTGTTTGACGCCACGGTGAAAATCCCTTTCTCTTTTTTTTACCCGAAACCCTAGATTCAGCGGCCTCAATCACTTGTGCTTTTGTTTAGTAAAGGTAATGATGTTGAACAACTGGAAAGCTCTTTCTATTCGGTCTCCTTTACAATGTTTATGTTACTTGAATATTCAAATACTGACACTCAAGTGTTGGGGGACTTTTACCAAACAAGTTGATAGGCATTGCCAAAGGAAATGCTCCTACTCTCGGCCTAGTTACAACTTAATATGCCTTAGTTAAAAAAAAATTTGATTTGTCTATTGATTTGATCTAAGTTATATACCTCAGCAAGACAACCATCATCATTTTGGTTGAAAAACAAAATGCATAAATAATGATCCTACTCATTGAAACTTAAGAACTAAAGGTCGAGAAGCTAACATGTGATAATCGAAATTATATTTCACAATTTTTTTTTTTAAAAAAAAAAAAAAAGAGTTTCGAGCTTCTATACATACCTCTAAAATCGACACTTAGACATCCTTAATTTTTATTTTTCAAAGCGACTATCAACCTTCAATTCATATCAAATTACCAATAAAAACATACAGAAAATTCATTTACTTTCATGAACAACGCACAAAAGCCAACGTTTTTGTTGGAGATGGCTTAGGCTGGGCACGTTAAAAGTAAACACTTTAATGTTGATAGTGGTGTGGTGGTGAGGACTGAGAAATGATGTTGGCAATCTTGTTTTAGCTATGGATGAACTAGTAAGTAGGGCCGGCCCTGGGCATAGGCCCAGAAGGCCTGTGTCTAGAGCCCCCAAAATTCACCGGCCCAAAAAAAAAAATTCAAGATTTATGTTTCATTTCTGTAATACCCCGAAAATTCCTTAATAATTTCTAATATTTATTTGGAAATTATTAGATTGGAATTTAGTGAAATTTAGTGGTTTGAGGGTGGAGTTAAAGTGTTCGGATGAATTATTATTCAAAATCGTTTTTAAGAGGTCACATAGTTGACTTTTCGATTTGTTAGAAATTTAAAGAAACTTCCTTCACGAAAGTCGTAGAGGTCGACGATATGAGTTCGTAGACACTCGGCACGCGTGTATGGGTTGGTTTGGAAACCAACGGCCAATGTAAGATCCTCCTGTGTGGTAAAAGGGATCTTGCATGTGTGGCGGATACGATCCCTCCTGTGTGGTGAAAGGGATCGTTTGTCAATTATATCGGGAACCAAGCCTTTGGCCGGGTGATTGGTTACGATCAGTTAGAGCTCTAATCTGTGCCATTGTGTGAGTTGGAGGGGAATGACAGTGGTCATCGTGCCCCGAGTTTTATTCTTTTGGTTGACTTAGAAATGTGATTTCCACTTCACACGGCATGAGGGGTAACCGTGTGGGGTTATCTGGGTCTCATGCGGGCATGTTTTTAAAGGAATTTATTCGTGTTTTCCTTTGTTTTTGAAGGGATGAATTTTAAAAGAAAACAACGTGTGCATTGTTTTCCTTGAGTTTAAGATAGTAATATTTTGACTTCATTTTGGGATTGACGGATTTCTTATTTGCTTTCTTTTGTTATATATTTGTGTTAATTGATTGTGCGAGACTTTCTGAACTAAGTTTTATATACAGGAGTCACGATTTTAATTGTATGTGCATGACTTCCTGAACTACGTTATATGCAGAAGTCACAATTTTGATTGTGTAAGATTCGCAACTTCCTGAACTATGCTTTCAAGCAGGAAATCTTACCTTGTATTTTTGTGTGCGTGTGTTATTAAGTGTTGTTGCGTTTATTTGAGAAAAATATATAGTTAGTGTCGATTGAGTAATTGTGACTTTGAGTTTACTCATACTAGCTTTAAAAAGCTTACCGGGTTTGTTGTTTACAACCCGGTGCACCGATCCATGGTGTAGGGGTTAATTGTGCAGGTGAGGATTAGCAGAGTTGAGGCGGCGGTTGATAGCTGCGGTGAGTAGAAGTGATCCTACTCACTTAGTCTTGCTTCTTTATGTATAGTCAAGCATGAATTGAATAATTACATTGTCCAGCATTTTACAACTTTTGAAAGAATGGTAATGTAATAATTGAATTCCCTGGAGTCGCACTTCTTTGAATTCTTTAATGCCTTGTAAGTTGTAATTTTATTTTCTAGTTATTTATGATTATTGAATTATCACGTTTTTGTATTTGAATTTTATCGATTCAAATTCAGGGCGTGACAGTTTGGTATCAGAGCGTAAGGTGCATATTTGGTGAAAACCAGTACCTTCTGAGTGATGGCCCGACTGCAGCGGTTCCCCATCATATGCTCTTCGGTACTGGTATGTCATTGGGTATGCGGGGGAGTGTTAGGTGTCTTCTCGATCGTTAGTTCGTGATATGTTGGTCTAGTGGGAGAAGTGGGCGAGTTTTGGGTCGTTTATATGAGTTTAGTTTTTGAGGAACGGAAACCTCGAGATTGAACCAAATATTAGTCGTGGGCTAGGTTGCATGGAATCGAGTGTGGGTACGCGGAAGCGTTTTTTTTGAAAAAAATTGGAAGCGGGTCCGTTTTGGAAGCATCGGAATAAAATAATATATATAATATAATTATATATTAAAAATAAATAAATATGACAATACTTGTTGGGAAAAAAAATACCATAATAAGTTCAAACTTCAAAGTCACCGTCTTACGTTTTACAATCAAATAACTCAAATAAAAATAAGGATCATTCTACATTAACATAAATGATATCATCCTCATGACTCAAATAAGATAAAGATCGTTCTACTTTAACATCATTCTCATTCTCCTGAGCATTACCAAATAAATCAACCTCCAAAGATGGTTCATCAAGAGAAAGATCCTCAAACTCAAGCCTCCCAAGATTAGTTTCATCCAAAGAATCAAACTGATCACCTTCAACATCCCACATTTGACTCGGACCTTCTTTGTATGATTGGCTCCTTCTGGATAAAAGGCGAAGGTTAGTGTGTATATACACCAAATCTTCAGCTCTTTGTGGAGTAATCTTATTTCTTGTTGCAGAATGTATGAACTTGTAGGTGCTCCAATTCCTTTCGCAACAAGAGGATGAAGAAGGTTGTCCAAGTAACTTGAATGCTAAGGCTTGAAGCTTTGGTTCTGAAGCTCCATGAATTACCCACCATGTCAAAGGTGGTAGGATGAACCTATCATGCATTGCATCAACATTACAGAAATCTTCCATACACATGGACAAATTGGAATAGTCCACATTCACTTCTCTCCGCTCATCCGCATTCTCATAATACTTCAAGATGCAATTTTTCCTTTCTCTTGTAATCTCAATATCTTGATGGGGAGCTTTTCGAGTGCTATCCTCTCCTAGTCATTCCGGACTATAGTACCTAGATAATGAACATGACATAATCATTTAAAATCTATATCATAATCATGAATGCTTTCATGTAATGAACTCATATACATGTAATGACCAAAATGTGAGTTTCCACTTAATGAACTTTATTCATAATATTTGAACATATTCAATAATGAGCATATTATAAAGTTTCATATTCATAATACTTTAAAATAAATTTACTTGGGATTTAACGAGTGTGCCATGCAATGGAGGGGTGAACTACTCTTGCTCCATCGAGACATCAACACCTTATGCACGACATTCCAAAAGTTTGATTCTTCATGTAGTTGCTTCATTTCTTTCCTATATATAGCTTTCTTCACATTCTGAATCATATCTTCTCACCATTCGTACACCAAATGAAGAGACGGTCTATCGGTGTCTGCATGTCTGATCATACTATATATAGGGTATGTTTGGTGCAGCTGGGCTTTACAGAAAAGCTGGCTTCTGCTTTTTTTTATAAAAAAATAAGCTGCTGAAAAGCAAAATGGCTGAGTGTTTGGTAAACCGGCTTTTTTCAGGTGCTGTTGGTGGAAAAGACATTGGCAAAGTGTTTGGTAAACTGAAAACTGGCTTGTGCTTTTTGTATGTAAATGACCAATTTAGACATGAAAGAAATTTTAACTTTAATTGAATGGTAACATCGATTAATTTGAAATTTTATGACTAATTGAACGTGTTCTAGGAAATCCTAGATTTACATTTATTTCTCGTAGAACAAGTTCTCAGTACGTGGCTCTAGCGTTCGTCTAATAGTCCTGAAAAATTCATAAACGGATTCCAATCAAAAAAAAAAAAAAAACCCCCAGAAATTCTTCTACCGACAACCCCTTCATCGGAAGAGAGAAAAAAAATTCTCAAGGCCCAAAGTTCTGCCAACAACCTTTTGTCGGAAAAACCAAAGTTAAAGCCTGCCGACGACCTCGATGTCGGCAGATAATGAATATGCTCAGGGCACCCAGATATTTGCTCTGGGCACCCATGCGATCGTCTCCCTCGCCGGTGTCCTTCCTCATCGCTGGTCGAGCCTCCTCTGACGCCTCCCCACAGCTAAGCTGCTCAACCTCGATGCGGTCCGTCTGGCTAGCGACCCCTTAGCCCATTAAATCCGTTGTTGGTTCCCTCGTCGGCGTCCCTCTCTCGATTGGTGCTGTAGTAGCCGAGCCAAGCGCCGCCCTCTAGCTCGACGGCGGCCGCCAGCCCTCCACGACGACGCCTCGAGGTGGGTGGGGAGGACGGAGTCAGAGAGGTGGTGGTGGGAGAAATGCTTGGCTATCGATCCGACCCCTACAGAGAGTGAGGGCAGCTCTGGCATTCTGGAAAATTCATTTAGCTACAGTACTCTCGCTACAGTGCGGAAGCAGAAGCCGGCTTCCAAAAAGAGGCCACCCCCTCCTTCTGCTTTTAAGGGAAAAAAGCAGGGGCTTCTTCCAACCGGGGACGAAAAGCTGTTTTACTAAACAGCAGATGTTGTTGTGCTTATAAGCAGGGGAGCAAAAACGCCCCCCCCAAACGCAACCATAGGCTCCATGAAAGATATAACATAATCAAGATCATCCCACAACATCTCATCTAATATCTTTTGTTTCACAGCAGTAGCCTTCTTCACATCATCTTCTTTGTAATCATCCCATTTATTACTGATTACCATATGTTGCAAACCACATTTTACTTTTCTAAATCTTCTGAACATCACAAGTGTGGAGGCAAACCTCATTCCATGGTTCATCTGCAAGAGGACCTATCCAACTACAAGCGGCAAACACATCATCACTGTTTCTTGCCTGTGGCGAAGGTGCACATATATTCTTCACAGCAAGGTTCAAGGTATGGACTACACATGGTGTCCAAAAGATGGTAGGGTACTTTGCTGAAATAAGTGCACCAGCCTTCACACAATTAGAAGCATTGTCGGTGATTACTTGAACCACATTTTCATGACCAACCTCCTTTATGCTTTCTATGATCAACTCAGCAATCATCTCACCAGTCTTCATTTTCCCCTGACTATTAATAGCCCTCAACATCATTGGACCACTCTCATTTGCAGCAATTATATTGAAGGTGGGTCTTCTTTGCGGATCTGACCAACCATCACTACATATACTCACTCCTTTAGTTTTCCATGTGTCTTTAATTGGCTGCAAATGAAATTCAATGTTCTTCCTTTCTTTTTGAAGAAGTGTAGTCCTCAATGCATTATAAACGGGTGGAATATATCCTGGAATGTTAGAAGCACGAACATACGAGTTGCGGTAGTGAGGGTTTCTTACAAGATTAAAAGGCAATCCACCAGTGTAAAACATTCTAGCTACCTCACAATCACATTGCTCCCTAGCATTACTTTGAAATGCATTTTCCAAAGATGTACCCATTCCCTTTCTCTTCTTTGGATCCCCTTCACTTGATGTTGGAACACTATAACTCACATCATAACTAAGAGAAGAACTTGATGCATTCCTTGACGATGAAGGCAATGGAACTGATCTAGTGGCTGCATTATTGACTCTTTGCTTGCAATCATTCAAAAGCTTGCTCATATTAGCATGTTGTTGAGGAGTAACCTTCAAGCAAGTCTTAATACCTTTTCCACCATCCTTCAACAAATGTGTCACAACTCTACCATGAGATCCAACATAGAACTTATCGCAAAACTTACATTGAAACCTCCAAGATCCTCCCCCAGCTAACTTTTCAACCTTATTAGTAAAAACCCACAAAGGAGCTTTGTCATCTACATCAATGAGTTCAACATTAAACACATTTGTCCCAGCATTAACGCTCCCAGCAGAACCATAACTATTTGGTGTAGTTGGTGGCTGACTCATATTTCTAAAAAAGTAGAAAAGAACAACAACTATATAAGATGAACTATAAATTGGTAGCACTTTCAGTCATAAATAACATGATCAAAAGGTAGTGGAAGATGGTGAGTTATGTTTGGATGACATTAGAGAACTCTTAGATTCTGTGTAAGACTCCTAGGCTATATTTTTTTTTTACCATATTTCTTTTCTTCTATCTCAGCATACAATTGATATCTTACTGTACATGCAGGAGACTGGCGCTTATAATAATTGCTGCTATTATGCTTGTCTTGACATTTTTGGGATTTTGTAAGTTGTTGATATCTTTATTAACATTGTATATTTGGTTCAGAACATGTTATATAGTGGTACTTACATATGTATTCTGACTTCTTTTCTCCAGTATTTTCAATATTCCGCATGCAATTGCTTATGTACATGGGAGTAAGAATCAGATGCAATACCACATGTTATGTTAGAACAAAACAGAACTGTCCTACACAATGCCCAACAATTATACACCATCACTTTAAACACATATAATGACTCAGATTTAAACTACTTTTGTAAAGAGACATTCCTAGTTTCCTACAACCCCTAACAGTAAACCCACTAGCATACCATCTTCACCAGACTTGTGCTCATAATCATTGCTAATGATAATATTATCATTTTCTACTTGAAATTTTATTACTATAATAGTAGAGCAGTGAACAATGTTGATCTTTCTATAAAAATCTCATATTTCAAGTATCAATTTCCATCACTTGTACTGTGTTCTTACCAAAATTAGTAGTTATAATGGAAGATGTACGTGATGCATGTAGCTAGTAGCTACGAAAGCAGTCTTTTTGTTTCTTCAATCTCTGTACGAAACGCTTTGGAGCAATTACAGCTGTCTTCTTCTTTTGTGAACTTATCTGCAACAAAGGGATAATCATCAATTGATCTCAGCTCTGTGACTCAGAACAAAGGGATAATCATCAATAGATAGGCTAGGATTAGATGTGGCTTCTAGACGAGGAGAGTATAACACAACAACAATATTCAGGAACTTACCAGAGTAGCCAGACTACCAGAGTAGTAGCCCACTTCCCCCCCCCCCCCCCCCCCCCCCCCCCCCGGCCCTTCTTTCTTCTCCATCGAAACCGCTGAAGCCACTACGCCGAGATGGCTCCTACGCCGCACCAAAAAGGCAAAAGACAACTGATCGAGATTGGGGAGGTCGAGCTAGGTTTTGTTTAAGTGTTCGAAAATGACAATATTTCCCACGTTTCCTGCGCGCTTCCAAATTTAGGAATCGCGCTTCTGTTGCGCTTCCAAAAGCTTCTTTTCCCGGAATCGCTTTTCCTAGCGATTCCTTGTGCTTCCGTCACGCTTCCGCTTCGGAAGCGCGAAACGTGACTAATCTGACGCTTCCGTGCTACCTAGGTCGTGGGTTGTTTTCTTTGAAAACATATCTATGTGTTTGATTGATGTGCTCTTTTGATTGTTCGCTATGTTTATTTGATTTCTAGTTATCATTGATTGAGTGTTTATTTGATTGATAAGTGTGCTTGTTGTTAATTGATTTGTTTGTCATTTTGGGGTGAGACCCACGTATCATTGGTTGGTCATCTCGTTTTGTGGTGTGCTGGCGAACCCATGTGTATGTGTCGTCTGTGGTGTGTTGCATGGGGCATCAGAGTTGGTGAACCCATGCATGCGTGCTGTTCTTACGGAGCATTTTACTTCACGTATTGTGGCGTGTTTAAAATGACTCTAGTGTGTCAAAGTAGATTTTGTGTGAAGATCTATTTTTTATGTGTTTTCCTTTTTGGTTTGCGTTGAGGGGCGCCCTGTTGGGACCTTCAACAAGTGAGAGTTTTCGGAGGAAATGAGTTTTCTCATCTGGTGAAGAACTAGCATAAGCTGTCGCGTAAGCACCGCGTGTGGTGCGAGCTACCATGCTTGTGTTTTAGTTAATAGTTGTTCTTGCCTACCTTGGTGGACCGAGAGGGTCACCAAGCTAGGGGTAGTTTTCTTGTGTGGTGGGAAAATTTCTTGTTCCGTTGGTGGAGCATGTGATCGAGCCCACGAAGTCCTCGGATATAATTATTTGTTTCGAGGTTGGGACGTGGATAGTAGTTATGCTACTATTCTAAAGTCGAGGTGCGTGAGTGGTCAGTATTTTGTGTTGAGGACAAAGTACGTGACTTGGAGATGTTCAGGGAAGTTATCTGTTATAAGAATCTCCCAGTGTCGGTAGTGGAGAGGTTGAGAATTGAATTCTCTTTTCGCGCTAAGCATCTAGGAGTGTCAGGGAAGGTGAGGCTCGGGCCTCACCGTGACGCCTGTTTGGTCAGATGATGCAGAAATGTTAGCACATGAGTGCTGACGTGGGCCAAGTCTGGTGATCAGCGAGTGGCTCTTTTAGCTGCTCATTAACATTTTCTTTGGCCAGTGTTTGGGAATCTAAGTAGGAGCTCCTGGCTTCGCGAAGGGTAATCGCGTCTGTGGGGAGTTCCAAGGAAGGGAAAAGTAGTTGTCAAGAGTGGTAGTGCACCAGTGGCTCTAGGTGGGTCATGCAGGAGTTGGTGGACCCATCGGTGAGTTGGAGCTGGAACGTCTGTTGAATCTATTAGGGTTGCACCTATCAAGTAGACAGTGCCCTTGAGATATACTACTACGACAAGTGGGATTCTGGTGCCTTATTTTGGAGGCATGCTTGATGCATTTGTAGTCGAGGTTCCACATGCTTGCGATAAAAGTTCTATAACAACATGGTTGTGTGGAACTGAGTCGCTGAATGCTTTGCAGAGGTTTTCTTGATAAGGGCAACCTTGTTGGGGAAGGTGATCCTGATTTTGGGAAGGAGTTAATTGTTCTTATGGTAGTGGAGTGTGCTTGAATTTTGGGGCGAAATTCCTTTAAGGAGGGTAGAATGTAATACCGCGGAAATTCTTTAATAATTTCTAATGTTTATTTGGAAATTATTAGATTGGAAGTAGTGAAATTTAGTGGTTTGAGGGTGGAGCTAAAGTGTCCGGATGAATTATTATTCAAAATCGTTTTTAAGAGGTCACATAGTTGACTTTTCGATTCGTTAGAAATTTAAAGAAACTTTCTTCACGAAAGTCGTAGAGGTCGACGATATGAGTTCGTAGACACTCGGCACGCGTGAAACGGACGTCGTATGAAAAAGTTACGACATGTTGAAATTATTTCCAGCAAATCTGAAATTCTATAAATAGGAAATTAATTTCAGAAAATGTCAGAATTTAAGAAAATCAGAAAAATCCTGAAACACTGTTCATCGTCTCCAATTCGAATCCGAAGCTTCTTTCGCGTCGATCTCCCTTGTTCGGCCACCAATTGAGGCGTGCGACCTGTCAAAGTGTTCATCTCGACGCCCTCTTCAGTTTGAGTCAAGGATCGAAACCAGAGGAGCACGGAGGACGAAGCGGCGGCGCCTCGACGAACTGCCACCGTGTGCGGCGGCGCTGCAGGCGACGCCCGAGGGTGCGACACCCACCGTTCGATTGGGTTTCTCCTTGCGCCAAGGATCAGAACCGGAGGAGCACGGAGGACGGAGCGGCGACGCCTCGACGAACTGCCACCGTGCGCGGCGCCTCCCTGTGTAGGTGGATCGCTCCATTTCACGCCGAATCGCACGGATCGAACGGATTTCTCCCCGACCCGTTTCAGCCGTTTGACCCAACCTGACCCGATCCAGCCCACGTTAACCGACCCGACTGACTGTTGACCAGAGTTGACCCGTCCCCGGAACTGCAGTGATTTGATCCAACCCGATCCTGCAGCGATCCAACTCGACCCTAAAGGGATATTTACCATTTCTGGTGAATTAAGGTGAGTAAACCTCACAATGTTCTCATGAACGAGTTAATTTATAGTAAATGGATCGTTATATGTAAAATTATTTTATGAAAATGATATTTATTTTAAATTAAATGAACTTGATCGACTACGGTTCATTGGTAAGTAAAATTGTTTTAATATAAAAATGATTTTCAAAGGATTTTACGATCAATGACTATAGTTGGTATTAGTGGACTATTACTGAGTGAATGTCTACGTGTATATATATATATATATATATATATATATATATATTTACGTGAAATATATAATGTGAGTGTGGAATTAGATGAATTTTATTATGCTATGAAATTATCTTAATTGTGGATGTGTGAGTTGTGTGGCAGTTATGATCCTTCCTGTGTTTGATGGAGGATCTTTATATGTGTGTATGGGTTGGTTTGGAAACCAACAGCCAATGTAAGATACTCCTGTGTGGTAAAAGGGATCTTGCATGTGTGGCGGATACGATCCCTCCTGTGTGGTGAAGGGGATCGTTTGGCAATTATATTGGGAACCAAGCCTTTGGCCAGGTGATTGGTTACGATCAGTTAGAGCTCTAGTCTGTGCCATTGTGTGAGTTGGAGGGGAATAATAGTGGTCATCGTGCCCCAAGTTTTATTCTTTTGGTTGATTTGGAAATGTGATTTCCACTTTACACGCCATGAGGGGTAACCGTGTGTGGTTATCTAGGTCTCATGCGGGCATGTTTTTAAAGGAATTTATTCGTGTTTTCCTTAGTTTTTAAATGGATGAGTTTTAAAAGAAAACAAAGTGTGCATTGTTTTCCTTGAGTCTAAGATAGCAATATCTTGACTTCATTTTGGGATTGACGAATTTCTTATTTTCTTTCTTTTGTTATATATTTGTGTTAATTGATTGTGCGTGACTTCCTGAACTAAGTTTTATATGCAGGAGTCACGATTTTAATTGTATGTGCGTGACTTCCTGAACTACGTTATATGCAGGAGTCATGTAAGATTCGCATATTCCTGAACTATGGTTTCAGGAAGCAGGAAATCTTACCTTATATTTTTGTGTGCGTGTGTTATTACGGTTTAAGAGTTGTTGCGTTTATTTGGGGAAAATATATAGTTAGTGTCGATTGAGTAATTGTGAGTTTGAGTTTACTCATACGAGGTTTAAAAAGTTTACCGGGTTTGTTGTTTACAACCCGGTGCACCGATCCATGGTGTAGGGGTTAATTGTGCAGGTGTGGATTAGCAGAATTGAGGCGGCGGATATTTTTTTCTTTAGGCCGATCCATGGTAAAAATATGTGGCAGGCCGCAGGGAGCATCGCTTTAGGGTTTTCATATATTAAAAAGCATTTTTTTTCTTTTAGTTTCTTTTATGAAAGATCATGTAATATATGAAAACCCCAAATTTGATTAGAGCAAATGCACCGAGAGGGTTTGAGATGTCCAAGACCAAAGAATATGGAAGAAGTAGAAAAACAATTGATGCAGCCCAAACCTCTTGGTCGGGTTGTGAATAGCCCGATCAGTGACACTGTCAAGAATTTCATGTTAACCAAGTCGGGCAATGGGACAGTTGTAGCCCATGTGCTTGTTGATGTAAGCTTTAATGTCATTATCAGCTTTTGTCTTCTTATAGAGAATGGGCTGCAATTGGAGGACTCATGCCTCTTATTGCCTTTGGGGGTGCATGAAAAAATTAGAAATATGGGTAGGAGGCTGACGAATCGCGTAACCGGGGTTAAACAACCCGCATAATTTAAAAAAACCTGCAAAATCGTCGTTAGTATAAGATAAGTAGGGATCGTTCAGTCCGGGGATATTGAAGGGTAATCGAAATATAAAGTGCTAATAAACATTAAACGCATGAAACAAAACATGGGGGTTTTGAAAAGATTTGGATCGGCAGCCTACTACCCTAAAGACCTAAGACACGAATTTAAATCCTAAAATTACTATTTACAAGTGATGATCACCTTTCACACAAGACACGCACAGAAGACTCTTTAACATGTAAGATACGCATGCAAGAAAGTAAGGAACAAGTATCGACACATCTTAGACTTAATTTAGTTTCGACTACAACTAGAGCTTTCGCTATGTACCTAGTTATAAGACTTCTCAAGTTTTCTAGAACACACTTTCGTTACCATCCTAGAAGTTATGCTAATCCTTTTAAGACTTAACATTTAAGCACAAGAGTCTAAAATCGAAGACATGTAAACAAACAAGGGCATCAATCTTCTTATTTAAGCATGCAAGTTATCTAAGATTTTTACCCTAAGTGAACACACAAATCAAATCGACAGTTACGTATGGATTTATTTGTTATTACTTTAGTACATTAAACCTAACACTTAGAATACATCCTAGCTGCAACTAAGTATCGATTTTTATGTTCAAACCTTAGTATACTAACCGATTTAAATCCTAAACATGCATCTAATACCACTATCCTAATTATCAAAGCATACAAAACATACAAGTTAAAACTATACTACATAAACAAGAATCGAATTCAGGTTCATACAAAGTTTGAAAACCAAAGTCTACAACTATAAAACATTACAAACACAAAGTCATGCAAAACTATAGAAAAGCACATAGCTATGAGAAAGGATGGAAGTACGAATTTACAAGGGGAAAAGTGGTTCGGCTATGCTATTTTCTACATAGGATTATAGTGAGAACTTTGGTAGAGTGTGTATGTGTGTGAGATGAGATGATCTTTCTGTTGAGAGGTTGTGCCTTTATATAGGGGAGAGATAGCAAGAGTCGACAGAAGATATCTTATGCAAATCGGCAAGGAAAACATTTTCCTTGCCGGTTGTGGTTTTCTTTCCATTCTTTGTTCTTCTAGGATACTTCTTCTGCCGACTTCTTCATGGATCAGGCTGCAATGCTTCGTGGACTTCTTTGATGGATTCAGAAACATTCCTTGATGGATAATAGTCCACAGATGCAGCTGCAAGGTTCCCTAGTTGGGCCAGGAAAACCTTCTCATAGACCAGCAACTTGCTTCCCTTTTCCTGCTAGGACTAGGTAAGCTCTTCTTTCATTATTTTGCACTTTCCTTTTAGCTCGGCTGGCTCCCCTATTCTTCTTTTATTTTAGCAACTCTCATTTGATGCATTTGGATACGACTTTGGTGCATAAACACAGAACTTCCTCTCGGCAGGCAGTAGCTTCTTCTATCTGGCAGACTTGACCTTCCTCAGTTGCAACTGGCATAATATCCTCCAAGAAATAGCTATTGATGTGATTCCAAATGTTCTGGAAACTAGACTCCCAGAGCGTTCTTTGCATATACGGCACGCATTTTGGTTCCAAGTGAATCGTTCTGGAGAAATTGACGAAGTTGGATGATGTGCCCAGGAATTTACTAGAACTTACTCGATTTGCAATAAACTTTTCCTTGCAATTCCTGCCAGCTTCTTTTGCTCCGATTGTTATAACTCATTCCATTGCTCAATTATCAACATGTATACTGCTCATAAGAGAAGAAAAATTCATTAAAAGCAAAGTCGAGCTTTTATAGAATCAACAACACATTTAAAGACCTCAATTTCAGCTTTGACAATTTTCTGCATATTTTTCTATACTTAGCACGTTTTCAATATAACTCTAACAAAGACTCATGACTCTATTGCATGACTCGATTCTACAACAATAAGGGTTAAAGCAAAGTATAAACGAGGGTAAAACACATTAAGAACGTCACATTATATACTCCTATCAGAGGCAAAAACATAACTTTTGTCTTTGCCTTTTACCTTTTGCGCTAATCTTTTTTTAGATTGATAGATTTGACCCTTTTGAAGCAAAAAGTGCATCCTTGCCATTTGCTAATGGAATTTGGTAGACTGATTGTAAAGTCGTATGTAATGGTATCAATATTGGTTGCAAGCTTGAATTTTGCAGTAAAAATAATACGATTTTTTGTAATTGTAAGCTCTTTATTTGAATTAATGTTCGTACCTAAAACTCGTAGGCCTGGCAGATACAGATGAATCCAAGTGTGATCTCCTGTAAACCTGCTTACTAAGGGGAATACCGGGCGGGCCGGTCTTCTCCTCTCCGATGTCTAAGTTAGTACAGTTGGGATGAATAGATAACTTAAGCACGTATGATAAGCAGTAGGAAAGATCAGTTACCTATTAATGAGGGTAGTTGAGGCCCTTATATAGGTGGCCGGGCGTGAGGTCTGGCCTCACTCTTCGATGTGGGACTGGCTTCCTTCTGTTCGTACACCAAAGGGCAGCTCTGGTGACCTCTTTGGCAGGCTGGCACCCCCAGTCCCCGGGTCTCTGGTCGCAAGGTAGACTGCTGGACCCCGGCTCCGGGTGCTGGCGATCCGGTTCCGGGTCCTAGGCCGGCCCCGGGTGCACTGGTTGCGGGTCTGTGGGCCTGTTGTAGCCCCTATGTGGCTACTGTCAACAAGTCCCCCAAGTTTCCGGTCAAGTGCAATCTTGAATGGGGACTTAATGTCTTGCTTCTGTCCCGCAGACCCGCAGTTGCCAACCCAACGGTACCCAGTCCCCCAAGTCCGTATTGAAGATTGGGCGTGACCGGGCGTTCGGTCAGACGAGGTGCGGTGAGTACCTGTTAATGATGATGTGCGACAGTTATGAGTATGCTTGCAATACAAATGGTATTGTGCTCAAGTGTTGTCGTGCCATGAGTATGGAGCGGGGTGAAACCCGGAGAGTGCATGGGATGATAATGGGGCGTTGAAATCCGCCATGCAATAGATATGGAGCGGGGTGAAACCCGGAGAGTGCATGGGATGATAATGGGGCGTTGAAATCCGCCATGCAATAGATATGGAGCGGGGTGAAACCCGGAGAGTGCATGGGATCTCGACCGGGCGTTCTGCCATATCGGAACGAGTCCCCCGAAGGCGAAATTGGCGAACCGACCGGTGGACCCCCATACAGTATCGAGTCGGAGAGTGTCTGGGAACTCGACCGGGCATTCTGCCATATCGGAACGAGTCCCCCAAGGCGAAATTGCTGCCAATGGCAGGCCGGGAGGGGCCCGGTGGCTCGGCCCAGCTTGTGTTGGAATAAGCGTGGGGCGACGTGCCTGCGGGGAGAGTTCTGGATCAGAGAAACAATTTGCCCGGTAGGGAGGCGTTGAGATGACAAGTCTCGCCTTGAATCCCCATTTTTTATCGCAGTTCAGTGCGATGCAGGGTTTTTATCCTGCTGGACAAGAGTACATGTGTTAGATGTAAACTCACCCGGGTGTATAAAGCCCATGCCGGTTGAATGTTCTCATAACCGGAGTCATGCCATGGAGCCGGTTGGATGTCTCGTAACCGGTGGAATGCTCTCAAGCCGATTGAATGTTACCTAACCGGTGAGAGGCCATGGAGCCGGTTGAATTATACCTAACCGGTGAGCTGCCATGGAGCCGGTTGGATGTCTCGTAACCGGTGGAATGCTCTCAAGCCGATTGAATGTTACCTAACCGGTGAGGGGCCATGAAGCCGGTTGAATTATACCTAACCGGTGAGGGGCCATGGAGCCGGTTGAATTATACCTAACCGGTGAGCTGCCATGGAGCCGGTTGGAAGATCATAACTGGAGAGAAGCCTTCGAGCCGGTTGAAAAATCATAACCGGAGAGCTGGTGTGGAGATGCCATGCAGCCGGTTGAATGATACCTAACCGATGAACTGCCATGGCTCCGGTTGGAAGATCATAACCGGAGGGAAGCCTTCGAGCCGGTTGAAAAATCATAACCGGAGAGCTGGTGTGGAGATGTCATGCAGCTGGTTGAATGATACATAACCGGTGAAATGCTATGGCTCCGGTTGGAAGATCATAACCGGAGAGAAGCCTTCGAGCCGGTTGAAAAATCATAACCGGAGAGCTGGTGTGGAGATGCCATGCAGCCGGTTGAATGATACCTAACCGGTGAACTGCCATGGCTCCGGTTGGAAGATCATAACCGGAGGGAAGCCTTCGAGCCGGTTGAAAAATCATAACTGGAGAGCTATCGTGGCCCTTGGGGAAGTGAGGAGGGGCTTGACGCCTCGGTTCCTGCTCCATCTCTCCTCCATGTCGCTCGTAGGCGGGACAAGTGGCTGACATGCATTTAAGGAGGAAACCCATCAGTCCCGTCAGTTATGATGGCGTGGGAAGTTTACCAATGCTGGGACACGTGCCAGTAGGGAGCGATCTGAGATGGAGGGTCTGGATTCGCAGGCGTTTGAGTTGTCCTGATTGCGTGTTTTGGGGGGATTACAAGTGCCTAGGGCATCGGACCCCTCTATAAAAAGGCCTCTTCTTCCTTCATAAGTTCTGTTTTGTTCTTTGGCTCAGAGAGAAGAAGAGAAGGTTAGAGAGGAATCCGGCGAAAGCTTTGTGGAGGTGCCCCGCGACATCCGTTGCCTCAAGCGTTCTTGTTCTTTGCCTGCCATTGCTCGGTGTTTTCGTAGGACGGACTTTCCTCGGTTGTGCATAATAATCGGTAAGTGTTGCTTTCTTTGCCTGGTGTTTTTTCTGTTTCTTTTTGGCGTTTTGCGGGCTACTGTCAACAATTAATAATATAGTAGTTTGGATGGTAAAAACGATATTGAGATTGCTATATTGTTATCATAATTACTAATATATGTTGTTAAAACTTACTAAACTACTATTAAAAAGAAACAAAAGTTGTGAATATATATATATATATATATATACGGAGCTTTTCAAATACGGACATCCGTATTTTAAAGTTCCGTGCGGATTTTCACTTTTTGCTCCACTTCCCGATCGAATTTCATCAAACTTCCTTCTAGACTTATCTAGATCATGTTGTGTAGATCATCTCTGCAAAATTTCAGCCAATTTAGTGATCGTTAAGGCCCTCAAACTTCAGTTTTTCTGTTATATATCAAAACCGGGCAGATTTCAGACCGTCCGGTTTGTTTTTTGATTTTGAGGGTCTTAACGATCACCAAATTGGCTGAAAATTTGCAGAGATGATCTACACAACATGATCTAGATAAGTCTAGAAGGAAGTTTGATGAAATTCGATCGGGAAATGGTGGAAAAATAGAAATCCGTACGGAACTTAAAATACGGACGTCCGTATTTGAAAAGCTCCTTATATATATATATATATATACATATATATATATATATATATATATATTAAGGTAAACAGCCCCAATTTTCGTTTTCGCATAGAGCCTTGGAAAACTCAGGGTGGGCCCTATTGGTAAGGGATAAGCTGCATATCTGTGCAGTTGGACTCCGAGCTTTAATTAGTGTGGGAGTGAAGAATAAAAGATTTCACCATTATTGAATGTCGACGGCAATAATGACAGTAATAAATATGGAATGAATGACGCCATAATTGTGTCAGTTACCGATAGGAATAAATGACGTCATTACTTTGGCGGTTATCAACGGGAGTAAATGACATCATAACTGAGTCAGTTATTGACGAGAATAAATGACATCTGATTACGACGATAACCGACGGGAATAAACGGCGGATTGATTACATCAGTTACTGTAGTTATATTCACGAGAGCTGTTACGAGAAATAAGTGAATGTTTAATGTCCATCATTATGCCGGCATTCAGTGTCAACCATTATGCTAGCATTCAGTGTCAACCGTTATGCCATGCGAATTGATTGCAAAGTTACTCAATCATATGCCTATATATAGGGGGCAAAGCAAGCAGGTATGGATTCATCTCCAATTCATTTGATAGAACTCAACTAAGAAATATTCTGACTTGAGCGTCGAAAAGTTTTCTGCAGGTACTCCCCATTCTGGTGACAGCACTCGCTGTCGAATTAAACCACGCTCTTCGCTGACAAGATCTATCATAAGAAGAAACTATCAAATAGAAATTTTCCGAATAATCCCAATCAATTTCCGCCTAAATAAATATTAATTGGTAAGTCAGATTTCTCAAAGAAGTTTCTCGACACCAACAATTATCAGGTTATAAGCTATGCAGGTCGTGATTGGGTTTTGGAGAGCATTGAATCTGATTCTTTGGAGGCAGTGAGACTAGTAAATAATGGTGAGGAATGTTTTTGCGGAGGAGGGTGTTTTAGTTGAGAGAGTTAGGCTTCTATTAAGCACTGTTGGCTAATTAGCTTGCCCTGCGTTGCTTATGTGCCTAGCCAGGAAGGATAATGGGGTTGCTCATGTCGATGGCCAAGTTTGTAGCCCGGTCGGAGAGGCGATTATGGGTCGGGCAAGATATAAATTAGTGTCTTCTTTCTTACTTTACCAAAAGAAAAGTACTACTTTCAGATTAAATGAAGGTCTATTTTCTAATTTACTGCATATCGATCTTTTTCGACCCTCATGTGGGTTTGTACTTTGTATCATCAGCTGAGACATGAACTTCAAGAAAAAGTAATCATGGAATATTCTTTTTTCTTTGACAGAAAATTAGTCTTTTGGGTTTTCTTTCCACCTGATCGAGACAACCAACTGATGGCAAAAGCTAAGATGAGATAAAATATGCATATGACTAGGATGACAAGATCCAAAGAGATCCCATCCATTGCCAACAAGATAAATTCCCTTCATCTTTCTTATGTGCCACATTTGCTCTACTCATGTACATATTTGATGAATCACCTGAAAATCAGGTTAGATCCAATAAAATTAATTAAATCTCGATAAATGAACGTTCAATAAAATTACTCAATAAACATTAGATAAAGTTAGAAAATTACTCAATATACAAGCTTGTCATATTGAGATTTGAAGTTTCCCATTCTCAAAACCAGCAATCAAAACAGAAAATATAACATTAATAAGGCCAACAGCGAACTTTTAAAATAAATTCAATTTCAATCAATTATTGGTCACAAATTTCACATGGTATACACTACAACTTCCTCTTCTTTCTTATTCGGGTTTTTCTTCTTCCACCGTATTCCCGTCTTTCACTCCTGTTTTTTTTTTTTTTTCAAAACAGAAAAGGAAAACAATAACTAACTATGTACAACTACAATTCAGAGAAAGCTTGAACTGATAGAGAAAAAGCCGAGGCACCACCCTCTTCAAGCTGCAGATAACTCCAATAAAAGATAGAGCCCGGGAGCCAGAAAAACCTAGCACAAAAAACTCAGCAGTAGGCTGCCCTCAACGATGGTGACTGAAATCCATCATATGCTTATTTTACAGAAGCCATCCCCATTCTTTGTGCCTGAAACCAAAAATAGCTACAGACTGACTCCTTGTTAAAGCTGTCAAATTTATCTTTCAAAACTGGGATGCCATCAAATCAACATCATTGCCAGGCCTTCCGGTACACTTTACTCGCATTACTACTTTCTGCTAATGACTCCTCTCTTTCACGGTAGTGATTGCCGTGGTAGTTCTCTCTTTGGCACGGAAATCATCCAAGCTACGGTATACTTCCTTAAGCAAGCGATCCAATTCTTGATTTTTTCTAAGAGGGTCCTTTTGACCCCGTTTCTCCCTATAATGATGAAATGCCCTGCCACAATGAAGGGGAATGACACATATAAATAACTACTCTTTGTTTTTGGTTAATATATAAATAACTACTTGTATGCAATTGCTTGGACCACAACACGATTAATTAAAAGCATATCGTCTTTAAATTCCATTTCTATTCAATTCAACTCAGTAACACATAAGTAAACAGTACATGATCAAAGATTCTTGGTTTTGCATGAATCGAAGCGAAAGCATATTAAGGATATGTGGTATGCAAATTAAGTCATACAAAGGTGAATACGGACCACTAAAAATCCAGCAAGTATTGACCACAACTGACACACCTACTTCTCAAACATCAGTCCAATTTATTATTTGTTTTAATTAATAGATCTAAAGTTTTCACTTCTGACATTTCTGACTAGATTGATTATAAATACATTTTCCTTCCTTTGTCCCTTTAAGTTCCGAGGTTGTTTGCCCAGTGAAAGTGAAGCTCACACTGCTTGCACAAACCACCTAACTATAAGGCAAGGGCTTTCTCGGGATCTGATGCACTAAATAGTGGATTATTAAATAGAAGATTCAAAAAAAGGCAGCTGCCAGATGTGAATTTAGAGACACTGAACTGAACAAGTGTTGATCGCCACCTTTTTCAAATTATAATAATGGAGATGCTTGTTCTCTACATAAAGATTCTCAAAAAGGAAGCCAATGAAAAGAATAGTACCAATATTTTTCCAGGCCATAGAGATTTCCTTTATGGTAAAACTCCAGAGTCAGCTGTTCAAAATCATCATACAGGTCATCTCTAAACTCCTTCTCCAACCCATAACTGAAAACAAATATACACACAACCACAGGCATATATTAGTGTATATAAATCTACATGATAGAAAAGAACAGGTCGAGATAAATCTCTGACAAAATCTGGAGATTCAAAAGGGTATTGCAAATCTCTCTCACTAACCTATAGAATCTGAAAAGGCACTCCACTCCATAATGATAGCTTGCAGCAGCGTCTTCAAGTGCATATTTCCGGAACTCATCGTACATTGAGCAGTTGAACATGTTTCTTAGGAAATACGACCAAAATCGATACAAAGTATTCATTTCCTGCAAGGGAATGACAACGCCACATATTTCACTACTTGCTCTAGAGATTTTTATGACATAAATAGAAGTAAAAAACAAAAACAAAATGGGCAAATATGACAATAATATGCTCTAAAGTCAGCTGAAATAAATTCAGTGAATAACAGCATTAGTTAAATTTTTAGTTCAATCATATTCAAATTTTATGCAATTGATTTAGACCCATGGTTTCTTGGACTAATATGAAAGTTTGGCATTTTCTAATACAACCACAAGGATACAACAATTATGCAGATATGGGGGCCTTACATGTCAGATTAGCATAGGAATAAATTAATTAAGCTAAATTGAGTTAATTAATAGAGAAAAATAACATTTTCATCTGTAGATTAGAGAAAAAAATGATGTGAGATTGATTAAAGAAGGCATTAAGCTTAGGTTACGACTGGCTAGTAAAAAAGTAATGATTTCACCCCTCGAACAGAATAATATTTTATTTTAATTTTTTTCCCGTTCTATTATGCAATTAAGAGAACAGAATTTCAGATAAAAGTCCACCTCACTGCAACCGATTCCCAACTTCTTTCTATCATTTAGGCACCGCTTGTGATACTTTAGGTACCTATAAGGAAGGGTAATGAGGTCAGCTAACAATTATGCGCTCTTCTTTCTTTCTTTTTTCTTCTCCATATCTTTCTCTCAAGCTTTTATACCAATCAAACATAAAACATGTTCAAAAGCTCAAATCATATCCCCTTACTTCTGCTGTTTGAAACCATTTTCTTCAAGAAGCTGATGACTAGGATGCTGAAATGGTGGAATTGACTTTGGCACAGAACCCACTGGCGGACTGCTTCCTGAGAGAACCCCATGGGGAGAAATACTCAACTTGGAAGACCTTAGACTGTAAAATTTTAAAATTTATATTAGGATTAGATTGGCAAAACAAAAAGAGCTAGAAGGCGTTAATTTGGTGCTACAGTTATTGCCCTTGATGTTAATAGACTATTCTTTGGTGCTACAGTTATTGCCCTTGATGTTAATAGACTATTCTTTATCTCAATAACGACAAAATAAATTGTATGAACAAAAGAAACAGACATTTACAACTAACCCATGATTCTCAGGAGGTGTGGAACTAAAGAAAAATCCAACTGAGTTACTTGGTGGACTTTCAGATACGATTCCCAGAGAGTTCCGACCGGTTCCATAATTTCTAAAGTTGCTCGAGAAGAATCGCTGTCTATGGGATGACTGTTGATTCTGGGAGTTCTTGCTTTGCTTCTTTCGGGAATTAGCACTTACAGACTCTTCTGTGGCACTGTTACTCCCAGATATTTCGGAACGCTTCAAATTTGAAAATCCTTTGGCAAAACTTGAAACTCTTGAGCTTGCATCTCTATTTTCGTAACTGGAGTTGTTCTTTTTACGGTTTGATCGCTTGGTTTTCAGTTCCTGCTAATTGATTGTAAGTTAGGACAATGAAAGAATGGAAATTAACAAACTTCAAGGGGGTTCTCTCAACCTGCTCATAGAAATAAAGGCCTTCGTTTATAGCAGAAGCGAGCTCGTTGGAAATGGTTTTTGATTCCTTATCATCAGTTTTGGATCCTTCATCTACTCTGCAATTCTGCGCAGCACACAAAAGAATGCCAAGTTATCAGAATTCCAAAGTCATTATAGTCCTAATCAATAAGAGAAGATACTGAAACTGAAGACTCAGAACATGTAAGGACCTATGTAAGCAAAAACACATAGTTGGGCAGCTTCTCCAGAGATTAGGCAACAGTTGCATAATTACATAATAGACTAGCAGCTTAAAATGAAAGTTACTAATATGACCGTACAGAGAACTTGCATTCCAATGGTTTTTATGCCCCTTGAAATAGTGTCCAAAAAAACACAACCTAAAGAAGATCCACAGAGACAAGTAAAGAAGATCCACAGAGACAAAATTCATGTATGATGTTAGGTAGGGGAGTATAGTTAGGGTTATATTTCACTTATACATCCAACCACCGACAGGGTTGCATGCTCTATGTCCTCTATCAACATTATTTTACTTCTTGAGGATTTAAAAAAATATTTATATAACAAAACCATAGAACTGAGTGTAATTGCTACAGAGATAAACTGAATAATAACAAATGGAAAGGTCATGGTAGCAATCACATTAACTTACAAACAGAACAACATTTTTTGACAGATAAATTATAGTTTAATGGGCTTACCCTGGTAACAATTACAAGTCTCTGGACATCCTGATCATGGACTACAATCTCATCATCATCGTCATCAACCCTTTGGGAGAAAATGACACAAACGAAACAGATGCGTCAAAAAATCCACAAAAAAAAAAGCACCAACTAGTAAGCTCAAATGCATATGGCAATACATGACAATGGATTATAATGCTATTGAAGGAGGAACTACGCTGACAGCATAGGCACAAATCTGGTCTCCAATTTAAAACAATGTATGCTATGAAACAGAATATAGAAAACCGACTGGCGCCAGGATAGTTTTATCTCAGCAAAAAACATGTATAAATAGAAGCACTTTTTTTTTTTTGAATAAATAAAACAGAAGCACTTTTATCAACTAAAAATAAATATATAGATTAGACTGAATAACTAAAACCGGAAAGGAAATAAAAATGAAAACAACATAGGCGTATTCTTTCAATTAACTATAAGACCAAGAGATCGCAATGATTTTAACAAATAAAAATTCTTGAGTAGTACTAATTTCCCATCAAATTTAACTACAAAATTGAAACAGCATTGTGTCACTAGAGATATAGGAAACTAGATAGATACTTGATAAAGCACATCAAGCACTTACAAACAAGTTGTATACCTTCTACCAGGAGAGATATCATCCTTCTTTATTATTTTCTGCTCGAGCTCTAGCTCTTCATCGAGCATAAATGTGTTTGCAAAGTCACTTGACAGACCATCAAGATTCTTCGTATCCATATCTGAAGGCTCAATTCCTTCTGATCGGTCAGGGCAGTCTGAGCAATGATTCGTTTTAAGATATGACGACTTGCAATTTAATTTGGCAGTAGATTTTCGGATTTTATCACCATTTTTCAAAGTCAAGTCTGGTAATCTACCCTCAACTTTAACACTATCAAGGCCATGCTCCGTATTTGATGGCTTGTCCTCCATCAAATTCTTATCAATTGAAGAAACTCCAACATGCTTTTCGCTAGTGGTCCTTCCATCACCACTGGCATCACTATTCTCTAAAACATTAATAGACCTCTGTTCAAGTTGAGCAGGTTTTGATGTTGACATAGAGTCTGTAGAAGTTGCAATCCACTTGGACCACTCAACTCGTCTCCGTATCTTGTTGCCCTAAGATTACAGGATCAAGCCAAGTACATGTTACACATTAGTAATTTGAAAAAAAAACTATCTCTGACTTTAATAAATTATTCCAACTCTCCATTTTCCGGAATGAAGGACATTTACAAATTTCACTCACACAAAGGTTTCCCAGACTCCTAGTAATTACATAAGCACCCCTTAATTCTTGATTATGAATGTTATGGAGGCCAGTCAGACATAAAGCCATCTGATAAAAGAGCAAACAATGCAAAGAGGAGAGACCAACTTCCATAATAAACTGCATATCTTTCAATTTTGAAGAATCAAAGACACCAAATATACAAAAACATCCCTTAATTCTATTTCTGAGTGTTATGGAGGCCTGTCATACAATAACTCATAGTAAGACCAAACAAAGCAAAGAGGATAGAAAAATAGGTTGCCATTCATTATCACAAAGTAATACTGTGGCACCATAGTGCCATCAGACATTCAGTTACGACCACATCGCATCAAAATACCACATAGTGCAAAGAAGATTAACCTGCATTTCTACGGTAGCTGAACCCAGCAGCGAGTCAAGAATAAATGCTATGTCGGTACACATCTTCTTAACCTACAACACAATACAAACAAGTAGCTAGATTACATTATGACAATCCAAAAATCCAGGAAAAAATATCAACTAGCCTTATGTAGCATATATTACTTTGAACCTCTGCAACAGGTACACTATTATATCAACTCAAAACATACCCTTTTAAAGTCAGCAATAGTGGTTATTGGCACCCACCCTTGGTCATCCATCAATGAAACTAGGTACTTGTCATTCTTTAGGTTTTCATCACTGCAAAAAGGACGAACTCATAGTATTCATTAAAAAAAAAGGTATTACTTTTATGTCCTAAAACTTTTCCACATTAAACAATAAAACAACTAGATGAGAAAGAAAAGAAAAAAGGAAAAAGAGATAACTTTGTCAGCCACTCAGCCTAGGTTGAACAGTTCCGGTTTATAGAGAATCTTCATCTATATACTAAATGTTAAGAAAAGATGGCATGCTAACCATAACTGGGATTTTCTACATTATGGCCCTTAAATAGTAAGAAAGTTCAAAACCGAATTATTTAAGAAAAACAAAATTGTTGGTACACAAAATAATAAAGGAAAGAAATGAAGGTAAATACATCCTTTACAAAACCTATCCAGTAATTTTCAGTTTTCATTTCGCTATCTCCCACGGCGTGAGGGCTCCCTGTTAATTTTAAAATTAGAGACACCCTCTAAAGTATTCAATCACAGAAACCCATCTTTCAGAATTTGGAGTGAGCAAAACTTAAAATAACAACTGATATGCAAGTTTCTTCTTAATATACCCCTACCTCATCAATTCATTTTGTATAGTTTGTTATTACAATGGGAAGAAGACATAAAAAGAAGGTTCAGCAATATACCCACAAATATGCACGCGCACACAAAAGAAAGAAAAGAGTCATTCACAGAACACTCACCTAAAATAATACTCAATTTGTTTTATAATGTTATCCCTTAATGCTACAGGATGTGTCTCTGGGTGTAGTAATGGAGCCTTTGGATTTAAAGGATGCGGCATAAAGTGAGGAGGATGAGGTCCCCTAATTGCACCAGTCGGCGGAACTGGAACATAGCACATGGGGACAGGCCCTGCGTAATAACATAGATTAACTAAGCAGATAGGTAATAAAGCAAACAGCAGAGGCTAGTAAATTAACTAATTTCTCCTCTGTTGGGACTAGTAAATTCAGGGTAGATGACAGACAAAATGGTCAGATGAGACACCAAGCACTGGCATTATATGATTACCTGGAATGGCTGGGCCAACCATGAAACCTGGAGCTGGGCCAAAAAATTGAGGTCTTAAGAAAGGCCTAGGTCGGACACCTTGTTGCATAGGAATGTTCTCTCTCGGATTAAATGGTCGTTGCGGAAACCAAGCTTGATTCCAATGGCCACCAGGCCCACCAGGCTCCTGCATATTGGGTCTTCTAGAAGAAAAATTGACACCATATGCATGTGGATTACCTCGCGGTTGAGACTGAACTGGTTGCACAAAGCCTTGCACTGGGGTCTCAGATCCAGATTTTGCTATATGATTCTCAACATTTGCAATGGGTCTAGGGTATGGCTGGAACGCATAACCAGAAGCAGCAATGTGTGGCGGATGTACCATAGTATGAAAAACAGGTGGAGGTGGAGGTTGGTGGTAAGGTAAGGGTACTGGGAAAGGAGGTGCCACATTTGGATTGCGCTTAGAGCCTGTCTTTTGATGTTGTGATGGTAAATGCTTGTGCGAAGCATTAGAGTTTCCAGGCCGATTCGTCTTTTGCTGCGAGATTACTCCCTGATTCACCAAACCAAACATACAAAAGTAAGTACAGTCAATGGCCAGATTTCGTAAAATTAGAGCCAGTTATTCTTCTTTTGTTTTCCTTTTCTTTTTTTCTGTGAACTGATTCTCATTTAGAATAGGAATTGCAGGCCGTAGTATATGTCTAGTACTTCATCCAATTTTGAGCCTATTACTTCTAAACAGTAATGTTTTGCATATCAAATGCAGGTTCAAAAGAATGTACAGTTCACCCTCTATACAACCATCTTTATAAGTGGTAAAGTTCCTTTATGAGACGACATTCTATACTACTCATATTTAGAATATTCAGCTCCAGACTTATCATATCCAGAGGAGAACTCCAGCATAAAACGGCTATAGTAATCATATAATTTGGCTGATTTTAATTCCTCATTGCTAACCTCTGGGGTGTTTTCTTTGAAGAAAGAATAAAAGTAAAGCATATTTTACAAATCATCGTATTAAAATCGATCAACAAAGTAGAGTGTGTTAATGTGATGTCATTAGGATTGAGGGGGAGTACCTGAGGAGAGGGAAGGTCGGGAGTCTTGGACCTATGGGCCTGAGCCTGAGCCTGGGCCTGGGCCTGGGCCTGGGCATGGGCGTGGGCGTCAGCGAGAGCAGGCCAGGACTCGGCAGCCATGCCATTGACGGGAGCTTCTTCGGCGGCGACAGGAGTCTTCCAGGGGGATTTGGGACCATTCACATTGAGGTCATCAGTGTCAGCCATCACCATCGGAGATCTTGTTGTACTAAGCTTGAGCTTGAGCTGGCGGTAGACAGAGAGTAGCTATAGCAGAGAGGAGAGGAGAAGGGTGATCAGCGCAGAACGCGGGGGTAGGGTTTTGGAGTGTTCATTCGGACATGGTGGTGGGAGTTGCTGTTGTTGTTGTTAGGGTTTTAAAAGGGGGAGGGGGGATTGACAGTTGCCCAAAACAAAAGGGTGAAAAGCCGTCAGTAGGTTTTTTCTCCTTTCCTTTTTATACTCAGCCGCTACTGCTGACTCGACACTCACACGCTTTGCTTAGACCACTCTTGGCTAGCTACTACTTCCTCGCTAACGCCTTATTTACATTGACTGTTTTAATGGAAAAGCCGCTGTTCCTTGGTGTATTCAGTCTCTATTTCAAGACTAGTTAATAGGGCCGCGCTTTGCTGCGGGCTCTGTAGATGAAAAATAAATGCTTGTGAATAAGTAAATTACAGAATTAATGTATTGAACATAGTAACAGTTTTGTACAGGGAAGCAGTTTTGTTCATTGTTGTACTATTATTTGCTAACAGAAAGAACTGCAGACTTTGATGAAAAACTGGCTCTCACAAAAAGTAAACGAAACCTGTAAAAACATGAATCATAATGGAAATAAACAATAAAAAAAAATATATATATATAGAATTGATTTCATCGAGCACATCATAGAGAAACTTATGATCGCAATATGATCAATTTAAAATAAAAGGTAGAAACAGAAGGAAAAACATACGCAAGGCAATAAGATAACACAACTTTGCTGATAATTTTCCCCACCAAATGAACCCAAAGATCAAATGAAATCTGTAAGTGGAATATATTGAATGTTAATCCACTGAATAATTAGAATTTAACTACTTTGGTTTTGACTTTAATGTTTAATTTTATATGATTCATCCTAATCTATGTTCTCATCACTATCAACACAACAGTACAAAACTGAGAACAAAATTGAGAAGGCAAATGGAGCTGTATGAATCTACTCCACAGTCAATATGAACTCAAAGTAAGATATCATCACAAATGAGAAGTAAATCAAGTAATTAACCAAAAAGTGAGGCACCTTTAAATGAAACATTTAAGATGAAGGCCTACTGCCAAAAAAAGAGGAAGAAGCAATAGTCATATACCTTATTCTAAGCTGGTTGCAGTATACAGCAGCTTATAGCCGGTCAAAATGTACTCTGCCTAACAGAAAAGTCATGTGCTTGAAAGCTAATTGCTCCTCAAATTAAGACAGCTTAAGACTGTCAGAGAATAATACAATCAATTTGTCTTCGAAGCTGCCAAATTTTGTCAGTTAATAATAAGAGCTATTTTTTACGACTTACACAATAAACCTAAGTTAGACTTGAAAAACTAAATACATGTTATTTTGAGTGCGATTTGATACAAATTTTAAATTCAAAATTAGAAAAGATTCAAAAGATAAATGTAGGATAAATTTGAACTAATGAAAAAGTATATTTAAAATAGACTTCTTAGTTCTTGGCCACAATGTTTACCTTCATATGATTGCCCTGAATTAAAAACTGAGCCACAAATTCAAAATTGAAGAAGATCGACTCCGAGGATCTGATACTAATTCAAAGTTGTATGTGCTCTACCAAGATAATTCTATGTTTAACTAACCTAGCCTTAGTCATTTCTTCATCTCGCATAGCCAATCCTCTGGAGTGATTCCTTTCATCTGATAACACTTGTTTATTGAGGAAAACCATATATTGAATCATTGCACAAAGTTACCTGTTTGAAGAATTTTGAACTATATAGCTGATTGCTCAAGTCTACTAGTCTAAATTTTTTCTACACCTTGCAGTATGTCGTGCATCTGTAGAACAAACCTCACCAATGCCGAAAACACACCTTAAACCAAGCCTTGAGCCTCCTTTCAGCGATTCGTGTTCGACACCAACACCATCCTCTCGTACTCCTCCTCCGCCGCCGTGCGCGTCTGCTTCTTCTTCGACTCCTCTATGATGTGCGCGTCTTTTTTTGTTTTTTCAAGTTTCACCTCTTTCGGAAAATCAACGGTGAAATTTAAAAGCCAACCGTAATAGTAAACGTTAAAGTCAACGGTCAAAGTCAAACTTACTATTCACTTTACTGTTTAATCTTTTACTGTTACTATTCACTTTTTACTGTTACTATTTACTATTTACTGAATTACTATTTTACTGTTTACCCCTCACCTTTTACCATTTTACTTTTCACTTTTTTACCCTTCTTTTACCTTTCGCCGCCAGCACAGTAGCGCCGCCGGCAGCTCCGCCACGGGAGGCCAAAAACCCCTTCAATCGATTCCAAACTTCCACAACAGCGTCGCCACCACCCCAGGGACTCATCCCCGTCTTCCCCGCCACCAAAAACGACCGCAGCCGCCGCGAACGACGGCCGACACGGCGGCCGTACCTCCCCCCACATCAAAATTTCCCCCAAATTCCACAAATTGAACACCAAAATACTCCAAACAACTTCCTAAGCATCAATTCAACCTCCAATTACACCAAAAACTTCAAAATCACCTCCTCCACAGTAAATCACCAAAAACCCTAAAATTTCCAATTCTAATTCCTCCTTACCTGGGCTGACTCGGGCCAATTCCTTCCATGGAATTGACGTGCGGGTCGAGACCTCCATTTCCCCCTTGAAATCGGGACGATTGGTGGCCGGAGGAGGGAGTTCCGGTCCGACACAATCGAACCCTCCTCCACCCAAAACCACCCGAACGGCGGCGATTTGGGCTGCACAGCCGCCACAGAAGAGGAAGGGAGGCCGAGCTGGTCCGAACGTGACCCTTGCGGCGGTCCAGTTCGGCCGGACGGCGGAATTCAGTGGAGGGGAGGAGAGATCGGGGCCGGCCCGATCGGGGGAGAGAAAGGGAGGAGAGAGAAAATGAGAAAAGAAAGAAAGGAAAAAAAATAGAAGGGAGGCATGAGTGTAATTAAAACGAAAAATGAGGGCAAAACCGTAATGTGTCTCACCAGTGGCATCCACGTAAATCATCTCAAAAACAGGGGCAATTGCGATACTGTTCTTAGGAACAGTGCACGACCCCGAGGCCGAATGTTATATAGTAAATATCACTTGGTTGGCTTTTCAGTTTTATAACTGTTTGTTTCGTCATGATTATAGGGAAGTTAATTTTGTAGCCGATAGAGTTGCGTCTTTAGGTCTGTCCTCTGCTTCTCCATTGATATGGTATCTCCAACATTCCATTTGAATTAGTTGAGAATGAGAATTACTCGTGATTTTGTTTCCATACAAAAAGTCAAAGAAATAAATATTAATAGAATGACTAGGTCAAAACCACTTCCAAATGAGTAAATACAAATCACCAAGTCGGGCTTACCCAAAGCTTGAAAAGACAACCACACAAGCAAAATATACTAAAATAATATCAACAAAACAAAATAACTCAACATAATGCACAATAACCAATACAACGACCTAGCCAAACCTATAAGGCTATAAATTGTCGCTTTACACGAATCTCTCACATACTGATCATGACTAGCAATGAAATCAGGTATCTCATCCAACATGACAAGCACCATAGTTTGCTAAAGCATCATATACTGTGTTACCCTATATGTAAATCTGAGTGACTCTAAACTATATCTGACAAGCAAAAAAAAAAAAAACAATTATTCCAAGTTGCAATTAACCTCCATGGGACTAGAAGCGTGTTTCTAAAATAGTGAATCACAAGAAAAGAATCAGTTCCAAGTCAGATGTGAATCCACCGCTTTGCCCACACAACATGCAACGCCTCAGCGTCAATGGGTTTTAAGCACCTGATGCCGATTCGAGGTGTGATCGAGTGTTACAAAGCAGAATGTAAATAAAACACTTCTTCCTAGGCTCTTCATTCAAGGCTTGCCCAAACCTTTTCTCAGCTCGATAAAATCTAAATACTTCTCTACAAAAGATATCATAAAAGGGTGGGTGAGTAAAACCGCGCACTTAGTGAGTACATTGATAAAGCATTTTTAGTTATCAATAAAATCATGCACGAAATAGCTTAGTGGTAAGCAAAAGTATCATTATAAGTCGGGGAATGTGGGTACTCAGGCAAAATGAAGTGTGAAAAAAAATAGTTATTTACAAATTTTAACATATTAACATGAGATAAAATGGTTTTGACAGATGATTTCGATTCCAAATTCCTATGAAAACAACATAAGTAAATTATATACAGATGATCACCTCAATGCATACATCAAAAACACGTTCGGATGAAGGCTTCAAACGTGCAGATGGATGATCGAATGAAGGCTGGACAGTAGGTATGGAATTGGCAAGAACTTTGAGGTGGTGATGGGGTGTTTTCGGCTTTCTATTCTATGTAGGATTTTTGGCTGAAATTTGGTAGAGCTTTAAGGTTTTGCTTGTGCGTGACAAGTTTTTCTGTTGAGACGCTACCTCTATATATAGGGAGAGGCTTGTGCAAAGTCGGCAGCAACAAGGAATGCAAAACCTATTACGAGTTGGTTTAGGTTTCTTGTCGGCCAAGTCTTTGAATCTTCTAGAACTTCTTTTCCAATTTTCTTCATGGATCATGGCTGTGTGGACTCCTTAATGGATCAGTAACATTCTTTGATGGATAAAAGTCCATAGACTCGGCTACAAGTTTCCCTAGCCTGGCCAAGAACACTTCTCCTAGAACCGGCAATAATGCTTTCCTTTTCTTGGCCGGACTAGGGAACTTCTTCTTTCCATATTTTGCACTTCTCTTTTGCTTGGCTGACTCCTCTAATCTTCATTTAGCTCAGCAACTCTCATTTGATGCATTTAGACTTAACTTTGGTGCATGTACACAGAAATTCCTCAAAATGAGCAGTAGGTTCCTCTGTTTTGGCAGACTGAACCTTTCTGTGTTGTGACTGGCATAACCTTCTCCTCATGACAGATTTTGATACGATTTCAAATTCTGTAAAAACTAGACTCATAGAGCTTTTCGTGCATATATGGCTTGCCTTCTAGTTCCTTGTGAATCGTCCTGGAGAAATTCTTGAAGTTGGATGATGTGCCCAGGAAATTACTGGAACTTACTGGATTTGCCTCCGATTTGCACTTGTAATTCCTGGCAGCTTCTTTTGCTCCAATTATTGACATTCCTTCCATTGTTCAATCATCAATATGTCTACTGCATATGAGAAAAGAAAAATATATTCAAAAGTATAGCCGAAGCTTTACAGAATCAACAAGATATTTAAAGACTATATTAAGCACTTTGTCAAATTTCTGTACATTTCCCTATACTTGGCACATTTTCAATATAACTTCTACCAAAACTCATGACTCTATATTATGACTCAATCTTTCACAAAAAAGGGCTAAGCAAAGTACAAATGTAGGTATAAACATATTATGAACGTCGCATTTTATGCTTCTATAAGGAATAAAATATCTGCGATATTTCCGATATCTCCCTTTTTCGAACGACCGATATATTTTTGAGGGTAAATATCGTATCTTTCACCATATCTACAATATTTATTTGATAACATAAAAGATCTCCGATATTTAAGATATTTGCGATATATCTCCGATATTTTAAAGAAATATCTGTAAAATTTCCCACTAAAAATAATTCTGCTAGAAATTCGAGAATGTCTAAGAGAAGAGTAATTGAATAAGTAATCAGTAATCACCTCGAGAGGTATCAGAAAAATGAGTAATTCCCGGATTCCCCTTAAAGGAAATCCGGATGAGAAGTGACGGTCTTGAGAAATATCGGTGAGGAGTGTTCTCCTCGAGGAGTATTGGGGAAAGTAAGAAGAGTAATTGAATAAGTAATTGCCTCGAGTTCTCGAGGCAAAAATGAGGCTTGGTTTAGCCCGACAATATTACTTCGTTCCACAAAACAATAAAGACATATGCAAAAGTAGTGATGAACGATCAATCCACAACTTGTTCTCATAATAGTTTGTACTTGATAGAAGTCATATAACAGAAGAACCGTGACCAATAATCGACAGTGGACGCAACTCACACAAGGAATATTGAATGAATGTAGTACGAAGATGCCAAGAATGAAAAAAGTAGGCTTGTTTTATGATGTGAGCCGAAGCTCGCATGCAATAATAACCCTACAATCGTTAGTAGTATAGACATAAGTAGGGATCGTTCTAAGCCGGGGATTAAGGGTACCTGAAATATGAGAATGTTAGCACAATTTATTCACATATACATATGCATATTCACACGAGTTCAACATGGGGTATTTGATATGAAGTTCGGCAGCAAGGACTGCCTCTATATCTAAGACACAAAAATAAACCTAAACTACTATATACAAGTGATCATCATCTCTCACAAAACATTTAGCACCAAAAACTCTTTAACATATAAACTCACATGCAAGAAAGTAAGGAACAAGTATCAACATGCTTAAGTTCAAAATTAGTTCCAACTACAACTTAGTTGTAAGACCTCTCAAGTTTTAAGACCGAACTTTTGGTTATGAGCCTTAAAGTTATGTTAATACTTTTGAGACTTAACAATTGTGCGCAATGGTCTAAATTGGAAACAAGCAAAATAAGCAAGGTTGTCAATCATCTTATTTTAACATGCAAGAAATCTAAAGTATTTTACCCTAGGTGAGCAAAAACAAATCAAGCAACCTTTTGAGTATCTAGCCAATTTATTATTACTCTGGTTTGATGAAACCTAACACCTAGATTTACATGCAAACAACAAATGCTTAAGCACAACTAATGTTTCGATTTATAAGGTCCACTCTTTTAGATTTCTAACCAATTTCAAACCTAAACATGCATCTATACCACTGCCCTAATTATCTAACACATGAATTTACAAGTTACATATTACAAATTAGCATGCAAAATTCATTGTTCTTGTCGAAACCTAAACATAAATCTAAGCATCGATTCAAACAAATCTTTAACATACAATTTACAAAACCAAAATCGATTCATACATAGACATATAAACCAACACCAAACATACATGAGTGTTTCATAGACAAAACTAAACATAACTAAACAAAAATTACTAAACCGAAGAAGGGAGTTGATCACACTTTGAGACACCTTGAGAGCTTCACGTCGTGTGGATCCGGCGAAGTATGGAGGCTGGGGTGAGGCTGCACGGCAATAGGTCACGTCGGCAGTAGGTTATGGAGGTAGAAAATCCAAGGTTCGGCAAAGCAGAAACTTGGTTGAGGTGAGGTGAAGGTGGTTTTCGGTTAAGGTTTTTGTCTAGGATCTTTGGGGAATTTTGGTAGAGTTTAAGCCTTGTGTTTATGCTTGAGATGAGATGATTTTTCTGTAGGAAAACATGGCTATATATAGAGGCAAATTCGGCAGAAACCCTAGGTAGAAAACCTAGTCCAAATCGGCAAAGGCAATCCTTGTGCAACAAGGTTTTGGTTCCTTCCTTTCTTGGTTCTTCTAGGAAACTTCTTTTTCTGATTTTCTTCCTTGGATTGGGCTGCATATCTTCATGAACTTCTTGTGTAGGCTTGACAACTCCATTTGGTGAGCTTGGTCCATGGAAAAATGCCCCAAACCCGCAAGAACACAAGACCGGCAGCAACTCGGCTGGAATGACCTTGCTCTAGTAAATCCGACATATCTCCCTTCTCGGAGCTCCAATTGATGCGATTCTAAGTCTCAGATAAACTAAACACATATAGCCATCTCCCCATAAAAGGGCTCGATCAAATTCCTTGTGAGTTGTCGGGAATGATTTTTCGAAGTTGGGACAAAGTCCCAGGAAAATCCTGGAAGTCCCTGGATTGGAATGCACGGACTGCCGTTTTGCAGCCAACTTTTGGGTGACTTCCCGAACTCCAATTGATCTGAAATTTTAACACAACATTCCTCAGCATATGAATATTAAGCACACCAAATTTCATAGAATTCGGACAAGGATAGATCATATTTGTACTCGTCACAAAATCGCAAAAAAGACACATTTTTCACTATTTTCCAGATTTCTCATACTTAGTCATTTTTCGGATTCTTAACCATTTTTCGCCAAACTCTACCAAATTAACACTAAACTATATTATGACTCAATCTTAGACAAGTAAGGGTTAAACAAAGCATAAACGAGGGCATAAGCATATAATATCGTCACACATTGTGCTCCTATCATTTTAGCCCGACAAAAACATATTTCATTGAGTTCATTCCACAAAACAATGAAGACACATGCAAAAGTAGTGATGAACGATCAATCAACAACTTGTTCTCATCTTTTGTTCAATTATAGCAGTATAGAACTAGAGAATGAGAGTTATTGATACGACCCGAACCTCGAATTTCCTTTTTAACTGGTTTATTTCTACTTTTACTCCTCGGGAATAGTTTTTACAAATCGGAAGTTCTAAATGTTGACTTTTAAATAAGTTGACCCGATCGAGGTTTTTGTTTCATGATAAGATAGAGGACTTTGAAACGAGTTCGTGGACAGGTAGCACGCCCAATTTGGAGTTTGTACGAAAAAGTTACGACGTAAAAACGGGATTTTGCCGTTTTTGGACGAGTAAAAACGGCAATTCCTCTTTTCTTTTCTTTTTCTTTTTCTTTTCCTTCTCTCCTTCTCTTTCTCTCTCCTCTCCCCCGACTCCGGACCGACTCCAGCCGAACCCCCGCCGTCCGGCCAAACTGGGCCGGCGCACGGGTCCCATTCGGACTGGCTCGGCCTTCTCTTCCTTTCTGTGGCAGCGGTGTGGCACGAATTGCCGCCGTTCGGCCGTACGGTGCCCGAAACAGTCCACCACCGACGGGTCGGTTCTCCCTCATCCGGCCACTTCTTGGCCCGATTCTTGGGGGGAATGGATGACCTTGACGTGTGCAATCATTCCTGGTGAGTTTAGTTTCTCAATTCGATAAATTTCTGGACTGATTCTATTCTTGGGTTTCTGGGCTTGTACTGTTCTTCGTCGTTCTTTGGTGTCGACAACTATTCTGGCTCGTTTTGGCTCGATTCCTATCTTCTTTGTGTTCTGTGGGGAAGCCTTGAATTATTTGGGGGCTGAATTCCAAAGTTACTTAATCTTACAGAAGCTAGAAGGGAGCTTGAAGTGCAGCTTGTGAAATAACACTCACTGAAGGTAAATTCGAATTTATATCAAAGTTGGTTGATGCTTGAATTCAAGTATTGATGTTGCTTAGGCTTGAGACGTTGTAATGATATCTCCCTGGTTACAAACCTTATTAAGCATGTTCTGGTTTTGGTGAATTGCTTTGGATAATTAAAGGTCGATTTACAGCTTCTGGAATCATGTTTTGATTCTGTCAGATTAATCAAATTGATTAATTGGGTTGTAAAGTTTGCTCGGGTTCCTACTGTGTTAAACTGATCAAATTGATTTAGTTGAGCAATTGAGAATTTAAGTTGTTGTTGAGTTGATTATGGCATTTGGGTGCCCTTAGTAAATTTGAGTACACCTAATATAATTGAATTGGAATTGATTAAGGAATTGGTTCTTGAATATGAGTTATTGCCATGGGAGACCATGATCATTAGCATGATTATAGGTCCTCGTTTCATTTTCTACTGCATTGGTAATGAATTGGGTGTCCAGAGTAAGATGATAAAATTACTATGCGACGAAATCTGAAAGTGAAAGTATATATTTGGGTTTTGATCAATGTGGTCAATCTTGCTTTGACGAGAAAAATGTTAATTGGACGATTTATTAATCGTCGTGATAGTCGATAAATTATTAATGACTGTTATGTCGGACATTAGGGACTCCAGTTACCTGAGGAACGAAAGTGAAAAGCTCGTAACTCGCAGGGTACGCGAGGAAAAGCATTGGAATCCAGGTAGGGGATTCAGGACTTTACTCGATTAGAGGTTTCCATATTTATTTATAAAATGGTGCATGTTATGGTTTAGGTATTTTATATGCAAATGCGTACTAACCAAACCGTGAGAGATTATGATGGCTTGAGAGCGAGGGGTGGCACTGACTTCCTTGGGTTCGATCCCCTTAACCTCCGGAGGGTTTAGTTACACCGGTCGTGCGAGATTCCGGTCGTAATGACGGACTCGTAACGTGTGTGTAGCTAGGTAGCGGACGCTCTCGCTACGCTTACCTGGTGATCTATATATTTTGAGGTAAGGTCATGTAGTGGGTCTATTAGACCGCCCATCAGGTTATATTTGATTTGGCGCGTCGTATTTATTTGAGAATTTATGCACTGATTCTCGAGTCAAGAAATATTTTATAAAGTTTGTCATTTCATTATTTTAAATTACTTGGTTTATATCTGTTTTCATACTGGGGACCCCAAATGTTTAATTGTTTTCAAACCTAGTCGAGTTTCAGTTCTATGAGCAGCAAGGACGAAAGCTCACCCCTACAACAATGTGTATGCAGGTACTGTGCACTGGTACGGGACAACGACGGATGGAGCTGGGTGTGTAATTCAAGTTTGGTAAACCATTTCACGGTTTTTCATTTTAAATTTGATCTTGAACTCCAGAATTCTGTTGATGCTTGTTGCTAAGCTTAATTGAATTTTCATTTACTATTTAATTTGAGTGTTAATTGTATTAAATTGTGGACGAACAATGTATTTTATGAGAATTATAAACTTTTCACCTCATAAATATTTCAAAGCTTTCCGCTGTGTTTATTGAAAAAGTTTAAACATAAAATGCCTTGCGTTTCCTTAAAATATAAATTTGGTTTTTGGTTTATGTTTTAGAGACTCGTGGCACTGTCATGTGCTCAAGCTGGTGAGGTGCAGTTTGGGGCGTTACAGTTATGCTGATAATTGAGGTAAATCATGAGGTAAAGGGAAATTACCTGAGAAACTAGAGCAGCAGTGAGACGTCAGTACCCCATCCTTCTTCTTGGCAGGTACGTAAATTTTGAGGACGAAATTTTTATAAAGAGGGAAAAATTGATACGACCCGAACCTCGAATTACCTCATGACAGTTTTACTTTTATTTTTACGTTCCAGAAATTATTTTTACGATTTGGAAGTTCTAAAGGTTGATTTTTTTTATAAGTTGATCCGACCAAAAATTTTATTTCTCGACGAGATAGAGGACGTTAAAACGAGTTCGTGGACACGTAGTATGTTTAATTTGGAGATCGTATGAAAAAGTTACGGTGTAAAATACGTATCTGATCGAATATAAATAGGAGGAATTTTCCGAAACGACAACTTTTTTTTTCTCTTTTTATTTTATTTTCTTTTTCTTTTCTTTTCTCCTTCCTCCTCCCCCGACCCTCCATCGACCACCGCGCAGCCCTCGATCGGCCCGCCACCGGTGTCGTTCGACTCGTCTCTCCTTCCTCGTCACGTCTGCGGTGGTGGTTCAAGGCGAATTGCCGCCGTTTAGGCGTATGAAGCCTGAGGAGATTCGACTGTGTCGAACCAAAACTCCCTCCTCCGGCCACCGTTAAACCCGATTTTGGTCGGAAAAAGAAGGCCTCGACCCGCACAACCTCTCTACCAAAGGAATTGAACTGATTCAACCCAGGTAAGGAGAATTTTTGAATTGAAATTCTAGAGTTTTTGGTGAATTCGGTGAAAGTGGTGGAAATGAGATTTTGATGTAATTAGAGGTTAGAATTGAGTTAAGAACGTTGAAAGGAGTCGATTAGGTGTTGTTTGATGTTTAATTGGTTGGAATTTGGTGAAATTCCATGTGACTGACCAAAATCCATCCTTGACATCTTTACTTCATAGTGGTACCATTGCTTGCATCATTTGAGCACACATTTGCATTATGTTGCTCCACCAAGTACCTAAAACAATAAAAAAGTTAAAACTGATTTCTTAAAAGAAAAATAGCCAAATAAAGTGTAAGGATTGAACCATTAAATGTTACATATTTTGTTCCTATCAAATTCCCCTACACTTGGGTTTTGCTAGTCCCTTAGCAAAATCAGGATTTAAAAGACTAAACTCAAACTAACGAAAAACAACTCTAAGGCCCTTAACAATTTGTCTCATCAATCCCCTACTTTCATGGCACCCAGAATAACACAAAGCCAAGAATCAAGCTCACATTTGAGAGTTAATAAAGCCACATACTCAACATGGTACAAGTTAGACTTGGGGAATGACAACGGTGATTGTGGGAGCTCAACATGCATAAAACAGATCATGATTTCATCTCACAAGGTTATCACTCTTTCTTCTCTCAAGAATCAAGGTTATGTTAAAAAACTTATTCACTCAAGTGCATGTGAGAGATGAATACAAAGCACTAACAATTCTTTTACAAACAACTGAAAGTATATGTAAAATCATACCTTGAACAAATTTCCCTTTTTGACTATTACTGTTCAAGTTTACAGTTTACTAACATTACCAGCCAACTCATTTGGCTCTCCTCATGCATATAAATAACTTCCTCTTTATCGTTGCTTTCCTACTTGTACAAGTTTCTTTTACTCTTGGAAAAAAGAGTGCCATTTTAGTTTTGTAACTTTTACCACAAAAAAGAAGTTATTGTACTGATTTTCAATTTAATCCACCATATTAGTCGTAATCCAGGTTGGGTTGTGGCATATGCTTAACCCATTCAGGTATTTGCATACATAAAAAATGTATGGAATCAAAATAGATCGAAGGGCAACATTGTTGCATGATATATTATTAAGGAAACACTTGGATATTGTGCATTATATTTTGGTGTTGAACAGGTTACCAAAACCAAAATCGGTGGTAATGCTGATTCTACTAGAAATGGTAGTTAAAATGGCCTCTCTGTATTTGCTAAGCATGGATGATCACTTGACAGTAAGAAATTAATATATCTTGATCATTTTGAAAAGATATGGGCACATCGAGTAAAAATTTGGTATAATACTGATGTTTATAATGTGAAATAATTTTATTTTTTTTATTTTTTTAATCATTTATGAATCATGACTTGGATGGTTTTGTTGTTCATTAAAAAAAATTACGATACTAAACTGATTTTCGACCTAAAGTTTGAGGGAGTAAACTGAATGTAATCTTATTTAAAGTTATATTTTATTGCTCAGAATTTACTTGTATTGTTTTTGGAATTCCACCAAGTATTCACAAGACATGATTGATAGTTGGTATTGGAGTCCCTCTTGGAGTTGTGGGCTTGCTTTTAATATTTGGAGTTCTATATTTGTGGAGGAAAAAATGAGAAAAATATGATGATGAAGGTAATATGATATTGGAAACAATATGTTTGTTCTAAAGGGGAAACCGGTGAGACATGGAGAAATAAGAATGAAATTTAGGAAAGAGACCGCAAAAATACTGAAACAGGATGCGGTGCAAAATTAACCTTATGTTATGATGGAAGTAATTATGTTGTCAAGACTTTCAAGGAGGAACACAATTATCCGCCTACAACACTAAGTAGAGTTCACTTGTAAACATCAGACCGTGGTATACAGCAGAAAAAAAAAAATTGATATATAGATATTTATGAATGATTAGGGTTTAAAAGCAAATGAAGTTCATACAGTGAAAGAAAACAGACTTGTCAGATATTTTTGGGATGATTCAAATGGATGAAAATCATATATACATTTAAGAGTTGTGGTTATATTTGATGCAACATACAACATGAACCGTTACGGAATGATTTTTTCTCCAATTGTAGGCTTGATCCACCATAGGAAAACCATTACTTTTGGATATGCATTTTTCAATGATGAGAGTTTTGATTCGTTCGTTTGGTTGTTGAAGATATAGCTTTCAGCAATGCCCAAAAGTGTCCCGAGAGTTATTATCACCGATCAAGATCAAGGTATGAGTAAAATAATTGTTCATGTTTTACCAAACACATTTCACAAGAATTGCGTGTAGCATATTCTAAACAAATTTCAAGGATAAGACAAGTATAGTTTTTATGTAAAAATATTATGAATGGTTTAAAACATGCATATGGGATTCAGGGTGTCTTGAAGAATTTAAAAATAGATGGTTTGAAGAATTGGAAAAGAGTCAACAGACAAATAATGAATGATTCGAAAAGGTGTATGAGTTGCGTTGAAGGTGGATTCCAACACATGTAAATACATATTTTTCAGCGAAAAACGCCAAGCAGCGAGAGAGTAGAAATCTGCACATGCATAAATACATTTGATGTATAAATATATTGTCCAAACTAAATTGAAGGAGATGATGTTGGATCACATAACATCACTTTAGCACATGCCAATGTTCATTCTTTATGGTGCGGATTTGGTATTTTGGCTAACTTTTCGATTGACTTTTTACATCTCCACCGTCTAGTATTTAGGTACTCATGTATAGATCATCTCTGCAAATTTTCAGCCAATTTGATAAACATTAGCATATCAAACTAGATTAAAACAAATGAACAGATTGCATTTTGTCAAAACTGAATCGTTCATGTTTATGATAGAAAATCGCACTTTTGAATGCCTTAACGATTATCAGATTGGCTGATAATTTACAGAGATGATCTATACATGAGTGCCTAAAGACTAGACGGTAGATATGTAAAAATTCAATCGAAAACTTAGTCAAAATGTCAAATCCGCACCATAAGGTTTGGTGCGGACGTCCTTAATTGACCAAGAAAAATCCTATATATATATATATATATATATTCAATTAATAATACAAATCTTTCCATGATTTTCTTATTGATTGATATATATTTAATATATATATTACTGAGTCTATTACTACATCTAGGAATTTTCTTCCACTGGACTACTTCAAATTCATTCTTCAACAGCTTTGATTCATAAAAAAATGAGGCCTTCCATACTCAAATCACTCTCTTGGTTCTTCAATTAAAGCATTTATCACATTAACTGTATCAGACTCAATCTAAAAAGAATTACCAAAGCTTCACTAGAATACCCTTCATATTAAATAGAATTACATAAAAGAATTATCTTAAGCAAAACATAGAACAAGAGAAGGAAGGTGGTCATGACAAATAAATAAACTAACACAATTTTTTTTGTTTTCACCAATAACACATGCATTACACGGGTGCGAGGCTAGTCTTCATTAGCTTCTGGTTGAACTTCAGTTGTAACTCGATCTGAGCCTTTGTAGACGTACTTGTACAGATACTTAACGCCCTTAATGTTGCAACAGACTTCGATATTGACATGACATTCATACTTTGGGAGCAGCCAGGGGTTATATGGAACAACACATCTGTTATCCACTTGCTTGTTTACATTAGAATCTCCGCATTTGAGTGATTTTCTCGCCTACGGTAAATTGGATAAGAGTTATTCCCTTGAAATGTGTTGGCTGAAAACGGCTTTGGATAACCCCGTTTACAACTTCCACGCTTCATACATAGGCATTTCTCTTATATACTCCACATGGTCCATGTAACATGTGCCCCAATGTTAGAGGGTGAACGTTTAGGGTACGAAGTTTATGGGATGAATTTTATTGATTCATAATAAAAGATTATGCTTCTTCAAGTACAACAGATAACTCACGAATCACAAACAAGATTTTTCGAGACTTAAACAGATTGTTGTTGCAACATGGTAAAACTGTTCTTGATTATGATTTGCCTGAAATGACAAAAGATCATGGTGAAGATGCGGCATTGCCTAGGGAAATACAAGATGAAGTTTTTGTTATCATTCCTCAACAAGACCGCAATGTAGTTCATCATCTAAATGAGGATCAAGCTTTTGCATACCAAACAATAATATCTGCTATTCAGTGTCATGACAGACATATTTTTCGTCGATGGTCCAGGAGGTATTGGAAAAACATACTTGTATCGTGCGTTATTAGCAACATTGAGAAGCAACAATCATATTGTACTGGCAACCACAACGTCCGGAATAGCGGCAATATTATTGCCTGGTGGGAGAACACCACACTACATGTTTAAAATTCCACTTAATTCTGATGCATCATCTTATTGCTCTATTAGTAAACAATCTAACTTAGTAGAGTTGATACGAAGATCATCGACGGTTATTTGTGATGAACCACCAATAATGCATAGATTTTCCTTGGAAGCTCTTGATCGAATTTTAAATTTTAAAACTAAAGTTAAGCGGCCGTTTCGAGGTAAAGTTGTTATATTTGGGGGAGATTTCTGACAAGTTCTTCCTGTTGTTCGTAAGGAACACTGTCTCATATGGTCCAAACCAGTTTGGCTAAGTCATCATTTTGGAAAGATGTGAAGACTCTTCGTTTGCGACAGAATATGTGATCCATCAATGATCCACATTTGTCTGAGTTTTTGTTTAATGTTGGTAATGGAGAACAACCATATGTTATTCAAGACATGATTCAATTATCGTCATGTATGGCCATACCATGGGAGGTAGGCCTCATCATTAAGCCCGCGGATCAAGTGGGCCGATGGAGGCCCGCAAGCCCGATGGACTTCAAGCCCGGCCCGGCCCGGCCCGGTGGGTAGAGGGCCGGGCTTAGTTTAGGGGTTAAAAACTTGGCCCGGCCCGTTAAGAGCCCGTCAAGCCCGCTCCATCAAAAGCCTGTAAAAGCCCGGCCCGTAAAGCCCGTTAAAATCCATACCTCAATAATTAAAGAATAAGTTACCCCCATATAGAGTTATTTTATATTTTTGACACATTAATGTATTAATTAGATCTTCATTTTCACACACTTTAATGGATATTCACACTTCACTAGCACAATATGGTTCATCTTTTCTCTTAAACTCATCTATTTTATCATTTATGTTCGTTAAAAATAATTATTATATTAATATCTTTAAGAATTTTAAATTATAGTCTAAAAATCACGAAGTAAACATATCATCGATCGAGGCTTTAACTTTGTCGGATTTAAGTGATTTTTTTACCATCATTGTATTTCATCATAACAATCAAATGCTATCTCATAGCATTTTTCAAAACTTAACTTCTTTTATATAGTTGTTTCGAAAAGTTGTACTCTTGAGTATAATCTACTAATCAAGTTATACCGCATTAGTAAGCATGTTATCATTATAATGGCTAAATTCACAAAATGAAAATTGTTACCGTCTGATGTGATCGTTATAGTTAAATATGAGTAGAGGAGAAAATCAACTCGTTTCGTGAACGTTCGATGCTCGATCGAAACGGTCAACCATATTTTCATAAAACTTATCACACGAAAACGCTATTAGGTACCTTTAGATGACCTTGTTTCGTCGACTCTTCCAAACATTAAACTCTCAAATAAATGAGACGTAATGAGCCATGTAAAAATTTGGGAACGTTTACCTCCCGATACTATGGCTCCCCATAGAGAGAGATAAGTTTAAATAAGGTTGACCGCACCGATCGAGGTTCTAACTTTGTCGGATTTAAGTGATTTTTTTACCATCATCGTATTTCATCATAACGATCAAATTCTATTTCATAGCATTTTTCAAAATTTGACTTCTTTTATATAGTTGTTTTGAAAAGTTGTACACTTGATTATAATCTTCTAATCAAGTTAAACCGCATTAGTATGCATATTGTCATTATAATGGCTAAATTTATAAAATGAAAATTCCATAAGCCACATATTTATAGGGTATATTTATAATTGAAAATCAATTTGAATTTAGAGTTTAGGGTTTAGAGTTTGGAGTTTGGCGTTTAGAGTTTCCAAACCCCTTTATAAAAAATAATCTCTAATATTTATTTATTTTAATTAAAGCCTGGCCCGGCCTCAACCCGCCAAGGGTTATTCGGCCCGGCCCGCAAAAGCCCGTCAAGCCCGCCTTATATGGTTGGGCTTGGATCCTAGAATTTTTAAAAAAGCCTGGCCCGGCCCGGCCCGCCATTTCTAAAATACATTGTAAAGCCCGGCCCGGCCCGGCCGGTTTATGAGGCCTAATGGGAGGGTGCAGAATCAATCAACTATTTGGTCGATCAAGTTTTTCCCAATTTGGAATCTCATGTAAATGATGCAGCTTACATGGTTGACAGGGAAATCATTACTGAATGATGATGTTGACGTACTTAATGAGATGATTGTAAAGTGGCTTTCGGGACCGGATCGCATCCTGTACTCTTTCGACTCAGTTGAGGATGACACCAGAAATTGTACCAACAAGAATTCTTAAATTCAATTTCTCCTTCTAGTATGCCCCCACATCAGTTAACTATAAAACAAGGTGCCCCTGTTATACTTTTGAGAAACATTGACCCAAAAATGGGTTTGTGCAATGGTACAAAATTGACTTGCCGAGGATCATACCACAACCTAATTGGCGCAAAGATTTTAAGTGGTCAATTTGTTGAAACTGGAGTGTTCTTACCTAAAATCTCTATAAAGAGTGGTGAGAATCCTGGACTCCCTTTTGAGATGATAAGAAAGCAATCCCCTATCAAGTTGTGTTTTGCACTTACTATAAAGTATAAACAAATCACAAGGGCAAACGATACCTTCCGGATCACATATTCAATCATGGACAATTATACGTAGCTTTATCACGAGAAATTTCATAAGGTTCCACCAAATTGTTGGTCAAGAAAGGTTTATTAGTAGGCGAGAAAGGGGTGTTAACAAAAAATGTTGTGTGTAAAGAGATATTATTGCCTTCAAGTTAGTGTGATCCAATAAGGTATGTATCATACTTAATGTTTATTTGTAGGTGTAACCTTTAGGGAGTTCTACTTATGTATGTTAGCCGCATTTATATTTCCAAGACTTAAACGCGAGCTGATTTTATGCGTTGCTCAGACCAGAGATAATGAGAAATAGCACCATATCAATTTGTTTCATATAGTTTTATAATTCTACTACTTGAGGCTGTTTCATATTCATAACTGTGACTATGCGTATATTTACGTTTTCATGAAATAACATTTATCTGCAAATGTTGAAGAGTCGCTTAAATTATAAAATACAATAGCTGCAGAAGCAAAGGAGAATTATATAAAATCATTAATAAAAAAGGAAAATATTGTAAAGGAAGAATTGATTTGAGATATAGAGACAAAGAGAGAGAGTTTGGGCACAGAGAAAATGGTAATATCTAATCATCTCTTCATGAAGTTTATATAGTACTACCTCTTGTATACAAATGGCAACTAGTAAATGTGTGCGCCAATCACTCTTAGCTATTACAAATAAGGAATAATATAGGTGATTGAGCTAAGACATGAATATCCATATTTACAACAATCCCCCTTGGATATTCTATGTCTGTGTTATTCTTGAGTTGCGCCTTTAGTTACCTTGTCGGAAAATCTTGTAGATGGATGAAGACTTTCCGTTATGGGTAGGTAGTATGTCTACAATGGGGATACACTAAAGTCGCTACACAAAAACCTTACCATGGTAAACCCAGTGGGAAAAACCCGTGGTCGAAGGAAAAAGATGAGCAAATGTGTATATGTCCAAAACACATCTTCAGGATATAATGGATGAGATGACCATATTAAGATGTGCCTTGTTAAAACCTTTCCAGGTAACAAAACTCAGTGGGACAAAATAACCCTGGACGAATGATAAAAGAGTACACAACGGTCAAGTGAGTATGCTTCAGGATACTCCCCCTGATTTTGACTCCCCCTGAAAATTACATGCCAGATAATTTAGATAATTATCGTAGACCAATACCTTGTACATTCTTTTGGAATATAAAGTTTGGTAGCGACTTGGTAAAGAGATCTGCTCGATTGTCTTCAGATCGGATCTGCTTGAATTCAATCTTTTGATGTTGCAGTTGTTGTTGATCAAAGAAGAACTTTGGTGCTATATGTTTCGTGTTTTCTCCTTTAATGAAACTCGTCTTCATTTGCTCGATGCAAGCAACATTATCCTCGTGGATAGTGGTTGGCTAATCAGTGGTGGAATTCAGACCACATGTGCTTCTAACATGCTTGGTGATGGCTCTCAACTAGAGCTGGGCGCGGGCCAGGCCGAGCCTAAAATTTGTAAAACCCGACTCAAAGCCCGACACCCTCGAGCCGATCTTTTTTGAAGATGAGGACCAGCTCGAGCCTGACCAAATCGGGCCGAGCCGGGCTTTCGGGCTTTTTTGGGCCTAAAAAGGGAAATTACCAAAACTAACAACAGGAAGAAGGAGGAAGAGGTCGAGTCCGGATCCGCGAACTCGGGCGAGTCAACTCAGCAGCAAGAATCTGAGAAGGAGAAGAGGTGGATGCGGCGCTATGTGTCACGCCCCGATCCCAAAATTAAATATGGGATCTCAAGCTTTTTCACAAATACCACAAGGGAAAGGTAGAAGAAGGTAAATAAATTTTATAATAACCAATACATAACCTTAACATAGTTTTAGCTCAAATCAAATGAAACTGGAAAATATACTATTTACAAGTACCGCAAAAATTACAATAAAAGGAAACGAGTTCAACTAAAGTTTCAGAGCCACCACCCTTACTACCACGAAATCTGCAAACACAAATCACGCTGAGGGATGAGCAAAATAGGCTCAGTGAGTGACTCAAAAGTCAAAGACAATACACAATACTGAACTAGATGATCACACTAACAAGATTCATCAATCAAAACAACAAAGGACACTACTGATGAGTCGCCGAAGCGAGCATCAAGCAATAATAACCCTACAATCGTTAGTAGTATAGAATAAGTAGGGATCGTTCTAGCCGGTGATTAAGGGTACCTGAAACATGAGAATGTTAACACAAATATTCACAAACATATATGCACACAATTGTCACACTTATATACATATATACATATTCACACGAAATCAAGGGGGATTGAGATAGGATCGGCAGCAAAGCTGCCTCTAAATTCCTAGACATGAATTTAAGACATGAAATTAAATCCTAAAGCTACTATTTACAAGGTTGGTCGACATTCTTCCACAAAGCACTAACACGAAAACAATCAAAACACATAACGAATAAGCAAATAGGACTCACGGCAAGGTATTAAAGCGTTCTAGACTCAACTTAACTCCAACCCGATTAGCTCCTTATCGGTTTACCAATTAAGACTCTCTAGTACTTCAAGATTAACTTATCGTCTAACCCCAAAGTTATACTAAACATATTTGAGAACACTTATCGTCGAAAACAAACATGCAAAGTAATTAGGCACAAGGTCTTTTTAGTTGGAAACAAGTTAATAAAGTAAGGTTGTCAATCATCTCATCAACAAGCATGTTCTTTAAATTACTCTAGCCCTCGTGAAAACAACACAAACAAAGTAACTCGTTGATTACTTAATCCATATTAATTTTTGGCTAATGAGATTAATAAACTACGTATTGCAATTACATAGCTACCAATCTTTAAGCATACGAATTTAAAGAACAAGTCAAGAAAACCCTAAAATCAATTCAACACATGTTTTGCCGATTATCCTACTTACTAATTCATTACATATTTTCCTTACTCTTTAGCATGCAATCCGTATTCTTACATCCAAACTCCAACTAAAGATAAAGAAAACAAATTGAACATGCAAATCATAAAACCAAATTTCAATCCAATTCATACATAGACATAAAAATTGAAACCAAGAATTCATGCTAACTTCATAGACAAAGTTTAACATAGCTACAACAAAAATTACATAACCAAGAGTAAGGAGTGGATCACACATTAGAAACCTTGGAGACTTCGTCGTGTATGGATCCGGTGGTTGGTGGTGTCGGATGAAGGCTGCTGCTCGGCAGTTGGAGGTGTCGGCAGCAAGGTACCAAGGTTTCGGCAGAAACTTTGGGTGTGGTGGAGGTGGTTTTGGCTAGGGTTTTTGTGTAGGATTCTTGGGAAATTTAGGTAGAGCTTTGGCTAGATTTTTGTTTTAGAATGTGACAAGTTTTTCTGTAGGAAAACATGGCTTTATATAGAGGCAAATTCGGCAGAAACCCTAGGTAGAAAACCTAGTCCAAATCACCAAAGGTAATCCTTGTGCAACAAGGTTTTGGTTCCTTCCTTTCTTGGTTCTTCTAGGAAACTTCTTTTTCTGATTTTTTCTTCAATGCCTTGGCTTGGTGTCATCCTCTAACCTTCCTTAAGCTTGGACCATCTTCACATATGCATTTGTACACCATCTGGTCCATCAAAAACAGACATCGCAAAAAGGAGGCAGTAGGTTCCTGGAATTGGCAGAACAGACATTGTTGCAGTAACTCCGGCATATCTCCCTCCTCGGAGCTCTGATTGATGCGATTCCAAGTCTCAGATAAACTAGACACACAAAGCAACCTCCATATAAAACATTTTGATCAAATTCCTTGTGAGTCGTCGGAAATGATTTTTCGAAGTTGGGACACAGTCCCAGGAAAATCCTGGAAGTCCCTGGATTGGTTTGCTCGAACTGCTGAGTTGCAGCCATCGTTTGGTGACTTCCCGAACTCTGATTGATCTGAAATTTTAACACAACATTCCTCAGTATATGAATATTAAGCACACCAAATTTCATTGAATTCGGACAAGGATAGATCATATTTTTACTCATCTCAAAATCACGAAAAAGACATATTTTGCACTATTTTCCAGATTTCTTATACTTAGTCATTTTTCGGACAATTAAGCACATTTTACCAAAACTCTACCAAATTAACACTAAACTAAATTATGACTCAATCTCAGACAAATAAGGGTTAAACAAAGCATAAATGAGGGCATAAGCATATAATATCGTCGCACATTGTACTCCTATCAACTACACAGGTACACATTGCCATTCAACAAACATCTCACAACAAAGCACCAAGAACACAATAACCAAATCACCCACATGAAGTATGATCAACACAATGATCAAAGAAATCACCGAAAAGGTCAAGCTGTCATTGCCAGCTCATAAGTCGTTTCAAGACGTCACTGCATTCCACAATTTATATATCGTATGGTGATGCCTCTGTAAATCTGTTCACTAAGATAATAATAGGAATGCCAAAGCAAACCTGTTAGCTATGTTTTTGCTTTATTTAACCCGAGCTACCTAAGCTCAATGATCGCGCCACTTTATATGGTCACGTCATAAGTAATGTGCACATTGCCAACATCCCCTCTTTTGTTGGCTAGAGATAACTAAATATATATATATATATATATATATATATATATATATCTTTAGTGCTCTCTCGGCACTAAAAATTGAGTCTGCAACCCACATTAACCAAACTCATAAAGCAAAAACATTGCAAGTTAACACCACAATTATCAATTCCAAGACAAGTACCTCATAAGCACACCAAAACCTACATCCTGCTCATGTGGTCAAATATCAAACATTATAGATTCACATATATTCAATTTACTGTTATACGACACAAACCATATCATAGAACCATGAATAAGAATCTAAGTAATCAAAATTAATAGACAGATAGACAGAAATTCAGACATAATACTCATAAGAATCACTCATAGTAAACGCATAAAGACTTGAATAATAGATAACCCTTAGCCTCCCCCAAAATTTCTAGAACAATTACTAAGAAAAAACAAATTCAACTATGCAAAGAAGTCACTCACAAATTAAACCAGTCCAACATCATAGTCCACAAGGAAGAAATCGAGCAAGGAAAGTAAATAAGAATTGAGAAAGAATAGCCACTCAAAATGAGAAGCAAATCCCACCAATCACCATGCCTTCTCTTTATCTTCTTCCTCTTCTTCTTCTTCTTCTTCTTCTTCTTCTCTTCCTCTTCCTCTTCTTCCTCCTCCTGTTCTTTTTCTTCTTCTCCTTCTTCTTTTCTTTTCTTCCCGTCCCCTCCTCTTCTTATCTTATTTTTTTCTTTCCTTCTCTCTCTCGACCCCTCCCTTCTCTCTCTTCTCTTTCTGTCTCCATCTTCATTCTCTATTTTATTTTTTCTACTCCCCCTCTTTCCCCTCTCTTCTTTTATTTTCCTTCTCTTTTCTCCCTCTCCTCCTCTTTTCTTCTCCCTTTGTTCTCTTTCTTTTTATTTTTCTTTCACCCACCGCCACCACCAATTCAACTCATTCTTATCTCTTCACCAAGATTACCCAAAAGTAGAAGTAACAAAATAAGAAATAACAAAATAACAAGAGTAAAAGTAAATGTAACAATATATATATATATATATATATATATATATATAGTTCAAGGAGAAAAGATAATAGGGAGAACTGTATCTTTATTGATTGATAGAGAGGCCTTTATATAGGCATTACAATGAGTATCCCGATAAATCAGGGATTCCTTATCTAACACAGAATAAACTATACTAGTCTAATTAGGTCAAGACACATCCAGGAAGTTACGGAAATAACCTTCCTACAACACTCTCTCTTGTGGCGAGTGCCTAATGTCTTCATGGTGCTTACCATGTTGCCTCACTAAAACCTTGCCAGCAAAACAAAAACCTCTTGGGCAAAAATAAAATGCATGGACGAAGGAAAAAGAGCACAACACACCAACACTACACTTGCGAATAACATGTGATGTAGACTCCCCCTGATGTCCAACAAACTTAGAGCTCTGATATATGGCGCATGCCTAGGCTCTTCACATGCTTCACATGCATATATTTTCCCAAAGACTTGGTAAACAAATCTGCAACATTTGCCTCTGAACTCACTTGATTAACTTGGATGCTCAGGAATTCCTGTTGTTGCACATTGTAAAAGAACTTGGGCGATATATGCTTAGTGTTATCACCTTTGATAAAGCCTAACTTCATCTGCTCAATGCAGACATCATTATCTTTATAGATACACGTAGGTTTATCGGTGGTAGACACTAGTCCACACGAATCACGAATGTGGCGAATAACTGATCTCAGCCAGACACATTCTCTAACAGCCTCATGGAGGGCAATGATCTCTGCGTGATTCGATGAAGTAGCAACCAAAGTTTGCTTGGTTGATCTCCAGGATATCGCTGTATTTCCCATGGTAAAAACAAGACCAGTTTGGGAACGAGCACGATGTGGATCAGAGAGATACCCAGCATCCGCGAAACCAACTAACACGTTGTTGGGAGTCTTTGAGTAAGTGAGACGTCCAGAGAAGGGCATATTTAAATGACCGAACGCTTCGCCATCATCATCCGCCACGTTACTAGGGCCAGTGGCAGTACCATAGCGTACGACGGTACTGTCGAGGCAGCCGGAAACGTTGGTGTGAGGAGGGTGATTGGCAGAATCTTCTCTCTTTTTGCTGAAAGGATAGAACAGTCCCAAGTCAATGGAACTTTTCAAGTAACGAAACAAATGTTTGATACCGTTCCAATGACGATGCGTAGGCGCTGAGCTAAATCTAGCCAGTAAGTTCACAGCGAAAGCAATGTCTGGTCTAGTGCATTGTGCCAAATACAAAAGTGCCCCAATCGCACTCAAGTATGGGTACTCAGCACCAAGAATCTCTTCTTCATCCTCTTTGGGACGGAATGGATCCTTGTTTACATCCAGACTACGAACGATCATGGGAGTAGACAACGGCGTACATGTATCCATGTTGAAACGCCTGAGCATCTTCTGCGTATAAGCAGACTGGTGAACCAGAATACCCTTGGTTCTATGCTCTAACTCAAGTCCTAAACAGAACTTAGTCTTCCCAATATCCTTCATCTCGAACTCAGATTTCAAGAATGAAACTGTCTCTTCAATCTCACTTGAAGTACCGATGACATTCATGTCATCAACATAGACAACTACAATAGCAAATCCAGAGTCGGTCTTTCTAATGAACACGCATGGGCATAACTCATCGTTCTTGTAACCCCTCCGAATCAAGTACTCACGTAGGCGATTGCACCACATCCTTCCGGATTGTTTAAGTCCATACAATGAACGTTGCAACTTAACTGCATAAGCACTCCGTGGTTTAGAGTCTTTTGATTCGGGCACATGAATTCCTTCAGGAAATCTCATGTAGATATCCGTATCTAGATCCCCATATAGATACGCTGTAACTACATCCATTAGTTGCATACTCAGTTTTTCGGACACTACTAAACTGATCAAGTAGCGGAAAGTAATGATGTCCATTACGGGAGAATACGTCTCCTCGTAGTCAATACCAGGACGCTGCGAGAAGCCTTGCGCCACAAGTCTTGCCTTATATTGCAATATCTCATGCTTCTCATTGCGCTTACAAACAAAGACCCACTTATGTCCGACAAGTTTAACGCCTTTAGGGATCAATTCAACAGATCCAAAGACTTGCCTTTTGTCTAATGAGTCAAGTTCTGTCTGCATTGCTTCTTTCCACTTCGGCCAATCTGCTCTTTGTTAACATTCAGTCACTGAGCGTGGTTCAACTTCGTCGTCATAGATGATCTCTTGTGCGACGGAATTAGCATATATATCATCGACGTGTGTGGAGGCTCTATCTAGTAAGAGACGCGCGTTATTCAAACTGAGCGAGATTTCTTTGTTCTCTGGAGTCAACATTGGTTCTGTGTCATCCCACAGAAAAGATTCAGTTGACTCATGGACATAACTATAGTCAGAGACAATCTCATGCGATGGATTCGCATCGTCGATGATGAGCGGATTTTGTGCCTTCGCTCGCTTCTTTCGAGGGTTTTTATCTCGATAATTCTTCGGTCTCCCCCTCTTTCTGGTGGGAGCCGAGGCCGAAGCTGCTGCCCCTTCAAAGTCCATCAGGGCACCGTTGCGATCCGATTCAACAACAGCGACGCCACGGCGTACGATGGCGCCGTCGCCGACGTCACCCTCACTTGAGGATATGCCGACGGCACTACGTCTTAGGGCGGCTGAACCGGTCCCGTAAGTCGGGACCTCCAACCTTGCCGGTACGTTTGCAACAGGTACGTGTGATCTTGTCACTTTCGCAATATCAGTGCGTCGGGCATCGAATCCGCGACTTTCTGAAGATCGATAATGCGTTGCACTTCAAGCTCACTTTGAGCAGTGCGAGGATCATGAAGAGACAAATCGTTGGGGGCACACCATGTCAATTCCTGAGGTTCATTCGGAATGAGTGCATTCCTATCTCCCCCTAACGGTGGGAAGTGTGTCTCTTCAAAGTGACAATCTGCGAATCGCGCAGTAAATAGATCACCGGTGGTTGGTTCTAAGTAGCGGATTATCGTTGGCGAATCATAGCCAACATTGATGCCTAAACGTCGTTGTGGACCCACTTTGATACGCAAAGGAGGCCTAATTGGCACATAAACTGCACAACCGAAAGTACGTAAGTGCGATAGATTGGGTTCAAAACCAGTTACCATCTGGTAGGCACTAAACGCATTGTTGGCAATGGGTCGAAAACGAATAAGCATCGCTGCATGCAGTATTGCATATCCCCAAGCAGAAACTGGCAAATTGGTTCCCATAACCAATGCCCTAGCCACTAGCTGGAGTCGCTGAATGGTGGCTTCTGCAAGGCCGTTTTGAGAATGAACATGAGGAACAGGGTGTTCGACTTCAATCCCAATGGACATACAATAATCATCAAATGCTTTGGAGGTAAACTCGTCATCATTATCCATCCTAATAGATTTGATAGGATGGTCAGGGTGGTTAGCCCTTAACTTGATGATTTGAGCTAAAAGCTTGGCGAATGCAGCATTTCTTGTGGACAACAACGCGACGTGTGACCAACACGTCGACGCATCAACCAGCACCATAAAATACTTAAATGGGCCGCATTCTGGTTTGATTGGTCCACAAATATCACCTTGGATTCGATGTAAGAATGTTATATTATCAGTTGAAGCTTTGGCGAATGAAGGGCGAGCATGCAATTTAGCAAGTGAGCAAGCCTTACAAAATGAGCGATGGGCATTGGAAATTGCCGTTGTGGCATAAGAGGGCACATGTGGTGACGCCCCATGTCCCTGTGAAGGGTGGGACGGCACGACGTGCGGCGTAAAGGCCACGTCCTCATCCACCAGGTGCGCGGCCCCGAAACCCTGTGAGGGGGGGGGGGGGGGGGGTGGTGGCGAGTATGGCTTGAAGGCCACAGTCTGGCGGGGAGCTTGGCTTCTGCGTACATCATGATGTTGAGTCGCGGTAAGAGGTTCTTCCAATCTCTTTTTCGACTTGAAAAATGGATGTCCATGGGAGTTCTTTAGAATCCGGATCATCATATCATGGCCAAGGTGGCCTAGTCGAGCATGCCAAAGCTTATAATCATTAGTGTCACAAAAATTGTCAGTGACAGCGTATGATTCGAAGACACGGGCTGTAGTGAGATATAAGCTATTGTCTTCAATGCACGGCATCTTCTCTAAGATACGGTGGCAGCCGTGTTCTTGAGACGTAATGCATAAGTATTCTTCATCATTCTCAGCATAGGTATCCAAGTGATAACCGTTGGCACGGATATCCTTAAAACTCAGTAGGGTTCGATTTGTTCTCGGCGCATAGAGAGCATCAATGACATTGATAACAGTACCATTTGGTAACATAAATTCAGCGGATCCTCGCCCTTTGACAACCGGCGAGGTACCTATCAATGTTGTCATAGATGAGCGATACGGCATTAAATCCGTAAACAACTGTCTATTCCTTAGAATAGTGTGGGTAGTTCCACTATCAGCTAGACACTCAACTTCACCGCGAGACATCTACAAAGAGACGAAAACTTGGGTTAGTTTCTCGCGGGACACAGTCTAATTACTACGCCGTAGGATAGAGAAAGAAAAGGGGATGAAAATCCTATCGAGTGTATCACATGGCATTTGGACATTATAACGTCGACTAAAGTCAGAAAGTGCAAGGTTGAATGTTACATAACCAAGCAATCATCATCAGAAACCAAAACGAAACTGGGGCTTCGCACATTGTGGTGTAGAACACCTTTGGTGACTGGAATAAAATGAGGTCTAGCCTCCTAGGATCGGTGTGAAAACACCTCTCAGGCTGCACACTAGCCGAAGCTGTGGATGTCAAAGACACATGGTGTCGTGGCACCAGAGTGTGGCGGATGCCGAGCCTACTTCACCTTAGTGAGCCGATGGCGGCCCGTTCGCCACCCTTTTTTTTTTTTTTTTTTTAGGGATTGAGCGTATAGGTGGGATTATAAGTCCAAAATATAGAGCCTATGTGACCCAAAGGTGGCGTCACAAGAACCACGTGAGTTGTTAATACACGAACATGATTGCATAAAAACATAAAATTTCTCACAAGTATGGGAAAACAGAGAAATTTTATTAAGTGCCAACTTGAATACATCAACTTCTAATTCCAAAATAAACAGACTAACTAGAGTCATAAAAACATGGCGTGTGCCATTATAATGGCGAATGCCATTACAATACTTGATAAACTAGAAAAGCCATAGGCTAGTCAAAATCGGGACATCAAAAGTTTGTGGTTGCGCCTTTGGAGAATCCACATGATGACCATAATTTGCTTCAATCATCTCGTCCTCAGCATAATTGCTTTCTTCGGATAGAAACTTCTTGTATTTCTTGTAGGCATTTAACATCTCCTTACTAGCTCGACAATCGCGATGGTAGTGTTTGGAGGAACCACACTTGTAGCACAGAGCAAATTGAGCATTTCGGTTATTGCTATGAGGTCTAGGAGGGTTTGGTACTGGACCTAGACGGGGTCCGTGGCCAGTCCGGCCTCCCCCTGAAGGTGGTGCGTATTCGCCACCTTCTCGCCTCCAAGTGTTGGAGCGTCGTGTCACATTATTTCCAGCATTCTGATTTCTTCCACGTACCTGATTGTACCGGGTATGGCGGTCTTTATTTTTCTGCTTTGAAGCCTTCCCATAATGAGCCTGTGGTGTTGGAATTGGCTTTGTACCAACAGGTCTCTGGCTACTATTGAGCCTAATCTCAGAATGACGTTCTTTTTTTTAGCCAATATTGCCATAAGGTCAGCGAATGTTCTGATTCTGCCTTCATCAACTGAGATCTTATGCTGATGTCCGAGGACATCGTAGGCCATGGGGAATGTGTTAAATGTCTTCTCCAGAAGATCTTTATCGGTTTTGATGACGCCAACCGTGCCAAGATCCGCCTGTAGACTAATCATATCTTGATTGTATTTGTTTACTTTGTCATAATCCGAGAAACGGATTTGTTCCCATTTAAGGGTGAGCTCTTGAAGAAGCATGTCATGGACATTGTTAAATCGCTGCTGGAGCGTGTCCCATAAAATTTGGGATCTTTTACCGACAAATATTGTCGCTTCAGAGTCGGGTGGATATGGCGCCTCAAATACATGAGGGCCTGAGCCTTGGCATGGTCCCCAAAAGGGGTGGTGGCGGCTGCATCAGTCAGAAGTGCTGGAAAGCCTTTGCTTTGGAAAGCAATTTCAACATCGGAAACCCATCGATGGTAGTCTTTGCCTTGAAGATCCAAGATCTCAAAATCAGGGCGTGACGGTGACGACGACGACATCTACAAGATAATGAAACGTCAGATTAGTATCGCTTTAAGCAGATACTATCAAGTATAAATTGGAATTAGAAGGGATATATTTAGTCACATGAAAACTAGTTTCGATGCGAAATTTTTTTTTCTTTTGATGCATAAACTGGCGGTTTCATACCGCACCTTCAAACAGTGGCGTACTCAGACATCCACATAAGCATCTTTTTTTTTTTTCTTTTAATTTCCCTTTCAACATGATTCCCCCAGGACCATCACTTAAAACTGCGACCGTAGGGGTGATTAAATCCCCATTCTAGGTCTCACCGGCGATATAAGAATGGCCGGAATCGGAGTAGAAGAAAGACTAATAGCGCCCGATATAATATATCTATAGTTTAAAAGTAGGAACTTTTATAAAATTTGTACCTTTTGATTAAAGGAATGAGAGCGTAAAGCTTGTTCTTCGACTCTTGTTTGGTTCTCGAGCCTCTTCCTACGCGAGTAATCTGGAGGAGCTATCTTGAAAAGTTGATGGCGAGCGAACGTGCAGGCGGCCACGCGAATGGGCGAGTTGGCGGGCGAGCGAGCAGGCAGGCGAACGAAGCGAATGGGCGAGTTGGCGGGCGAGCGAGCAGGCTGGCGAGCCAAGCAAATAGGTAGGCGGCCACGCGAATGGGCGAGTTGGCGGGCGAGCGGATTGGCGAGCGGGCTTGGCGAGCAAGTAGGCTGGCGAACGAATTGGCTTGCGAGCACGCGGGCTGGTGAGCGATTAGGCTGGCGAGCGCGCGGGTTGGTGAGCGAGCAAATTGGCGAGCGCGTGGGCCGGTTTGCAGGCGGCCGGGCAAGGGCTGCGGCCTAGGAGAGACCGAGAAAAAAAAAATCGTACAGGTCCCGAGGAGGGAGGTGCGGCCGACGGAAGGGATAGAGGAGGAGGAAAAAGTTATTAGGGTTTTTCTAGGGCTCAGGGAGGTCACGTGCTGATAACGTGTTCAAGGAGAAAAGATAAATGGGAGAACTGTATCTTTATTGATTGATAGAGAGGCCTTTATATAGGCATTACAATGAATATCCCGATAAATCAGGGATTCCTTATCTAATACAGAATCAACTATACTAGTCTAATTAGGTCAAGACACATCCAGGAAGTTACGGAAATAACCTTCCTACAACATATATATATATATATATATATATATATATATATATTGCGTTATAGTGCGGATTTTCATTTTTGACCCACTTTTCGATCGAATTTTCTCATCTCCACCATCTAGTATCTAGATAATATTGTATAGATCATCTCTGCAAAATTTCAGACAATTTGGTAATCATTAAGGCCCTCAAAATTACGTTTTTCTGTTATAAACATGAACGGTTCAAGTTTGACAGAATTCAGTTCGTCCATTTGTTTTTCAAGTTTGAGGGCCTTAACGATTACCAAATTGGCTGAAATTTTTCAGAGATAATCTACACAATATTATCTAGATACTAAACGGTGGAGATGAGAAAATTCGATCGAAAAGTGGGTCAAAAATGAAAATCCGCACTATTGGACATTTTGAGGACGTCCTCTCTAGATCCGGCCTGATATATATATATATATATATATATATATATATATATAACAAATAATTTAACTTAACTAAAGGCAAATTACCACCTGGTAGGAAAATCATAAGAATTAAATATGACTACTCAAGGACAATAACAAGAATAAGCTTTAAATTTGAGTTCTAGATATTACACTATGCATGTTACTGCTTCGTTTGGAATGAGTCTTTTGAGTTTGTTGATTAGGAATTGAACCGGAAATTAGGAATTGAATCGGAGGAGTTCGAGCCGGAAACCAGTAACAATTCAGCAGTAGCTTCCCTGAGCCCCCTTTCTCTCTCGACACGCCGCTTCGTCATCCTCTGAGTTTCCTTTTCCTCAAGATGCCGAATAACACAGGAGCATAAATCATGATTTAAGCAAAATCAGTCACAATTCAATTCGATTTCTAACTGTAATTATGAACTTAAATCAAGTTTTAACCTACTTCACACAAAAAATATTCCAGATCCCAAATACACAGAGAGAACGAAGACGAAGTGAAAGTAGAACTTACGTGAACCCAGGAGCGGTGGAGATCAGTCTCATCGAAGCCGGTGATGACCTCCTCGATGAAGTACCTCGTCGGACTGAAGTGACCTCTCTCCCGGAGCAGTAACGACGACTTGGCGTTGTCGACGAGGCTGGAGATCGGTGGAGAATCGCCTCCAGGTAACTGTTTATCTAGTCGTTACCGGCCATTCTGGTACCCTCCGGCATCGTCGGAACTTAATTCAGGCCAAATCTTGGCTGGAAGTTTTGATCAGTTTTGGCCGATTTGATAAGAAAAAGAGAGAAGAGCTCTCTGGGGTGTGGAGGAGTGGGAAAATGAAGGAGAAGAAGAGGGTCGAACTTTGCCGATTTAATATATATATTAAAAAGATCAGGCCGGGCCGGGTTTTCGGGACAAAAAAAAATCAAGCCCTAGCTCGGACCGACTTTTACAATATCGGGCCGGTGCTTAAAATTTTAGGGCTTGGCCCATTTCGGGCTTTTTTTCAGGCTTTCGGTCCTTCGGGCCCAAACACCCAGCTCTACTCTCAACCATATACATTCACGTACTGTTTCATGAAAAGCTAAAATCTCAGCATGATTCGAAGATGTAGCAACCAAGGTCTGTTTCATAGACCTCCAAGATATTGCAGTATTCCCAATAGTAATGACTTAACCAGTTTGTGAACGTGCTTTATGCGGATCAAATAGAGAGCCTGCATCAACGTATCCAACAAGGCAAGCATGATTACGAGGTTGAAGGGATTTTAATCCATTCTTTGATGCATATGGATAGAATAAGCCCATATTTGATGTACCTTTAAGGTAGTGGAAAATGTCTTTTTTACCAGTCCAGTGGTGGCGTGTTGGCGCAGAGCTAAATTTAGCTGATAAGTTCACAACAAAAGAAATGTCTAGTATAGTGCATTGTGCCATGTACAATAATGCACCTATTGACTTCAGTATGGAACTTCAGGCGCCAATACCTCTTCGTTATCATCTACAGGACGAAACAGATCTTTCTTAGGATCTAGACTTCGGACAACCATGGGTGTGCTTGATGAATTCACTTTATCCATATTAAAACGCCTTGACATCTTCTAGATGTAGTTGGATTGATGAAGCAAAATCCAATCAGCACGGTGCTCGAGCTCCAAGCAGAGGCAATAATTTGTTCTCCCAAAGTCTTTCATTTCAAATTCAGACTCTAGGTGCTTAGTTAGCTGTTTCTTTGATCTCTTCTGGAGTACCAATTAAGTTCATGTCATCAACACAGACAACTACAATTGCAAATCTAGAACTCATTTTCTTTATAAACACGCATGGGTATAATTCATTGTTTATATATCCCAATTTGATCAAATATTCACTTAGACGGTTATACCAGATCCGTCCCAATTTGTTTCAATCCATAAAGTGAATGCTTCAAACGAATAGAGAGCGTGTTCCGTGGTCTAGAGCTATTTGCATCAAGTACCTTAAGTCCTTCAGGAAATTTCATATATATCTTTGTATCAAGATCCCCATAGAGATTAGCAGTGACCACATCCATCAGCTGCATATTCAGTTTTTCGGAAACTACCAAACTGATAAGGTAGCGGAATGTTATAATGTCTATTACGAGAGAATATGTTTCCTCGTAATCAATCCCAGGGTATTGAGAAAATCCTTGCGCCACTAAACGAGCTTTGTATCTTACAATCTTGTTTTTCTCATTACGCGTTCTTACAAATACCCATTTAAATCCAACAAGTTTAACATGGGGAGGTGTGGGAGCGATAGGTCCAAACACCTTTCTTTTTTGTCAAGGAATCTAATTCAATATGGATTGCTTATTTCCATTTTATCTAGTCGTCTCTAGGCTAACATTTATCAATGGAGCGAGGTTCGATGTCATCGCTAGTTATAATTTCGGTAGCTACCGCGAATACAAATACATCATCGATGATGATCTCATTTCGATTCCATATCTCACTTAAGCATATGTAATTTACTGAGATTTCTCTATTCTCGGGAATGGGTTCAGACGTTGGAGCGTCCCCCAACGTTGTCTCTTCTAAGATGTACCCATAATCCGATATTGTCTCGTGAGATGGATCGTTTGAGACTGCGATATCTAATGGATTCATTTGTGCTTGTTTCACCCTTTTTCGTGGATTAGAATCTTTCGAACCTTGGGGTCTACCTCGCTTCTGGGCAGGGACATATATATGACTGGTTACACCGCCATAGTCGTATCTCGTCCATCTGGGACGACACGTCCTACAAAGACATCTATCCTTGCAGGTACATTCGGAGCAGGTATATGTGATCTTGTCACTCTGGCTAGATCAAAGAAAGCGTCTGACATATTTTGTGCTACACTCTGTAGATATAGGATTCTCCACACTTCATTTTCACATTATGTAGTTTGGGGATCGAGATGAGACATAGTGGGGACATTCCACGTTAATTCAAGCCGTTTATCAGGAACGACAACGTTCTTATCTCCCCTTAACGGCGGGAAGACTGTCGCATCAAAGTGACAATTTGTAAATCTGGCGATAAAAAGATCGCCTGTCAAGGGCTCTAGAAAGCGTATAATGGATGGGGATTCATAACCGACATATATGCCCCTCCTTCTTTAAGGACTCATTTTGGTACGTTGTGACGACGCAATTGGCACAAAAACTGCGCACCTAAATATGCGTAAGTGCGAAACATCAAGTTCATACCCAATCACCAACTGTAACGCCGCATAAGATTGGGTGGCAATGTGCCTCAATCGGACCAACATGGCTGCATGTAAGATTGCATAACCCCATGTAGCTACTGTAAGTTTGGTGCGCATTACCAAAGTCCTTGCAATCATTTGTAATCTTTTAATGAACGCTTCTGCGAGATCATTCTGGGTGTGAAGATGGGGAACTGGATGTTCAACATTAATCCCAAGGAACATGCAATAATCATCAAAAGATTTCGATGTAAACTCTCCGACATCATCAAGTCTTATGAACTTTATTGGATAATTCGGATGGTGGGTCCTTAATTTAATAAATTTAGGCAAGAAGTTTAGCAAATGCAGTGTTTCTTGTGGATAATAAAGTGACATGTGACTACCTTGTCGATGCATAAACCAAAACTATGAAATATTTAAATGGCCCACATGGTGGTTGGATTGGTCCACATATGTTCCCGTGTATTCTTTGTAAGAAAAGGATGAAATCTTTTTCGGTCCTTGCATATGATGGTCTTATATTTAACTTTCCCATTGACCAAGCTTGGCATAATGTGTTACTATACACAAGATCCTTATTGGTAAGGGGATGCCCGTGGGATGAATTTATGATAGGACGCATCATATTTTGACCTGGGTGTCCCAAACGATCATGCCAAAGTAAGTAATTGCTCGAATTGGTTAGCTTCTGGCTAACTGTGTGATTTGCCTCAATCGATCTAATGGTTGTAATATAGAGATCATTCTTATGGCATTTCATCTTCTCTAATGTACGCTTCTAGACATACAAATGAGAGGTGATGCAAAGATATTCCACTCCTTTTTCTTCAGTCGTTTCGACATGATAATGGTTGGCTCGAATATCCTTAAAATTCAATATCGTTCTCCAGACACGTGGAGAATATAAGGCCTCATTAATGGGGAATTCAGTACCATTGGACAACATAAAATGGGCTTTTCCATAACCCTCTATTATATTAGATGAACCATATACGGTTGTCAAAGAGGTATGAGTAGGCAACAAGTTTGAAAAATATATTTTAGAACAAAATACTGGTCACTCCTCCAACTTTCACTAACTCGAAAATTTAGTCCTTAAGATTTCAATTTCAACAGATCACTCCTCCAACTCTCAAATTTCAAACAGTCTACTATCTCTTTCATTTCTCCATCCAATTTCACCGTTAAGTAAGTGATGTGGCAACAGGCACTCCACCTGGATCTGCCTCACTCTATGTAATGCCATCAATACCCCTAACTCACCCCCTCCTACATCTGGCAACACACTCCCTTCTCCCTCACCCCCTCCTCCGCCGCCGCCCCCTGCATCTGCTCCGCCGCCGCCAACCTCCCCCATCTCCACGGCCACATCCGCGTCGGCGACAACCTCGACGACGAGTGGTTCACCGTCTTCCTCCTCTTCCACATCTCCCCCGCCTTTCCTAACCTCTCCATCCATGTCTGGGGCTCCGACGACGAGTTCCTCCTCATCGAAGCAGCCTTCCACCTCCTACGGTGGCTCAACCTCACACCTCCGCCAACCACGTCTTCATCCGCCGCGACAACCTCCACATCGTCCCCCGCCTCCGCCTCCCTAACCCTAACCTCGCCGCGGCCCTCAGCTTCATTGCCTCATTCCCGCCAGTCCGCCGCCTAGGATTCCGTCCAGGCCGCCTTGAAGAAGAGAATCTCTGAGTATCCAGAGAAGGCGAGGAGGAACATGCACTCTGTTAGGGTTAGGATTCTGGTGGTGGTGGCGAAAGTGCTCACCGAGGAGCCGTGTATGGTGGCATTGGCAGTGGAGGGTTTTATGATAGGGACATTGATACTATGAAGTATGCGGCGAAGATGGAGAGGTTCTTGAGCAGAGAGGAGGAACTCGTGTGTGTTTTGGTGACTATGTTGAGGGCAATGTATGCACAGCTGGTGCAGCAAACGTTTCAGGAGCCGAAATGCTATCCGATGCCGAGTAGGAGTGACGAGGGATATGTGGAGGCTGAGTTGGGGATGAAGATTGCGTGTGGGATGGAGATGATGTATCAGCATCAGAGGAAGAAGGGGGAGGAAGGGAAGGGGAGTACTTGGGAGGCGTTTAGGGAGAGTTTGGAGAGGAGTGGTTACTTTGATGGATTGATTCAGGGGTCGAAAGAGTACCAGAGGTTGATGCAAAATACCGAGGAGTATTACCAGAGTAGTGCTTCATTTTCGAGGGCTAGGTACTTGGCATTATCATTTCTTATATGTTATTATTATGTAGTTGCATTTCAATAAACGGATACTGTTGCGGGGTGATGTGTACGTATATTGTAGTTTATTGAACTGTTCTTTTTCTGTTAGTGTTGGTAGTTAAACTATTGTGTTACTCTTTGTTGCAGTGAGATGTTGAGTGCTCCAGTGAGGCGTATAGATGAGATTCTTGGTTTACCTTATTCGGTGGATGATTTTATGCGTGTGGATGTTCCACCTTCTGACGATGATTCTTGGCTTTATGATGGAGAGGATGAATTGAACTCTGAACTCCTAGAGAGACGGAAGAAGATGGAAGTTTATGATTTAAAACATAAGAAGAAGCAGAAGTCGAAGCAGGACAATGGTGGTCCATCCTCGAGCTCTAATTCTGAGGCGTTCAATCCTGATGATATAGCTTCAACAATGCATGGCTTTGTTGAAAAGGTGTCAAGCTACAATGGAGCTGAGGTTCCTGAGAACAGGTTAGTTCATATCTATTATTATGTTTGTGTAGGGGTATTGATGGCATTACACAGAGTGGCAGATCCAGGTGGAGTGCTTGTTGCCACATACATCACTTACTTAACGGTGCAATTGGATGGAGAAATGACGGAGAGAGTAGATTGTTCGAAATTAGAGAGTTGGAGGAGTGATTTATTAAAATTGAAACCTTAAGGATTAAACTGTCGAGTTGGTGAAAGTTGGAGGAGTGACTAGTATTTTGTCCTATATTTTATCTTTGAGTATAGTGTCTGTGGTAGCACTATCAGCCATACAACAAACTTCCCCACAAGACATGCCTATTCATAAATTTAATTCAATGGGTTACATGTAAGGAAATATATAAGTTTATGGAATTAAAGTACCCAAGCATAACCAAATGATAACATGATGATTGAAAATAATCAATTCAAAGAAAGTCACCAAAAATAACTCATACTAAAAACATTATTCATAGCAATGATATATAGATATGGCATAAGTGCCTCTTATTTCATGTTCTTGAGTTTTCAATCCTTATTGAATCCATTAGCTGCTTGAAAATTAGCAATCTCCAAGGTGGCTCGAGTTCCGCGCCCGGCGTGATACTCTCTTATCTCATCATTTGTTGCATGACAAGTGTGGGACCAATGATCAGGGCTCCCACATCTATAGCATAAATTATTCTGATTCTGAGGGCAACGAGCTTCTCTACCTTGAGCTTGTCAGGCAGGGACATTTCGGTTTCCACCACGTGGGCCTTGTCCACGTCATCCTCGATCTCTTAGGCCATTGTCTTGGTGGTCACGGTCATATGGGCCATTTCTGGGCCCATTTCTCCTCCACTACTACCCATATAGTCATCAACGGTGTTTGAAAAACGGGGTTTGACGCTGTCGCTAGACGTCGTAGAAACTGACACCGTCTTTTTCTACAGGCTATTTATGGCGTTGGATGTTATGGCGTTTGATAATCGCCATTGAATATCGTTTCATGGCGTTTCAAAAAGCCATTGAATATAATTGCATGGCGTTTTAAAAAAGCCAATAAACTATACTAGTGTGGTGTTTCTAAAACGCTATTGAATTCAATTCTATGACACTTCCTAAACACCATGTTTTGTTATGGCGTTTTGGGTTTGCCATTAATCTCTTATGTGAAGGAACATATGAGCTTTTGTTATGGCGTTTTGGGTTTGCCATCAAAGTTTATGTAAAAATAAATAAATTATATATATTTAATTTTGGGTATAAAATCTGGGCACAACAATTCACTCCATAAGAACATTACCATAACCAAATCAAAGTTCTAATATTGTCTTCATGATTAACTTATCAGAACCAAATCCTTACAGACACATCACAAATAAGTAACTAGAGAGAGTACTTGTCACATATTCAAACTAATACACAAAAGAAACACAACTAATACACTTCTGGAAAAGAGGGTGAGGGCCATCATATCCTTCAACATCAGCACATATTATGCTCCAAACCTAGCCTCCAAATCCAGCCTCCATGCCAATATACACAGTCTATAAAGTAAAAGTTGTGGTCACTAAGAAATCTAGCTAGTATATCCAAATCCAAAATAGACTAACATTCACCATTTCTTTTCAACCATACCTTTTATACCTTAATATACACAGAAAACAACATCTAAAACATATTGTTTCTGCCTAAACCCGGGGGTCTAGTAGATACTTGATGAATCCAACTCGATCTCCTGCAATCCTGCTCACTAAGGGGAATACCGGGCGGGCCGGTCTTCTCCTCTCCGATGCCTAAGTTAGTATAGTTGGAATATATATAACCAAGACACGTATGTAAGCAGGGAGAGAGATAAGTTACCTAATAAAGAGGGTAGTTGGGGCCCATGTATAGGTGGTTGGGGGTAAGGGCTGGCCTTACTCTTCGATGTGGGACTGGTTCCCTTCTGTTTATACCTTCTGGTGCCCTCTTAGGCAGGCTGGCGCCCCCGGCCCCTGGGTCCCTGGTGGCAGGATAGAGTGCTAGGCCCCGAGGCCGGGTGCTGGTGATCCGGTCCCGACCCTTGGGCCGGGCCCTGGTGCGCTTGCTGCGGGTCTGTAGGCCTGTTGTAGCCTCTCTGCGGCTACTGTCAACAAGTCCCCCAAGTTTCCGGTCAAGTGCAATCTTGAATGGGGACTTAAATCTGTCTTGCTCTTATCCCGCAGACCCGCAGGGCTACCAACCTACCGGTGCCCAGTCCCCCAAGTCCGCGTTAAAGATTGGGCGTGACCGAGGTGAGTACCTGTTTACCGATGGGAAGCAATAGTTTTATAAGCACATTTGCAATATAAGCAGTAATATGCTCAAGTGTTGTGGTGTTATGAGCATGGAGCCGGGTGGAACCCGGTGAGTGTATGGGATGCTATGATGCCATGCAATAGATGTGTGCATGGAATGGTAATGAGGCGTTGAAATCTGCCATGCAGAAGATTTTGTGCATGGGATGATAATGAGGCGTTGAGATCCGCCATGCAAGAGATATGCACGGAATTTCGGCCGGGCACTCTGCCCTCTCGGTACGAAGCGGAGCTTCACTGGGCCTCTACCGGGCGATCTGCCTAAACGGAATTCACTGAGCCTCTACCGGGCGACCTGCCGAAACGGAATTCACTGAGCCTCTACCGGGCGACCTGCCGAAACGGACGGGGTGAAGTTCATGGGACCTCGACCGGGCGTTCTGCCATATCGAGACGGGTCCCTGGTGAACTTCAGTACTGGACCTCGACCGGGCGACATGCCATATCGAAACGAGTTCCCCATTGCTAGGCTACAGGGAGATTTCCCCGGTGTTGCGGGCTGTTTGAAGCACCGGTGAACACTTGCTAGTTCTTCTCAGCTTGTGTTGAATAAGCGTTGAGGTAAAGGGGTGGCATTGAGGTTACAAAGCTCGCCGTGTAGCCCTATGTTTGATCGCCTTTCAATGTGATGCAGGGTTTTTATCCTGCTAGACAAGCGTGCATGGGTTAGATGCAAACTCACCCGGGGTTATAAGCCCGCCGGTCGAATAATCTCGACCGGTGTCAGCCATGGTGCTGGGCGGAACTCGACCGGGCGTCCTGCCATATCGAAACGAGTCCCCCCAGTGAGATGCCATGGGGCCAGGTGCATTATGTTCCTGGTAGGGGGGTGGCGTTGAGGTGACAAAGCTCGCCGTGCAGCCCCCTTTTGCCGCAGTTGGTGCGATGCAGGGTTTTTATCCTGTTGGACAAGCGTACATGGGTTAGATATAAACTCACCCGGGTGTATGAAGCCCAAGCCGGTCGAATGTTCTCATGACCGGGGTCAGCCATGGTACTGGGCGGAACTCGACCGGGCGTCCTGCCATATCGAAACGAGTCCCCCCAGTGAGATGCCATGGTACCGGGTGGATCCTATTCCCGGAATATGCTCTCGAGCCGGTTGGATGCGTCGTAACCGGTGGGCGGAACTCGACCGGGCGTTCTGCCATATCGAGACGAGTCTCCCAAGAGAGATGCGACTGGACGGACCTCGACCGGGCGACATGCCATATCGAGATGAGGTCTCCAGTAGGATGGCGTGCAGACGGCTGAATGATACCTAACCGCGAACTGCTACGGACCGGGTGGATCTCGACCCTTGTCCGGACATTATGCCATATCGAGACGAGCCCTCCGGTGATGTGCCATGGAGAAGCCATGCAGTCGGTTGAATGATCATAACCGCGAACTGCCATGGTGCCGGGCGGTCCTCGACCGGGCGTCCTGCCGTATCGAGACGAGGCTTCATACCCGGATGCGTACTCTCTAAGCGGTTGAATGATCATAACCGCGAGAGAGGTCTTCGAGATATGCAGCGAAGAAGCCATGCAGCCGGTTGAGTGATCATAACCGTGAACTGCCATGGTGCCGGGCGGTCCTCGACCGGGCGTCCTGCTGTATCGAGACGAGGCTTCATACCCAGATGGGTGCTCTCCAAGCGGTTGGATGATCATAACCGCGAGAGAGGTCTTCGAGATATGCAGCGAAGATTGTCGTGCAAGCGTGAAATCTGGGGAAGTGGGAGGGACTGACTCCTTGGTTCCCGCTCCTACCTTCCTGTCGCCAGCGTGTGGGACAAGTGGCTGACATGCATTTAAGGAGGAAGTCCATCATTCCCGTCAGTTATGATGGCATGGGCAGTTTTCCAATGCTGGGACACGTGCCAGCGCGGGGCGGTCTTGTGATGAAGGGCCTGGATTCGCAGGCGTTTGAGTTGCTCTGATTGCTTGTTTTGGAGGGATTTCGATTGCCTAGGGCACTGGTCCCCTCTATAAAAAGGCCTCTTTTGCTCTTCTTTCTGTTGTTGCTTCTTGCTTTGGAGAAACTAAGAGAAAGAGAGGAATCCGGCGACCACTCCGAGCCCTTCTTGCCCCACGAGATCCGTTTTCTTGAGCACTCCCCACTCTCTTCCTACCATTGCTCGCTGCTTTCCCAGGGCCGATTTTTCTCGGTTGAGCATACTAATTGGTAAGTTTGTTTGATTTCTTTGCCCCGGTGTTGTTCTTGTTTTTGGCTTTGTTGTTTTACGGCGGGGGGGAGGGATCTCTGCCGCTGACGGAACTGCTTCTGCGGCGGACTTGGGGAGAGGCCGTAGGAGGTGCCATTGTAGCATGTTGCTGACGAGCGCTAGGGTTTGTGTTCTTCCCCTAGGTTAAGATGTCATCTTCAAGTTCTGACTGGGCTTCCGAATCGGCTGCCAGGGGTCCCCTCGTGGATGATGCGGAGAGGCTGGATAACTGGCTCAGTTCGGAATCTCCGGAGACCGAAGTCGCTGACTGCTCCGGGAGCAGGGTATCGACTCCGTCCTCGTCTTCGTCTTCCGGGTCTGAATCCTCGGAGACTGAAATACCGCACGGGGTGCGCCTTGCAGGCGCTCCGGCCGTGAGCTACACCATCGGCAGAGGGAAGCATGCTGTGGTGTGTGATGAACCGGAGGAGAGCATGACCCCTGGAGAGATTGCAGCATTCCGGGAAACGTGGGGTATCCCGGATAGAGTTCTGCTACGGCCCCTGAATCCTGGAGAGTCAGCCTGCAACCCGGAAGAAGGTTGGGTTGCCGCGCATCAGGATCAGTTCCGGCATGGACTCTCGCTCCCGCTGCCAAATTTTGTGCAGTATATGCTGAGTGCACTGCAAGTGTCGCCCGCACAGCTTCCTGGGCTCCAGTGGAGACGATTACTGAGCCTCGGCTGCCTGTACGAGTTTTCCGGGATGAATATACCAACGGTAAACGAGTTCCGGGCCTTGTACAGGTTGTCGTACTCCAGGAAGCAGGGGTCCCATGGTTGCCTGTCCTTCAATACCCGGAAACCTCCACCGATTGTCACCAATATGCCTTCATGGGTAGACAACAGCTGGAGGAAGAAGGTGGTGATGGTGGGCGGGAAGTGGCAGGCGAGGAGTAAAGAGTACTGGGTTCCTGGCGCCTTCCAACCCATTGGCGACCAGTCGTACGAGCTATCCGATCTGGAGCGTGAGAGGATCTCGACCATAACCGGATGTTGGGACAATCTGGAACGGAGTTCTTACAACTTCATCCGACGCGAAGTGCTGGAATACTGCCAGCTTGGGCGGGGTCCCGGTGCGTAGGAAGCCCTTGAGCGGTGATACTTTGTGCTAGTCCTTGCAAAATACTAACCGTTTGCTTTCCTTCTAGGTGCATCTTCCCGGGCGACTATCAAGCCCGAAACCACTCTCTCTATGGACGGGGAAGACCTCCTCAACAAGCTGAAGGAGAAGGCCGAGATTGTCTCGCGGACGTCGGTGGACGACGTGTCCGGCCGGCTTACGACCCATGCGCAGCCGATGACCATGGACGTCGATGACGACGCCTATGTCCTGAAGCGGGTGAAGACCCATCATGCTGCAGGCCTCCTGGCGCCTGGAAAGGGCAAGAGTACCGGGGGGGGGGGGGGCAGTGAGGATTCCCAGTGGGATGAACAGGATCCCCAACCGGCCGGTGTCTGTGCCGCACGTGGCTCGCGTCGCCCCGGAAAGCGCACGATCTTCTTCTTCGGAAGGCCGGGGAGAGAAACGGAAGGGCGGGGACGTTCCTTCCGCCGCACTGGTGACGCTTACCGGTGAGTCGGCACGGGAGAACCTGGCCAAACGGTTCAGAATAACCAGCGGTGCGCAGACGAACGCTGCTGGGGAGAAGGCTGCTGCTGCTGCTCGGCAGAGTAGTCCAGCGCCTGCGGAGGCACCGAGGGGAAAACCGGATAGTGCACTCGTCCGGCAAGTGGCGGCGGACTTGGCCAGCCTTGGCCTGGATAGACCCGGGGTTGCTGGAGCCCTGGCGGGCGGAAATCGTCCAAAATGCAAGGAATCCGTCCTTCGGGTGAGTATTGCATGGCACCACTATACTGCCTGTGGCTTGTTTCTTTTGCTGCTTGACTAACTCTTGGTGTTGCGCAGTTGCTGTACAGTTTGTACGAACCGGACGCGAGCGAGGAGCTGTCGGAGCTGTAGAGACAAATAACTGCTCTATCGGAGGTCCGGCAGCGCCTGGAGGTGGAGAAGTCTCGCTCGGACCGGGAGAAGGCCAGATCGGAGGAGAGGGCCAAGAAGCTGGAGGAGCAGAACCGGATCCTGGAGAAGGAGAGGGCCGACCTGGAGGCCAAGGTGGACGAGCTCCAAGTGGGAGCTGCTGCTCTGCGCGCCGCCTCTGCTACTCCGGCCGGGGAAGATGACCCGGAACTCTACGAGCGGGTCGTTCTTAAATACCGCGAGAGCGATCAGTTCCTGGAGTTTCTGGTGAAGGCCAGGGAAGAGGGTATCTCGGATGCGTACACGGAATGGGTGGGGAAGGGATGGTTGGACACTTCCCTGATGTCGACTGCCGCTGAAGGAGATATCCATGAGCAGTCGGACATCCATCAGGAGGCGGTGGAGGGGCAGCCGGGTGAAGCGATTCGCTCGGACTTGGATTCTTTTACCAACGGTGCCGAGTCTGCCCGAGCCGGAGTCAACACCGGGATTGATGTCGACGACGAAGGTACCGCAGGAGAGGCTGGGGGATTGCCCGCCGAAGGCGGAATATTAGCTCCTTAGGATTTTCTTGCCCTTTCCCTTGTAATCTTTCCGGATCGGTTACTGCTTGTATACTTGCTTGAATATGAATATACTGGAACTGGCAGAGCCGGTGAAATTTTCTCAAAAGTAGTTTGCATATATATTTGTTTTTACAACGGTTGAACCGCGAACTATGCCAAACTAATCGCTCGGACTAGCGGGTTTTACCAGGACTGGTCATGTTCCCGGTCGGAGTCTGTTCTTCTTTTCCCCACGTACCGCTGGAGCTGGCCGTTATCAATCAAAACCTGCACCGCTGACTTGAGAGCGTAGCACTGGTTCGTTCGATGAGTAGCCTCATCTTGGTAAGAGCAGTACTTGCCCGTCTGCGCCGTTGTAAGTTTCCCCTTGGGGAACCTTCTCTGGGGCGGTGGGGGAATGACGCTCCCGTTCTCAAGTAGGATATCCTCGTAGGAAGTGGTGAGAGCGGTAAAGACTTCTTGATTGGCCGGTGGTGGTGCTGGCATGATTGCTAGGGGGCGCTCTTGGCGGAACGGCGCCGGCTTGTGCTCGTTCTGGGGCTTATCAGAATAGGACCTCTGCTACCGCTGTGGCCAGTTTCTGCTGTTGGCGTTCCGGCTGGGCCGAGCGGTGCGGTTATCGGTCCGCTGACTGGGCTTGGCTTCCTGGGCGGGCGGGGGGTTCTCTTCCCGGGGATGGTCTTCCTGCTGCTCATCCCGCTTCCTCTTCTGTAGGTGGTGCCCGTAGGTCTCATGATCGGCCTGAGCATGCCGGATGGCCATAGCCATCAACTCGTCGTACCCCTGCGGGAGTTCTACCTGGACGGCGTAGGAAAATTTGCCCGCTCGGAGCCCTTATTTAAATGCCATCTCGGCGATGCCCTTGTCCAGGTTCCGAACTCCGGCCGTAGCCGTCTGCCAGCGGTTGACAAAGGTTCTCAGCTCCTCTCCGGGGGCTTGTCTGCAATTGAAGAGGATGGTCGACGTCCGGGCTCCCTCGACTCGGAGAATGAAGCGGCCTACGAACCGGTCGGCTAACTACTCGAATGCCTCGATCGAGTTTGCCGGAAGCTCGTAGAACCAGCTGAGTGCTTCTCCGGACAAAGTCTCCTGAAAAATGTTGCAGCAGACTGCATCGGAGTAGCCCTTGGCGCAGGTTTGGGACCGGAAGCTGTCCAGATGTTGGTACGGGCAACCGGATCCTGAGTAGGTGAGCTTGAGGGACTTCTGGTTGCCAGATCTTCCTGACTCCATGACCCGGTGCGAAAAGGGACCCATGCGCTCATTAAACCGGGCGCCCTCCATCGGCCGCGCGGCTCTTCTCTCGTTGGCCTCCATTTGGGCCTTTAGGCTCGACACGGTGTTGGCCAGCATCTGCAGCGCTCGCGCGGTCGGAGTCTCAGCTTCATCCACTGACGAAGCGCCAGGCTGGCGGGAGGCTGTTGCCCTCTTTGGCGGGCCTGCGCCTGCTGGCGACTTCTGCCGTACGGGGTCACCGGGTCGTCCGCCCGAAGAGTGCCCTGCTTCATTGTGTTGAGGTGGGACCGGCAGGAGTGTCGCCTGTGCCTCGGCCATGGCATCACTGCGCTGCTGTCCCCTCTCTAGGGCGGCCACGAGGGCAGTATTCACCGCCTCCATCTCTTCGTACCGAGCGTTGGACTTGGCTCTGTCCCTGTCGCTCTCTTCTCTTAGACGACTGACCTCTGCGGCCATTATCCGTAGCTCTCCCGCCATACTGCTATGGCCGGGGCTGTACGTAGGGTCCCGGTCCGGGCTCTCAGATCGATCGCTTGAATCATCTGAGAACGTTAAGGCGAAGCCCCGTGCTCTGGGCTGTCTTCCTCCTCTGCCGGGCCTTTACCTCGCGAGCTGTCGCGGTGGGGATCCGGCACGCCGGATGGTCCCCCACAGCTCTCTCCATCCTGACCGTTGCCCCGGTCGCCGCGCGGCTCCCGCGTGACGGCTGGGGTGGAGGTGAGCGTCTGCACTACTGCAAGGCGTCCCCCCTCGATGGTCTCTTTCTCTTGACTCATCTCCGATCTCTTTCCCAACGGTGCTGCTTACACAGCTTTTCGTTCAAGCTTCCCACAGGTGAGCGTCTGCATGTTGGGCCGGCGATGCTGCACCGGAGGGGTGCTCGGGAGAGGTGGAGATGTTGCACGGGAGAGACGCTCGGGGGATGGAGAGACTGCTGGCCGGTGAAACAATTGGCGCCCAAGTCCGAAACCACACCGAAGCCTCGCGCGCGGATCGGCTGACCGTTGACCGGGCGGGCCTGGTCCTGCTGACCGGGCTGACCTGCCAACCGGGCCGGGCTGTCCACCATGAACTGGGCTGCAGCAGGGCTTCTTCTTCTTTTTTCTTGCCGATGGAATAATAAGAACACAACTAACCGATCTCTACTCGCTGGCAGAGCAACACAACTTTTTGAACTGATTCCCACAGACGGCACCAATTGTTTCTGCCTAAACCCGGGGGTCTAGTAGATACTTGATGAATGCAACTCGATCTCCTGCAATCCTACTCACTAAGGGGAATACCAGGCGGGCCGGTTTTCTCCTCTCCGATGCCTAAGTTAGTATAGTTGGAATATATATAACCAAGGCACGTATGTAAGCAGGGAGAGAGATAAGTTACCTAATAAAGAGGGTAGTTGGGGCCCATATATAGGTGGTTGGGGGTAAGGGCTGGCCTTACTTTTCAATGTGGGACTGGTTCCCTTCTGTTTATACCTTCTGGTGCCCTCTTAGGCAGGCTGGCGCCCCCGGCCCCTGGGTCCCTGGTGGCAGGATAGAGTGCTAGGCCCCGAGGCCGGGTGCTGGTGATCCGGTCCCGACCCTTGGGCCGGGCCCTGGTGCGCTTGCTGCGGGTCTGTGGGCCTGCTGTAGCCTCTCTGCGGCTACTGTCAACACATATGAACATAAAAAGAATCAAACAGTAAAGGTTGGCAGATTAATAGAGTTCATAAACCACTACAAAGGTAACTAGGTACTACACAGTAGCCACAATGGACTGTATAGGATAACACAACCGTATTGTACCTTATTACTCCTCATCAAAGACAAGGTATTTTATCGGCCAAGCAATTGTGCTTCCACGCGCATCTTCAAGGTTGGCAAATTCAGGCTCAGTCCTATAGAATTCTGTTATTTCCACAAATACATCATCAATGAAAACCCGATAACAATCAGGTCCTAAGATTTCCATAGGCTGGAAAGTCATTTATTGTCCACAACAAGATAACTTTCAGGTAGAACATGCACCTCTTATACGCGTCATACATCTCCACAACTTCTTTAAGTCATCTATCAGTGGCTCCAAATACACATCTATGTCATTCCCGGGTTGTTTCGGGCCTGGTATGAGTAAACTTAGCATCATATTATCTGCTGACATGCATATATTAGATGGCAGATTGTATATGACCAAAATCACAGGACAAATACTGTGTGGAACTGAGATTTTTATAAGGATTAAACCCATTAGTGGATAATCCAATTCATAAGTTCTGAGGATCAGAAGCAAAGGTAGGCCACTTGTTATCAATAGTACGCCATTGAATTAAGGCAACTGGATGGCGCATCATGCCATCACTTTGATGAGTAGAGTGCCATGTTAACAGCTCAGCTTTACTTGGCGAAAGAAACATCCTCTGAATCCTAGGAATTATAGGAAAATAACGCAAAACCTTTGCAGGCACTCCTTGATTTATCTCTTTGGTCCGTGGATTCACCTCCCACCTCGAAGCGTCACATTTGGGGCAGACCTCCAAGTCCACATTCTTTTTTGTAAAGAGGCAACAATCATTGATGCATGCATCAATTTTGTCATACCCCAAATCAAATTCTTTCAAGAACTTCTTTATTTCGTACAGAGATCCATAAAATGTATTAACTTCTGGTAGCATGCTTTTGATTTCTTGCAGCAACTCATCAAAAGCTGAGTTAGTAAGGCCATTGGCAGCTTTGAATTTGTAAAACATGAGGGTGGCTTATAGTTTTGTGCGGTTCTTATTACATCCTGGAAAGAGAGGAACTTCAGCCTCCTCCACTTTCTTTTTGTACTGTTCCTCTACATTTAAAGCCCTTGAACTCCCAGCTCCATCAAAAAAAGGTAGTTGCACGTCCTTATACATCTGATGAACTTCTGGAAGTTCATAGTCGACATCAACATCATCTAAGTTTCCATCTTTGTATGGATGGACCTGCATTTTCACCATGTGCACACCACATATCGTATGCAGGATCGATGCCGTATTTGAACAAATGTATCTGTAAGTAAAAGGAAGGAAATATGCTCTGTAGTAAAAAAAAGAAAAGTGGACCAATTTTTGTTGCATGAACAACTAGACATCTATTTCTCTTAATACAACTATGCTCAAGTTAGCAAAGGCATTTCCCATCAAACTTGACTGGTGTTAAGTATATATGTTTATAGTAGCTAGCTTAGCTTAATTGTTTGAAGTCCTAATCGAGAGTCTACATATACTTTAACCTTTATAGTGACATAGTATTTTCTGGTAGGTGGATGATAACACTTGTATCCCTTCTTATGCCTTTCATAACCAACAAACACACACTTGATTGCCCGAGGATCTAATTTAGACGATCTCTGGCTCTTAAGAACATGAACAAAGGCCACACAACCAAAGACCCGGGCAGGTATATTATGATAGGAAGGAAGAGAGACATGAGCGGAAATTTTCCTTGAAGAACACTAGATGGAAGGCGATTGATAAGATAAGCAGAAGCTGCGACAGCATCACCCCAAAAATTCTTAGGCATATGGGCACTAAAAAGGATGGAACGAGCCATTTCAGGAAGATGCCGATTTTTCCTTTCAGACACCCCATTCTGCTTTGGTGTTCGTGGACAGGTTGTTTGATGAACAATCCCACGAGTTCTGAAAAACTGGTGAAAAACACGATTGACATACTCTCCTCTATTTTCAAAATGAAGAACTTTAATAGTGCCATTATATTGTGTTTGGACCTGAGAATGAAAGGCTTGAAAAGCAGGAAATACTTCATCTTTGATTTGAAGAAGAACAATCCATGTCAACCTTGTGCAATCATCAATAAACGTCACATAATACCTCATACCCGTGACCATAGGCTCTTTAGAAGGTCCCCAAACATCAGAATGAATCAATTCAAAATGGATACTACTCTTGGAGGAACTTGGAGAATAGGTAGAACGGTGGCTCTTAGCAAGAACACATGTTTCACAGCACAAGGAAGACTCTTCCACAGCAATAAACAGAGACAGCATGGATTTTTTCATAACATGGAAAGATGGATGCCCTAATTGACGATGCCATAACCAAATTTCACTTAGCTGATTCGAACTTGCAGTCAAAGCAGTACGTGACAATGCTCCTGGTTTCTCTCCCGCATATGTCTGATCCAGGTGAAACAATCTGCCCCTCAAGTCCCCCCGACCAATTATCTCCCTGTTGAGAAGATCTTGAAAAATCACATACATGGGATAAAAGGTTACAGAGCATCGAGACTCAGTATTTAACTGGGGAACAGATATCAAATGGTGTGACAGGTCATGTACATATAGAACATTGTGAAGGGTTAAAACAGGGGTTACACGGATTGACTCTATCCCTAACACAGGAAAAGCTTCACCATTGACATTAGTGACATATGACACGGGTGGAGAAGACAAATCAGTAATATTATGTGGTTACTTTTGTGAATTTTTTAAATATTTATTTGATTAATTATTACTATATATCCGCTGATAACTTGATACCTAAAGAGAATCCATAAACATATTATCTTATGCATTTAGTGAGGTTACTAGTATGGTAATATATGTTGGTCCAACTCGGTACCAGAGAAAATTATTATCTTATTATTGTTATTAATTTATTGAATATTTATTTATCAAAGTTCAACCGTATCTCTTTTTTTTCTTTTAAAAATAAATAAATAAGCTTTTAAACAAAATTCTCTAGCGTTATTCAAGTGGGAAGTTTTAGTTCAACGATAACATTTCAGTTATTTAAAAAAGTCACTAATGCAAGTTACAGAACATTAATATAAGATGAAACAATAACAACAAAATTATTACGACTGGCGCAGATCGGAGCTGTGGAGCTAGAATTAAACCAAATATGGGAGATGGAGGAGATTAATATCTAGAATATTGGAGTTGGGAGTTAAGAGCCGCAGTGGCTAAGAAACCGGAGGTTCACATCAGCTTCTACGAATGGAGCTAAACTGGAGCTGGAGCTCGTCAATGAGAAGGCATTAGTAGAGTAAATCACAATTAATATCTTGTTACCCCTACTTTTCTTTTGTTATTGCATTGACACAATTTTTCCATTCTTTCTCTTCTATAATAGAGGCGAACAGTGGAAACTAAACATGGTTACATACATAGATTCATTAGTCTAGTTGATACATTCTACAATTTCAAGATCAAACCACATTTTTCATTTCTTTTCGTATACCCCGGCAATAAAACCACATTTTGTGCTACGTCTATTATACCTGTAGTCCTGTACTAGGAAACCACATAATTCACTCTGTTTGTATTTGACTAGTTATCTTGAGAGATGGTTCGAACGCGTAACCCCACGAGGGTCTAGCATAGGTTGTTGAGTTCGTAATGTCTCCTTTGAGTGGAGTCGTTCCAAGGTGGCTAGAACATCGATCATAAGTGGCCTATTCTTTGGATCTGTATGAAGACACTGTAAAGCAAGTGCAGCTGCAGCTTGGGCGGCTTTCTTCGGGTATTGACCACCCAACCTGGTGTCCATGATTCTTAGAACTCGTTTACTATCACTTAAAAATGGCTTCGCCCAATCCACCAGTGTTTCCTCCACACTCCCAGCTCTCTCATCATCCATCGCTCGTCTTCCTGATAGTAGCTCTAACAGAACGACACCGAAGCTGTACACATCACTCTTCGGTGTCAAGTGACCTGCTCATTTTAAACCATTCAATGCAGAAAGGAATTTAGCCAATACATTATGCTTCAATAACATGATTAGATGCTGTGCATTGTTTTGCCAATGGAAGAAGGTTTCCATTCAGAAAGTTATTTTTATCCCTAACCTACAAGATCTTTCATTGGTATTTACGATATGGGTATTTCATCCTTGCTTCTGCTCAGAGGGTCATTGAAATAATGGTATTCACTGGTTTTCACCATACGGAAGCAGCTATATAGTTCATACCTGGCGTAATGGTTGACTTAGCTATCAGTGGATTAGTATGAGAGGACAAGAAACTAATCTTAAAACTGATCCAAGATAAAAACTTATACTAATAAATAAATAAATAAATAAAAGTATATTGGGATAGAGAGGACTTTAACTGGCCCAGGAAAAGGATCAGAATCAAACTGAACAAGAATAAAAGAATCTCTTTGAACGAGAATAAAGTGTCAAACTTTGGTTTATCTGGATAACTGGTATTTTACCACACAGGAGGTAAATCATCCTAATAAGAGGGGAAGATAACTGGTATTTTACCTGTGGCCTACATAAATGGGAAAGCGTGTAGACATGATGTGCTTGGTAAATTTTCAATATGTTTGCCTTGTATAATGATGTTACGCATTAGATAAGTTCCTCTAAGTTTTGATGGAAATGACCAAGACATGATCCTTATAACTTAAGGCGATTACCTATGTGGCTTTATATTAATTGAATTATTGTACTCTCTTCAAGGACTATCATTTAACAATGTCAAAGATGTAATTCAAGGTAACACTCACCTGTAGCAACATATTCTGGTGCAGCATAGCCACGAGTTCCCACGACTCTTGTTGAAACATGAGTGTTGTCTCCAGTTGGACCGTCCCTAGCTAAGCCAAAATCTGATAGCTTTGCACTGAAATCCTGCATAAATTAATTACATCAAACCAAACTCAATCACCAGGCTTGTTTTCATAGATTATAGTTGAACATGGGCAAGCTGTCATCCACAAAATAATGAAAGCATGGTTAACAATTAAGAAAGCATACTGAATCGAGTAGAATGTTGGAAGCCTTCAAGTCACGGTAGATAACATTAGCATTTAAGCTATGCAAAAAGGACAACCCCCTTGCAACATCAACTGCAATACTCATCCGCATAGCCCATGGTATAGGCTGTACACCTTCTGCAAACCACCACAGAAAAATAATAATTCAGGTACTTCCTACAATTATTCAGTTAGCAGAAATGATCCAGTTTCATGTGAAAGCAGTAATTGAGAATTTCAAACTCTGTCAAAATGACAATTTTATTTCACGAAGTCGTTGTATTTCCTAAAGAAACCAAAAAAATATTGCATTTAAGGAAATCAATTTGTTTCAATTTGACTAATTCTCTAGATTGGAAGCTGCCAGTGTACATCCGGCTAATCAATTAAAACATTAGTACACCTACTTGTGTTCTTAGATTTAGTTTTTTGTTAGATCAAACCAACTGAATATCAGCTGGGGTATATATATATATATATATATATATATATATATATCCAGCCCCTTTCCAATGAGGGATCCTTCATTTTTAATCATTTTGAGGGATCCCTTATTTAACCTACTTTTCGATAACATATTAACATCTCCACCGTTCAACATTCATGTTTATATGGGTATATCATATCTGAAAATTTTCATTCCATTTGATAATCATTAGAGCATTCAAAATTGTAATTTACAAATAAAAACATGAACGGTTCAGGTTTGACAGATTTCATACGTCCTTTGATTTCATCTAGTTAGATGCCTTAACGATCACCATTTTGGCTAAAAATTTACATGAATAGTTTGCACATATAAATCTAGTAATTGAGCGGTGGAGATGTAAAAATTCAATCAAAAAGTTGGTCAAATAATCAATCCCTTAGTGGAAGGGCCCTATATATATATAGAGGGCGCTTCTACTAAGGGATCCCTCATTTTGTTCATTTTAAGGGATCGATTGTTAGACCAACTTTTTAATTGAATTTTTACATCTGCACCGTTCAATTACTAGGTTTATATGTGTAGATCATTCATGTAAATTTTTAGCCAAAATGGTGATCGTTAATGCATCTAACTAGATGAAATTAATGGACGTATGAAATCTGTCAAACCTGAACCGTTCATGTTTTTATTTGTAAATTACAATTTTCAATGCTCGAACGATTATCAAATGGAATGAAAATTTACAGATATGATCTACTCATGTAAACATGAAAGTTTGACAATGGAGATGTTAATATGTGATCAAAAAGTAGGTTAAATGATCGATCCCTCAAAATAATCAAAATGAGGGATCTCTCATTGGAAGGGATATATATATATATATATATATATTTCAAAAATACTCGTACATAAGATCTTTTCATACGGAGAGTAGAAATGTAGAATTACGCAACTGAAGAACTATCAAGATCAAGCATTTTGTCTTTTTATTTATACCGACCTAACTTAGGTTACGAGTAAAAAAAAAAAAAAAAAGAGGTTAACACTCTAGTTATCATGGTAGGATGTAGGACCGGTATCTGGTCCAAAGGAAAAAGATTTTTAGCATCCTCTACACAGATAATTTTCAAGACTTAATAGCACAAAAGTTTAACGAAACTTATTTTATTACTTGGTTATTAGCAGTCTAACCAGGAAGATATATATCTATATGTTCAATAATCAAGAAAAATAAAGAAGAAGAAACACCATTATTGATCAATTCAATTATTAAAAGAGGAGATGTTACTTACTCCTAAACAAATGATTCTCCAAACTTCCTTTAGGCATAAACTCGTAAACAAGAAGTCTATTATCAGATTCTGAGCAATAGCCTATGAGTTTGACAAGATTTTCATGGTGAAACTGACCAAGATAGTTGACTTCTGCCTGCCAAGTGTAAAAGTAAAAATGATTTAGTTAACCTACGATTAGGATTAGCAGTATCTGGAAAATATCTAAGAAAAGCAAGGGTACATTCAGATTGTACATACAAGCCATTCCTTGTGACCTTGAAAACTTTCCTGCTTGAGCCTCTTGATAGCCACCACCAAGCCGGTCCCTGGTCTAGTGGGAGCTAAGGTGTTTGCATCAATCCAGCCTTTGAAGACCCACCCAAACCCTCCCTCTCCAAGTAGACTATCCGGCCGGAAGTTCTTAGTAGCATTCTTGAGATCAATGAAACTAAAAGACTTAAGGGTGCTAGGAACACATATATCAGCTGCATTGGGTGCTATAAGAGCTTTAGTAGGACCCACCAATAGTCTGTCCTGTTTGGAGGATGCTAAATCCTGCTGATCCTTGCCATTGTACTTCATACTTCCTAAAGGGGAAAGACACAATATGTTGTAAGAATTTATTAGCCATGTTGAAGAAAAAGATGAATACTATAACCTCATAAATAGCCAAGCAGACTTGTATATTAAGCAGGTACACATAATTATTTCAAATATTTTCAGGTGTCATCTCCTTCATCCTCCAAACCATTTGCAGAATTCATTTATGCAGTAGTAACCGAGACTAACGGATGGACGAGAACATCAATTACGTTTCGTGGAGGAGTAGCTTAGAAAGCATACAATAACAAGTGTTTTTGGAAACTATATAATCTATACTAAAGATCATTAGGCCTTCCCTAATTAGACTATTGTCATTGCAAGCAAGCACTGGTGATTAGTTGGGAACCCAGACTGATTAGATAAAGTGAAAACTACTGATTTCATTGATTGTTTCTGATCACAGTCCCCTTCACCCTTACACACTACAAGCCCAAAATCCACCCTTCCAGGATCAGAAACATTTTATCCCCTAGGTTGTCATATATCAGTAACCACTGCTGACACATCTACTAATTATGGGACACTGAAACTTACAATATAAATTTAGAATAACCTCAAGATCAAGTGCTAAGTAAAGGTAAACACTCATGTCCAATTCAAATTGGATTGACTCAACCAAACTCTTTCTCATATCTTGCATCACTATGAGTTCAATTTCTAACTTTTTATTTAAAGATCATTTCTACAAAAACTAATGAAACTGGAGATAGTCGAGTCGTCCAACTGTATCAACTTTAGATGACTAAATGTTCTTCAATGTTTGATATATTGCATAAAGGGTTACCTAATAAGGGAAGTCCAATTCGATCTGAGAAATTTTGAAGCAAGCGAGAATTTGGACCAGTGTGATTGATTTGATTTGATAAAGAGCACCTAGATTTGGGTGGTATGAACATATATGTTAACAAATAGATGCACCATGCAGACCTATGGCTAAAAAGACTACCTAAAGTATGAGAGCACAACCGAGACTAAAACCCAATGAGAAACTGTAAGTTGCTAAATGTTTAACATGTAGTCATAGTGCTGCTATTTGCTATGTTGATAACCATAGAAGCACGTCTGTGTTCCAGGGACAGTCCATATATGTTTCATGGAATTTATCAACTACTGGAAAAGGAAATAGAAAATCTAGTACCAACACGAAAACACAACAAATCTTAAATATGTGATATATATATATATATAGCTTTTGGTATACAGATTGAAACTAAAACAAGAAAAAAGAAAATCAAGTACGAACCAGGAGGGGCAGGGAAGTTGTTGGAAGAAGCATGAGCACACTTTGCTGGCTTAGCGCAGAAGTTCCCCATAGTGCTTTCCCTGGCAACTAAACCTCAAACATGCAATGACAAAAGCAAAAGGAGAAGAGAAGCACGTAGAGAGATGACCAAGTCCTGTTGGGTATATATATATATATATATGTGGCAGAAATGAAACAAATCCCCCACTGAATTGGAAGCAGAGGAAAGAAAATGGGAAATGTCAAAGAAGGAGGAGGAGGAGGAGGAGGAGAGCAATCTGGGAATGGGTCCATTGAGAAAGAGAGAAGAAGAAAAACCGGTGGAGAAGCTTAATTGAGTCAACGGAATTATGTCTCCGGCGTTGAATGAAGGAGAGAAACAAGTAATGGATTGAATGTGGCAGAAATAAATATTAAACATACGGTTGTTGATGTACATTATTGGGTATTGGACTAGACTCTGGAATTCAACTTATAGGTTGAGCGTGGAAAATTCAGAGTGGGTCAGAGGGGAAAGACGACGATTCTGTGCACGCAAGAAGAGGTGTTAGGCCATCCGGTTATTGTGCCACAATTAAGTATAACACTTGGTTTCAAAACTCATGTTGTAGTATATACTAGTGTGCGACAAAAATGTGCTATATGTAGTAGTAAAAGGCTATTTGTAGCATGTGGCACACTATTGTAGCATATTAACATTTGTAGATCTCAGCTAAAATTAAACATATATTTGCAATGTGACAAACTTTTGAATAAAAATTTTATTTTTATTTTGGTGAAATAAGGTCATAAATACACAAAACAAAATTCTTGAATTAAATTTGTATTTTTTGTTATTTGAAAAAAAAAATTGGTGAAATAATACAATATATTATTAAAAAGGACCGTCTCACTTTGAAAATGATAAAGAAAAAACTCATTCTTTTCTATTTGATAAAAAAGTATCCAATTTTAATATATGCATGATAAAAAGTCTATTTCTTTTTAACTAAATGATTAAAAGAAGCTGTTTTAATTTTTTATTGTGACCATAATACCTTTTTTCTGTTTTTTTTAAAAACCTGATCTGACCATAGAGACTCTCTCTCTCTCTCTCTCTCTCTCTCTCAAGTATAACTTCGACAGTCCAATCGCTGTCGTCGCAGAAGTCCTTCTCCACCTCCAAGTACTCATCGTCGCCTCTGGTGTCAGCTTTCGTAGCATTCGCGGTCGCCATCCGGCGATTCGTTGCCAGCTCTCTACTTCAGCGAGCGCCGCAGAAAGGCCAGCAGTGGCGGCGAGCCTTCTACAGGTGCCTGCTCTTCTTCTTCCTAGGGTTCCTCCTCGGCCTCGTCCCCTTCGGCCACGTCGACGACGACGCCGCCGCCGAGATTCACCGCAGCCAGGGATTCAATTTCGACATCAAGCCGCCGCACGTCAATGTCCAACTCGACGCTGGAGATCAAGTCCCGAAGCGCCGAGAAGATCTCGTCTTGGACATCAGCCCCGTCGCTGCGGCGCGTGAGGTGGTGCCAAGGAAGCAAGTGATTGTGGTGACGCCGACGTACAACCACGCATTTCAAGCCTACTTCTTGAACAAGGTGGCGCATTTGCTGAGGCTGGTGCCGTCGCCGCTGCTTTGGATTGTGGTGGAGACTAAAGCGGCGTCGCTGGAGACGGTTGAGATTTTGAGGAAGAGTGTAGTCATGTATAGGCATTTGGTGTGTGTGAACAACTCGACGAGCGCTAAGGACCGAAGAGTGTATCAGCTCCCGAACCCTCCTCATCTTTTCACCCAGATCAACCTGTAAGAAAGAAGATCGGGCGGTAGATAAAGGGGACTTGATGACAGTAGGCACCGGTCCCAATCGCCGGGGAATCTTTGCAGCACCACCCGGGGGCTTGGACGGCCCACCAAGAGTCTTCCCCGATCCAGACGTCGCCAGGCGTCCCGCAGCAGGAGTCTAGTGTTTGGCCGCAATCCTCGTCCGCAACATCCATGGCCACAGGTTCCTCGTGTTTGGTTAACTAGCCGGTTTCCCGGTTAACCGTGAGCCGCGCCGCGGCGTCTCCTTTCTCCTTCAGTTTGGAGACAAGATCCTGATTGTCCATGGACGGCGTTTCGTGGGGTTTAATGGCCATCCTGGAAGAACACCAAGCAAAGGGGTTAGACAAAACACCAATTAATTCAACTGGAACAGGCACAACCAATCCACTTCCCACCACCCACCTGGATTCCCCCCCCCCCCCCCCCCCCCAGGCTACACAGTTCCAGCACCTACCGTCGGATGAAGTTGTAGGAACTACGCTCCAGGTCGGACCAGCACCCAAATACCCGAGCGATCCTATCCCTCTCCAGGTCAGACAGCTCGTACGCCTGATCGTCGATCGGCTGAAAGGCCCTAGGAACGCGGTAAGTCCTACTCCTCTTCTGCCAATTCTCCCCGCCATCACCACCTTCTTCCTCCAATTATTGTTGAGCCAGGAGGGCAGGCGGGTTATCACCGGCTTATAGTCCTGGGCAGAAAACCTCACACACCCCCGGAATTTACTCTTCTTCGAGTACGTCAGCCTGTACAAGGCCCGAAACTCGTTCACCGTAGGGAAGCTCATATCACACAGCCAATAGAGACAACCTAGACTCAGTAGTTGCCTCCACTGGTTCCATAAAGTGTTTGACTCGAAGAACAACCCAGCCTTCCTCCGGGTTGCAGGCCGACTACCTGGCATGTAGAGGCCAAAGATCTATCTCTCCGGGAATACTCCACCTTGCCCAAAAAGCTGCTATCTCCCCGGGACTTAAAGAGCCCTCAGGCTCATCACAACTTATGGTTCTATTCCCATCCACAATTGTGATGCGCGGGGCGCCTGCTGGGTGGGTAGTGCCCAAGGACACTCCATAGGGAGCATCCTCCCGTCCTAGAGACCCAGACGTTGACGTCTCACCAGTCGAACGGGCGATGGCATCTGGCCCCGAGGACGAGGAGGCAAGCCAATCCTCCATCCTCTCTTGGTCGTCCGTCACCAGTCGCCTGGCGGGCGATTCAGAGGTTTCACTGGTGCTCCTAGAATCCATGTAACCTAGGGGAAAGAAAAAAAAACCCTATGGCCGGTTAGCAGTACAACCTAAAAAACGGCCGCAGGGCAGCACGAAGCATGTAATGCCTCATCACAGCCCCACAACGACCATTGGGCTTATCAGCCGAAAATTCCCAGATCCCGCTGAGATCTGGTACCAGCGGGGTCCCATCCAAAGGGCATACCAAGATACAACCAGGTGCTAATCGGTTTAACCCACGAACAAGACAAAAGGAAGTTTAAGAATCACAAGGGCAGGACTCACCAATTTGTATGCACGACGACATAAACTCAACAGCTGGAAAACACTGAACAATTGTGTTGAGCCGGCTAAACAGGGGAATAGTTCTCAACCAAAAGTAAAAGTGCACGAAGCGGCAGGGGTTTATATACAAGTCCAGCATCTTGAGTGCTCCTTGAGTTCCCCCCCCCCCCAAACTACTCAGTAGGGCAAGTAAAACGCCCGCGAATCCGGGTCACCCATCCCTGACCGTCCCCTAGCGGCACGTGTCCCAGTATTGGTAACTTCTCAGGCCATCATAATTGATGGGATTGATAGAATACCTCCTTCAATGCATGTCAGACACTTGTCTCGCATGCAGAGGATAGTTGAAAGAGTAGGGGATAATATCGAACCGTCCCAGAGCCTATTCCAACCTCGGGGTGAAATATTCCAACGGTACGGGCATTCTAACTCATATTCCAACAATTAGATATATCCCTACGGTATGGAGCATTCCACCTGTTGAGATTATTCCACCTTTACGGCCAGCGGCAACGGCTAAAACCGGGAGATTTGATCCTCTCATACAGGACGAATCTTCTCGCAAGCTAAAAACCCTGCACATACCTCATGTTTGTAAGAACAAAGGATGAGAAACAATCGGGGATGTTGGCCAATACGAACACAGAGCCGCTTCACTCCACCGGGAGATTTGATCCTCTCATACAGGACAACTCTTCCCGCAGGCTAAAAACCCCGCACATACTACACGCCTGCAGGAACAATGGCAGTGAAACGTGGGGACGGCGCCCAAGGCGTACTCTGGGTGCCACCCCACCGGGAACTCCTCTAACACAGGGCACGTTTCTCGCTGGTACCGAGTCACCTCATCAAAACGACTGTTTAAGGCACCCACTGACCTTTGCGGCTACTGTTCTAACTTGGGGGACTCATTCATCCCGTGCATTATACTCACTCGGTTTTCCCGGAACATAGCATGGCATGACGGATTTCAACGCCACATTATCATCATCTCATGTACTACATCTTATACCCGTATGCCACTGTCAGCATGAACATCATAAGCATGCACTCATCACATTATGCATCATCATAACAAGTTTATTCGAACGTCCGGCCAAGCCCAATCTTAAATGCGGACTTGGGGGGTACGTCACCATTGGGTTGGTATCCCAACGGGTCTGCGGGCCTGTAAAACAAGACAGATTTAAGTCCCCATTCAAGATAGCACTTGATCGGGAACTCGGGGGACTTGTTGACAGTAGCCATAGAGAGGCTACTCAGGCCCCCAGACCCGCAGCCAGGACTCCTGGACCCACCCCAGGGCCCAGGAGCAAAGTATGGACACCTGGTCCCGCGCCCGGGGAGGTCTTACTTGTGATTGGAGCCCGAGAACCGGGGAGTGCAGTTCCCCAAACAGGGGCCGAAATAGCCCAGCAATATGTGCAGAAGGTGGCCCGTCCCACATCCAATGGTGAGGCCAGTCCTCACACCCGGCAACCTATATATGAGTCTCAACTGCCCTCATTAATAGGTAATCAATACTTCAACTACTCATTCCTTCTTAAGTGACCAGTTTATCCCAACTATACTGACTTAAGCATCGGAGCGGAATAGACCGGCCCGCCCGATATTCTCTTAGTTAGCAGGATCTGCAGGAAGGAATCACACCAAGGTCCACCGGTTTCTGTGAGTCTACGGATTCAGACAGAAACATAGGGGAACTGAATGTGGAAGTCCCCAAAGAAATGGATGTGGAAGTTGGGAAGTTGGAAGGGAAAGGCCCGGCAAAAGGAAAGCTCAGTGATGAAGCAATTCGAAACTGTATTGAAGCAATGGATTACAAGGAAGTCGGTAAAGAGAAAATTCCAAAGAGGAAGGGGGGTGAAGCCAAATCTAGACAGAAAACAAAGGTTGTCGTTGAAGAAGTGGTAGAGACTGGAAAAAAACAAGTTGTGCAAGAGGTTGTAGCTGAAGAAGTGGTGGTTATGGACACGCTTGATGTCAATTCTCCAAGACAAAGTCCTAAGGTAAAACATATTTTTGTGAATACTTGAGTTATATATATATATATATATATGTGTGTGTGTGTGTGTGTGTGTGTGTGTGTGTGCTGTTAATATTTTTTGCATATTGTTTAGAATGTAAAAATTGTAATTATTACATTTTGTAGGTAATAGCACTAGAGGAAGTGCCAGTCTTATTGTCAGTAGGTTCGATTGATAACATAGTAAGAACAGGCACAGTACTGCAAGGTGACCCCAACCATCTTGTTCATGGTGTCCCATTAGGGGAGGGTAATGTGCATGTGTCAGTCCCAACGCAGGAGAACGCCAAAGTTCCATTTCCTGTGAGCTTGTCATTTATACACCTGTCTCACCAAGCGAGGTACATATTAGGAGTCATTAGATTGAAATTTATTGTATTTTGATTTTTACAAAAGACAGATTGCAGGCTTAATTATTATGAGATTATCTACCTGTAGAAACCTCAGAAGAAGAGAAAGACAAATGGTCAAGACTTTGGAGTTTCCCATAAAGTGTTTGACTCGAAGCTCTTGAGGGAAATAGCAGCAGGGATACCAAATTCATTAAGTATGTTGTGCATATGGGGTGAAGAATGGTTCAAAAATGACAAGACTATCAATTTTGACATGCAGCCTGAAGTGTTTGGGCGGATTCAGAAGACATATATATTTAGTGATTGTAACATCCCGACCCTTAGTATAATTAAATTATCTATAGTAGCTGTGGTTGCTGCGAGTAATTTTCCCGTGTTACTAATTTAAGAGCTAGAAATTGATATTTGTAGGATAAATAATTTGGAAAATTTTCTTCTAGGTAGTCGAAGAGTTTGTCGTTACGAACTCATCGGTATATTATTCGTGGTAATCGGAGTTAGAACGCAAATGTTGTGACGTAAAGACGGTAGTTTCCATTTTTATCGCAGGTATAAAAGGTAAATGGTCAGGGGTCATATAGTAAAAAAGTCAAAAATCAGAATTTTTTTTCTCCCTTCCTCTCTCTCTCCCGAGCCCGATTCCTCCTTCCCCCGTCGGAGGTCTTTTCGCCGCTGCACCGCCGTCCGACCACCATTGGTTGGTTCTTGGTATCCAGACGAAGCATTCTTCATCTTCTACAAGTTTAGGTACGTATCTCATCCCCTCTCGCCGTCGATTGAAAGGAATCAATCAAACTAGGCCGATTACTGTTCATTTACCTTTTTCGTCGATTCCCTCTTCTCAGGCTGTTTTTGATTGAGTTCTTCGTATTGAATTGAAGCTTATGTCATCATGAATAACCCCTCCAAAGGAATTGACTCAATTTGCAACAGGTAAGGAGAAATTGAAAAAAATTAATTTCTATGGTTCTTGGTAAATACTAAATAGTGCCGAATTGGGGGTGGTTTTTATAAATTGACCTATTTAGGCTTGAAATTGGTGATTGTTGTAGAAGGGAAAGCTGTTAGAAATGTTGAGATGAAGCTACTGTTGAATTTTGGTGATTTTTGGGGGCGGTGGCAGTGGTTGACCGCCGTTGACCGCCATTGCCCGTTGCGGTGCAGCCGCTGTGGATGGTTTTTGAGGTAGAATTTGGGATAATTCTGAGGAATGGAGTATTTTGGCATATATATTAGAATTTTTAGAGGAGTTTAACAAGGGGTGAGCTAATTGTTTAAATTTGGAATAAATGATTTTGTGGAGGATTAAAGGCTTAATGTTGGTATTATTCTTGAAGTAAGAGGAGGATAAATGCGAACTTAAAGTCTAGGGACTGATTTTATGAAAAAGAATATCAAGGCTAAGAGGCAAGGTTATGGAACGTGTTAGGATGATTTAAATATGTTAATATCTTGAATTTTCTTGTACATTTGAGAAAGAGAGGAATTAATTGTATAATCTATACATGACGTGAGGACGCTCATATCGAAGAGACTTCCGAGAGGCGTTGTACATAGCCGGTTATAGTGAGTAGACTTTTATTTTTAAATAAATGTGCATGCATCTATTTTCTTTTAAATGTTTCATTTGATATTCACGTAATGAATAGTGAATCCTATGGTTTTAATTGGTTATTTTTTATGCAGAAAAATATGATTAATTAAATCCTTGGAGTATTTAATCGATTTTTCAAAGATTTCACGGTTTATGATTTATGAATTTCATGACATGTGAGACATGTCGATTATGTACATTTATTTACTTCGAGGATACTACTTTAATTGATTATATTTATAAGCCTCAAATTTGCGGTCGGGGACCGTACGGATTTTTGATTAAATGGGGGGAAGCATGTTTTCAGATTTGATTTTGACTTGTTTTTACACCACTTATTGGGTCGTCATATTTGCTAGCTAGTTGTTTCTGCCTAAACCCGGGGGTCTAGTAGATACTTGATGAATCCAACTCGATCTCCTGCAATCCTGCTTACTAAGGGGAATACCGGGCGGGCCGGCCTTCACCTCTCCGATGCCTAAGTTAGTATAGTTGGAACGTATATAACTAAGGCACGTATGTAAGCAGGGAGAGAGACAAGTTACCTCATAAAGAAGGTAGTTGGGGGCCATATATAGGTGGTTGGGGGTAAGGGCTGGCCTTACTCTTCGATGTGGGACTGGTTCCCTTCTGTTTATACTTTCTGGTGCCCCCTTAGGCAGGCTGGCGCCCCCGGCCCCTGGGTCCCTGGAGGCAGGATAGAGTGCCAGGCCCCGAGGCCGGGTGCTGGTGATCCGGTCCCGACCCTTGGGCCGGGCCCTGGTGCGCTTGCTGCGGGTCTGTGGGCCTGCTGTAGCCTCTCTGTGGCTACTGTCAACAAGTCCCCCAAGTTCCCGGTCAAGTGCAATCTTGAATGGGGACTTAAATCTGTCTTGCTCTTGTCCCGCAGACCCGCGGGGCTACCAACCTACCGGTGCCCAGTCTCCCAAGTCCGCGTTAAAGATTGGGCATGACCGAGGTGAGTACCTGTTACCGATGGGAAGCAATAGTTTATAAGCACACTTGCAATATAAGCAGTAATATGGCTAAGTGTTGTGGTGTTATGAGCATGGAGCCAAGATGATAATGATGATGCCATGATGTTATGATGCCATGATGCCATGCAGCAGATGTGTGCATGGAATGATAATGAGGCGTTGAAATCCGCCATGCAAGGAATGTGCACGGAATTTTGGCAGGGCACTCTGCCCTCTCGGTACGAAGCGGAGCTTCACTGGGCCTCAATTGGGCGATCTGCCGAATCAAAGCGGAGCGGAGTTCACTGAGCCTGCCAAAACGGGATTCACTGAGCCTCTACCGGGCGAGCTGCCAAAACGGGATTCACTGAGCCTCTACCCGGCGAGCTGCCAAAACGGGATTCACTGAGCCTCTACCCGGCGAGCTGCCAAAACGGGATTCACTGAGCCTCTACCGGGCGATCTGCCATACGGAGACGAGTTTCCCATTGCTAGGCTGCAGGGAGATTACCCTGGTGTTGCGGCCTGTTTTGAAGCACCGGCGAACACTTGCTAGTTATTCTCAGCGTGTATTGAATAAGCGTTGAGGTAAGGGGGTGGCATTGAGGTGACAAAGCTCGCCATGTAGCCCCATGTTTGATCGCCTTTCAATGTGATGCAGGGTTTTTATCCTGCTGGACAAGCGTGCATGGGTTAGATGCAGACTCACCCGGGTGTATAAAGCCCGCCGGTCGAATATTCTCGACCGGTGTCAGCCATGGTATTGGGCGGAACTCGACCGGTGCCCGGACATCATGCCATCTCCGGACGAGTCCCCCAGTGAAGTGCCATGGGGCCAGGTGCATTATGTTCCTGGTAGGGGGGTGGCATTGAGGTGACAAAGCTCGCCCTGCGTCCCCCTATTGCCGCAGCTAGTGCGATGCAGGGTTTTTATCCTTGTGGACAAGCGTGCATGGGTTAGATGCAAACTCACCCGGGTGTATAAAGCCCAAGCCGGTCGAATGTTCTCATGACCGGGGTCAGCCATGGTACTGGGCGGAACTCGACCGGTGTCCGGACGCAATGCCATATCCGGACGAGTCCCCCAGTGAAGTGTCATGGAGTCGGGTGGATCCTATTCCCGGAATATGTTCTGGAGCCGGTTGGATGCGTCGTAACCGGTGGGCGGAACTCGACCGGGCGTCCTGCCATATCGAGACGAGTCCCCCAAAAGAGATGCGACTGGACAGACCTCGACCGTTGTCCGGACGCAATGCCATATCCGGACGAGGTCTCCAGTAATATGCGATGAAGAAGCCATGCAGCCGGTTGAATGATCATAACCGCGAACTGCCATGGTGCTGGGCGATCCTCGACCGGGCGTCCTGCCATAGCGAGACGAGGCTTCATACCCGGATGGGTGCTCTCCAAGCGGTTGGACGATCATAACCGCGAGAGAGGTCTTCGAGATATGCAGCGAAGAAGTCATGCAGCCGGTTGAATGATCATAACCGCGAACTGCCATGGTGCTGGGCGATCCTCGACCGGGCGTCCTGCCATAGCGAGACGAGGCTTCATACCCGGATGGGTGCTCTCCAAGCGGTTGGACGATCATAACCGCGAGAGAGGTCTTCGAGATATGCAGCGAAGAAGCCATGCAGCCGGTTGAATGATCATAACCGCGAACTGCCATGGTGCTGGGCGATCCTCGACCGGGCATCCTGCCATAGCGAGACGAGGCTTCATACCCGGATGGGTGCTCTCCAAGCGGTTGGATGATCATAACCGCGAGACAGGTCTTCGAGAAATGCAGCGAAGATTGCCGTGCAAGCGTGGAATCTGGGGAAGTGGGAGGGCCTGACTCCTTGATTCCCGCTCCTACCTTCCTGTCGCCAGCGTGTGGGACAAGTGGCTGACATGCATTTAAGGAGGAAGTCCATCAGTCCCGTCAGTTATGATGGCATGGGGAGGTTACCAATGCTGGGACACGTGCCAGCGCGGGGCGGTCTTGAGATGTAGGGCCTGGATTCGCAGGCTTTTGAGTTGCTCTGATTACTTGTTTTTGGAGGGATTTCGATTACCTAGGGCACTGGTCCCCTCTATAAAAAGGCCTCTTCTGCTCTTCTTTCTGTTGTTGCTTCTTGCTTTGGAGAAACTAAGAGAAAGAGAGAAATCCGGCGAGCACTCTGAGCCCTTCTTGCCCTACGAGATCTGCTTTCTTGAACGCTCCCTACCATTGCGCGCTGCCTTCCCAGGGCCGATTGTCCTCGGTTGAGCATACTAATCGGTAAGTTTGTTTGATTTCTTTGCCCCGGTGTTGTTATTGCTTTTGCCTTTGCTGTTTTGCGGGGGGGGGGGGGGGGGGGGGGGGGGGGGATCTCTGCCGCTGACGGAACTGCTTTGCGGCGAACTTGGGGAGAGGCCGTAGAAGGCGTTGTTGTAGCCTGTTGCTGACGAGCGCTAGGGTTTTGTGTTCTTCCCCTAGGTTAAGATGTCATCCTCAGATTCTGACCGGGCTTTCGAATTGGCTGCCAGAGGTCCCCTCGTAGACGATGCGCAGAGGCTGGACGACTGGCTCAGTTCGGAATCTCCGGAGACCGAAGTCGCTGACTGCTCCGGGAGCAGAGTTTCAACTCCGTCCTCCTCTTCGTCTTCCGGGGCTGAATCCTTGGAGACTGAAATACCGCACGGGGTGCGGCTTGCAGATGCTCCGGTTGCGAGCTACACCATGGGGAGAGGGAAGCATGCTGTGGTGTGTGACGAACCGGAGGAGAGCATGACCCCGGAAGAGATTGAGGCGCTGCGGGAAGCGTGGGGTATCCCGGATAACGTTCTGCTACGGCCCTTGAATCCTGGAGAGTCAGCCTGCAACCCAGAAAAAGATTGGGTTGCTGCACATCAGGATCAGTTCCGGCATGGGCTGTCATTCCCGCTGCCACATTACGTGCAGTACATGCTCAGTGCGCTGCAAGTGTCACCCGCGCAGCTTCCTGGGCTCCAGTGGAGACGACTACTGAGCCTCGGATGCTTGTACGAGTTCTCCGGGATGAACATCCCCACGGTGAACGAGTTCCGGGCCTTGTACAGGCTGTCGTACTCCCGGAAGCAGGGGTCCCGTGGTTGCCTGTCCTTCAACACCCGGAAGCCTCCACCGATTGTTACCAATATGCCTTCATGGGTAGACAACAGCTGGAGGAAGAAAGTGGTGATGGTGGGCGGGAAGTGGCAGGCGAGGAATAGAATGTACTGTGTTCCTGGCGCCTTCCAACCCATTGGCGACCAGTCGTACGAGCTATCCGATCTGGAGCGTGAGAGGATCTCGACCATAACCGGATGCTGGGACGATTTGGAACGGAGTTCTTACAACTTCATCCGAAGAGAAGTGTTGGAATACTGCCAGCTTGGGCGGGGTCCCGGTGCGTAGGAAGCGCTTGAGCGGTGATACTTTGTGCTAGCTTTGCAAAATACTAACTGTTTGCTTTCCTTGCAGGTGCATCTTCTCGAGCGACTATCAAGCCCGAAACCACTCTCTCCATGGACGGGGAAGACCTCCTCAACCAGCTGAAGGAGAAAGCCGAGATCGTCTCGCGGACGTTGGTGAACGACGGGTCCGGCCGACTTACGACTCTGCCGGAGCCGAGGGCCATGGACGTCGATGAGGATGCCTATGTCCTGAAGCGGGTGAAGACCCATCACTCCACAGGCCTGCTGGTGCCTGGCAAGGGCAAGAGCACCGGGGGGGCGGTGAAGATTCCCGGTGGAGCGACTAGGATCCCCAACCGCCCGGTGTCTGTGCCGCGCGTGGCTCGCGCTGCCCCCGTAAGCGCACGATCTTCTTCTCCGGAGGGCCGGGGAGAGAAACGGAAGGTCGGGGATGTTCCTTCCTCCGCGCTGGTGACGCTGACCGGCGGGTCGGCACGGGAGAACCTGGCCAAACGGTTCCGGATTACCAGCGGTGCGCAGACCAACGCTGCTAGGAGAATGCTGCTGCTGCTGCTTGGCAGAGTAGTCCAGCACCTGCGGATGCACCAAGGGGAAGCCCGGATGGTGCAATCGCCCGGCAAGTAGCGACGGATTTTGCCGGCCTTGGTCTGGATAGACCCGGGGTTGCTGGAGCTTTGGCGGGCGGGAATCGTCCAAAATACAAGGAATCCGTCCTCTGGGTAAATACCGCATGGTACCACTGTACTGCTTTGTAACTTGTTTGTTTCACTGCTTGACTAACTCGTTGGTGTTGCGCAGTTGCTGTACAGTCTGTACGAACCGGACGCGAGCGAGGGGCTGTCGGAGCTGCAGAGACAGATAACTGCTTTATCCGAGACCCGGCAGCGCCTGGAGGTGGAGAAGTCTCGCTCGGACCGGCAGAAGGCCAGATCGGAGGAGAGGGCCAGGAAGCTGGAGGAGCAGAACTGGATCCTGGAGAAGGAGAGGGCCGAACTGAAAGAGCAAAATCGGCTCCTGGAGGAGGAGAGGACCGAACTGGAGTCCAAGGTGGACGAGCTCCAAGTGGGAGGTGCTGCTCTTCGCGCCGCTTCGGCCGCTCCGGCCGGGGAAGATGACCCGGAACTCTACGAGCGGGTCGCTCTCAAATACCGCGAGAGCGATCAGTTCCTGGAGTTTCTGGTGAAGGCCAGGGAAGAGGGCATCTCGGATGCGTACACGGAATGGGCGGGGAAGGGATGGCTAGACACTTCCCTGATGTCGACTGCTGCTGAAGGAGATATCCATGAGCAGTCGGACATCCATCAGGAGGCGGTGGAGGAGCAGCCGGGTGAAGCGATTCACTCGGACTTGGATTCTTTTACCAACGGTGCCGAGTCTGCCCGGGCCGAAGTCCACACCGGAACTGACATCGATGACGAGGGTACCGCAGGAGAGGCTGGCAGATTGCCTGCCGAAGGCGGAGTCGTAGCTCCTTAGGATTTTCTTGCCCTTTTCCTTGTAATCTTTCCGGATCGGTTACTGCTTGTATACTTGCATGAATATGAATATACTGGAACTGGCAGAGCCGGTGAAATTTTCTCAAAAGTAGTTTGCATATATATTTGTTTTTATAGCGGTTGAACCGCGAACTTTGCCAAACTAACCGCTCAGACTAGCGGGTTTTACCAAGACTGGTCATGCTCCCGGTCGGGGTCTGTCCCTCTTTTCCCTACGTACCGCTGGAGCTGGCCGTTATCAATCAAAACCTGCACCGCCTGCCTGAGAGCGTGGCACTTGCTCGTTCGATGAGTAGCCTCATCATGATACGAGCAGTACTTGCCCGTCTGCGCCGTTGTAAGTTTCCCCTTCGGGAACCTTCTCGGGGGCGGTGGGGGAATGACACTCCCGTTCTCAAGTAGGATATCCTCGTAGGATGTGGTGAGAGCGGTGAAGACTTCTTGGTTGGCCGGTGGTGGTGCTGGCATGATTGCTAGGGGGCGCTCTTGGCGGAACGGCGCTGGCTTGTGCTCATTCTGAGGCTTATCAGAATAGGACCTCTGCTGCCGCTGCGGCCAGTTTCTGCTGTTGGCGTTCCGGCTGGGCCGAGCGGTGCGGTTGTCGGTCCGCTGATTGGGCTTGGCTTCCTGGGTGGGTGGGGGGTTCTCTTCCCGGGGATGGTCCTCCTGTTCCTCATCCCGCTTCCTCTTCTGCAGGTGGTGCCCATAGGTCTCATGATCGGCCTGAGCATGCCTGATGGCCATAGCCATCAACTCGTCGTACCCCTGCGGGAGTTCTACCCGGACGGCGTAGGAAAACTTGCCCGCTCGGAGCCCTTGTTTAAACGCCATCTCGGCGATGCCCTTGTCCAGGTTCCGAACTCCGGCCGTAGCCGTCTGCCAGCGGTTGACAAAGGTTCTCAGCTCCTCTCCGGGGGGTTGCCTGCAATTGAAGAGGATGGTCGACGTCCGGGCTCCCTCGACTCGGAGGATGAAGCGGCCCACGAACCGGTCGGCCAACTGCTCGAACGCCTCGATCGAGTTTGCCGGAAGCTCGTAGAACCAGCCGAGTGCCTCTCCGGACAAAGTCTCCTGGAAGATGTTGCAGCAAACTGCATCGGAGTATCCCTTGGCGCAGGTTTGGGACCGGAAGCTGTCCAGATGCTGGTACGGGCAACCGGATCCTGAGTAGGTGAGCTTGAGGGATTTCTGGTTGCCAGATCTTCCCGACTCCATGACCCGGTGCGAAAAGGGACCCATGCGCTCATTAAACCGGGCGCCCTCCATCGGCCGCGCGGCTCTTCTCTCGTTAGCCTCCATCTGGGCTTTCAAGCTCAACACGGTGTCGGCCAGCGCCTGCAGTGCTCGCGCGGTGGGCGTCTCAGCTCCATCTACTGACGAAGCGTCGGGCTGACGGGAGGTCGTCGCGCTCTTTGGCGGGCCTGCGCCTAATGGCGACTTCTGCTGTACGGGGTCACCGGACCGACCGCCCGAAGATTGCCCTCCATCGGTGCGTTGAGGTGGGACCGGCGGGATTGCCGCCTGTGCCCCGGTCATGGCGTCATTACGCTACTGTTCCCTCTCCAGGGCGGCCACTAGGGCAGTATTCACCGCCTCCATCTCTTCGTACCGAGCGTTGGACTTAGCTCTGTCCCTGTCGCTCTCCTCTTTCAGACGACTGACTTCTGCGGCCATCGCCCGTAATTCTCCCGCCATACCGCTATGGCCGGGGCTGTACGTGAGGTCCCGGTCCGGGCTCTCAGATCGATCGCTTGAATCATCTGAGAATGTCAAGGCGAAGCCCCGTCGCTCCGGACTGTCTTCCTCCTCTGCCGGGCCCTTGCCTCGCGAGCTGTCGCGATGGGGATCCGGCACGCCGGATGGTCCCCCATGGCTCTCTCCATCCAGACCGTTGCCCCGGTCGCCGCGCGGCTCCCGCGTGACGGCTGGGGTGGAGGTGAGCGTCTGTACTACTGCGGGGTGCCCCCCTTTGGTGGTTCCTTTCTCTTGACTCATCTCCGATCTCTCTTCTTCTTCTTTTTTTTTTCTTCCCGATGGAATAATAAGAACACTGACCGATCTCTACCTGCTTGTAGAGCAACACAGCCTTTTGAATTGATTCCCACAGACGGCGCCAATTGTTTCTGCCTAAACCCGGGGGTCTAGTAGATACTTGATGAATCCAACTCGATCTCCTGCAATCCTGCTTACTAAGGGGAATACCGGGCGGGCCGGCCTTCACCTCTCCGATGCCTAAGTTAGTATAGTTGGAACGTATATAACTAAGGCACGTATGTAAGCAGGGAGAGAGACAAGTTACCTCATAAAGAAGGTAGTTGGGGCCCATATATAGGTGGTTGGGGGTAAGGGCTGGCCTACTCTTCGATGTGGGACTGGTTCCCTTCTGTTTATACTTTCTGGTGCCCTCTTAGGCAGGCTGGCGCCCCCGGCCCCTGGGTCCCTGGAGGCAGGATAGAGTGCCAGGCCCCGAGGCCGGGTGCTGGTGATCCGGTCCCGACCCTTGGGCCGGGCCCTAGTGCGCTTGCTGCGGGTCTGTGGGCCTGCTGTAGCCTCTCTGTGGCTACTGTCAACACTAGTATTAGCGTGGAACGCTATTTTAGAAGCCCTGGGAAGTTCCGACCCGAGTCTGGGAGGCTCCTGTTCATTGTGTAAACACTTCCCCATTGTTTCGCTTGTTGGACCAATGATTTTGGCTTTTCGTTTTTATTTTGATTGGCTTGATTGGTTTATTATCGTCTTATGGGAATTATTTATTGCATGCGCACTATGATTTTCATGGAATATAAAAATTGGGAGAGCATTTATAAAGTTTATTGGCTATTTTTTTTTATAATACTTAAACTTTTTGAATATTGATTTTTGTCCACTCACACTAATGTTTTAAATGTTTCTCCCATGGGCCCTTCGTTTTAAAATGCCCAGTCTGCAGTGACCGTTCAGTGACTTTGGAGCGAGGCATAGTTACAATTTTCCCTGTTTTCACCACATGAGATTACTTGTTAATCTCCTTACATGTTATTTTCCGCTTCTAGCCTAAACGCTCTGATAACCAAGGGTCGTAAATATTAAGGTGGACCCCGCAGGATTTACTTTGGATTTAAGGTGGAAAAATCTGGGGTGGGTTCTGACAGTGATGATGTGCACAGAATGGCAAGTATGAAAGAAGTAACTGGGAACTGCATAGTGATATATCAGAGATGATATATATATATATACATATATATATATATAATGGTTTTATTTGCTTCTATTTATGAAATATGTAAACTCTGTGTACAGATATGATTTCTTGGTTGCTGGTTTGAAATTGTTGTTAATATATTGGGTTTTAGGTATCTCTATGATGTCCTAAAGAAGTACCAAATGCTTGATATGTTTGCGTTTGTTGATCCGGTTATGATTGGAGGAAACAAAGCATGTGGACTAACAAAGAGCAAGGTTGAACACTTGAGTGCCAGGCTGAAAGCCTCAAAACCAGGACAACTTCTTATGGTGTCGTATAACGCAGAGTAAGTAGTTTGATAACTGGGTTTCACTACATTGGTAATACTCTTACTATTAAGATAATTTTACTTATGATATGAGGATTTGATCAAATTATGGTAACTTGTAGTGAACATTGGGTGCTTACTGTCATTGATCCTCAAAATGAGAAGGTGTATTTCTTGGATCCCATTAGGAGGCGATTGCCGCTGGGCTCATCTGAGTGGAAAATCGTTGTTAACAGGTAATTATAAGCAAAACATTCTTGAACTTTGATTTATGGAATGACACTTACTTTTGGTTCAGTTGTGAACTTATTGGCTATTGTTTTGTTTCAGTGCTATGGCCAAATATAATGAACACATTGGCAGGACAAGCCTAAAAGTTGTTGAGTGGTAACCAGTTACGGTATGTATATGTTGCTTTTGGTGGATTCTAGATTCTTAGCTAAAATATGTACATTTGGATTAGGTTACTAGTTTTTGGAGTGATTATTAATTGATTCACTGCTTTTAGGGTGTTCCTCACCAACCCAACACTATTGAGTGCGGCTATTATGTCATGCGGTTCATGCGAGATATCATTGAGGACAAGGACCAATCTACTTTTGTGACTAACGTACAATCGCTGTTTTATGCTACTTTGTGTTTGAATGACCTTTTTGGGATAATGTTGACGTGTAACTTGTACATTCAATTTCTTTTTCAGTGGAGCAGGAGAGACAATAGCCTAGAGTACACACAAGATGAAATAGATGTGGTAAGGAATGAGTGGGACAAGTTCATTGTGAGCAATTACGTGTAGGAATGTTGCTAGGACTTCTGAAATGTGTTTGGGAGAGCATTTCTATGCGCTTATGTTTTTAAAAACTTATCGGTTTAGGCTAACTAGGTATGTACATAGGACTAATGCTGGCAGATTTTGAACAATATCAGTTTGTGCCTTCATGGTTTCAGCTGAAATGCTAGTTACGTACGTAGGACTATATTGCTAGCAGATTTTGAACAATACAATGCTAATTAAGTTTCAGTTTGCTTTTGCTCTATGTGGTACATTGGTGTTAGGTCAATATTTACCTAATAATTGTTGCCTTATTTTTATTCTTTCGCTATATCCTTTTGTGTTTTATCTATTTCTTATAACGTTTCCTATTCATGCTAGGAAAATGAGCTAAAGATCGGAAAAGAGACAAAATGGTGGATTTAGCACATATTGAAGAAATCGGATGAAGAATCGAAGCCAAAGGAGCAAAACCGGAAAATACACTAAAAGACGAATTTGACCGGTCAACGGGCAGAATTCCGGTCAATCTCCGGCGGTCGGAAGATGGTGATGGCTGATATTCAAGTGAAGGAGCATTGGAGGGAAGAAGAGTTGTTGATTCAAATTCAAATGGGAAGAAGACAAGTGAAAGGGACATCTTTGGCTTTGTCCCTTTGATGTTGACCTTGTCCCCTTGTCCTTATGGCCAAATATCAAGAGTGCCCTTTCCTTTTCCTTCTCCACCAAAATATCTTTGAGGTTTTTGGTCATTTTATAAAGACTAGATCCACAATTTGTGCTTACATCTTTGTCCATAACATCTAGCCCTTCATTTTCTTGCATCTCCACCCTCCATTCACCACTTTAGGCCTATTTATAACCCCCTCTCCCATTTTGGACGAAAGGAAGCTCTCTCTCCCCTCATTTCCTCTCCATTTTTCATAGTTCTTCATCTCTTAATTTGTTTAGTTAGAATAGTTTAGCCCTTGTGTAGAGAGAGGGGTGTAGCATCTTTGGTTGATAACCAAAACCGAAGATTCTACACCCCTTGATCAATCACACTTGTGGGTAGATCCATGAAGCCTTGTTCTTAATCTTTTCTTTGTGTATGTGGATTTGTATAGTGTTTTGGATTTGAGAAAACCGAAAATACTATACTTTGAAGCTTCACACCCTCTTTGTATACATCTAGGAAGCTCATGGGTATTGTGGTTCTTTCTCACCTTCTCTTGCTTTCTTGATGTATTACTTTTGTAAGGATTTTATGTATATGCCTATGTGTGTGAGTTGTGGATATGAGCAAACAATGTAATTTCCTTATATTGATGATTGATGCATGTTTGAATCTATGAGTTCCTACTCTTTATGCTTACTAAATGTGTTAGCTAGCTTTGTCACCTAAAAAGCATGTTTAGGTAAGTAATTAATCGGAACATGAAATTGACAACTTCTTGAATCCGTGAGCATGAGTAGCCTTTAGGTGGTGGCTTAGTATTTCTTACGGGAAGTATTAAGTTGCTTGGATTTCTTACTATGAACTTAATGCTTGTGCCGTGAGTTTAATTGCTCTAAGGGGGCGTTAGGCTTGTGGTACATAGCCCACTTGTGTTATAAGGTAACATAATTGGGATTAAGGTTGTGTGATTTAACTTGGCTCCAAAAGACTTTGTTAAATTGCATGATTAGTTAGTTTCTTGGTAGCTTAACCAAAGCACTAGGGGGATATTTGTCAACCATGTTTTCACATCAATTATGGGTTACATTTGTGCATAAGTCTCTTTTCCTCTCATTGATCTAGTCTCAACACTTGTTAGTTTAGTTGGTTTTATGTTTATTAGCTTTAATTTATCTAAAATCAACAAAGCCAATTCACTACCACTTGTTAAAACCATCCCTATGACCTTTAGCTTCCAAGGGGCTAAGGTTGTGAATTGTAAAAAGGTAGATGCATGTGCTTTCTAGGTTTCATTTCGCTGTAATCTAGTTAGGGTAGAGTTACTCAATCCCTTGGGTACGATACTCTTACTTTTTCCCCCTATACTAAAACTTGACCTCCTATTCTTGGGAGTAGGAAGCATCACAAATTTGCACATAATATTACTTAGGTGATGCAACCAACAAGTTTTTGGCGCCGTTGCAGGGGATTGAGATAAAACTCAATCCCTATTAGGTTGCCGTGGGACTAGAGAACCCATTTATTCTTTTTCTTTGTTTGGATTTCTTTGTTTGATAGTTTGTTATGGTAGTTTTATTTTTGAAATTTCTACAAGTACTTTGGGTAAGTGAGTTTGTAAATTTTGGTAAGAAAAAGATAAATGAAAGTTCAAATTGGAAATGGAAATTATTCTTGCCATGTTACTACTTAATTACTACTTGTGTAATTTCACCTTTTAGTTAATTAAAATTTGTATATACTTTGTATATTAATTATTTAGTTATTTTTTTTTTCTTTTGAATTAGAGGTTGATTGAAACTTGTAAAATCTAAAGTAAAATGATTAGGGATTTTATCCTTGTACCGTCGAGTTTATTCACTCTTCACAACTAGGCGCATCCGATTGAGTTTACTCAAGAGGAGTTACCGAAAAGTTGAGTGTTAGACAACACCCAAGGATCAAATGCCTCTTCCATTTTACTAAGTAAATTAGATTGGACTATTGTCACGTAAGTTTATCTCTCTTCACAACTAGGCGCACCTTAGTAGGATTATGATGTCTATGTAAGTTGGCTAGGGATTTCATCCCGGGTGTTGTGCCGTGTACTAAGTGAGCCTCGCTCTACCAAAGCCGCACATACACTTACCTGGTCATAATTCGAAAAGAGTTACCGAAAGTAAGAGCGTTAAGCTAGCAAATTAATTGGAACTACGCCAATTTGGAGCTCCTTATCCTCTTTGCTTCTCTATTTACAAGTTTTGATTGGTTTCTAATTTTATGGACTTTGTTAATGTCCTTAAACTAAAACCCGGTTTGGCGGACTCCAACAAAAAGAAAGAAATAAGGAGATCAGCTTTAAAGTTGTGGAGCATGGGCCGAAGGTAAGAGAGTGTGGTAAAAGCCCAAGTGTGAGGTGCGTTTGGTTCGATATGCATGGAGTTTAATGGATGGCTAGGCCCAATGGGGCCTTGTGATTCACCATCGACAATATGCATTATGGAGCTAAACGGATGGTCGTCAAAGAGTTTGCATTTTCTAATCCCTCACTTTCATTTTCCTAAGCATGAATAGTTGTGTTTGTGTTTTTCATTTAAATAAACTTGTAGCATTGCGTGTTAGATAGTCATTTCACCCTTAATCAATGGATAATACACAAAAGATTTAGCTTTTATTGAAATGATTATCCAAAGTTCAAGTGTGAGGTGGCTACCTTCTCTTTTTCTTGCCTTATGTTAGTTTGTAGTTTTGAATGCTAGTTGTAGCCTTAACGATGCATGCTCCCCAAAACATTGATAGGATCTTAATAGCTTCATACCACATTAAGGACTATATGATGTTTTAAGTGTGAGGTGTTTATTAGGCATATGTGTTAATTAGTTTGTTTTGGCTAGCATGTGGTAGTTAATAAGCATAGTTTCTTATTCCTTAAATTTGTTTCACCATTGTCCATTGCACATTGAGGACAATGTGCGATTTAAGTGTGAGGTGTAAGGCTAAGTCATTTCATTCCTTATCCTTTTTCTTGTGTTAGTTTAAAAAAAAAAAAAATCATAAAAATTGAAAAAAAAAATTGAAAAAATGCAAAAATAAGTGTATAAGTGGTTGCTTGCTTGGTCTTAATTGGAAACAACCCCCGACCGAAATGATGTCTATTTGGATAGATTTATTTTGACTATGTTTAGCGATTGAAGATCAATGCTTTGTTAATAGGAGGATTTGGCGTTTTGTGCTCACATGCATTAAAGTCATATTGCCTATGTCATTTTAGATGGATTCATGTGGGAAAGATGAGGATTAAATTTGTTGAAACTATCTATGCCTAATAATGTGAGCTTTTGGGCCTATTATAGTGCATAAAAGTTTCACTTGCACTAGTTCTTTCATTGTGTGATCAATTCATTGTGCATGTAATCTAGAACTTGCTTCAAATCTTTCGAGACTTTATATCAAAAACATGAGTTGTTATTGGGGAAGACCAAGACATTAAGTATCCACCATGGCCAAATAGCTTTTGTCCTTATAATGAAATCCATTAATAAGCCAATTTGAGCCTTTGTAATTATGTGTTAGCCTTTTCATTTCTTCACCACCATAAATGTCTACCCTTTTAAGCCAAAACACTTTTCCCTACCCTTTCTAAGCCAAGTGGTAAGCAATGTGAGTCATATTATTTGTTTGGTGCTTGTAAATGGGTTTGCGGAGCAAAATAATAAGTGTGAGGTGGGTATAATATTTTTTTGTGTATCTAAAAAAAGAAAAGGGTGACCCTAGAAACATGTTCATAATATCAAAAGATTTATTCAAAAGTTAATATGGACTAGGGTCACCAAAGGAAAGAAAAAAAAATGAAAAAAAAAAAAAAATAGAAAGTGTTATTTGTGTGAGTGGAAAGAGAAAAAGAAAAAAAATGAAAGAAAGAAAAGAGAAAAATACAAAAAGAATGAGGAGAATAAATATTTTTAGTTTAGTAGTTTAGATGAGTTTGTGGGAAAGAAAAGAGGGAGTTATAAAGTACCTAGAGCAAAAGAGTCTTATATGATGTCAACAAGAGAATTGCTTACTAGGAGGCTTGTAGTTTGTGATTTCCTTTCCCTTCATTTCTTAAAACCACCACCTTATGCCCCGCTACAACCTTAATAAAAGACCTTGTGATTCAAGAGAACTTGTGCAATGATCATGTGGATAAAAGATTGAAGAGCAAGCCTATGGAAAACATGTCAATTGAATTGCATTTGAGTGTAAACACTAGCCATTAAACACTTGAGTGAAAATAATGAGTGATATCCATGTGAGTTTGATGGTTAGACAAATGTGGTCCACATTAATCCTATATGAATCTTTTTAAGGTGCATACATGGCATGTGCATACACATTGTTGAGCATGACTTTCCAAAGCCACTTATTAGCCTTGCATTTCAAAAATTTGGTTTCTAAACATGCTCAATTGAAGTCATTCCATGAAGTAATGAATCTCTAAAGGAAGTTGGTGTCCTCAAGGATGCAAATGAACCTTTTGTTTGTTTGTGCTTGTTTAGTTTATGTTTTGCTTGAGGACAAGCAAAGTCTAAGTGTGAGGTCGTTTGTTAGGTCAATATTTACCTAGTAATTGTTGCCTTATTTTTATTCTTTCGCTATATCCTTTTGTGTTTTATCTATTTCTTATAACGTTTCCTATTCATGCTAGGAAAATGAGCTAAAGATCGGAAAAGAGACAAAATGGTGGATTTAGCACATATTGAAGAAATCGGGTGAAGAATCGAAGCCAAAGGAGCAAAACCGGAAAATACACTAAAAGACGAATTTGACCGGTCAACGGGCAGAATTCCGGTCAATCTCCGGCGGTCGGAAGATGGTGATGGCTGATATTCAAGTGAAGGAGCATTGGAGGGAATAAGAGTTGTTGATTCAAATTCAAATGGGAAGAAGACAAGTGAAAGGGACATCTTTGGCTTTGTCCCTTTGATGTTGACCTTGTCCCCTTGTCCTTATGGCCAAATATCAAGAGTGCCCTTTCCTTTTCCTTCTCCACCAAAATATCTTTGAGGTTTTTGGTCATTTTATAAAGACTAGATCCACAATTTGTGCTTACATCTTTGTCCATAACATCTAGCCCTTCATTTTCTTGCATCTCCACCCTCCATTCACCACTTTAGGCCTATTTATAACCCCCTCTCCCATTTTGGACGAAAGGAAGCTCTCTCTCCCCTCATTTCCTCTCCATTTTTCATAGTTCTTCATCTCTTAGTTTGTTTAGTTAGAATAGTTTAGCCCTTGTGTAGAGAGAGGGGTGTAGCATCTTTGGTTGATAACCAAAACCGAAGATTCTACACCCCTTGATCAATCACACTTGTGGGTAGATCCATGAAGCCTTGTTCTTAATCTTTTCTTTGTGTATGTGGATTTTGTATAGTGTTTTGGGTTTGAGAAAACCGAAAATACTATACTTTGAAGCTTCACACCTTCTTTGTATACATCTAGGAAGCTCATGGGTATTGTGGTTCTTTCTCACCTTCTCTTGCTTTCTTGAGTATTACTTTTGTAAGGCTTTTATGTATATGCCTATGTGTGTGAGTTGTGGATATGAGCAAACAACGTAATTTCCTTATATTGATGATTGATGCATGTTTGAATCTATGGGTTCCTACTCTTTATGCTTACTAAATGTGTTAGCTAGCTTTGTCACCTAAAAAGCATGTTTAGGTAATTAATTAATCGGAACATGAAATTGACAACTTCTTGAATCCGTGAGCATGAGTTGCCTTTAGGTGGTGGCTTAGTATTTCTTACGGGAAGTATTAAGTTGCTTGGATTTCTTACTATGAACTTAATGCTTGTGTCATGAGTTTAATTGCTCTAAGGGGGCATTAGGCTTGTGGTACATAGCCCACTTGTGTTATACGGTAACATAATTGGGATTAAGGTTGTGTGATTTAACTTGGCTCCAAAAGACTTTGTTAAATTGCATGATTAGTTAGTTTCTTGGTAGCTTAACCAAAGCACTAGGGGGATATTTGTCAACCATGTTTTCACATCAATTATGGGTCACATTTGTGCATAAGTCTCTTTTCCTCTCATTGATCTAGTCTCAACACTTGTTAGTTTAGTTTGGTTTATGTTTATTAGCTTTAATTTATCTAAAATCAACAAAGCCAATTCACTACCACTTGTTAAAACCATCCCCATGACCTTTAGCTTCCAAGGGGCTAAGGTTGTGAATTGTAAAAAGGTAGATGCATGTGCTTTCTAGGTTTCATTTCGCGGTAATCTAGTTAGGGTAGAGTTACTCAATCCCTTGGGTACGATACTCTTACTTTTTCCCCCTATACTAAAACTTGACCTCCTATTCTTGGGAGTAGGAAGCATCACAAATTTGCACATAATATTAGTTAGGTGATGCAACCAACAATTGGTCTGCTCAGGCCACTTGAATGAAATGTAGAATTAATGGTTCAGTTTATGGAAATGGTTCATTATAATGCTACTGTTTTGATGGTAATGGTTAAGCTTTTGATGTACAACAGTTTACATGTTTTTGAGACAAAACCGTTGTGTGTTTGAAGCTCAGACAACAAAGTTTTCATTTGATCAAATGCTTAAATCTATTGTGTGATACACCATTATACAACAAGATAACAAAATCATGTTTTGTACAATATAACCAAAAGCCGTATCAAACATATATCCCATAATGCTAAATTTTGTTGTCTGATTTGTATAGTCATACAACTCAAAAAATATGAAACGAAATCAGTTGTTTGAATCAGACAACTGAATAAGTAGGAAATGAAATCTATTGTGTGAATCAGACAACTGAATAAAAATGCAATATTCTGTTGAATGTTTAAAACTCACACAACAAAAAAATATATATGTTCTATTGTATAAACTAGACATGTAAGTGCAGCACATGCCAAGCCAGCCATGGCATGGCATATAAGTCGTACAACAGAAACTAAAATTGACTTGTCTGACATTTCATCACACAAGCTCGAGATATACAACAGAAAATTTGAACTCACACAACCCGTTTCCACCGTTGTGTATTGAGTTTTTTGTACTAGTGCTTGTTACATAAGCTTCAATAGAAACCGAAATCATGTTAATCATACAAAACCAAACAAAAACCAAATATTTTTATAACAACTATTGTGACTAGACACAAAATCATATAAGCCATGAGGAATGGATCACACTTTAGAAACCTTGAAGACTTTAACAAGATGTGAAAGGATGCACGACTGAAGGTAGGATCAGATGGATTTATGGTGGTGGAAGGGATGGTGATTCGGCTTGGTATTTTCTGTCTAGAACTTGGGAGAACTTTGGTAGAGTTTCGGCTAGTACTTGTGCAAGAATTGTGATGATTTTCTGTATAGAGGTCGGCCTCTATATATAGGGGAAGCTTTAAACAAGTCGGCAACAACAAGGAATGCAAAACCTATCCTGAATTGGTTTAGGTTTCTTGTCGGCCAAGTCCTTGATCTTCTAGACTTTTCTTGTCCGATTTTCTTCTTAGATCACAGCTGCAATGGACTCCTTGATGGATCAACAACATTCTTTGATGGATAAATAATCCACAATGCAGCTGCAAGCTTCCTTTGTTGGATCGGGAAAACCTTCTCCTAGTCCAGCCGATTGCTTCCCTTTTCTGCTAGGACTAGGGAACTTCTTCTTTCCTTATTTTTCACTTTCCTTTTGCTTGGCTGACTCTCATAATCTTAATTTAGCTTAAAAACTCTCATTTGACACATTTGGACATGTCTTCGGTGCAGAAACACAGAATTCCTTCTCGGCAGGCAGTAGGTTTTTCCTTCTCTGCTGATCTGACCTTCTGGTAATGATTCTAGCATAACTCCCTCCAAAAAAATAGCTATGACTGCGATTCAAAATGTTCTAGAAACTAGACTCACACAGATTTCCCTACATATATAGTACGCCTTCTAGTTCCTCGTGAGTCGTCCTGGAGAAATTGTTGAAGTTGGATGATGTGCCCAGGAAATTACTGGAACTTACTGGATTTGCACCCAGTTTTGTCATTTAATTCCTGGCAGCTTCTTTTGCTCCACTTGCTATAACTACTTCCATTGCTGAATCATTGAGATGTCTACTGCACATAAGAGAAGAAAAATTCATTAAAAGCAAAGTCGAGGTTTTACAGAACCAACGAAACATTTAAAGACTCATAAATCGGCTTTTAACAATTTTATGCCCTTTTTCACATACTTTGCACGATTTTTATGTAACTCTACCAAATATTCATGACTTATCTAAATGACTCGATTCTACAACAATAAGGGTTAAAGTAAAGTATAAATGAGGGTAAAACATATTAAGAACGTCGCATTTTATGCTCCTATCAGGAATAGAGGTAGATAAGACCAAAGCTGATATTGTGCAACACTTACCCTCTCCCACAACCGTGAGCGAGGTTCGTTCGTTTCTTGGCCATGCAGGAATTTACAAGAGGTTCATCAAGACTTTTTCCATGGCGCTAAAACCACTAAGTTCCCTATTGCAAAAGGACGTTCCATTCGTGTGGGATGATGCATGCGAGCAAGCATTTGTTCGGCTCAAGGAACTTTTGATGTCGGCACCGATTATCTCTCCACCGATTGAAGTTTGCCGTTCGAGCTAATGTGTGACGCGTCAGATTATGCTGTTGGAGCCGTGCTTGGACAAAGGAAGGAGAAGAAGCCGAATGCTATCTATTATGCATCTCGAACTCTCAATGATGCTCAGTTGAATTATTCCACAACCGAAAAAGAACTCTTGGCTGTAATCTTTCCTTTAGAAAAATTTTGATCATATCTTTTGCAATCTAAAGTTGTTGTTTATAGTGATCATGTAGTCTTGAGATACCTCATGACAAAGAAGGATGCTAAGCCGAGACTCATTCGGTGGATTCTCTTACTTCAAGAGTTTGACATCGAAATCAAAGACAAGAAGGGAAGCGAAAATTTGGTGGTGGATCACTTTAGCCGAATTGTGCAAAAAGAAGAAGTTCAACCACTACAAGATATTTTCCTGGATGAGCAGCTCTTTCGAATGGATGCAAAGGAGCCTTGGTATGCCGACATAGTGAACTATCTCGTGTCTAAGATGTTTCTTAGTACTTTCAGACAAGTGACGAGTCGCCGAAGCGACACTTCAATGATAAACCCTACAAAACATCATTAGTAGTATAAGCAAGTAGGGATCGTTCTAGTCGGGGATTAAGGGTACCTGAAATATAAGAATGTTAGACAAATATACACATTCATATATACATATATACATCATGTCACAAATATATACATATATACATATTTAAGAAAATATGGGGGTTTTGAAGATGATTTTAAAAACCTACGAAATTAAATGCAAAATATGAAAATAAATCATAATCTAATATTTACAAGTGATCAACATCTTTCACACAAAATAATCACACAAAAGTTCACACAACATGTAATAAACAAAAGAAAAGAAAAAAGGTAGCAAGTTTGAAAACATTCTAGATTCGACTTAGTTCCAACCTAACTAGGGCCTTAGCGGTCACCTAATCGATAATAGACTTCTCGAAGATACTTAGAATTAGCTTAGCGCATAACCCTAATCTATATGCTAACCAATTTTAATGACATTTAGCGTAGACATTTAAACTAGCTAACACTTAAGCACGAAATCTTTAGTTGGAGACATGTTAACAAGTATGGCGTCACTCATCTCGTATCGACATGTAAATTCTTTAAACTACTCTAGCCCTAGGAAATCCACACAAATCAAGGCAATGTCACATTTGACTCGACCTATGCTTAATTTCGACATGTAAGATTGCCACCACAATACATTGCACTTGTATAGAACGACAATCTTGGTTGCCTACGAATTTAAAGAATAAACCAAGTATGAGACAAGAATGAAATCAAAACATGCTTCCCTATAACCTAACCTAAGACTTACTACATATTACGTTTACATGCCACTTAGAGTTATTGAATCCGAAACTTGAACTTCATGGATACAAGAATAAGACTCAACACAAAACTAACATGCAAAAACCAAACATTCAAATCATACATACATAGACATACATATAAATACAATAAAAACATACAACCTTCATAGACAAAGAATTGTAAAACTATAAAATACCAAGCCTTAGAGATTGAGGAGTTTAGATCACGCATTCTAGCCACTCGCAATGGTATCTCTAATGCGCGAAAATGTGCTTGCTCATTCCGAGTCTTTAGAACATGAATCGGGTGGAAAATATTAGAAGTGGTGGTGGAGTGAATTTCGGCTTGCTATTCTATATATTCCTATGGAAAAATATTTGGTAGAGCTTAAGGCTTGTGTTTGTGTACAAGATGTGATACATTTACAAGAGAGCAGCCGGCCTATATATAGGAGACTAAGAGAAGTTTCGGCAGCTTCTGTAAGGGCAAGGATATCTTCATGATCTTCTTTCCCAATCCAAAACGGCTATGGTTTTCCTTTCTCTTCTTGGACTAGGAAATCATCTTTTCCTTCTTTGACTTTGGAACCCTTGCATGCATGCGGCTGTATTGGACTTTTGGAAGCTTCATTGCAGACCTTGGAACACGTTTTGTACACAGAAACTCTACAGGATTGCATCTCGGCAGATTTCAAGTTTTTCGGCAGAATCTAGCAGCTTCTCGGCAGACCTAACCTTCTTGTGTTATAACCGGCATAACTTCCTCCAGAAAATAGACATGGCTGCAATTCAAAATTTTCTGGAAAATAGACTCCCAGAGCTTTCCGTGCATATATGACATGCATTTTGGTTCCACGTGAGTTGTCCTAGAAAAACCGTGGAAGTTGGGTGATGTGCCCAGGAACTTACTGGAACTAGCTGCATTGCGGCAGAATTTTCCTTGCAATTCCTGGCATCTTCTTTTGCTCCGACTTCTATAACTCCTTCCATTAATCATTCATCAACATATCTACTACATATAAGAGAAGAAAAATCTATCAAAAGTATAGCCGAGGCTATTGACAATTTTCTACTGCATATAAGACTCATAAATCGGCTATTGACAATTTTCTGCATTTTTATCTATACTTAGCACGATTTCTTTGTAACTCTACTAAATATTCATAACTTGTCTAAATGACTCGATTCTACAATATTAAGGGTTAAGCCAAGTACAAATGGAGGTGAAAACATATTAAGAACGTCGCATTTTATGCTCCTATCAGCAAGCATACAAGTCTTGGTTCAAGAAGATGTCAAGACACTACATATGGGATGAACCGTACCTATGGAAGTAATGTAGTGATCAAGTGATTCGACGATGTGTCCCGGAAGTTGAGCATCGCTCCATCTTAGCATTTTGTCATAGTGAGGCGTGTGGATGACACTTTGGACCGAAAAGGACAACCATGAAGGTTCTAGATTGCGGATTCTATTGGCCTAAGATCTTCAAGGATGCGCACATGTTTTGTGTGGCGTGTGATAGGTGCCAAAGGACGGGAACCATCGATAAAAGAGATCAAATGCCACTCTCTCCTATTATTGAAGTCAAAATTATTTATGTTTGGGGTATAGATTTTATGGGACCGTTTCCTTCATCTAGAGGCTACTTATACATTTTATTAGTTGTTGATTATGTGTCGAAATGGGTGGAAGTAAAAGCCACCAAAACTAATGATTCTAAAGTTGTTACAGGATTCTTGAGAACTAATATCTTTTGTAGGTTTGGAGTTCCACGCGTTTTGATAAGCGATGGAGATTCTCACTTTTGCAACCAAACCATAGAGGATTTGCTCAAGAAATATGGAGTTACACACAAAGTTTCGATACCATATCATCCTCAAACAAGTGGAATGACTGAAATATCGAATCGAGAAATCAAGCGAATCTTGGAGAAAACTGTAAGTCCTACAAGGAAAGATTGGGGTGATCGACTTGATGATGCATTATGTACCTATAGGACAGCGTATAAGACGTCAATTGGGATGTCGCCATTTCGGCTAACATATGGAAAAGCATGTCATCTACCCGTGGAGCTAGAACCCCGAGCATGGTGGGCCGTGAAGACGTTTAACATGGAGATAGATGATGTCGACCTTCATAGGAAGTTGCAACTCAACGAGCTTGATGAAATAAGAAATGACGCTTATGATGCCGCATGGATCTACAAGGAAAAGACACGAGCATACCATGACAAGAATCCGAGGAAAAAAGTTTGAAATTGGACATAAAGTTCTATTGTTTCACTCACGACTTAAACTTTATCCTGGTAAACTTCGTTCTCGTTGGGTTGGTCCTTTTATTGTTACAAATGTGTTTGTTCATGGTGCCATAGAAATTCAAAGTGATAAAACGGGTAAGGCTTTCAAAGTGAATGGTCATCAACTCAAGCCTTACTATGAACCGTTCAAGGAGCACACCATTGAGAAGACGCAAGTTACTGACGCACTAAGAGCCGAATGAATACGTGGAGAAGGATCTAGATTGATGAGACTACATTAAGCACTGCATGGGAGGCAACCCATTTCAACCGTAGCTGTGAAGGAGCTATCACTGAGAGTTTGCATAATTTTTATCCCTTCACTTTTGACGATTGAATTGTATATGTGTGAAACGTGTGAACTTAGAAACATGCTTATTTTCGGGCTTACATTGAGGACAATGTAATTTTCTAAGTGTGGGGTTGGTTAACATGTTTGTTTTTGTTTCTAGTATTCAAAATTTCGTGTCATAAAATAAAAAGAACGAAAAAATCATAAAATTCATAAAATTCTTCCACAAAAATATGTGTGTTTTTGTTTATGTTTGAGTCATAGGATGCCCCTAAAGTCTATGATGATTATGTCTTTGGATGCTTAGATGATGGTTTTGCATTAACATAAGAAAAGTTGTGAGTTTCATGGATAATGTGAATTGGTATGAACACGTGAGATTTGATTGATTGTGAAAGAATGCATTTTTTGGTTAAATTTAGTCCATAACAATCTATGTGAGGTTTTGTGCCTAAAATACTTTCTTCATGAGCAATTTAAAGAAAAATTTATGTAACTTTTGTTCTTCAAAACCTCATCATTCTTTGCATATTCAATGACTATGTGCCATAGCTTTTTAATGAACTCTAGAATTTACTAAAACATACTCTTGATGATTTTCGAAACTTTTATTCATAACATACCTTGATTTCGAAAAGGATTGAAAACATCTCTTTAGGATTACCACCAAAGCCAAATAAAGCATGTGTCATATTTATGCCCGTTAACCCCTTTGAGCCTACATTAAGCCTTTCTTTCATCACCCTCATTACATCCGTTTGCTTAGAATAGTCATATCACCACCCTTGTCGTCGAGACTTGGCAAAGCTTACATTCGATGTGAAATTGTGATGGAGTGATGACATGAAATAAGTGTGGGGTGGACTTATCTGAACATGTGAAAAATTGTATGTGTCTCGAACCAAGAAAAAAAAAAGTTTTCTGAAAACAAAACAAAAGAAAAAGAGGTTCGGGTAGCAAGTAAAAAAATGTTTGATGCATGGATAAAATCCTTAGAAAAATTGTGAATTTGGAGTTTGTGTGTATTTGAAAGTCTAACATTGTTATACATATGACCTTTGTTCATTTTCACGATTTTTTGTGGAGTTAAGAATGATGATTTGAGGTCCAACAAGAAGAAATTCGACCCTTGGAGTGAAGTTATAAGGAGTATGGAGCTTGCAAAGTCTTGGTGACGTTTTAAACTTAGAAAAATCTATAGAAATCACACCTTGATGCCAAGCCCCATTACAACCTTTTTCGAGATCTTTCATGATTCTTAAGATTGGAAAAATTTGATTTGTGGAAATTTTCTCAAGAGTTAAGCATATGGTTTTGGTTCATTAGTGCACTTAGTTGTTAAATTAGGTTTTTTCAAAAGAAAATTCACAAAGTGCTTTCATTTGATGAAATATGCAAGTTATTAGTTGCCTTATTATCTTTTCTCTTGCATATACTTTTGAGTGAATGCCATGATCGAGTGAAAAGAAGAGTCTTATGAGGAGGATCGAATTAACTAGACATATTTCATGTTTATTTTCTCGCTTCTTACTTATTCATACCTTGAAGCATGTTTATGACACTAGGAATTTATGTGCTTACATTCGAATACTTAAACTTGAAAGCTATGCGTGTTAAAGATGTTGAGACAATCATTTAGAGGCAGTAGTGTTGAGTCTTAGTTTTATGTAGTTTTGTGAATCCTTTAGCCAAAGATAAGTGTGGGATAGTTGATAGGAGCACATAGTGTGACGTTCTTAACATGTTTTTACCTACTTTTGTACTTTGCTTAGCTCTTATTGTTGTAAAATAGAGTCATTGAGTCGAGTCATGAACCTTTGGTAGAGTTAAAGAGATTTCATGCATAACATAGAGGAAAAACGTAGAAAAACGTCAAGAGTTTGAATGAGAATAGCAAACTTAATCGTACTAGGAATCCTTGTCGGATTAGGAGTCTAAAATGTTTCGACGTTTCTACGATATTTCTATCTCGTCGTTGATGTATTTCTTTCCTAAACTTTTCAAGAAATCAAAAGAGGAAAGTCGGCAACGCAATGAGGAAATTCAGATAAGGAAAGAAGTAAGTTGCCGAGTTCTAGAAGAAAAAGGAAACACAACCCGAGAAGGAGATCGAAGGAATTCCCTAACCGACTAGGAGATGTCACGGTTGCATGGATCCCTAATCCATCAAGGAATGATGCCAAATCCAATTAGGAGAACATGCCGAGTCCATCAAGGAGTCCAAGCCGTGTGAATCAAAGTGCAAATCGGAAAAGAATTCTCTAGAAGCAAGAGGAGTGCACGGCAAGAAACAAAGAGTAGAGAGATTAGGATTCCTAGATCAAATCGGGATCAAACTTGTGCCGACTCTCTTCATTTTATTACTCTATAAAAGGCACGGTTTGTGGACAGAAAAATTATCACCTCTCACATACAAACACAAGCCGAAACTCTACCAAAGCACGACCAAAGTTCGAACAGAAAATTCATAGCCGAAACTCCACCATACCCGAACCTTCCACCACCGATTCTTCCATTCAAGCTTCACTTCTTCAAGGTTTCTACAAAGTGTAATTCTACCATCTCATGGCTTGTATTTTCTGGTTATATACGATTTATAAGTTGTATATAGTTTTCGTATTTGATTTTGGCTTATGGTTTTATAAACTTTACATGAACTCGAATGCTTTTTGGTTTTATGTATGACGATTTACAAACTTTAACTTGTAACAATTTTTAATGTTTGATTTAGGGCAGTAGAATGTTCAAATATGTTCTTGGTTTTTATTCAGTTAATTTCTTAAATTCGAGCATAAAAATCAAAGCTTGCATGCAACCTAAGGCCATGGTTGTTGTGTGAGTTGCGATTTCATCTACCAAAATAATATAAGATCGAGTCACACGCTGAGTTGGTTTGGTCTATGTTGTTTAATTAGGGTTACCATAATTCTGAAAATTTGCACGTTAAATATGATGAGTGACGCCATACATGTTACATGTCTCCAATTTGGCTTCCGTGCATAATTGTTCTTCGTGTTTAATTTATACGCTGAGTGTCTTTAAAACAATTAGCATAATTTTAGGATAATACGCAGAGTTAATTCTAAATACTTGTGAAGTCTAGTACCGATTAGATAACCGTTGAGACCCTAATTGAAATTGGAACCGAGTTAAAGTCTAGGAAGTGTCGAACTTGCTGCCTTGATTTCTTGCATGAAATTGTTATGTGTTCTTGAGTGTTTTTCGTGCTATGTTTGTTAAGAGATGTCGATCACATGTATATAGGTTAATTAAGATTTTATTTATTTGTTTTTGGGCAATAGGTATTTTAGGATAAAACCGATTTTCAAACCCCCCATTGATTCGATATGATTTGTGATTTGTTAACACTTGGTTTTCGATTGCCTTTCGATATCCCCGGACTGAATGATCCTTACTTATTCTATACTAACGATGGCATTTGCAGGGTTATTATTTGAGAGAAATGTTACCCTAGTTACGCAACTCGTCAGCCGTCTGCCTTTTCTGGGCCTCATGGGGTCAGTGGGCGCTACAAAAAATAATTGGATTAGCAACGGTTGAGTTTTGTCGCGGAAAACCTTTTGCCGTCGCAAAACACCAACAACGATGGTTTGGCGACGATAAATGTACCGTGTACTTAAGCGGCGTCAGCAATGCTTCTGGCGACAGCAAAGTCCATCGCCAGAGTTTTTAGTGATTGTATAGACATCGTAGTGTCACCATGGCTTACATGACGACGGCAGTCAGCGACCAAATATGCAGTCGAAAATTCTGATTTGCAATGGCATGTGCTGTCGCTTGATATTCTAAAAAAACAAATAGTCGTTAATAAATTAAAATGTTTGACGATGGCAAAAGTCGTCGCCTATATATTTGAAATTTTGACTTTTCCCGCCAAATTCAAAATTTGAAACACCCGCCTATTTAAAATGTGAATTTTGAATTTTAAATTTCTACATTTGCGATGAGTGCAATCGTCGCCAAGTTAATAACTTACATATATTTTTGCGAAGGCTTTCCACCGTCGCCAGCATTCATTTTACCAAAAAAATTATGTTTCAAGTAATGGAAACCATTCCAACCTGCAAATGCACCAAATTCCACTCTACAATTTTACACAATCAACAGTATATATGCCACCACAATTAACACAACCAACATTTATATATAACCAACAAAGCATTCCACATTCTAAACCAAACCAACAACTTCAAGTATATCATAGACCAAAGTACAGATACATCTTAAAGTGCCTATCCTAACCTACAACTAAAAAAACCATGATAAAACCACCAATATGAGCAGTTAAGCCATTGTTTCATCAGTTGGCAGTTTTCTTGGACAACTAAATGTTGTTGGACTCTCTCTTCTAACGCAGACAGTTCTTAGGCAGTTGAACGACGAACTCCATCTCCTACGGACTCTCTCCATAACCACTTATTGCATCAAATGGTACCTATTGCGTAAAACAAACATTTAAGCTCGTAGATAAATGAACAGGGCAGCATGTAGAAATGTGCATGTGTACAAAACTACATTATCCCAACAAGATTGAACAAGATGACAAGAAAAGCTACATATTCCTCTATCCACATTACTCGAACAAGTAAATCCAAAATCAAAGGAATGCTAACTCTGCTTGCCAATTCATACAGCATAGTTCAAATTCTCACTACAACTCAACTTATGTTAAAACACTAAAGTTGAAATTTTATAAATTTCATTAGTGCTCTGCTACAGTTCATATCATAAAAACAAAAACTTTAACCACCAAAGTATCAAAAGACATAAATTTAACTAAATAACTCACACTAACTTGTCCATGTGAATTTGGGTTTCTCCCCTCATAGCTCTCCAAAATGTCCATCCGAGCGTGCACCTGACAAAAGTGGTCCTCAATTTGCTAATACAAAGACTCTTTCACTTTCTCTGTTACATCTTCAGTGACTTTCTGTGTTACCTTTTCAGTGATTTTTCGTGTCAACTCTGCAATGATTTTTTGAATAAACTCTAAGGTGCTTTGAGGTGCAGATGGATCATATGGATAGACCAAGCTGCAAGGCACACTAAAATCATAAGTACGGCAATAACCATGACCAAGGACTGAAATTTCAATTTTTTCGCCGAAATATCGGCGAAATTTTTGTTTTTTTGGGTCAGCGATATTTCCTCCTCATTCCTTCCTTTTCTTGTGCGATATTTTCGAAATCTGAGGAGAAACATTCCTCTCTCCAACACGTGTCGGCCACTGACGCGCTCTCTGCCTCTCTCCAACACGTGTCGTCCTGCTAAAAACCCATAAATTTGAGGGTGAAGTGAGATTCGAACCCCTCACCTCTCAGCTTGCATGATAAGATTAATGAGTTGGCCAATTGAGCTGAACTCATTTCTTGTTCAATCTCTTCATCTTATTACTTATATAATATGTTTACTGAAATCCGAAAAAAATGAAAATGACAAATTATGTCCTATCAAAAATCAAAGAGATGATGAGGATAGTCAGGGTACTGAAGATTTTGTACCACATAGATCTTCTATGTTGTTCTAAATTATTCATGTAATGTCATGTCCAATGTATTATATGTGTATAAGGCGTGATGGCCTAGCCTCCCTTTGGGTTCCCAACCATCAAAAAAAAATTAGATATATGTTAGTATATATTTTTATTAGAATTTTCAACGATTTAGCGTTTGTATATTTCACCTTATATCACTACAACTCATTATAGACCAATGTCCATATAAGATTTTCTTATGAAATATGATAGATAATAGATTAAATAAACATCTCAGAAAGTTTCATTTAAAATTTCTATGTATTTATTAAAATTTCCGTTAATTTTATCAATTTTTTTCTGCTATCGAAATTTCCATTTTTTGGACCTTCGAAATTTTCGTGATCGTCGAAATTTTAGTCCTTGACCATGACCATCAGATCCAATTATGTCATGAAATATCCAATCTTTTACAATCGTAAGCTGTCACTTGTAACACCCCGAACCTAGAATTATCTTAACTTAGCTTAATTGCATCGCATTTAGATATTAACTCCTCTTATCACTAAATTAGCCTCTCCTATTAGAAAAATATAGTTTTATAAATTAGTTCCATAGTTTAAGAAACTAGGGCACCACGATACGAGAGTATAGGCGCAAGCGGCTTGTTAATCGGAGTTTTAACGAAAAAGTTATTAACGTTTTAGCTAGAGGGGCAATTGGGTCTTTTCTCCTAGCCTTATGTTTAATTAGAGCTGATCTCCCTCCCCCCAATTCAGTTCTTTCCCGTGCAAAGAAAAGAAGGAGAGAGAGGGTTGCACCTCCCCTTGCCTCCACTGAAAATCACGCCATCGACGTCGTTTCACTACCAGATCCGAGGGCATAGCCGACGAAAAAATTTTCGTCGACTATGCCGAAATTTCGTCGGCTATACCTTCTGCCGACGAAATTTTCGTCGGCTATAATTCGTCGGAAAAACGCCGTCGGCTATACCAATGGCCGACGAAAAAAAAAGAAATCGTCGGCTATATGCGAGTATGGCCGACGACTTTACCGACGAAACATCATTTCGTCGACCAAACCTTGGCAAAATATCCGACGAAATTCGTCGGGTATTTTCGAGTATGGCCGACGATATCGTAAACTATAGCCGACGAAATTCGTCGGCTATATGTTCTGAACTATAGCCGACGATTTCATCTATTTCGTCGGTTATTTCGTCGAAATATATTAATATTTTAATAGGCATTAATTAGTTATAGCCGACGAAATAAGGTAATTTTCGTCGGCTATAAGACTTATAGCCGACGAATATTGGTAAAAATCGTCGGCTATAGTGCTTATAGCCGACGAAATAATGCCAAAATCGTCGACTATTCTTACATTTGGTGAAAAAAAAATTAAATTATTTTCTAAATTACCATTCCAAGCAACCTGCAAATCACAAAGACAGTCCATGCATTTGCACCAACAAGAAACACGTCTAAATGACTTATTATTTAATTCGTTCCAATATACATAAAATATAACCCTACTAATCATCACCTAAACCACTAAAGTCCACCACGTCATCCCCAGCATCCTGCTCTCCATCATGCTCGTCATCCTGCTGACCAAACTCGGGAGGTTGAGGCATTGGAGGTTCAACTAACGGCTGAAACGGGGGCGGGGGTTCAAGGTTTTGTTGTTGTGCCGCGAACATATCCATCCACCAGTTTTGTTGGCCGGCGTAGTTGTGTTGCCGAATTCTCTCGCATTCAGCATACCAACTGGACAGATCGAAATAATACTGCTGTGTTCTGCGGTGTTGCTCCTGTGATCTGCGTTGTTCCTCATGTGATCTCTGGAACTCGGCAGCCAACCTTGCATTTTCTTCTGCCAATCGCTGCACTTCCCCCCTCATCTGTTGGCTCTCCCCGCCTCCCTTCTTTTGACCTCCCTTAGTGGTCTTCAGAAGCCCTAGTCCAGAACTTCCCAAACCCCGGCAGTAGTAGTTGTTTGACCGGTTTGGGAAGGCTGCGTTGAACATCCTCGCTGCCGTTTGGACATTGGACCGGTCAACCTGGCGCAGGGCTTCTTCCAGATCTGCCTCTGAAATGTTCGGTTGTGTCTCCCGAACTACTTGCTGGAACACCTCTTCTTCGGCCCGGTTAACCCTCTCCTAATTGGACGTGAAAAAAAGAATTAATATTCTAACAAATATATAATTAAGTAAAATTGATAATTAAAATTTTAAAATCGTAATGAACGACTTACGAGCTGTTCTGTCGCTTGTGGATAAGCGATCTTGAACATCTCCACGTACGGGTTGCTATCAGGATGATCTCTAAGTGCCTCCTCCTGATATTGTGCAAACGGCCTAGAACCAGCATGATGGGGGGTTGTGTTACGACGGCGGTTCGCAGAGTTTATGCGAGACCGTTCCTTCAAACAAATAATAAAATATTAGAAAAATACATAAAAAAATATTAGTGTAATAATTATAAAATAATTAAACTAATAATTAAAATTTAACCAAAATAAACATTTGTAGTGAAGTTTAGTATTTACCTGCATAACTGGGTTGTTGAAGTCTACTGTCTTCAACCAACGCCACTCGTACTCCCTGAACATGAACTCTCTGGGAGTACCCATACGACCACGGTTGTCGTATTCGTTATAGTGGGAACGGAGCTCGTTCTTCCACTCTTTGAACCTACGAAAAAAACAAAAGTGCATTAGAAATATTATTAATATCATAAAATATTTCAAATTATAAGATGAGGAATTCCCAACGTACCTCGAGTTCTGCACGGATTCCGCCCAATCCCGCTTGTGTTCGGCAATCTCGAAGAATGTCTGAAAGATAATATTTTATTAGTTTTACAATTGTAACAATACCGAAAATTATTAAATATTACGATAAATGAATTAAATTTTTTAAATTACTCACCGACGCGGCGTTGTTCACCTCCCTCTTTATTTCTTCGGGCACATCAGCCTACCGGGTCCACAACATAGGGACTCTGTCCCTAATCAGTGCCCCCACGCAACCCGAGTAGTCGCGTTTTTTTTCTTCCCCTGAACCTCCTGATTAGGAGGTTCGTTGATCTGGATCCTTCCGCTGCGCTCAACAGTTCTCCTGAGCGTGTCAAAACATATGACACCTCTCGTATTCCTCCGTGAACTGCTAGCGGCTGTCCCTATCACATAAACGACGATTGGTTAATAAAATTAAATATTAGTGCGTTAATTTTAATAAAATATTTAATTAATAAAATCAAATGTTACCTGAACTGGATAACTCGTCTGTCGACTTTCCTTTTCTCCTCGCTGAAATAAGGTGGTCAGGGTTCTCAAATGGCTGCTGCTGGTATGCCTCCGCAGCACTCACGTACTGACCATATGGGCACACCACGATAGTCGACCTCCGGTATCGCCGGAATGTTGTACGGGAGGTAGAGCTGGTTTGGGAGAGTAGGACCCTCAGTCGAGTCGGCAGCAGACGTCGTCGGACTCCTCATCGGCTCCCGATGAACCTCAGGCATACGAACCTGAGGAACGTCTGCAGTTATCTCGTCCTGAAATAGCTGCCGACTGAAGCTCGGAGCATCTGGCCCGACAGGCAGAAGTGAACTGCTCGACGGCCGCCCTGCCTGGAGAAGGGTCTGGTGCCGAGAACTCATACTCCTCCGCGGCTGGGATGAATCCACAGTCCTCCGCGGCTGGGAGGAATCCACACTCCTCCGCGGCTGGCTGGTGGTCCTCTCTGCAGGCTGGCTAAGGGTCCTGTCAGAGTCTGCGGAACCGGCGGAACTTCCAGAACCTCTCGATCTGGAACGACGGCCTCCGAAGAACTGTCTGAATGCATCGGCCATCTGCAGCCGCGGCCATTTTAAATAATACTAACCATTAACCTAAATATAACTATTTATATACAAATATAACTATATTTCTTTATTAACATATATATATATATATATATATAATTAGACTACCAATTTATATATATAATTAATTTAACAATTTATATAACAATTTATATAATTAAAATTAAATATATAACAATTTATATACCTAAATTATAACAAATATATAACAATTAAATTTATTAACAAATATATAACAATTTATATAATTAAAATTAAATATATAACAATTTATTATATAACAATTTATATAATTAAAATTAAATATATAACAAATATATAGCAATTTATTATTTAACAATTTATATAATTAAAATAAAATATATAACAAATTAATATATAAAATTAAATTTATTAACAAATATATAACAAATATATAACAATTTATATAATTAAAATTAAATATATAACAATTTATTAAATTAAATTAAATTGAAAAAAAAAATTACCGGATTGGATCGGAGGAGGAGGAGGAGGAGGAGGAGAATTCGGCCGGATGGAGGAGGAGGAGGAGAATTCGTCGTCGATTTGAGGAGGAGGAGGAAGAGAGCGGCGGTGCGGCGCTGTCTGAATTGCTGCGGAGGAGAAAGCAGAAAAAACGGAGGAGAAAGCAGAAAAAAGGAGAAAACGGAGGCTAGGGTTCGGCAGTTTCAGACTTATACCCGATAGAATAGCCGACGATTAAAAAAGATTTCGTCGGCTATTCTTTACTATAGCCGATGAAATCTTTAATATCGTCGGCTATACTTTGAATGTCGTCGGCTATTCTTTGAATGTCGTCGGCTATTCTTTAGGCGCTCAGCAGCCGTCCGATCTCCCCCATCCAACGGCGGACAATGAAAAGGCGCGGATCGCAAGAGTTTAGCCGACGAATACAAATATTTCGTCGGCTATACTTTGTAAAATCACAGCCGTTGGATCTGAGCCATCCAACGGCGGACAATAAGCGGATCGCAAGAGTTTAGCCGACGAAATATTTGAATTCGTCGGCTAAACCTTTGGTCAAACTACGAAGTCAAACCTCTAAACGCTTTAAAACGGAAATTGGCCTGTGTAAATGACGTTTTTTGGCCTGACCTTCAACAGATAATAGTTTCAAATCGATGAGGCGCAACTAATCGTATAAAAATTTTCCTCAAAATATTTACCGACCGTCAGGCTACCCACAGGAAAACGGAAGTACAAAACAGTTAACCGCAACATTCGGACACAGATTTTGTCGGAATCTTGTCATTTTTCTACCGTAGATGTATTTCATTATTTCGGTCATATCTTATTTCACGACACATTTGCATTTGAAGAGTGTACGTATAGTAACTATTTGAAACTATACATTCACTTAAACACTTAGTAAACAAGTTAAGGAACATTAGTGCATATGTTCCGATTTTGAATCTAAAAGTTTGGAAAATCTATTCCAACCGTCAGATATCACCGTTAAGATTTAATACATGTATGAAACAAAATCCAACTACATCTGACAACGTTTAAGGCTCGATCGGGACAGTCAACCGGGTGAATCAACCCTTTAAACGCTTAGAAACGGAAATTGGCCTGTGTAAATGACGTTTTTTTGCCTGACCTTCAACAGATAATAGTTTCAAATCGATGAGGCGCAACTAATCGTATAAAAATTTTCCTCAAAATATTTACCGACCGTCAGGCTACCCATAGGAAAACGGAAGTACAAAACAGTTAACCGCAACATTCGGCACGCAGATTTTGTCGGAATCGTGTCATTTTTCAACTGTAGACGTATTTCATTATTTCGGTCATATCTTATTTCACGACACATTTGCATTTGAAGAGTGTACGTATAGTAACTATTTGAAACTATACATTCACTTAAACACTTAGTAAACAAGTTAAGGAACATTAGTGCATATGTTCCGATTTTGAATCTAAAAGTTTGGAAAATCTATTCCAACCGTCAGATATCACCGTTAAGATTAAATACATGTATGAAAAAAAATCCAACTACATCTGACAACGTTAAAGGCTCGATCGGGACGGTCAACCGGGTGAGTCAACCCTTTAAATGCTTAGAAATGGAAATTGGCCTGTGTAAATGACGTTTTTTGGCCTGACCTTCAACAAATAATAGTTTCAAATCGATGAGACGCAACTAATCGTATAAAAATTTTCCTCAAAATATTTACCGACCGTCAGGCTACCCATAGGAAAACGGAAGTAAAAAACAGTTAACCGCAACATTCGGCACGCAGATTTTGTCGGAATCGTGTCATTTTTCAACCGTAGACGTATTTCATTATTTCGGTCATATCTTATTTCACGACACATTTGCATTTGAAGAGTGTACGTATAGTAACTATTTGAAACTATACATTCACTTAAACACTTAGTAAAAAAGTTAAGAAACATTAGTGCATATGTTCCGATTTTGAATCTAAAAGTTTGGAAAATCTATTCCAACCGTCAGATATCACCGTTAAGATTAAATACATGTATGAAAAAAAATCCAACTACATCTGACAACGTTAAAGGCTCGATCGGGATGGTCAACCGGGTGAGTCAACCCTTTAAATGCTTAGAAATGGAAATTGGCCTGTGTAAATGACGTTTTTTGGCCTGACCTTCAACAAATAATAGTTTCAAATCGATGAGACGCAACTAATCGTATAAAAAATTTCCTCAAAATATTTACCGACCGTGAGGCTACCCATAGGAAAACGGAAGTAAAAAACAGTTAACCGCAACATTCGACACGCAGATTTTGTCGGAATCGTGTCATTTTTCAACCGTAGACGTATTTCATTATTTCGGTCATATCTTATTTCACGACACATTTGCATTTGAAGGATGAAGCAATGGGTTGTCGATAGTGATAGAAAATGGAAGGTGGTCTGTTTTTTTTTTTTTAAAAGAATAGCCGACGAAATCAAACCTAGTACTCGTCGGCTATTCTTTTGTCGTTTTGTGTCTAAAATAAAATATGTATTTTTCAATATAGTTTTGGCCGACGAAATCACGCATATTTCGTCGGCTATAATTAGTTTAGCCGACGAAATAATGCATTTTTCGTCGGCTATTCGGTGAAAAAAATAAAAAAATCAGTTGTGTTACACCTCTCGTACCCATATGTCCTTTTCATATATAACCAAAATTGAACATAAAAAAAACATAAACCCAGCAGTCAACATATTTCAAATTTTTTTTTAAGGGGTTTGGAACCCAGCCTAGCTGGGAGGCTCATCCCCACGCCCGTTCATTAGAAATGATCGAGTGGATTACAAATGAAAGGATTGCATCATCTAAATTACTTAATCCGTCGGATTGTAATCGGAATCATCGGATGAGTCTTCTTCGGTTTCTGAATTGCTCGATAGGGGTAATCTATGTCTTTCCTCACCACTAGAGTCCTTGTTAGTTTCTTCATTTGGATCAACATCAACAAGCAGTGGCTCTTCACGTCGAATTCGCACTGGCGTGTCTAGGCGAATAAAAGAGGAGTCAGGAATACCGTTTGAGTTGGGCTCTTGATACGCGGTGCCACCTTCCTCGTTCTCTTCAGCCACTCCAAGTGTAGACGCCCGGTAAATGTTGCGATGGTGGATAGTGTTGACTACTTTCCACGGGTCCCCCTTGGCGAGATCATCAAGATAAAACACTTGTTTCACCCATGTGGCTAAAACGAACGGGTCGTCCTCATACCATGATGTACTAGTGTTCACAGAAGTTATGCCGTATTGATCGGTTTTCATGCTCTGCGGCCGTGTGTCAAACCATCTACACTTGAAAATGTACACTTTCATGCCTTCCCCGTAATGCAGCTCCACAACTGAATGGAGAACACCGTAATAGTCAACTCCATCATCCCCACCATGTGCCATAACCCCTGAATTTTGTGTTTTCAGTCTGAGGTCTCTCTCTTCACATCGAAATAACACACCATTCACCTTGCACGTCGCATAAACTTTTGAATAGACCGGCCTCATCGCTAGAAGTCTGAGTTCGTGCGACCAATTTGGGTGATTATCATTTTTAATAAGGTCCATCTGCAACCATCAGAATCAACTATAAATATGAATAATTATACACAATAATATATAAACACGTATAGAATAGTGTTAAAGTTACGTACCCAGCGGCCGAAATACTCTGCGAATGTCCGGTTGTGGTAATCGAGATCACCTCCTACTTGTTCACAGTTTAGATGCATGTTCTTCCAAAACTGAACTTCTGGACAGTTGATTAGTACCCACCAATGTGCAATGGCTACCTCATAATCTTTCAACTTGTAGGAAACTGGCATGTTTCCACCGAGTACAACATCGTCGGAGAGTATGGAAAGATTGAACTGTGAAGGTACATCTTCCGGTATGCTTTCCTGTAACGCTCCTAAATACAGCTTCATGTAGGTGACGCACTCGTGCGCAATATTTGCTTCAGCTATACATCCTTCAGGTGCGGATCTGTTTTGGACAAAATCACCGTATTGTCCAAGTTGCCTATAAATCAAGTTTTTAAAGTGTTATGATAATACATTAATACTATAACACATATATTGATGAGGAAATTAACATAAGGTGTAAAATACGTACCTTTCCATCGGATACATCCAAGTGAAGTGCACAGGACCGGTAAGCAACAACTGCCGAGGAAGATGAATCATGAGGTGAGGCATGATGTCGAAAAAATTTGGAGGAAATATCATCTCAAATTTACACATGATATGAACGATGTCTTGTTGCATTTCCCGGAGGTCAGATTTTCTCACTTCCCGTGTGCATACCTTCTGGAAAAATCTTGCCAACGCTACTAACGGCTCCACAACGTGACGGGGAAGGAACGGTCGAATGAAAACAGGAAAAAGACGTTGTAGCAGGATATGATTGTCATGACTTTTCAACCCGTAAAGATTGTTGAATTGTCTGTTCACACACTTGGCTATATTTCCAGCAAAGCCTGAAGGATACTTGGCCCGACTTATCCAATGGAAAATTTCTGGTTTATGCTCAGGCTTGACGGTGTAAGGAGCTTGAGGCATTTTTCTCTTCCCTTGTTTGAACCATAGTTGTTTTCTGATATTCATGTTTTGCAGATCAGTGCGAGCCTTAGGACCGTCTTTTGTCTTCCCCTCCAAGTTCAGCGTTGTGCCCACCACACTTTCAGAAATATTTTTTTCTATGTGCATAACGTTTAGGAAGTGACGGATCAGCAACTCACACCAGTACGGGAGTTCCCACAATATGCTCTTATGTGTCCAGAATTTGTACTCCTCAGGTCTTTCAGGTATTTCCGCTACAATATCGGGATGATTGCTGAGGGGCCCAAAATCATACTCATTAAGTACTGCTAAAATTTCTCTTCCCGTCCATCTTCTGGGAGGACCACCGTGTTCTTCGGTTCCATCAAATGCGGCGGACTTGTAACGCCAGTGGTGATCCACCGGAAGGAACACACGATGACCCATTCTGCATATCTTGTTGCAATGAGGGGTGCTCCCATAATCGTTGAGGCACTCTGGACAAGCCTTGTATCCCCTAACAACGCTGCCCGACAACATCCCATAAGCAGGAAAATCACTGATGGTACCAATAACCATGGCATGCATCTGGAACGTCTCCTTCTTGTACTTGTCAAAAGTGGGATGACCAACGTCCCACAATACCTTAAGCTCTTCAATCAATGGTCTCATATACACATCGAGACATTTCCCTGGGTAACCAGGCCCCGGAATCAACAACGTCAACATATTATATTCCTTCTTCATGCACATCCACGGAGGAAGGTTGTAAGGTACCAAAACCACCGGCCATATACTGTATGAAAGACTCATGGTGCTGAAAGGGTTGAACCCGTCGGTTGAGAGCCCGAGCCTGACGTTTCTGACATCTGACGCAAAATGAGGAAACTCATTGTTTATATGCTTCTAAGCCGCTCCGTCAAAGATGTGTGTCATGATATCTGCGTCTCCCGCGTCCCGCTCACCGTGCCATCTCATAGCTTTTGCGGTGGTTTCTGACATGTACAACCGCTCAAGCCTATCTCTCAACGGAAAATACCGAAGCACTTTCACAGGTTTCCTATTGCCTGCTCCCGTCAACTTATATCGGTCAGACTGACATATCGGACATGCGTCAAGGCTAGCAAGGTCATTCCCTTCTGCATCTTTACCCCAGAAGAGAACGTAGTCAAATGCGCATGCATGGATCTTAATGTAGGAAAGAACTAGATCTTTGAGGATACTTCGGACCTTACGGTGATTGGTAGGATTACGATGACCCTCCTCCAACAACGAAGAAGTGTACTGTAGATATTCATCCACTTGCCTGATAGTCGATTTTGTCTCCACTTTAATCCTCATTACCTCCATCACACTTTGAAGAACTGTCTTCTCAGAACTTGAAGACACAGGGGTCTGTTGCAATGCAATCAGTTTGTTGTACTTGTCAAAGGCAGCAGTGTTGACAACTTGTGGGAACGGCTGCACCGGGTCATGCATATATTGTTCCCCACGTACACCGCTTTCAAAAGGAAACACGTCGTTGACGAATGCCATTGTTGGATCGTTGGATGTACTACTACTGCCTGCCTCAAAAAACTGCCCATGATCATGCGATCCATCTAATGATGCCTCACCGTGATATATCCAACGTTTGTACTTCGGCCAAAACTCATTACTCTTTAGGTGCTCTCATACTGTCCTAATCGAAAATCGACATATATCACTGCGACACTTACATTTCTTGCAGGGGCAATAATGGTATTCATTCCCGTTTGCATTTTCCTCGACGAACTGCAAAAAATCCACAACTCCTGTAGTGTATCGTCGGTCATGCCTTGGAAGCGAAATCCAACTCTTATCTCGATCCATATATAGCCTGATAATAATATATATATATATATATATATGTATAACTTTCATTAATAAGAAATTAATTAACACATATGTATTACAATATATATTATTATCAACATCAACTCATATATATATATACCATTAATTAACAACCATTATTTAAGTTCATTACACTATCAACAACCATTAATTAACATATTTATATATATTTTAACACTAATTAAAATAACATCAAATTAAAACACATAATTATACTCTAACTGAAAATCAACTCAACTACAACTCAAAATCAACATATATACATACATTCTAACACTAAAACACTAAAACAACAACAAAACAAAAAATCACTTACTATATCAAAATCACTAAAACTCAAAATCAACTCAACTAAAACTTAAAATCAACATATATACACATATACGTACCTATATATAGCTCCACAATGTAAGAGAGGACGAATTTCAACAATACCCACAGATTTTTCACTCTTTCTCCCGTTTTTTTTCCTTTTTTTTTAAATGAGCAGCTTCTGTCCAAATCTGAAAATATAAAGACTTATAGCCGACGAAAATTCCAATTTCGTCGGCCAAACTTTCTAAAGTTTTCGTCGGCTAATGTTTTAGAGAAAGGCCGACGAAAATCCAAATCGTCGGTCATTCTAGGGGTATAGCCGACGAAAAATATTTTTTAGGGACGAAAGAAAAAATCGTCGGCCATTCTTGTGCAATAGCCGACGATTTTTTATTTTTAGCGACGAAATAAAAATTCGTCGGCCATTCTTGGGAATAGCCGACGAAAAAAGTATGTCGTCGGCCGTTTTTTTTTTTTCGTCGGTAATGCTCTTTTTTCTAGTAGTGTTTTCGGCCAAAATTCTTACACCAATATCTTCCTTACCTCATATGGGTTTTCTATCCATATGAGATTCAACCCATATTATCAAGCGTGCGCAACGAATTAAGGAGTGAAGGTTTCCGGCAAGTTTTGCAATTCCGGCCAAACCATCAAGAATTTGGAGTTAAGTCAAGGTAATAAAGTGTTCCCTACCTCTTGGGCTTTGTTTTAAGTATATGATTGCATCTAGTTGAAGTTTTGAAAGTTGGGTATTGGCCACCTTGAGCCACCGCGGCTCCGCCGCCTCCGACGACATTTCATGGAAATCTTTATTCATTTTATGCTTTGTTCTACTTCCTAAATTGTGTGATAGTTAGCCTAAGTACGTTGGTGGATTTTGGATGAGAAATTAGGGTTTTGTGTTAAGAATAAATTGGGAAAATTGTTAATTGGACATGTTGGAGTTGGAGAAAAGTGATGGGAGAAGGTTAAGATGAATATTTGGTGATATAGAAGCTTGGATGATCTTATATCATGGAGAGGGCAGTGATTTGTAGGTTTCATTCATGGTTCGTTACCTTGCCTAATGGAATTGTGTTTAAATAATTTATATGGTATTATTTCGCTAGGTAAACTAATTGGGCAAGCTTCCAAGGGCGATTCCAAATTGGGACAATTAGTCGTCATTCATTGTGAGTTGGACTTTGTTTTAAAGAGATGCATGCTTTCGCTTAATTGATAATCTTTTTATTATTCATGAACTATTTATGTTTTCTTTTAAATTAATTACTTAAGTATTTACGCGATTTTGTGATTTGTGTTTAAGTAAAGTTGCTTATTTTTGAAAGAGAAAGAAGTTGTTCTGTTGCTTCGTTAAATTTCTTAATTTAACTACTTACCTTTCAAGAGGTTTGTTATGTTTCTTTGTGATTTAATTATGTATGGCTTTATAAGATCTTGTGAGTTACGCTTTAAAGTAAAGCTATTTATCTTTGAAAAAGAAATGTTTCCATATGCATTATTGAGTTTAATGCCTTATTGTTGATACTTTGCGAAAAGGAAGGAACTCCTCGATTGATTTCTTTGAAATAATGATTTGAAAATTGTTGAGTTATGAAAGGAAAGAAACTTTTATGTTGAAAATAAGAAATGAGATTTTGAACTACCTTACGAGTACCCAATCCCAGTGATTTTGTGATACGATGAGTCAGTTACTCCGGTTACGTGCACGTATACCCTTCTTGCTCTGCTTGTGTTCGGCGGACGTACAAGTGTATGACCAGTTCCCCCGCTCTGCCTGTTGCGCACAGGTGTAAGACCAGTTATTCCCCCTCCCCGCTCTGCTCATGTTAAGTTCGCTTAACATGGGTGCATGACCAGTTGTTCGCCACGCTCTGCCTATTCTGACCTAGGTCAGTGTAGGTGCATGACCAGTTTAATTTTGGGTACAAGTTTGGTAAAGTTTGAGTTGCGAGTTATTTACACTAATTGAGTTTGCAAGGAAGTATTGTGTTCTATCTCAGTTATTGCCTTAATTTCTTATGAGATTTTATCAAGGCATATTTAATTAATTTTTATTATGAGATATATGACGATTCGGTTCTCAAGTTTTCACTTGTATTATAATCTTGCAAATTGTTCTCCATAATTATTGTGCATTGCTTGCAAAAGATTTGCTAAAGAGAAATGATTTAAAAAGAAATTGACTTTCTAAAAGGATGTTTATAACTTTATTTGTATCCTCTCATTGAGCTTGTGTCACGTTTTCCTATGTTTTTATCTCGGGGCTCTTTGGTTTTCCGTTTTGCCCAGGTAGTAGATTTCACCGAGGTTGGACCGCACCACGTTGAGGCATTCTCCTTATCCACCGTCATCCATTCCAGACTTGTAGGACTTGTTTCCTTCGTACTTTTTATATTTGCATTTTATTAGACCTTGTAGCTTATGCTCTGACGTAACCATGGGTTAAATATCGAATACTTAGCAAGTCATGGTTGGGCTAGTGACCTTTATTCTTTTGGGTTGGTGGTGGATGTTTTTGTGAGGGACAGGAGGTCCTATTTGGGAGTTTAATGGAGATGTAGCATATTAGAAGTGTAATGTTTAATTATAGGTTTTGGGGTAGTCCATTTTTAGGGGAGATTATGTCGAATTTTTGATATAATTATTCTCTAATCTTGGCTACATAGGTCCACATCGGATTTCAAGGGGAAATCTGGGGGTGGGTCTGTCATTCTGCTTCAAATAAAGTTGTAACCATTAAATACGAGCAATAGGGCTGGAAATAGCTATGTGCTGAAAACAAAAAAAAATCTAAAACCATCCCATACCAAGGGCATGTAAACATTTCACAACGTTTATGATCCGGTGATAAGGCTTCCTCTTATGGAAGCATGACTATATATTGAGTTAACCAAGTTTTCAGCTACGGCGGAACAATAACGTCGCAAAGTATTATGACTTGTGCCATGGTTACGATTAGTCTTCGCAAAGTTTATAAATTTTTGCCACGGTTTTGTGATTTGACTTCCTAATTTTTTGCAATGGATTGGTGTTACCGTCGCCAAATTCTCTTTTTTTTGGCATCGATTGTCTATTATCGTGGCAAAATTAGCAACGGTAGTGATGTCGTCACATCGTCGTCGCAAAAAATGGACCAGCGTCGACAGCAAATCTTTTCCGTCGCAAATTGGCTTAGCTAATCCAATTATTTTTGTAGTAGTCGGGCCGCCGCTCTCTGCTCCTCATGCTTTTGTAGCAATGTCTAATGCTCGTCGTTCTTTTTGCAAAGATTGTTCATTAGCAAATGTCACGCCCCGAATTTGAATAGATAAAATTCAAATTCGAAAACGTGATAATTCAATAATCACAACTACTAAAAAAAAATATAATACAATTTACTAAATATTATTGAGTCCAAAGAATTGCGAATCAATCTTTACACAAGTTGTAAAATATTAGACGATATAAATGTTCGCTACTAACTCACTATACACTGACAGAGTAGAACTAAAAAGTAGGATCATATAGCTTAGTTCAGGAAGACACGCACAAACAATTAACACAAATATATAACAAATGAAAGCATATAATAAATCTGACGACCTCAAAATGAAGTCAAGGTATTGTCATCTTAACTCAAGAAAAACAACGCACACTTGTTTTCTTTTAAAACCCAACGTCCCTTTTCGACAACAAAGGAAGGACACTATAAAACTCATTTTTAAAATCACACACGAGACTCCAGTAACCTCACACGGTTACCCACCAGACATGCACATAATCATGAGACGCAAGTACCCCACATGGTACTACCAAACGACAACGTGTACTCATAGAATCGCCAACACTAAGTCATCACCCATGAAATACCAAACGACAACATGTACTCATGAGATCGCCAACACTAAGTCATCACCTATGAAATACCTGACAGACAGACTAGAGCTCTAACTGATCGTAACCAATCACCTGGCCAAAGGTTTGGTTTCCGATATAACTACCATAAGGATCCCTTTCACCACCAGGCGAGATCCTATCTGCCACACATGTAAGATCCCCATCATCGCTCAGGAAAGATCTTACATTGGCCGTTGGTTCCCAAACCAACGCTTTCGCCCATCACACGACTCACATAAACTCAAATCATGACGCACACACTCCACATATGTACCAACTCAACTCGATACAACAATTTCATAATCAAAAGTAATTCACTCAATAAAAACATGTCACAAACCACTTTTATTTCACAAATCCACAACCTCAATTCATATATTTCACGTAATTATATATATACGTAGACATTCACTCAGGAATAGTCTACTAATACCAACTATAGTCATTGATCGTAAAACACTTTAAAATCATTTTTATGTTAAATCATTTTACTTACCAATGAACCGTAGTTGATCAAGTTCATTCAATTTAAAAAAAATATATTATTTTCATAAAACAATTTCACATTTAACGATCTATATATTATAATTTAACTGGTATATTCAAACATTGTGAGGTTTACTCACCTCAAATCCCGCTGCGTATTCTACACAAACTGCGAAGACTATCCATTCTAAACTCGTTTACACATTCAGTATCACTATGACCTATGATACTATCCAAATAATTCAGACGAGTTTCATGTCTAACAAATGAACTACTATGTAGGACATGTGTTTCAGCACGTCTCCTTCTCAAATTCAACATCATTAACACAAGTATAGTGCAAGCACCCATTGTCTCTAGGTGCCATAATTCCATCAATAAGAGCAACACAATTTGTCTTCGATCCATATCTAATTTTCAAGTAAACATTCAAATCAATGAACAATTAGGGGAAATTTGATTAAAAGAAACACAAACCTACTCATCCCTCACTCATAGCCATAAATACCCAAACCAACAAGGCCCACACCAAAAGAAAGACCCAACACCAAAGCCATCCCATTCCACTAGAAACCCTAGCAACATAGGCCTGATCCAAATAATCGACCCTCGTCTCCGTCACGGAAAAATGTCGGCGCCTCCACCAGCAATACAACCACAGTCCCTATAGCCACAGTCCCCATAGCCGTTGCCAGTCCCCTCAATAACAGCAGCTTTGATAACAACGGCGTTCAACAATTCAACACCACTAGCTGAATCAATCAGCCAGAGATTAGGTCTCCAAACACCACCACTAGGGTTTCCAGTAGCCACCGCATATTGTCTCCCAAGAGATCGATGCCGAGAGAATGCATCAATCCCCAAATCCATGGAACCATCGCTATCACTCACAGCGACAAGGAGATTAGAACCCAACCCATAGTTGTCGCCGCCCTCCAACGACGCATGAGAGGCAATCCGAACAAACCCCTTGCAGCCAATAATAGCAGCAAAGAGACAGAGGCAAAAACCCATATTTAGGGAAAATCGCCGAGAGTACCCGTCGCCACCCCCATAATTTTGACGAGAAAAGGGAGGACCAGTGTCATGCCCCCGTCCCGGCGTTGGTGGGGTTTAATCACCCTGCGCCGATCCCGAAGTGTGATCGAGTGTTACAAAGCGAAATGTGAAAAAAAAATAAAAACACTTATTTCTAGGCTCTTCACTCTAGGCTCATCTGACACATCGACCGGACAAACACTAAATACTTCTCTGCAAAACAGCAAGTAAATGGGTGGGTGAGCAAAACCACGCGCTCAGTGAGTAGATCATGTAATATGTTAGCGAAGCCATATCATTTTTACACACGCTATATAATACGTACATCGTATATCATATACACATTGACCACGAACAATTTGTCATATCACACAATCCCTTCTTATTAGATATCCTTCAATTTAGTGATCACCACGGACACCTAATGCACACAGCTTTATACATCCGTGTGCCACATCCTTACTTCGGTATAACCAATCAAGAAGTTCAGATGTTCCATGATTTACCAAACAATGTCCAGCTCATAATATATATAAATACCGCATATTTCACAAAGAGACAGACTTCACTTGAAAATAGAGAAATAATTCAAAATATATCAAAATCATGCTTTTCGACTATTTTAAGAGCATATAAGAATATTTGAAACACATTACATAAACCACTCACCCCGACACTGTCACGCCCCCAAATTCGAATAAAAAAAATCCTAATTCATAAGCGTGATAAATCACAATTGAACTCAGATACTTAAAGTTATTATACAAATAAATAAGTATCACAAAAGAGTTCACTGCGTGGCACCAAACACTCGAATTTACATCATTAAAAACATGAATGTAAAGATAAAGTCTCACACTAACACTCAACAACAAATAAAACCCAGCTAGACAACGGATCCCACCTTCTAGTCACTCGACTCAGACGCCGCCTCCTGGCAGCTGGTTCTCCCCTGCAGGTCTAACCCCTACACCATTGATTGGTGCACTGGGTTGTAAACAACGAACCCGGTAAGCTTTAAAAGCTCGTGTGAGTAAACAAACAGAAATAGAAAAAGGTAATTTAACCCACCAATAATAAACACATTTCCAAAAATAACCACCACACTCAAATCAAACCACAAAACACAATTAACCCCAAAAAATAAAACTCGAGCGCAATGACCACTGTCATTCCTCATTTCACATGTAAGATCCCAATTCGGCCACAATGGTAAGATCTTACATTCATACATCACACATGTATGATCCCAATTTGGCCACGCTGGCAAGATCATACATTCACACATCACGTATGTAAGGTCCCAATTCGGCCACAATGGCAAGACCTTACATTCACACGTCTCACATGTAAGATCCCAATTCGGCCACGCTGGCAAGATCTTACACTGACCGTTGGTTTCCGTACCAACTCAATCACCCAATCCACAACTCACACACACATTCATTTATAGCACTTTACCAACAACATAAATTATCACCCAAAATACAACATCAATATATACATATTTTTCACACTTTCACATCAATACAATTCCACACCACTGAACACACACACACACACACACACACACACACACACACACATATATATATATATATATATATATATATATGTAGGCATTCACTCAGAAACTGCCCACTAATACCAACTATAGTTCAAAGATCGTAAAATACGTTTAAAAATCGTTTTTATAATAAAAATCATTTTACTTACCAATGAACCGTAGTTGATCAGGTTCATTTATACATATTTTTCACACTTTCACATCAATACAATTCCACACCACTGAACACACACACACACACACACACACACACACATATATATATATATATATATATATATATATATATATATATATATATACATATATGTACGCATTCACTCAGAAACTACTCACTAATACCAACTATAGTTCAAAGATCGTAAAATACGTTTAAAAATCGTTTTTATAATAAAAATCATTTTACTTACCAATGAACTTTAGTTGATCAGGTTCATTTAATTTAAAACAAATATCATTTTCATAAATCCATTTTTGCATATAATGATACATAAACGATAATTAAGGACAAGATAAATAACGCATATTTAATACGAAGACAGTGAGGTTTACTCACCTTAATTCACCAGAAATAGTAAATACTCGTTCAAGGTCGAGTCGGATCGAATCGCTACAGTTTCTGGGTCGGGTCAACTCTCGGTTAAAAGTCAACGGTCAACGGTCTGGTCTGGTCAACGTGGCCGGGTCGGGTCGAATCTGGGTCGGGTCGGGTCTGAACCGGGTCGAACAGTGGAAACGGGTCGGTGGAGATCGATTTTTCGATCCGTGCGATTCGGCTGAAAGCACCTATGCAGGGAGGCGCGCAAGGAGAAACCTAGTCGAACGGTGGGTGGCGCAACCCCGGGCGTCGCCTACAGAGCCGCCGCGCACGGTGGCAGGAAATCGAGGCCCCGCCGCGTCGCGCATAGTGCTTCCCCTGGGCCGATCCTTGGCTCAAACGGAAGAGGAGGCCGAGCTGCGTCGATTGCTGGGTGGCGCTTGCGCCGTGGGGGCCGGACGACGAAGATCGGAGCTCGGCGATCCGGATCGGGGAGAGAGAAAAAAAGAACAGTAAATTTGCTGTAGTAAATGGTAAAAGCCCGAAATGGAAATTCTGATATTTTCCCAAAAATTTCAGGCTTTATAGTCACTTTCTAGAATAGGAAATAACTTCCACAAGTCGTAACTTCTTCATACAACGACCGTTTCACGCGTGCCACGTGTCCACGAACTCGTATTGTCGCGCTCTACAACTTTCGTGAAGGAAACGTTCCAAGATTCATAACGGATCAAAAAGTCAAATTTTGACCCACTAAAACTTAAACGTTTTTTGAATTTAACTTTCGGACCCACTCCCAACGTCGTGTAACGATTAAATAAAAGCGTACAAAATTCCAATACTCGTAATTCATGCTTCCAATAATTACGAGAAATTTATATAATAAACCCGATTAAAACCGGGTTATTACATACACGCCACCCCGTATTACCGGTCGTAAATCGAATCCCTAAAACGAGCCATCAAGAAATCACCGTTGGATCTAACTCAAAACTCAATGACAGATAGATCGCGTCGATACAAACCCATAGCCGCTCGCGGATTCAAAATTGGAACTACGGATCAAAAGTTATGACCCGCCGAAAATTTAGACAAAGAAAGCTAGAGAGAGAAAGTTCTCTCCGAAATGATGGAGAAAAAAGTACTGAAAAAGTCGGTCAAACAGAAGGATGCCACTTGCCAAACCCTAATCAGTTTTCTTCCTCTCCACTCGCCACGTGTCGCACACCCAGCAGATGACTTCCATCCTTCTGACAAGTGTCACCTGATAAGGCTCAGATCAGCACATGGGCTGCCACAATGTGGGGGACCAAGTTAAGTTAAAGACCAATCCGAAAGTGACACGTCACCACTTGAGGAATTGCGATGAAAATTTTAAAAATCGTTAAAAATAGCTCGGAAACTCAAATAATTCACCGAAAAATGTGACGAACTCGTGACGACCTATTCTTTCTATTTCTCACAAGAAAAATAGAATTTGTCAAACTTCAAAAATCGGGATATGACAACCAGCCCCCCTCGCCGCCGATATGCCAAAACCGTCGCCATCCGAGATGAAACGCCGTTTGGGAGCCGCTGTCTCTTGAGAGAGAAGAGGGAGCCTTTTTTTTAATTAATAAAATAAGATACTTTTTTATCAAATGTAAAACAAGAGGTTTTATTTATCATTTTGAAAGTGAGATAGCCCTTTTTAATAATATCTTCATTTAAATAATACTTGTACGTTCAATTATTTCTCTAAGTTTAACCTTCGATTGCCATACAATTTCTTTCATCTTCTCAACTCCTTCCATCTTTCTCTCAATTTTTTATATTTCTTCAGCTTAATTTAATCATTACATGACAATATGAGAACAAAGGACCATCTGAGTTTGAAAATAAGAAAAAAAACCCTTTTTTTCAATTCATAAAAAAGGACATAGTTTTAAAATGTTTATCATAAAAGGGTCTACTCTATTTGACTAAATAATAAAAAAAGTGTTGTAAAATAATTGGGAATTGGTCTACTCATTTCATTGATAATCCCCTTTATATAGGGTGAGTATTACAACGGTAATAGTAAATACATTAATGACAATAATAACTACTTAATTACCTCTCGTCAGTTACATTGACGAAGACACATAATGTGTTTTTCCTTTAACACTCCCCCTTGTGCCGAGTCAGAGGTAAAATGGTGCATGTGGTGTTGCCTCATTAAAAACCTTGCCAAGTAACAAAAACCGAATGGGAGAAAATAAGACTTTGATCGAAGGAGAAAAAGAGCACAACGCACCTATTACATTTGAAAACAACATGTGTGTGCTAGACTCCCCCTGATTTCTGCACCTCCCCCTGATTTTTACATTAATCATGGGATTCATCTTGATTATTTCATTTGATCAAGGAAGCTTCAGTAACATTAACATACTTATGCATTTTCACATGTTTTTCCAAATATGACTTTGAACAATGATTTAATAACTAAATCTTGTCACATCGTTCTCAGATCCAACTTGATTTACTTTGATCTTGAGGATAAGGTTCTTCATGAACTGAACACCTAGGTTCATATTGAATATCAGGTTCACTCTTGGTATGACATTCATATAACAAAACAGTTATAACTTCGTCTAGAGTGTGGATGAACTGTTAAGAGATTTGAAATTGATCTGTAACAACAGATTTTCTTATTTCACCTTTAATGCGTTTTTCTTAACGCATAGTTAGTTATGACGTGGATAGTATCTTTATCATGTCACATTCTATATAGAGATTGAATAAGCCCAAATCTTTCATATCTTTAAGTATTTGAAAGAACCATTTGCGTTGCGTGGGCGCAGAGCTACACATAGCTTTACAAATTTTCATCGAATGAGAGGTCGAGTCTTACATATTATGTTTAAGTACAATCATGCGTCATTGCACTTGTATAGGAATTTCATTTCCCAACGCTTCTTCGTCATCTTCCTTTAGATGAAAAACGGATCTATTGTTAGAGTAAAGACTTCGACTGATCATGGGAGTATATGTAGGCCTCATTTTATTCTTTAGAGTGCCTAAGCCGATTGATGTATGGTCACCATCATTACAGTCCTTGAGTTTCATTTCAAGACTATGTATTCCCAAGATCTTTTCATTCTTAACTTAGGATTTACAATACATAGAGTATCTCTTAATTCATTGAGAGTCTGTGTATATCCATAATGAGCACGCAAGGGCATAATTCACCAATCTCTTCCCAATCAAGTAGTCACTTTAGTGAACGTTTCAATTTCTTTTGCAAACGCACTTATGTGATCTAGTGCAACTTGATTTGGGTGGATGAAGTCCGTTTAGGATCCTCATGTATATCTCTTAATTTAGATCCCCATAGAGATATATGTATTGACCACTTTCATAAGCTGCATGTTCAGTTTTTCAGAAACTACCAAACTGACAAGGTAGTGGAGTGCAATGACATCCATTACGAGAAATTATCTCCTCGTAGTCCATTACGAGAGAATATCTCCTCGTAGTCGGTTCCTGATAGGAGCACAATGTGCGACGATATTATATGTTTTTACCCTCATTTATGCTTTGTTTAACCCTTATTTGTCTAAGATAGAGTCATAATATAGTTTAGTGTTAATTTGGTAGAGTTTGGCGAAAAGTTGGTTAAGAATCCGAAAAATGACTAAGTTTGAGGAATCTTGAAAATAATGCAAGTTGTCTCTTTCGTGATTCTGAGATGAGTAAAAATACGATCTATCCTTGTCCGAATTTAATGAAATTTGGTGTACTTATTAGTCATATACTGAGGAATGTTGTGTAAAAATTTCAGATCAATTGGAGTTCGGGAAGTCACCCAAAAGATTGCTGCAACTTGGCAGTCCGAGCAAACCAATCCAGGGACTTCCAGGATTTTCCTGGGACTGTGTCCCAAATTCGAAAAATCATTCCCGATGACTCATAAAGAATTTGATCAAACTGTTTTATATAGAGGTAGCTATGTGTGTCTAGTTTCTCGAGGACTTGGAATCGCATCAATCGGAGCTCTGAGGAGAAAGTTATGCCGGATTCACTGGAGTAAGGTCATTCTGCCGGGAAAACAACAACTATCCCGGTTGCACAAGGAAAGCTTTCCTTTGGACTTTTGAAGCATGGATCGGATATTATGGACCTAAAGATATGTCCATACTAACTTAATGAGAAGATTCAAGTCCAAGATAAGGCCAAGAAGAGTCTAGAAGAAAAGAATTCAGATAATAAGAGAAAGAAAAAGAATCCTGATTAATTTCAGAAAAATTCATGTGCACGTCTCTCAACTTCCACGGACTCTCCCGGACCGCTAACAATGAATCAGAATTCGAACCTTATATGGATATAAAGCTACGGGAGTCTAGTTTCCAACCCAACTAAAATCACCTTAATATCTATTTTCTAGAGAAAGATATTCCATAATCTTCACTCGAAGGTCAAATCTGCCAGCAGGATAAGTTTGAGAAAAACTAGGTTTTGTGAACCCTAGTTGCAGCCACCCTTTTGCCTCTATATATTGGACGATTTTCACACAGAAAATATCAACTTCTCTTCCTCACTTGAACTTACGAAAACTCTGCCGAAATTCCACCATACAAATCCTCACAAAGAACTCAGCCGAACCATCTCCACCACTATTCCAAAACATCAATCCATTCACCATCACCAATCCTCTTGCCGAATTCTTCAACAAAGGTTCTCAATTGTGATTGTAACTTTCGTATGGCTTTTGTTTCTTTGTACTTATACAATATTTTGTCTATGAAATTTGTATGGATTCATGGTTGTAATTTTGGTTTTGTAAATTATTCATGAGATTTCCGAATTCTTGTTATATTGTTTGGTTTTCTTTGGTTTAATTTACGAATTATGTATGTGATAACTTGAATTTAGGTTTTATGGGCAGTAGGTTTTTGCATGTGTTCTTGATTTAGTTTGGTTTATTTTCTGAATTCGTATGCAAATAAATTGATGCAAGCGGGCAGCCTTGATCATGGTTGTTCCTTGTGTATTGGTTTCACTTGCCGAATGCAATATGAGGTGGATTATAAACATAAAGTTGATTCACCTTGTATTGGTTCTAACGGCTAGAGTAATTCTGAAACTTTACATATCGATGTGAGATGAGGTGACGCCATACTTGCTAATATGTCTCCAATTCGACTCATTGTGCTTATGTGTTTCTTGGTTTAATTTCTACGCGAAGTGTCTTTAAATCATTTAATACTATGTTTGAGATTATGCGCGAAGCTAGTTCTAAATAATTAAGGAGTTTTGCTAATTAGATGAACCGCGAAGGACTCTAATTAAATTGGAACTAAATTGAATCTTGAATCCGATTTTTAACTTGCTGCCCCTATTCCTTTATTTTATTTTGTTACATGTTTAGAGAGTTTTGTGTTTTGTGCTCTTTGAGGAAGATGTTGATCAATTGTATATATTAATTTAGGATTTAATTTTGCATAAAAATCAGTAGGATATTTAGATAAAAACATCAAACCCCCTTCTATTTGCAATACTTTGTGTGATTGAAATCCCTAGATTTCCCCGGATAGAACGATCTCTACATGTCCTAACTACAATTGACACAAATAGGGTATTATGTGTATGAAGTTGTTTTGCAGGTACTTTGTGCTTGGATAATAGCTCCATCAATTTTTGGCGCCGTTGCCGGGGAAATTTAATTATTTTGATTCATAAAGTGTTGTTTTGTAATTATGTATATTGCATGTTATTTAATTTTGCTATAGTTTTTGGAATATGTATAATAGGATTTTTCGGAAGTGTAATAGTAAATAGGGATTTCCGATTTTTGTTTTTGGTTTTTGGTTTGATTAATTGCCGAATTATGTGATGGATATTTGTGAATGTTTGTAACACTTAGATAATTTCTAGGAAGTGATAGTTTTATGTATGTTTAAGTTTATTGTAGTTTCTAAAGTGTAACATGTAGGTGAAGCCTCTTTTGTTAATCATAACCAAAACCCTTCATACGAATAATGCTTTGTTGGATCCGTTTTATATAGATTGGGCAACGCGGGATACTTCCCCCCCACGCATACAAGCGACATTTTGGCAAAGTTATTACTTCTATGAGGTTGAGGGCGGTTTTAATCAACACTTGTAGACCGCTAGGGACCCGAGTTTATTTTACAAAGTATGGGGCAAGTTATTTTCATTGATTGGTTCTCAGGTTTGTAAAACTGGTTCTCAAGACCCACAGACTGATGTTCATTCTCGGTGAGTGAGTCGATAGGGGACTTGTCCTCCGTGGTGTCCAACAACGAGACCTGTCTGGTTCCTAAAGGGAGTTCGCTCTCCGTGAATCTTAACGACACCGCCTTTGAAAAGTAAAATACGCTCGACCCTAGACAACAGCTTGTGCCGAAGCATCACCTCACTTTAGACGCTAGAAGATAACTTGAGCATATGTGAATCTATTTTTCTTCAAAGATAAAATTTGTCTTTGATTTTTGAGGTATTTCGGAATAAGCATGATACTACCTTGGACTATTTCAGCCCATTGCACTGTTATCTCCTCTGCTCCACGTACCTCAAATTTTAAAGTTGTGTGAATAAAAAAAATTAAAAATTCTAGGTTTCGGCATCTCCTTTACATACATAATTCGAATACTTTAAGAACCAAACCATTGTGTGATACATGTAAATTATGTGTAAATTTTCGTGACCTATTGTATAACTAGTTTAAATTGTTAGGGAGTTTTAAAAGTTTATTTATGTTGAGTTTGTTTTTGGTTTTGAGGGGAAGAGGAATAGGTAAGGTCACTAATGCTGATATTAGCCTTAACCCTTCATACTAGCGCTTGCGTTTTTATGAGGTTGAGGGCGGCTTTTATGCACTTTAGTGGTACTGTCAACATAAGGTTCTCAACAGAGTAAGGGGCATTCATTAGTTCGTTTGTTTCTAATTTTTTGGTGTTGAGGTTTGTTTAACTAGATCTCAAGGCCCATAGACTGATATTCATTCTCGGTGAGTGAGTCGATAGGGGACTTGTCCTCCGTGGTATCCAACAACGAGTCTTGCCTCACTCCACCGTTAGAACTTTTGTTCTAGCATTCTGAAACCACGGAATCTTGTGTCTAGATGATAGACCTAGGCCGCACGTCCACCGAGCTTCAAAACCTTAAATGAGTTTGATATGAGTAAATTTTTAATCTCAAAAGAAAACCTTCTTGGTTTGAATTTTCGAGGTATATCGGAATAAGCATGATACTACCTTCGGCTGTATCAGTCCATTGCACCGTTATCTCCTCTGCTCCACATACTTTGAAAATTCAAACAAAATTTAATAGCAATTTAACTAGGGATACATGTTATACATTTTTGATACTTTTTCGTTTATACTTGTAAATTTGTGTGAAATATACTTGTAAATTTTCGTGTGATACACATACTTATACTTAATTAAATTTTCGTTTGATACTTACTTATATTTTCGTGTGATACTTTAACCCTAACACTAACATATACATTCTAACTTTACATCAAATACTTTTATTTTTCCTTTTGAATTCCTTGCCTAAACACTTGATTTTCGAATAATTTCAGGTACATGAATGTCTAGTTGGTCACGCGACATTAGAGGCCGTTTGTATCGAATTGAAGAGAGACAATGTGATAATTCAATTGGCTAACAGATCTAACAAATATCCCGAGGGATATGTTGAGGATGTTCTTGTGCAGGTTAATAATCTGATATTTCCTGCAGACTTCTATGTGCTTCATATGGAAGATTCGCCCCACAATTCAACTCAATTACTTTTGGGGCGACCATTTATGAGAACCGCAAGAACAAAGATAGATGTTGCAGAAGGCAACCTCACCATGGAGTTTGATGGTGAAATGATTAGCTTCAACATATTTGAAGCGATGAGGTATCCAATTTCTGACCTTAAACCTTACTATGCTATTGACGTAGTTGATTCTGTTGCGCAGGTTTTGTCAGAAACTTTGGATCAATAGCAACTAGCTATTGAACAAGGGGCAGGAATTGACACATATGGGGAGAGCATTTCGATGGAGGCACGGCAAGATCTTGAGCCGTGCATTGCACAAGTTGTTGCCGAGCTAGAGGCAACACCCCACTTTAAGTGTAACCAGTTCATGTCAATTCCCTTTTCCACTAATAAAATTATACCATCTGTGGAACAGGCCCCTATATTAGAACTGAAGGTGCTTCCCAATCATTTGAAGTATGTATACTTGGGAGACGATGACACACTACCAGTTATTGTGTCATCACAGCCGAGTGAGCAGCAGGAAGCACGTTTGACTAGCATGCTGAAGAGAAACAAGACCGCCATTGGATGGACATTGGCGGACATCAAGGGAATCAGCCCTACAACTTGTGTCCATAGGATTTTGCTCGAGGAAGGAGCCAAGCTTACTAGGGAGGGTCAGAGACGTTTACACCCCCCTATGATGAAGATTGTGAAGGACGAGGTGATCAAATTGCTGGATTGTGGAGTCATTTATCCTATCTCAGATAGCCAGTGGATTGCACCTGTCTAAGTTGTACCTAAGAAGAGTGGAGTCACAGTTGTGAAGAATGACAAGGATGAACTCGTGCCACAACGATTGGTGACAGGTCATAGGATGTGCATCGACTACAGAAAGCTGAATGCTACTACTCGCAAGGATCACATGTCTTTGCCTTTCATGGACCAGATGTTGGAGAGACTAGCTGGGCACGAATTTTATTGCTTCTTGGATGGGTACAGCGGTTACAATCAGATATGCATTCACCCAGATGATCTGGAAAAGACGACGTTCACATGTCCCTTTGGTACGTTTACCTATCGACGCATGCCATTTGGTTTATGCAACGCACCAGGTACATTTCAACGTTGTATGTATTCCATTTTCTCCGACTATATTGAAAATATCATTGAAGTCTTTATGGATGATTTTAGTGTTTATGGAAAAGACTTTGATGCATGCTTAGAGAATTTGGAATTAATCCTGAAAAGATGTGTAGAAACTAACCTTGTGCTTAATTGGAAAAAATGTCATTTCATGGTAAAACAAGGGATAGTTTTAGGACACATAATTTCTGCAAAGGGTATTGAGGTTGATAGGGCCAAGATTGATATTATGCTTCACTTACCCTCCCCTACAACTGTAAGGGAGGTACGTTCGTTTCTTGGTCATGCAGGTTTTTACAGGAGGTTCATCAAGGATTTTCCGTTGGTGGCCAAGCCCATTTGTGCCTTATTGCAGAAGGATGTTCCATTCATATGGGACAAAGGGTGTGAAGATGCATTTGTAAAGTTGAAAATGCTTTTGACGTCAGCCCCTATTATGGCGCCACCAGATTGGACGTTACCTTTTGAGATCATGTGTGATGCTTCAGACTATGCAGTTGGAGCAGTTCTTGGACAGAGAAAAGAGAAGAAGTCAAATGGCATTTATTATGCTTCTCGTACATTGAATGATGCTCAATTGAATTACTCTACTACTGAGAAAGAATTGTTGGCTGTTATTTTCGCTTAAGAAAAATTTAGATCATATCTTTTGAATTCTAAAGTGATTGTTTATTCTGATCATGCAGCCCTTAGATATCTGATGAAGAAGAAAGACGCTAAGCCACGTTTGATTCGATGGATTCTCTTACTCCAAGAGTTTGACATCGAAATCAAGGACAAGAAGGGGAGCGAAAATGTTGTGGCGGATCACTTGAGCAGAATTGTGAAAGAGGAGGAAACGTTGCCACTTCAGGAAACTTTCCCAGACGAGCAGCTTTTTCGTGTGGACACAAAAGACCCTTGGTATGCAGACATTGTCAATTATTTAGTTACTAAAACTTTTCCAAGTACATGTTTGCAGGCAGCCAAGACGAGGATCAAAAAGAATGCAAGACACTACATATGGGGACGATCCCTATCTTTGGAGGATTTGTAGTGATCAGATTATTCGACGTTGTGTGCCACAAGAAGAGAATAGGCCGATCCTAGTATTTTGCCACAATGAGGCGTGTGGAGGACACTTTGGAGCTAAGAGGACAGTCCTTAAGGTATTAGAAAGCGGATTTTATTGGCCCACGATATTCAAAGACGCATACACATTTTGTATGACATGCGATAGGTGCCAAAGGACAGGTAACATTGGTAAGAGAGATCAAATGCCCCTAACTTCTATAATCATTGTCGAAATTTTTGATGTGTGGGGTATAGATTTTATGGGACCTTTTCCTTCATCTAATGGCATTCTATATATCTTGTTGGCTGTTGATTATGTGTCAAAATGGGTGGAGGCGAAAGCCACAAGGACTAATGATTTTAAAGTTGTTGCAGATTTCTTGAGGACTAACATATTTTCCAGGTTTGGAGTACCTCGTGTGCTTATAAGCGATGGAGGTTCTCATTTCTGCAACAGAACAATAGAGGTTTTGCTCAAGAGATATGGAGTCACCCATAAGGTATCCACACCTTATCACCCTCAGACGAGCGGAATGGCGGAAGTGTCGAATAGAGAGATCAAGAGCATATTGGAGAAAACTGTGGGACCATCAAGGAAAGATTGGAGTGACAGACTTGATGATGCATTATGGGCCTACAGAACGGCATACAAGACACCCATTGGGATGTCTCCATTTCGTCTCACATATGGCAAGGCGTGCCATCTTCCACTAGAGTTGGAGCACAAGGCGTGGTGGGCAGTCAAGCAATTCAACATGGAACTTGACAAGGCTGGACTTCACAGGAAATTGCAATTGAGCGAGCTTGAGGAAATCAGGAATGAAGCATATGATGCTGCGTGGATTTACAAGGAGAAGACGAAATTGTTTCATGACAAGATGATAAGAGGCAAAATGTTTCATATTGGTCAAAAAGTCTTGTTATTTCATTCTCGTCTTAAATTATTTCCTGGAAAATTGCGTTCTCGTTGGGTTGGGCCTTACATTGTTACTAACGTGTTTTCTCATGGTGCTATTGAAATTCAGAGTATTGAAACAGGAAAAGCGTTCAAGGTGAATGGTCATCGACTTAAGCCTTACTACGAACCTTTTGAGGAGCACACCATGGAGGAGATACAACTTATAGACGCACCAAAATCCTGTTGAAAATGGAGAAGAGTCTAGGCTAAAGGACTATAAACAACTAAGCGCTGCATTGGAGGCAACCCATTTCAACCAAAATTGTGAAGGAGCCGTCTACGAGAGTTTGAATTTTCTAAATCCCTAAACTCTTTTTGGTTGAATTGTATAAATGTGGAATTTGTGGAATTTATCATATGCTTAGAAATTACAACATAATTTCTGTTTTACATTGAGGATAATGTAATTTCTTAAGTGTGGGGTAGGGATACATGTTTCACATGTTTGTTTTTGTTTTAAGTCTTTTGTTTTGAGTCATAAAAAGAAAAAGAAAATACAAAATCAGAAAAATCCAGAAAAAATAAAAAAATTTCGTTGCTTTTTGTTTGATTTTATTTTGAGTCTTAGGATGCCCCTAAAGAGTCGATGATGATTATATCTTTGAATGCATAGATGATGGTTTTGCATAACCATGAGAATTAATTGTGAGTTTCATGGACATTGTGATTGGTATGAACATTTGAGACTTGGACTTATTTGTGTAATAAGCATGCATGTTTGTGTTGATTTTGTTCCATAATAACTTGTGTGAGCTTTGATGCCAAATACTTTCTTCATGAGTGATAAAAAAATTGGGCAGAATTTTTCAAAACTTCATCATTCTTTGAATATTCAAAGACTATGTGCCATACATTTTAATGAACTCTAGAATGCTAGAACTCACTCTTGACAATTTTTGACACTATTATTCATGAAATGCCTTGATTTTGAAAAGGATTGAAAAGATCATGTTAGGACACCACCAATGCCAAATAAAACTTATGCCTAATTTGTGCCCATCGTGGGACTCCTTAGTTTTAACCTCATTGAGCTAACATTGAGTCATTTTATTTCATCACCATGATACACATTCCTTGAGCTTAAAATAGTTTATCCTTACCATTGTTGTCAAGACTTGGAAAAATTTAATTGGAAGTTGTGATTTGAAGTGATGTTGTGAAGTAAGTGTGGGGTAAAACTTGTCCAATTGCATGAAATTCAGAGATGTGTTGCCGAAATTATAAGGAAAAGAAGAAAATTCGGACAGAAAAATGAAAAGAAAAATTGAGCCGAAATAAAATGAAAAAACAAAGAATAGTTTCGGCAACTAAAAAATTGGATGAGTTCTTGTGGTGAATTTGGAGTTGTATTATTATTTGAAGGTCTATTATTACTATACATGACCTTTGTTCATATTCACTATGTTATGGGAAAGAAAACAATGAAGTTTGGGCCCAACAAGTTGGAACTTGGCCCTTGGAGTGAAGACATAAGGATTTATTGAATTTTGCTAAGTCTTGGTGACATTTTATCACCACTATCCTAAATGTGAATGCCTTATGCCAATCCCCATTATCACCTTTATGTTGATCTTTTCATGATTCCTAAATGGGTGAACTTTGATTTGTGGAGATTTTTGTCAAGAGTTGAGCTTATGACTTTGGTTCATTGGTGTACATAGTTGTTATATGAAGTTTTTCCAGAAAATTGGTTCACAAAGTGCTTTTATTTGATGAAATATGCAAGCTATTTGTTGCCTTACAATCTGTTCTCTTGCATATACTATGAGTGAATTGTCATATCATGAGTGAAAAGAAGAGAGTATGCCTAGTGAGGAGGATGAAATCAACATAACATGTCATTGCTTGTGATTTTCGTTTCTTACTTGTTCATGCTTTGATACATGACTATGACGCTCGGGATTTATGTGCTTACATTGAAATGCTTAACTTGAAAGCTATGTGTTTTAAAGATCCTGAGACAATCATTTAGGGGCAGTAGTTGAGTCTTTTTGTTTTTGTTTTGCTAAGGGACTAGCAAAGGATAAGTGTGGGGTAGTTGATAAGAGCACAATGTGCGACGATATTATATGTTTTTACCCTCATTTATGCTTTGTTTAACCCTTATTTGTCTAAGATAGAGTCATAATATAGTTTAATGTTAATTTGGTAGAGTTTGGCGAAAATTTGGTTAAGAATCTGAAAAATGACTAAGTTTGAGGAATCTGGAAAATAATGCAAGTTGTCTTTTTCGTGATTCTGAGATGAGTAAACATGCGATCTATCCTTGTCCGAATTTAATGAAATTTGGTGTACTTATTAGTCATATACTGAGGAATGTTGTGTAAAAATTTCAGATCAATTGGAGTTCGGGAAGTCACCCAAAAGATGGCTGCAACTTGGCAGTCCGAGCAAACCAATCCAGGGACTTCCAGGATTTTCCTGGGACTGTGTCCCAAATTCGAAAAATCATTCCCGATGACTCATAAAGAATTTGATCAAACTGTTTTATGTAGAGGTAGCTATGTGTGTCTAGTTTCTCGAGGACTTGGAATCGCATCAATCGGAGCTCTGAGGAGAAAGTTATGCCGGATTCACTGGAGTAAGGTCATTCTGCCGGGGGAAACAACAACTATCCCGGTTGCACAAGGAAAGCTTTCCTTTGGACTTTTGAAGCATGGATCGGATATTATGGACCTAAAGATATATCCATACTAACTTAATGAGAAGATTCAAGTCCAAGATAAGGCCAAGAAGAGTCTAGAAGAAAAGAATTCAGATAATAAGAGAAAGAAAAAGAATCCTGATTAATTTCAGAAAAATTCATGTGCACGTCTCTCAACTTCCACGGACTCTCCCGGACCGCTAACAATGAATCAGAATTCGAACCTTATATGGATATAAAGCTACGGGAGTCTAGTTTCCAACCCAACTAAAATCACCTTAATATCTATTTTCTAGAGAAAGATATTCCATAATCTTCACTCGAAGGTCAAATCTGCCAGCAGGATAAGTTTGAGAAAAACTAGGTTTTGTGAACCCTAGTTGCCTCTATATATTGGACGATTTTCACACAGAAAATATCATCTTCTCTTCCTCACTTGAACTTACGAAAACTCTGCCGAAATTCCACCATACAAATCCTCACAAAGAACTCAGCCGAACCATCTCCACCACTATTCCAAAACATCAATCCATTCACCATCACCAATCCTCTTGCCGAATTCTTCAACAAAGGTTCTCAATTGTGATTGTAACTTTCGTATGGCTTTTGTTTCTTTGTACTTATACAATATTTTGTCTATGAAATTTGTATGGATTCATGGTTGTAATTTTGGTTTTGTAAATTATTCATGGGATTTCCGAATTCTTGTTATATTGTTTGGTTTTCTTTGGTTTAATTTACGAATTATGTATGTGATAACTTGAATTTAGGTTTTATGGGCAGTAGGTTTTTGCATGTGTTCTTGATTTAGTTTGGTTTATTTTCTGAATTCGTATGCAAATAAATTGATGCATGAGGGCAGCCTTGATCATGGTTGTTCCTTGTGTATTGGTTTCACTTGCCGAATGCAATATGAGGTGGATTATAAACATAAAGTTGATTCACCTTGTATTGGTTCTAAGGGCTAGAGTAATTCTGAAACTTTACATATCGATGTGAGATGAGGTGACGCCATACTTGCTAATATGTCTCCAATTCGACTCATTGTGCTTATGTGTTTCTTGGTTTAATTTCTACGCGAAGTGTCTTTAAATCATTTAATACTATTTTTGGGATTATGCGCGAAGCTAGTTTTAAATAATTAAAGAGTTTTGCTAATTAGATGAACCGCGAAGGGCTCTAATTAAATTGGAACTAAATTGAATCTTGAATCCGATTTTTAACTTGCTGCCCCTATTCCTTTATTTTATTTTGTTACATGTTTAGAGAGTTTTGTGTTTTGTGCTCTTTGAGGAAGATGTTGATCAATTGTATATATTAATTTAGGATTTAATTTTGCATAATAATCAGTAGGATATTTAGATAAAAACATCAAACCCCCTTCTATTTGCAATACTTTGTGTGATTGAAAGCCCTAGATTTTCCCGGATAGAACGATCCTTACTTGTCCTAACTACAATTGACACAAATAGTGTTGACAGTAGCCGCAGAGGGGCTACAGCAGGCCCACAGACCCTCAGCAAGTGCACCAGGGCCCGGCCCGAGGCCCAGGACCGAACCACCAGCACCCGGCCTCGGGGTCCAGCAGTCTATCCGGCTGCCAGGGACCCTGGGACCGGGGGCGCCTGCCTGCCAAAGAGGTCACCAGAACTGCCCTTCGAAGGGAACCAGTCCCACATCGAAAGGTGAGGTCAGCCCTCACCCCCAGCCACCTATATAAGGGCCCCAACTACCCTCATTAATAGGTAACTTATCCCTCTCACCGGTTATGATTTTTCAACCACTTCGAGAGCATCGGCACCATGGCAGTTCACGGTTATGATCATTCAACCGGCTGCACGCCATTTCACTGGGGGACTCGTCTCGATATGGCAGAACGCCCGGTCGAGGTCCACCCAGCTGCATCTCTCTTGGGGGACTCGTCTCGATATGGCAGAACACCCGGTCGAGGTCCACCCAGCTGCATCTCTCTTGGGGGACTCGTCTCGATATGGCAGGACGCCCGGTCGAGATCCACCCACCGGTTACGTAACTTCCAACCGGCTCGAGAGCATTTTCCGGGAACGCGATCCACCCGGCCCCATGGCATTTCACTGGGGGACTCGTCTCGATAAGGTAGGACGCCCGGTCGAGTCTCGCCCGGCTCCATGGCATGACCCCGGTCATGAGAACATTCGACCGGCATGGGCTTTATACACCCGGGTGAGTTTACATCTAACCCATGTACTCTTGTCCAGCAGGATAAAAACCCTGCATCGCATTGAACCGCGATCAACGTGGTACTGCACGGCGAGCCTTGTCACCTCAACGCCACCCCCCCCCCCCCCCCCCTTACCTCAACGCTTATTCAACACAAGCTGAGAAGAACTAGCAAGTGTTCACCGGCGCTTCAAACAGCCCGCAACACCGGGGTAATCTCCCCGCAGCCTAGCAATATGGACTCGTCTCGATATGGCAGAACGCCCGGTCGAGGTCCCATACTCCTGGACTCGTCTCGATATGGCAGAACGCCCGGTCGAGGTCCTTTACTCCACCTCGTCTCGTTACTGCAGAACGCCTGGTCGAGGTCCAGTACTTAAGTTCACCTGGGACCCATACCGATATGGCAGAACGCCCGGTAGAGGTCCAGTGAACTCCGCTCCGTACCGATATGGCAGAATGCCCGGTAGAGGCCCAGTGAACTCCGCTCCGTACCAATAGGGCAGAGTGCCCGGTCGAGATTTCATGCACACATCTATTGCATGGCGGATTTCAACGCTCCATTATCATTCCATGCACACATCTATTGCATGGCATCATGGCATCATCTCATACACTCTCCGGGTTTCACCCCACTCCATGCTCATAGCACCACAACACGAGCACAGTACTACTTATATTACAAACATACTTATAAACTATTGCTTGCCATCGGTAAACAGGTACTCACCCCGGTCACGCCCAATCTTCAACGCGGACTTGGGGGACTGGGCACCGTTGGGTTGGTAACCCTGCGGGTCTGTGGGACAAGAGCAAGACAGACTCAAGTCCCCATTCAAGATTGCACTTGACCGGGAACTTGGGGGACTTATTGACAGTAGCCGCAGAGGGGCTACAGCAGGCCCACAGACCCGCAGCAAGTGCACCAGGGCCAGGCCCGAGGCCCAGGACCGAACCACCAGCACCCGGCCTCGGGGTCCAGCAGTCTATCCGGCTGCCAGGGACCCTGGGACCGGGGGCGCCTGCCTGCCAAAGAGGTCACCAGAACTGCCCTTCGAAGGGAACCAGTCTCACATCGAAGGGTGAGGCCAGCCCTCACCCCCAGCCACCTATATAAGGGCCCCAACTACCCTCATTAATAGGTAACTTATCTCTCTCACCGCTTACATACGTGCTCAAGTTATATATTCCAACTATACTGACTTAGGCATCGGAGAGGAGAAGACCGGCCCGCCCGGTATTCCCCTTAGTAAGCAGGTTTGCAGGAGATCAAGTTGGATTCATCTGTATCTACCAGGCCCCAGGGTTTGTGCAGAAACAAATAGGGTATTATGTGTATGAAGTTGTTTTGCAGGCACTTTGTGCTTGGATAATAGCTCCATCAATTCCAGTGCGTTTTTGAGAAACGTTGTGCCATAAGGTGAGTCTGCATACTCTTATTCTCATTACGCATTCTAACAAAGATATATTTGATAGGGTTTATATTTGCGGTGTCGGCGTCACCTGCCCAAATACCTATCTCTTTGTTTATACTGGATCGCTTCTTTCCATTAGGCTAGTTTACTAAGTTGACATTTTTCAACGAAGTATGGTTCGATATTAGACTCATTATTCCACGTCCTCATGTACACTAGTGTAATGTGTTTGTAGAGATCTCTATACTTTAAGGATTGGTTCTAACATTTGAGGCGTCCCCCAATGATAACCACAATCCATAAATATTCTCATGAGACGGATTTGAGTATCACTGATCAATAGATCAGGTTGTGCCAAACTTGTTTTCTTCCTTTACACAAGTATGTATCGAACCTAAGGTGGCCTCCCCCTATTCCTTGGAGAGCCACGGCCTGTGACACCATTTATGCCACTTATGGCGTCACCATGCCACCATCCATGGTGGCAGTGCGATACTCAATTCATCTTGGGTGGTACCATATCCTTTTGATAAAACACAATCCTTACAGGTATATTGTGCAGCAGGTTTATGTGATCTCGTCACTTTAATGTATAAGATATCTACACACCTTACTTTGTGTGATTTTTGGGGATCCAGATGAGACACAGTGGGGACAAACCACGACAATTCCTGTCGTTCCACTTGAACATGCTTGTTCTCATCTCCCCCTAACGACGGGAAGACTGTCTCATCCAAGTGACACACCGTAAATCTAGCGGTGAGGAGATCGCCTGTCAAGGTTTCGACATAGCGGACTATAGCTGGAAGTTCATATCCAGCATAAATATTTATTCATCTCAAGTAACCCATCATTGTGCGCTGTGGCGGCGCAATTGTGGCACATAAAACATTTAATGGAGCTCAAGGATTGTAGATCCGTGGCAATCCAAAAGAGCTCAAGGATTACAAGTTCGTTTGAAATCCTTTAAAATCCTCACACATAGTCACTAGCTGTGGTGTAAATTGGTTCAATGATGATGGTCATAGATGAAAAAGTAACGCTGCATGCAAAAATTACATAACCCAAAACGGAAGTATTGGTGTGCTTTACCAATATTAAGACTATTACTGTAGTCGTTTTCCGTGAGACCAATTGGGTTTTTATATAGGAATATGATGTCCATTACAAATCTCATATAATAAGCCATAAAATTATCACACCTACGGAAATTAACCCGGCCTAGGTGCTTTGACTTTCTAGCATAAGCTGCATAAATTTTAATTGTGGATGGTGTCATGACACGTGACCAGCGTGTCGACACAACAACTAACACCATAAAATATCTAAGGTGTCCGCAAGTTGGTTGAATCAATCCACTGAATCCTCTTTGAATTCAATATAAGAATATAATGAGAATACATGTGTCCTTTGCATATGATGGTGTCAATCATAAATTTTACGAGTTGGCTTTGAATGATATACTTTTATTCAAAAAATCACGATGGATTTCAGAAGCATAATAGGATATAAGTGCATATACTTTTACATCAAATATATTATCATATCACCTTAGGGAAATGGTGGAATTTAAGGATTGAACACACGTCTTCAACCTTATATGGAATGTCTCGAAACAATATTTGAGGATAAAATGTTCTTTGGTTGTCCTCGTTTCGTGTGTGAACCATATTCTTCTGGTGTTTGCTTCTATTCATCCAAATTATGGGTGTCCATAGTAGTTTTTTTTAATGTACGGATCGCCAGATCAAAGCCAATCTATCTCAGAATTCCAAAAGATCATTTTCTTATAACGTTGGATTTAATTAGCGATTACTTAGAACCTACTAAGTTGACATATAAATTTCTCTAATACTCGTTTACATTCGCAGTCATTAGAGGTAATGCAAAGGAGCTCAAATGAATTCTCACTTGTGTCTTTTTCACATGAACATCGTGGCATAAATTTCTTTAAAGTATAGGACAAATTCAATTTTCTCTTATCGCATAACTTGTCAATATGACATATGCTCAATATATACATCGAAACGTAACTCAAGTTCCTTAGAGTAACTCGATGAGGATTATAATAAAAGGTATTGTAATCCTAATTAGGGAGGTGTATTATGAATCCCAAAGGAAAAGATATACTGATCTTTATCACTTTCTTTGATATACTAATCATTGTCATATACTATTGATATAGTACTACTGTTCTTCAGTACTATTATTTTAGGGATTACATTGTGCGTTTCTTTGCACACGGTTCTTTGTTTCATGCCTATATTATGATATGTTGCTTTACTTTATGCAATACTTTACAAAGTTAGATGCAGAAAATTGAATCATGTATATTATGAATAAAATTGGAATAATCTCAATTCATTGAGAAAAAATTCAAAAATTAATATGCCAACGATTATATTTAGTCTTGTCCAATTGCCAGATAGAAACTTTAAGACCAAAAGTCGATTTTAGGCGTAATAGCCTGTATAAGGATATCTTGAAAATTTAAAAGTTGACTAATCAACGTCTATTTTGGATTGAGCCATATCATTTTTGCTCTTTTAATAGCTGTAATGATGAGTCGTTTCATTGACATCTTCTTCCCATTTTGTATGCTTTTAGTTGTAAATTCATTTTCAATGTTCTTGTTGGATATTGAAGATACTTTTCTAAAAAAAATCCGCGTACTCATATGATTCTTCATACTTATTGAAAGTCGTAGCTAATTCTTTGCTAGCTTATAATGTACGTATCAATAGTTCATTGAATTACAACAATGGCAAGGTGCTTCACTGCACATGACATGTCCCATATGTCATCTTTTAAATGTTACATTGTTTCCACTTACTTTTGGATGATTATATGAATTTTACGTCCATGGTAATTACCCTTTATTTTAGGGTCGTTGCATTACTTTGCCCAATTTGTTCAAGAATATATATATATTTTTCTAAGACCTTACATCGTCATTGCCTTTTGATTTAGGGTTGTTGCATTACTTTGCATAATGTGTTCCAGGAAATTTCTTTTTCTCATACCTTACATTGTCATTGCCCTTTGGTTTAGGGTTGTTGCATTACTTTGCATAATTTATTCCAGGAAATTTCTTTGCTATTTACATAAAGCAGTTTACATAAATATACCATGCTCAAGCCTTAGTTGGCTCAGTAGGGGAATTTGGCACTCAAGTTCTTCAGAGTCCAATGTGTCAAAAACAAAATGTGATGATTAAACCATGTGTAAAATATTGGAAGAATAAAATGTATTAATTTCACGGTTTAAATGACATTCACGACAACTAATATAAGCCAAGATACATTATGGTAAATCCGATGCTTTGTGAAATTTCGTTATCACAATAAAATTTTGGTTTCTCAATTTTCATTGCATGTGAAGCTAATGAAATTCCATTATCGTTACTTTTTACACAATTAATAAGATATCCATCTTGAAAAATTTTCAAGAAATAAAAATTGGATTTCAAGACCGAAATTTGCAATGGTCATATTTTTCTTGCTTCGTGAAAATACTTTTCCACAGTATAGGTTTGTCACTTTTTCTTTATATTACAATGCTCATGAAATTACATTATCAGGGCAATGCTTAAACTAAATAACATGTTAAATAAAATAATTATCTAACAGCAAAAATGAACATATAATGCGGCTCTATATTTAACATTTTAATAAATATTAATGCGATTTAATAAAAGCATTATATGATAGAGATTTAACGAAAGCAGCGAAATTCATACTGTCAGTTTGCCAAATAAACTGCATATGAAGCGATTGCTTTATCTCCGTCTCCAAGTAGTCGTCACATATTGATCGCCGTATCGTAATTGTTATGCCACATAAAAACAAATAATATTCATATGATTAGTCACTTTAATCATATATATTTCACATTTATCATATAAATTAAATAATTTCATATGATTTTCACATTTAAACAATATCCATATGAATAGTCACACAGTAAATATAAATTACTATACGGTAATTTCAAAAATAACCTTCAAACTTTTATCCCAAAAAGAAAATTCTGTTTTTTTTTTCGTGGGTCGGGTCACCCAGATCCAGGTCAGGCCCAACTTGTCCGGGTCGAGATCAAGCTTCTGCCGACGAAGCTTTGTCGGCAAAGGTCTGGAGGCTGGAGCGGCCGGAGTCGTCAGGTATCTAACGGATCGGCATCGACGATGGGTGCCGGTTTTGGATTCGCCAGCGCGGGCGGCGTCGAGGACGAAGCCAGATCGACGTCGTTGATGCTGGGCTAGGCAGGTGGAGGCGACGAAGGCTGGATCGGGGAAGAAGCACTGGGTAGTGGTGCCGGGACGTGGCCGATCTGGAGGAGGGCGAGGCGATCGGAGGGGCGGCGAGGCTAGGCTAGGGCAGATGCGGCGCAGCTAGCGAGATCAGGAGGCTCGTCAGAGTATGTGATGGGCAGGCCTGGCGGCGATGGCGGCGAAGAGAAAAAAAAATTTAGGGTTTTTTTTTTCTGTCTCTTTTTTTTCTTGGCTAAAAAAAACTCTAAGTTAGGCAAAGTGCTGATAACGTGTTGTAGAATAATTGGGAATTGGTCTACTCATTTTATTGATAATCCCCTTTATATAGGGTGAGTATTACAACGGTAATAATAAATACATTAATGACAATAATAACTACCTAATTACCTCTCGTCAGTTACATTGACGAAGACACATAATATGTTTTTCCTTTAACAAAAAGCTATTTTTAGTTTTGTATGTGAGCATAATACCCTTTTTTTGTTTTTTCTTTTAAAACCTTATCTGACATAATACTCTTTCTATTTTCTCCTACACTCTCTTTATCAAAACTCTCTCTCTCTCCCTCTCTCTCCAGAAGTCCTTCTCCACGTCCAAATACTCATCGTCGCCGCTGGTATCAGCATTCGTAGCATTCGCGGTCGCCGGCGCTCTGCTTCAGCGAGCGCCGCGGAAAGGCCAGCAGTGGCGGCGAGCTATCTACAGGTGCCTGCTCTTCTTCTTCCTAGGTTTCCTCCTCAGCCTCGTCCCCTTCCGCCACGACGACGCCGCAGCCAGGGATTCAATTTCGACATCAAATCGTAGCACGTCATTGTCCAACTCGACGCCGGAGATCAAGTCCCAAAGCGCCGAGAAGATCTGGTCTTGGACATCAGCCCCGTCACCGCGGTGCAGGAGGAGATATTTGATGACGTGGCGGTGGAGGAGGTGGTGCCGAGGAAGTTGTGGTGCCACAGTTCAGGCCTACTTCTTGAACAGGGTGGCGCAGCTGCTGAGGCTAGTGTCGCCGCCGCTGCTTTGGATTACTTGTTGTTTTGGTGTTTAGGATTTGAATTAGATTTGCTTAAGAAATCCTACTCAGAAATCTCAGTTGCAGCAAGTTCACCGTCAACAATTAACACTTCGATTAACGTCAATTTCCTTTGATTACTTTTGGTTGATTTTGTCTTCTTTATTTGGACTTGTTTTTCGTTCCTCGAATATGGGGATCTGCAAATTGGATTGATTTATGCTAGGTGATGGTGAAGAATTTGAAGTGTGTGGTGTGGTCTTCTTGTTCAATTATACGAGCTTGATTTGCTTTGGAGTCGTGGCCGATAAAGACAGAGAGTGAGATGGTTGGGTGATTGGTGATGATGATATAAATTAAGTTAGTGATTCGTTTGTATTTTCTAACCAATTTGGTTTCTTTGAATTCAATGAATCAATTGAATTCAAAGTTTGGTGCGTGGAGTTAGTGAAGTAGAGAGAAAGAGGAAAGAGTCTTCGAAGAGAAGAAGTGGAGGATTGGAGTGGTCAAGGACTCACGAAAATATTAAATGACCCTTTAAACATTGAGTAATTACATAAGACTGACGGTGTTATTAACAGTATGTATCAAATTTAGTTCGAGTTGTCAACACAGAGACCATTGTAATATTCTGGAAAGTTAATTCATCTTAATTTTCAGTGTCATAAACTTTACGTGATGTTCTTAAAATTTTCTCTTCTCAGTTTTAGAGAAACAAGAACTGTTACTCAAATAGTTACTTTGTGACTTGGATAGTTACTCTGATAGGTACTTATATAAGTCTCAATTTTTTGAAGAAACAAGAACTGTTACTTGGATAGTTACTTTAATAGTTACTTATATAGGTCTTAGTTTTGAAGAAGCAAGAACTGTTATTTTGATGATATTTACTTTGATAATTACTTATATAGGTCTCAGTTTTGAAGAAACAAGAACTGTTATTTTGATAATATTTAGTTTTTAATTAACAAGAACTGTATTTTGATAATTATTCAGATAGTTACTGTAATATTTACTTTGATAGTTACTTGGATAGTTCTCAGCTTTTGAACAAACAAGAACTGTTACTTTGATAGTTACTAATATAGTTACTAGCATAGTTAGTCATATAGTTACTAAGATGATAGTTACTTAGATAGTTAGTAAGATAGTTAGTAAGATGATAGTTAGTTAGATAGTTAGTACGATAGTTACAGAAAATGTTACTTTGATATTTACGCTGCCGTGGTGCGGTGCAGCAGCACGCTGCATTGTATCCTGCATTTTTCATTGTTGGTTCAGTTGCTTTCAATTTTTAAGCTCTTACTTTTATGTCCTGCATTTTTTTTATTTTTCATAGTTACTGTGATAGTTACTTGGATAGTTTTCAGCTTTTGAACAAACAAGAACTGTTACTTTGATAGTTACTGACATAGTTACTAGCATAGTTAGTCAGATAGTTACTAAGATGATAGTTAGTAAGATAGTTAGTAAGATGATAGTTAGATAGATAGTTAGTAAGATAGTTAGTAAGATGGTAATTAGTACGTTATATAGTTAGTAAGATCGTTAAGAAAATGTTACTTTGATATTTATGCTGTCGTGGTGCGGTGTAGCGGCACGCTGCATTGTGTCTTGCATTTTTCATTGTTGGTTCAGTTGCTTTCGATTTTTAAGCTCTTGTTTTTCTGTCCGGCATTTTTTTTATTTTTCATAGTTACTGTGATAGTTACTTGGATAGTTCTCAGCTTTTGAACAAACAAGAACTGTTACTTTGATAGTTACTAACATAGTTACTAGTATAGTTAGTAAGATAGTTACTAAGATTATAGTTAGTTAGATATTTAGTAAGATAGTTAGTAAAATATTTAGTAAGATAGTTACTAAGATTATAGTTAGTAAGATATTTAGTAAGATAGTTACTAAAATGATAGTTAGTAAGATAGTTACTAAGATGATAGTTAGTTAGATAGTTAGTAAGATAGTTACTGAGATGATAATTAGTTAGATATTTACGCTGCCGTAGTGCGGTGCAGCGGCACGCTGCATTGTGTCCTGCATTTTTCATTGTTGGTTCAGTTGCTTTCGATTTTTAAGCTCTTGCTTTTCCGTCCTGCATTTTTTTTATTTTTCATAACTACTGTGATAGTTACTTGGATAGTTCTCAGCTTTTGAAAAAACAAGAACTGTTACTTTGATAATTACTAACATATTTACTAGCATAGTTAGTCAGATAGTTACTGAGATGATAGTTAGTTAGATAGTTAGTAAAATAATTAGTAAGATAGTTACAGAAAATGTTACTTTGATATTTAGGCTGCCGTGGTACAGCATTGTGTCTTGCATTTTTCATTGTTGGTTCAGTTGCTTTCGATTTTTATGATCTTGATTTTTATCCTGCATTTTTTTTTTTTCATAATTACTGTGATAGTTACTTAGTTAGTCAAATAGTTACTAACTGTTTCATCTGGGCTCAGATGAAAAGTCATGCAGATTATTGCAGAGGATCCAAGTCCCGATTCCTGAATGAGATAGGAATAGCACCAATCTGAAATATATTTGTAGACAGGGACAACTGGAAGCAAAGCTCATAGTAGACAAGAACCCAAAGATCAACTCATAAACATGCCAAGATGAAACAGAAATTTCTTAAAGGCATTATATTCTCCTGTTGGAGCAAAGGAAGCACCTCAATAAAGTCCAGTTGCTTCATTACAGTTGAACGCCGTAATGTCTAGGGATCACAAATAACATGAGGTATAAACCAGTCTTTCCAGGTAATTGACCTTAAAAGCAACTAGAAAGAAAACTTGTGAAAAGAATCTATACTTACTAACCTGTAAAAGACTTGGACACACACGAGTAACAGAGGCAAAGTTCAGTTTCCAGTTCATGCTAATAATTGGTCCAAACCATGATTACCAGTTTGTGGAAGTTTGATCAGGAAGCCAATATTAGCAGATAGATTCCAATCGCAATGAGTGATTCCACACTACAATACCTAGATTCTAATGTCCTATTTCATGGTAAGATTATGTCTCCACTAGAACAAGCCCTATGAATATACAGGCTGACCATACAACTAATCTTTAAGATGCACCAGAATGAATCCCTCCCAGATACGACTATCCACTTGAACCAATCCATATTAAGCAGCAGAACTTTCAAAGGGAAATTAATCCATAGAAACCAGTAGGAATCATTGTCGACAATACTACCAATATCAGGTTTTCAATGCAAATAATTTTACATATATAGTTCAAAACAGAAGGCTTATTTTGTGCCAAATACAAGAGTAATTGCTATGATGAAACATGAAACAAACAAATTACCAAGGTGAGCCCTCCCTTGCCGAAGGTGATCTTGATTTCATAGTACTAAACCTTGACACACTCCTTCCACCTTTACCGTTTCCAAGTCCCATTCTACCTAACAGACAATAACAATGACTAATCTAAACTCTAAAAGTCCCTAATTAGTACAGCCTTGAATTATACCAACTGGGTAGATGGGCAATGGAATGCATTTACATACATGTTCATCATTTTAAATCTGGCTCATAAAAAATCACAAAACCAACAACTGATCAGAAATACAAAACTGAAGCACAAAACGGCGTCGTTTCAGTGAGCGGCCTTACAAGGACGACGTGGCGGCCGGCGACGTCGAGCTTCAAGTAGGAAGAAACCAAGGGGCAGCCGTTGGACTCGGTGCCAGAGCTATAGGATTCGGCGCGGATGAAATTGACGGCGACGGGGAGGTGGATATGGCGGGCCAAGTTGGCGAGGAAGAGAAAGGCGCCGGTGGCGACACTGACGAGGACGGGAGGGTAGGAGAGGTGAGAGGTCGGCGGAGATTTCAGCGGCGAAATCGGTGACAACAGAGATGGTGGCGGGGTCAGAGAGAGACAATGAGATAGATGTTAGGTTTCGTAGAGTGTGATTTTGATTTAGAAAAGAGAGTGGTTGGAAACTAAACTAGGCAGGAGGGCCGCGCTTTACTGCGGCTTTGTGGAAAGAGGTTGTGTAACATTTACCACAAAGATGAAAACATAACTGTGATCTAAAAATTTAAAGCACAGATGGTCAAAGCAATACTTTTACCATAAAGCCTACTACTAAGTTGAGATGGATTGGTCTTCATTGATAGTAAAATCATCAATTGGTTACCCAAAGCTGGAACCCCAAGATCAATTAGCACATTACCATAATCTTTTCTTTTGTTCTGGGAAAGAAGTGGAACAGCTGAATACAGTTTACAGAAAGTAAAAGAACAGACAGAATCACAAATAAGTTATTAAGGGGAGCATTAAGATGCCAAACATCACCGATAATTTACATAATTACAGAAAATTTACATGCGCAGCTACCTACATTGTTCAAAAGATAAGTATTTTCGTTACAGCTGCAATTTGAAGTGAAGCAACAACAGGAGGTCATACAAAAATACATTACTCCAGTACTTCATCTACAATGCGCTTCACAGCTGGATATGGGGTGGGCAATATAGCTGAGACTGAAGTTAATTCAAAAAAGCTACTGCTTCAGTTACCCTATTGTCAGTTGTTCTACCTTGTTCGTCACTGACAATGCAATTCATCAACCAGACTACACTCACTCTGCTTGAAAATTTGCTGCATGCGGGATTTTAGGAGTTAGATGATGCATGTGTCGTTCACCCCAGTTGGTGTTATGTCTCTTATATTCATTAAATATGACATTAAAATGCAATTGTCATGATACATAACATAAATGATACTGCATGATTCCAATTCTGTCAATTTTTTGAAGTACAGGAACACATCGTTACCCACAGTGGAAAATGTAATAGAGTTGATTGTAATAAATGATCACTTATTATTTTGTATTAAGGATTTAAACTAATGTTACTTAAGACAAATGTTTGTGTATAATAGACAGATGAGTAGAATGCTAGCTAGTAAAACATACCTTTATATATGTTCATCTTTAAGTTGGTAAATTCTGCAAGTACTGGTGGTATAAGCTATCCACAGTTTTCGAATCAGAGTTTCTTGCCAGATCACCCCAAAGTGTAATTTTCACAGTTTCTCTCGTATATTGAAATTTGTAACAGTTATATATCATAAGGAGGCAAATACCTGTGATTGTCAATGGTAATCTCATAAATTGATCCATTGTGTTCGTTGATTGTAAGTAGAATTTATGCTCTGGCACAACAGTATTGATAGGATTTGCTGCTCGAACTAATTATCATAAAAGAAACTTATAATCAAAACTCATAAAGAAACCCCTAAAAAACAACTGATAGAACATATAACCAAATAGCTTTACCTTTTCGTCAGGAACATATACTTCCACAAAATAATGGTACCCTGACATGTCTAGAAAGCAAAGCGTCTTGGTCCTGCAGCCCTTTAGCTGTGAGAAAAACCAATGATATTACAACATTAATAGCAGTAGAATAAATATATTTTCTAATATAGGTAAAAGAAATATTTTGAGAATTGATAACATGTAAACATAAATGTAAATAGTTTAAACATTGAAAAAAATTATTCCAATTAATGACTTGCATGCTAGAACAATGTGTTGTTTCGTTTCCTACTCTTTCTATATTTGTTGTTTTAAGCGCTCCTCCAATTGATGGAATTCTAGAAAGTAAAGACATACTTTGGAATTGAACATCAATCTTCCTTGACTGGTATGAACTTGTAAAGTTCATTGAATGTTAACTCGAAATCGCGACTCATAACTTTCATATGCAACATATGCTTATAGTCATGCTCTTCAATTAAAGAATGAACGTAGTCACCCTGTATTAGATAATGAAATTGGATGAATGAGCTCAAATATACTGAAGCAGTAGAAAGACAAAGACTCCAGAATAGTTTCCCTTACCACAAAAAGTAACAACCTCTAACAGAAAATCAAGCAGAGGACCCAATGTGTTTATCGCTTCTATTCGACCCTCACCAATTTTAATCATAAAATAGCTAATCATTAAACCAAAACATCCAGACTGAATTTGAATACTCGTTATGTCCTTGATTTCTTCTATGGTTCTGGAAACATTAGCACATTTTTGGTTTCATTAAATGCTCTCTTTGATAACCTGAACAAAGCAAACAAAAAGACAATTCTCAAAAGAAAATCCTAGCCCTTAAATAAATATTTGCATTTCTAAACCCAAAAAGAACAAACACCAAATTGAAAACGCAAGCTGCACGAAACAAATTTGACCAAAGAACACATGCATATACCTATCAGTATTGATTTGTTTCTTCAAAACTCACCTGAAAAACAAAGGGTAAAAATTTAATACACAACTATGCATCTCAGAAAAGGAATTAAAAGTTGGAAGAAGAAAAATACACACACAAAAACAGAAAAAGATCAAGAGAAAGTAATTCAAACAAACAGAATCCTAAGATGTCAAAAGTCTTGTGAATTGAAAACCCAAAACATCCATTTCTAATATCTCATGAAGAAAAATGATCAATTCATGAAAAGTGACTCCCTAATCCACCATACAAAAAACTGAATTCATCTCAATAACATATGATTGAAACACAAAAGAAACAAAGAAAAAGAGTCAAACAACAATTTGGGTTTCCCTACAGAGAAACTTATTACAGTCCCAAATTAACATAATTTACTATCAAAATGACTGAAAGATGAACCGACCAAACTAATACCTCAGTCTTGTCTTTGTTGAAGTCTTACTAAAATCATGCAGCCCAGTTCTTGATTGGTTCTCGTTACCTGCAAATAAAAACCAACACATTCGGTAAGACAAAAAAGAATGAAAACTTACCAAAAGATTATACAGATTAAAAAAAAATAACCAAAAAATAAAGAAGGAGAAGAAGGTTACCTACCAAAAGCTTTAGAATGAAATCATACAAATCAAACTCATAATCAATCATATAGGAAGCATAGTCCATACCTTCACAATTCGTTTGATAAAACCCAACCAAGATTTTAGTTCCTTTCTCTCAATGTGCAAATCCAGTAGAAATTCGAAAAGCAAAGCCCATTCAGACTTGATGCAAGAGAGATGGGTCATTGATATTGAGTCGAAATGCCCTATCTGATTCCCTTAATCAGGGATCTTATTCTCTCTGATTGAGATACAGAGAGAGAGCAGAGACCGGAGAGAGAGGAAGCCTGTACCTTCACGATTTGATCGACAGAAGGTACCTCCACGATTTCCTTCATAATTTGAGATCGATCATTGCTATAAAGTATAGAAGCTTCAGGATGGTGGTGGAGAGCGAGAGTGAGAAGAAGGAGAAAATTATGACGCGTGTCCACTATCATCGATATTTATACCCACACGAATGACAAGTCGAACGGCTCAAATGCAAGAATGTAACCCGACCCACCCGAGTCCATTACTGTTCATTTACTGTAGATTAAAAATTCAGCACCAATAATATATAGTAAATATGTGAGATAAGAATAATACTATAGTGGTAATTTTTTCAATCTTTTGGAGTAGTAGTTTAGCATGTGTTCTTAATTATAATCATGTTGTAGGAAAATGGGAATTGGTATACTATACTCATTTCATTGATAATCCCTTTTATATAGGGTGAGTATTACAACGGTAATAGTAAATACATTAATGACAATAATGACTACCTAATTACCTCTCGTCAGTTACATTGACGAAGACACATAATGTGTTTTTCCTTTAACACTCCCCCTTGTGCCTAGTCAGAGGTAAAATGATGCATGTAGTGTTGCCTCATTAAAAACTTTACCAAGTAACAAAAACCCAATGGGAGAAAATAAAATTTTGGTCTAAGGACAAAAAGAGCACAATGCACCTATTACATTTGGAAACAACATGTATGTGCTAGACTCCCCCTGATGTCTGCACCTCCCCCTGATTTTTACATTAATCATGGGATTCTCCTTGATTCTTTCATTTGATCAAGTGAGCTTTAGTAACATTAGCATAGTTATGTGTTTTCACATGTTTTTCCAAATATGACTTTGAGCAATGATTTAGTAACTAAATCTTGCCACATCGTCCTCATATCCAACTTGATTTACTTTGATCTTGAGGATAAGATTGTTCATGAACCAAACGCATAGGTTCATATTGAACATCAGGTTCACTCGTGGTATGACCTTCATATAACAAAATAGTCATAAACTTCGTCCAGAGTATGGGTGAACCATTAAGAGATTTGAAATTGATCTGTAATAACAGATTTTCTTATCTCACCTTTAATGTGTTTTTCTGTACGCATAGTTAGCTATGACGTGGATAATTTCTTTATCATGTCACATTCTATGTAGAGATTGAATAAGCTCAAATCTTTCATATCTTTAAGTATTTGAAAGAACCATTTGCGTTGCGTGGGCTCAGAGCTAAACATAGCTTTACAAATTTTCATCGAATGAGAGGTCGAGTCTTACATATTGTGTTTAAGTACAATCAGGTGTCATTGCACTTGTATAGGGAATTTCATTTCCCAACACTTCTTCGTCATCTTCCTTTAGATGAAAAACGGATCTATTGTTAGAGTAAAGACTTCAACTGATCATGGGAGTATATGTAGGCCTCACTTTATTCTTTAGAGTGCCTAAGCCGATTGATGGATGGTCACCATCATTACAGTCCTTGAGTTCCATTTCAAGACTGTGTATTCCCAAGATCTTTTTAATTCTTAACTTAGGATTTACAATACATAGAGTACCTCTTAATTCATTGAGAGTCTGTGTATATCCATAATGAGCACGCAATGGCATAATTCACCAATCTCTTCCCAATCAAGTAGTCACTTTAGTGAACGTTTCAATTTCTTTTGCAAACGTACTCATGTGATCTAGAGCCACTTGATTTGGGTGGATGAAGTCCGTTTAGGATCCTCATGTATATCTCTTATTTTAGATCTCCATAGAGATATGTTTTGACCACTTTCGTAAGCTGCATGTTCAGTTTTTCGGAAACTACCAAACTGACAAGGTAGTGGAATGCAATGACATCCATTACGAGAAAGTGTCTCCTCATAGTCCATTACGAGAGAATATCTCCTCGTAGTCGATTCCAGTGCGTTTTTGAGAGACCTTGCGCCATAAGGTGAGTATGCATACTCTTATTCTCATTTACGCATTCTAACAAAGATATATTTGATAGAGTTTACATTTGCGGTGTCGGCATGATAGGAGCATAAAATGCGATGTTCTTAATATGTTTTTACCCCCATTTATGCAATTCTTAACCCTTATTGTTGTAATATAGAGTCATTGAGTCATGTTGGAGTCTTTGGCAGAGTTGGTGTATAAATTGAGCTAAAAATGCAGAAATTGTCAGTATGTGAAGAGTTCTAGTTTGAGTAGGAGTCCTTGTTTGATTAGGAATCCTGTTTGGACTAGGAAACCTGTTTTGACTAGGAAACTTGTCAGAATAGAGTTCTTTATTGTTCGTCGTTTCTGAAACATGTGTGGAAAATTTGGAATCCTGTTTGGATTAGGAATCGTCTTGTTCAGGAAAATCCTACTTGAACTATAACTGTATATTTTGTGACTTTCCTATTTCGAATTTCCTATTCTAGCAACTTTCTCAATCTAGTAAGTTCCTTGATTTGAATTGGAAACTTTCCTAATCTAATGATCTTATCTATTACACATATGTCTTTTTAAGACATCATTTGTCTAGATTAGGACAAGTTTAATACATGGATTAATTCTGTATTTCTTTTCTTTATTTTCAGATTTTATTGGGAGATAAAGGAGGAGATTTAATATCTTATTATTCAAGGAATTACTGCCGATTTACTATGGTAAAGGAGAGGAGTTATTTCGGCAAACCCTAGCTTGTTGCCGTGAGAGAGAAAAGAGGAAGAGTTGGAATGGAATTCTTCAAGGCCGGCCAAAGAGGGAGAGAATGGAGGAGAATGCTTAACCGAATGTGGACCAATTCATGCCTAGGTTCATTGATAATTGCTGAATTAATTCAAGATTATCAAAGGATATTGTGAAGATTTATTCAGCCATTATCCTAGGATTTTCGGAAAAGAAGAAAAGAGAAATGCAAGGGATGAATGTGGACTTAATGTGAAGCTTGGTTCAATTACTTGTTGCTGAAATTAATTGAAGAAAATTGAAGAGATATTGTTGCACAATTCAGCCTTTGACCAAGAGATATTTCGGCTGAATTGAAGAGAGAAGAAGAAGTTACCGAACTCTATGTATGAAGTCTTGGACGGCAACAACCTTAGGGTTTTGCCGAAACCCTAGTGCTCCCCCTTGCCTCTATAAATAGCACCCCATAATTTCAGAAAAATCAGCTTCTCTTCCTCACTTAAACTAGCCAAAACTCTGCCGAATTGCTTCCAAGAATTCTCACCAAGAACATAGCCGAACCATACTCCACCACCTTTCATAAAATCATTCCAATCATCAACACCAATCCACTTGCCGAATTCTTCAACAAGGTTGTCACTTGGATTGTAATTTCAATGGCTTTTGTTTCTTTGTATTTATACATTAATTTGTCTATGAATTATGTATTGATTCTTGGATCTGATTTTGGTTTTGTTATTTATTCATGGGATTTCCGAATTCTTGTTATAATTGTTTGGTTTTCTTATGTTTAATTGCCGAATTATGCATGTTATGTAATTGAATATGGTATGATGGGCAGTAGGCTTTTGCATGTTTTCTTGATTTAATTAGGTTTATTTCCTTAATTCGTGTGCAACCGAAGGAGATGTCTAGATGCATTCGAAGGCCATGAGTGTTATCTAGGTATTGAATTCACTTTCCGATTTGATACATGTTGGATCATACGCATTGTTGGTTTTAATGTGTATTTATCTAAGGGCTAGAGTAATTCTGGAAATTTACATGTCGATGTGAGATGAGTGACGCCATACTTGCTAACATGTTCCAATTCGACATACTGTGCTTATGTGCTATTTGTGTTTAATTTCTACGCGTAGTGTTATTAAACCGATTAGTACCATGTTTAGGATTACACGCGTAGTTGATTCTAAATACTTGTGATGTTTTGAATAATTAGATATACCGCGTTGGCTCTAATTAAATTGGAACTTAATTGATCTTGAATTCGATATTTGCTTGTTGCCCCTATTACTTGTTTTAATTTCGTTGCATGTGTAATGAGTTTTTTGTCTTGTGATTGTGTGGAAGATGTTGATCAATTGTAAATAATAATTTAGGATTTAAATTTGTAAAAATCAGTAGGTAATTAGACATTAAAATTCGAAAAACCCCCTTATGTGCAACACTTTGTGATTGAAAGCCCTTGATTTCCCCGGATAGAACGATCCCTACTTGTCCTAACTACAATTGACAAAAGAAGGGTATTATGTGTATGAAGCTGTTTTGCAGGTACTTTGTGCTTGGATAACATCTCCATCAATTTTTGGCGCCGTTGCCGGGGAAATTTAATGATTTTGATTCATAAAGTGTTGTTTTGTAATTATGTGTATTGCAGATTATTTAATTCTTCTATAGTTTTTGGAATATGTATAATAGGATTTTTCGGACATGTAATAGTAAATAGGGAATTTTCCGATTTTTGTTTTTGGTTTTTGTTTTGATTAATTGCCGATTATGTGATGTATTTTGTGAATGTTGTAACACTTAGATAATTTCTAGGAAGTTGATAGTTTTTGTGTATGCTTTGAGTTTATTGTAGTTTCTAAAGTGTAACATGTAGGTGAAGCCTCTTTTGTTGATCATAACCAAAACCCTTCATACGAATGATGCTTTGTTGAATCCGTTTTATGTAGATTGAGAAACGCGGGATACTTCCCCCCCACGCATACAAGCGACATTTCGGCAAAAGTCATTACTTCTATGAGGTTGAGGGCGGTTTTAATCAACACTTGTAGACCGCTAGGACCCAAGTTTATTTTACAAAGTATAGGGCAAGTTATTTTTCATTGATTGGTTCGAGGTTTGTAAAACTGGTTCTCAAGACCCACAGACTGATGTTCATTCTCTGTGAGTGAGTCGATAGGGGACATGTCCTCCGTGGTTACCAACTTTGAGACCTGCCTGGTTCCTAAAGAGAGTTTACTCTCCGTGAATCTTAACGACACCGCCTTTGAAAAGTAAAATACGCTCGACCTAGACAACTGCTTGTGCCGAAGCATCACCTCACTAATAACTTGAGCATATGTGAATCTATATTTCTTCAAAAGATAAAATTTGTCTTTAATTTTTTAGGTATATCGGAATAAGCATGATACTACCTTGGACTGTTTCAGCCCATTGCACTGTTATCTCCTCTGCTCCACGTACCTCAAATTTTAAAGTTGTGTGAATAAAAGATATTAAAAATTCTAAGTTTCGGCATTTACATACTTACATAATTCGATGACCTTAAAAACCAAGCCATTGTTGATACATGTATATTTCGTGTGATATATTGTATAACTAGCTAAATTGTTAGGGAGTTTTAAAAGTCTATTTATGATGAGTTTGTTTTTGGTTTTGAGGGGAAGAGGAATAGGTAAGGTCACTAATGCTGATATTAGCGTTAACCCTTCATACTAGCGCTTGCGTTTTTATGAGGTTGAGGGCGGCTTTTATGCACTTTAGTGGTACTGACAACATAAGGTTCTCAATAGAGTAAGGGGCATTCATTGTTCGTTTGTTCTAATTTTGGTGTTGAGGTTTGTTTAACTAGATCTCAAGGCCCACAGACTGATGATCATTCTCGGTGAGTGAGTCAATAGGAAGTTCGCTCTCCGTGGTGTCCAAAAACGAGTCTTGCCTCACTCCATTGTTAGTACTTTCGTTCTAGCCTTCTGAAACCACGAAATCTTGTGTCTAGTCGATAGACCTAGGCCGCACGTCCACCGAGCTTCAAAACCTTAAATGAGTTTGATATAAGTAAATTTTTAATCTCAAAAGAAAACATTTCTTGGTTTGAATTTTCGAGGTATATCGGAATAAGCATGATACTACCTTGGGCTGTATCAGTCCATTGCACTGTTATCTCCTCTGCTCCACGTACTTTGAAAATTCGAACAAATCATATAGCAATTTAACTAGGGATACATAAAACACATTCTTGATACTTCTTTCGTTTATACTTGTAAACGTGTGTGAAATATACTTGTGAATTTTTCGTGTGATACATTTACATATTTGAATTTTCGTGTGATACATATACATATATTTATTTGAATTTTTTTCGTTGATACATACTTATATTTGTATGATACACACTTTTATCCCACACTTGTACTTTCTCGTGTCATATATTTTTGTGTGATATACTTACTTTTTATTGTGTGAAATACTTATACTTATACTTAAATTTTCGTTGATACTTACTTATATTTTTGTGTGATACTTTAACCCTAACACTAACTTATACATTCTAACTATACAATAAACGTATGCTTTTTCTTTTTAAATTCATTGACCAAACACTTGATCTTTTAAAAATTTCAGGTACATGAATCTTGGTTGGTCACAAGAAATTGAGGATAGATTGAAAAGAATTTGCAACCAAGAAGAAGTAGAGCAAGTATTGCCGAGCACACCTTCACCAGAACATCAGTTTGTTTCTCCCACCTCATCACTTTTTAATATAGATTTCGTTGCACCACCCTCACCATTTCCTTCAGAAGCTTCGTGTGAACTTAATCCTTTTTTTCACGAAGAACCAGAGTTTGAGCTACTTCAGAGTCCCATACCAATTCAATATTTGAACTTTGATTTACCTGATCCTACATTCAAGATGACTTCATTGAGGGAAGAGAATGGGCAAGTCGATGCGCCACAAGGAGGAGTGGCAAGACCAAGCAATGTGACATATCCTGCTGTTGCACCTGGCAAATCAGCAGAGTTTGAATTGAAGGGTGGATTTATTCACCAATTGCCCAAGTTCTATGGATTAAGTGGAGAGGATCCTAATCGTCATATCCACAAGTTTGAATTTCGATGTGAGTCAATGTGCCCAACTGGGGCAGATTTGCAGCATGTGAGGATGAAGGCATTTCCTTTCTCACTTGAAGAGAGGGCAGCCGAATGGTTCTATGCAATGCCACCAGGGAAGATGACGTCTTGGAACACAATGGTGAAGGAATTTCTCACCAAATATTTTCCTTCATCAAGGGTGACACAAATCAGAAAGGAGATCACCTCAATTAGACAAGAGCCAGACGAGAGCTTTGATGTGTACTATGATAGGTACAAATCTTTGGTGGCAACATGTCCTAATCATGGGATACGTGAAGGTATTTTGCTTCAGTACTTTTATGAAGGGTTGCGCCCTATGGAGAGACGATTTCTTGATTCAGCTGCTGGAGGATCATTAATGGAGAAGAGCAAGGAGGAGGTTAAGAACTTGTTAGAGATGCATTTCACTAACCAGCAACAGTTCGGGTCTACTTCCTCCAAGCGTGTCAATGAGGCTAGCGGATTTGAGGAGTCTAGTGCCATCAAGGAGCTTCGTGAAGACATGGGGAAAATCACTCAGATGATGACACAAATGATGAAGCCAAAACAAGCTCAAGTTTGTGGTGTTTGCCGAATAGAAGGGCATGTAACCGATTTATGTCCTCAACTTGGAGTGGATGATCATTTTGAGGAGGCCAATGCATTGGGATTTCCTCAACAACAAAGTGGGCAGCGGTTTGGGAATTTCAACCCGAGGTACAACGATCACCCAAATTTTCGTTGGGCCAACAACAGCAATTTTCAGAACCCTCAACCGTTGGCGCAACCACAAGCAAACCAAGGAGGCATGGCGTATCAACCTAGACCTCAAGGGCAATTCTAAGGGTTTGCCAGACCTCAGCAACAATTCTACAACAATAATGCTCAAGCATCGTCGAACCCTAACTATGATGCAATGCTGAAGTCTTTGAATGATGCAACTCACACATTGTTGCAATCTACAACCTCAAACACTAAGAATATTTCTGAGTTGAAGAATCAGATGGGAAAGGTTGTGGATTTTATGGGGCAGATCCAAGAACAAGGGAGGTTACCTGGAGGAGTGATCCCTAACCCAAAGAATGAGCAAGCAAAGTCAATCACCACGAGGAGTGGTAAAGTCTTGGAAGGGCCGAATGTTGGGAGGACTATTGAGGCCGTGGTGGAGTGTGATGATGATGAAGCCGAGCACAAGGTGGCACACGGCAATGATGGTGTAGCACACGGCAATAAGGCCGAGAAAAATAAACCGAGCAAGGATGAGCTCGATGTTATGAAGAAAAGGGATTTGGAAAATGATCCCGCAACCTCATAAATACACAAGGTAAATAACTCAAACTCAAGTGGTTTAGTTAATACTAACCTATCTTCGTGTTTGCCTTTTCCTTCCAGATTTGCTAAATCGAAGAAGGAGAAATCAGATGAGGAGGTACTTGATATCTTCAGACGTGTGGAGGTAAACATTCCATTGCTTGAGTGCATCAAGCAGATTCCCAAGTATGCCAAGTTTTTGAAAGAGCTTTGCACAACAAGAAGGCATACATTAGAGGAGCAAGTGGTGAAGATGAGTGAGACGGTTTCAGCCGTCATTCAAAGAAAGCTCCCACCGAAAATGAAAGATCATGGCAGTTTTACTATTCCTTGTATTATTGGACAATGTTGTTTTTCTAATGTTTTGCTAGACCTAGGAGCGTCAATTAATGTGATGCCCTATAATGTTTACAAGTCTCTAGGTCTAGGAGAATTGAAGAGAGACAATGTGATAATTCAGTTGGTTGACAGATCTAACAAATATCCTGAGGGATATGTGGAAGATGTTCTTGTGCAGGTGAATAGTCTGATTTTTCCTGCAGACTTCTATGTGCTACATATGGAAGAGTCGCCCCTAAATTCCACTCAACTATTGTTGGGGCGACCATTTATGAGGACAACAAGAACAAAGATTGATGTTGCTGAGGGGAATCTCACCATGGAGTTCGATGGTGAAGTGATTAGCTTCAACGTTTTTGAAGCTATGAGGTATCCGGTTTCTGATTTAAAACCTTGCTATAATATTGATGTGGTTGATTCTCTTGCACAGGTTTTATCAGAAACTTTGGATCAATAGCAACTAGCTATTGAGCAAGGGGCCGGAATTGACGCATTAGGGGAGGAGATTTCGATGGAGGCACGGCAAGATCTTGAGCCGTGTATAGCACAAGTAGTTGCCGAGCTCAAGGCAACACCCCACGTGAAGAGGTCATGTAAATTTATGTCAATTCCCATTTCCACTAATAAAATTCTACCATCTGTGGAATAGGCCCCTATTTTAGAACTGAAGGTGCTTCCCAATCATTTGAAGTATGTATATTTGGGAGACGATGACACACTACCAGTTATTGTGTCATCACAGCTGAGTGAGCAGCAGGAAGCACGTTTGACTAGCATGTTGAAGAGAAACAAGACCGCCATTGGATGGACGTTGGCGGATATCAAGGGAATCAGCCCTACAACTTGTGTCCATAGGAACTTGCTTGAGGAAGAAGCCAAGCCTACTAGGGAGGGTCAGAGACGTTTACACCCCCTATGATGAAGATTGTGAAGGACGAGGTGATCAAATTGCTGGATTGTGGAGTCATTTATCCTATATCAGATAGCCAGTGGATTGCACCTGTCCAAGTTGTACCTAACAAGAGTGGAGTCACAGTTGTGAAGAATGACAAGGATGAGCTCGTGCCCCAACGATTAGTGACAGGTCATAGGATGTGTATCGACTACAGAAAGCTGAATGCTACAACTCGAAAGGATCACATGCCTTTGCCTTTCATGGACCAGATGTTGGAGAGACTAGCTGGGCACGAATTCTATTGCTTCTTGGATGGGTACAGCGGTTACAATCAGATATGCATTCACCCAGATGATCAGGAAAAGACGACGTTCACATGTCCCTTTGGTACGTTTGCCTATCGACGCATGTCTTTTGGTTTATGCAACGCACCAGGTACATTTCAACGTTGTAGGTACTCTTTATTCTCCGACTATATTGAAAATATCATTGAAGTCTTTATGGATGATTTTAGTGTTTATGGAAAAGACTTTGATGCATGCTTAGAGAATTTGGAATTAATCCTGAAAAGATGTGTAGAAACTAACCTTGTGCTTAATTGGGAAAAATGTCATTTCATGGTAAAATAAGGGATAGTTTTAGGACACATAATTTCTGCAAAGGGAATAGAGGTTGATAGGGCCAAGATTGATATTATGCTTCACTTACCCTCCCCTACAACTGTAAGGGAGGTACGTTCATTTCTTGGCCATGCAGGTTTTTATAGGAGGTTCATCAAGGATTTTTCGTTGGTGGCCAAGCCCATTTGTTCCTTATTGCAGAAGGATGTTCCATTCGTATGGGACAAAGGGTGTGAAGATGCATTTGTGAAGTTGAAGAAGCTTTTGACGACAGCCCCTATTATGGCGCCACCGGATTGGACATTGCCATTTGAGATCATGTGTGATGCTTCAGACTATGCAGTTGGAGCAGTTCTTGGACAGAGAAAAGAGAAGAAGCCAAACGCCATATATTATGCTTCTCGAACACTTAATGATGCTCAATTAAATTACTCTACTACTGAGAAAGAACTTTTGGCTGTGATATTTGCTTTAGAAAAGTTTCGTTCATATCTTTTGAATTCTAAAGTGATTGTTTATTCTGATCATGCAGCCCTTAGATATTTGATGAAGAAGAAAGACGCTAAGCCACGCTTGATTCGATGGATTCTCTTACTCCAAGAGTTTGACATCGAAATCAAGGACAAGAAGGGGAGCGAAAATGTTGTGGCGGATCACTTGAGCAGAATTGTGAAAGAGCAGGAAACGTTGCCACTTCAGGAAACTTTCCCAGACAAGCAGCTCTTTCGAGTGGACACAAAAGAACCTTGGTATGCAGACATTGTCAATTATTTAGTTACTAAAACTTTTCCAAGTACATGTTTGCAGGCAACCAAGACGAGGATTAAAAAGAATGCAAGACACTACATTTGGGACGATCCATATCTTTGGAGGACTTGTAGTGATCAAATTATTCGACGTTGTGTGCCACAAGAAGAGCATAGGCCGATCCTTGCATTTTGCCACAATGAGGCTTGTGGAGGACACTTTGGAGCTAAAAGGACAACCCTTAAGGTATTAGAAAGCGGATTTTATTGGCCCACGATTTTCAAGGATGCATACACACTTTGTATGACATGTGATAGGTGCCAAAGGACAGGTAATATTGGTAAGAGAGACCAAATGCCCCTTACTACTATGATCTTTGTTGAAATTTTTGATGTATGGGGTATAGATTTTATGGGACCTTTTCCTTCATCAAAGGGCTTTCTTTATATTTTATTGGCTGTTGATTATGTGTCAAAATGGGTGGAGGCGAAAGCCACAAGGACTAATGATTCCAAAGTTGTTGCAGGTTTCTTGAGAACTAACATATTTTCCAGGTTTGGAGTACCTCGTGTGCTTATAAGCGATAAAGGTTCTCATTTCTGCAACAGAACAATAGAGGCTTTGCTCAAGAGATATGGAGTCACCCATAAGGTATCCACACCTTATCACCCTCAGACGAGCGGAATGACGGAAGTGTCAAACAGAGAGATTAAGAGCATATTGGAGAAAACTGTGGGCCCATCAAGGAAAGATTGGAGTGACAGACTTGATGATGCACTTTGGGCTTACAGAACGGCATACAAGACACCCATTGGGATGTCTCCATTTCGGCTCACATATGGCAAGGTGTGCCATCTTCCAGTAGAGTTGGAGCACAAGGCATGGTGGGCGGTCAAGCAATTCAACATGGAGCTTGACAAGGCTGGACTTCACAGGAAATTGCAGTTGAGCGAGCTTGAGGAAATCAGAAATGAAGCATATGATGCTGCGTGGATTTACAAGGAGAAGACGAAATTGTTTCATGACAAGATGATAAGAGGCAAAACGTTTCATATTGGTAAAAAAGTCTTGTTATTTCATTCTCGTCTTAGATTATTTCCTGAAAAATTGCGTTCTCGTTGGGTTGGACCATATATTGTTGCTAATGTGTTTTCTCATGGTGCTATAGAAATTCAAAGTATTGAAACAGGAAAAGCGTTCAAGGTGAATGGTCATCGACTTAAGCCTTACTACGAACCTTTTGAGGAGCACAACATTGAGGAGATACGACTTAGGGACACATCAAGATCCTGATGATATGGAGAAGAGTCTGGGCTGAGTAGACTATAAAGATTAAGCGCTGCATGGGAGGCAACCCATTTCAACCAAAATTGTGAAGGAGCCGTCTACGAGATTTTGAATTTCTAAACCCTAAACTCTTTTTGGTTGAATTGTATAAATGTGGAACTTGTGTGAATTATCAAATGCTTAGATTACTACATAATTTTTGTGTAACATTGAGGACAATGTAATTTTCTAAGTGTGGGGTAGGGAATATATGTTTCACATGTTTTTGTTTTTGTTTTGAGTTTTTGTTTAGAGTCATAAAGAGAAAAGAAAAAAAAATCAGAAAATCAGAAAAATTAAAAAAAAATTTCGTTGCTTTTTGTTTAAATTTTTGTTGCTTTTTGTTTGTTTTTATTTGTTTTTGAGTCTTAGGTGCCCCTAAATAGTCTATGATGAATATATCTTTGAATGCATAGATGATGGTTTTGCATAATCTTGAAAATAATTGTGAGTTTCATGGACTTTGTGATTGGTATGAACATTTGAGACTTGAACTTATTTGTGTAATAAGCATGTATGTTGTGTTGATTTTGTTCCATAATAACCTGTGTGAGCTTTTATGTCATATACTTTCCTTCTTGAGTGATAAAAATGGGCAGAATTTTTCAAAACTTCATTATTCTTTGATTATTCAATGACTATGTGCCATAGATTTTAATGAACTCTAGAATGCTAGAACTTGCTCTTGACAATTTTTGAGACTATTATTCATGAAATGCCTTGATTTTGAAAAGGATTGAAAAGATCATTTTAGGATTACCACCAATGCCAAATAAAGCTTATGCCTAATTTGTGCCCGTCGTGGGACTCCTTAGTTTTAACCCCTTTGAGCCGACATTATGCCATTTTGTTTCATCACCATGATACACATTCCTTGTGCTTAGAGTAGTTTATCATTTCCATTGTTGTCAAGACTTGGTAAAGTTTAATTGGAATTTGTTATTTAATTGAAGTGATGTTGTGAAGTAAGTGTGGGGTAAAACTTGTCCAATTGCATGAAAAGAATGTTGTTGCCGAAATTTAAAAGAAAGAAAAAAGAGAATTCGGACAGAAAAATGAAAAGAAAAATTGTGCCGAATAAAATGAAAAACAAAGATTATTTCGGCAATGAAGAGAAAAAGAAAAGAAATTGGATGAGTTCTTGTGGTGAATTTGGAGTTGTATTATTTGAAGGTCTATTATTATCATATTTGACCTTTGTTCATATTCACTATGTTATGGGGAAGAAAAGAATGAAGTTTGGGCCCAACAAGATAAAATTTGGCCCTTTGAAGTGAAGTCATAAGGAGTATTGAATTTTGTTAAGTCTTGGTGACATTCTATCACCACCTTCCTAAATGTGAATGCCTTATGCCAATCCCCATTATCACCTTTATGTTGATCTTTTCATGATTCTTAAAATAGGTAAACTTTGATTTGTGGAGATTTTTGTCAAGAGTGAGCATATGGCTTTGGTTCATTTGTGCACATAGTTGTTACATGAAGTTTTTCCTGAAAGATTAATTCACAAAGTGCTTTTATCTGATGAAATATGCGAGCTATTTGTTGCCTTACAATCTGTTCTCTTGCATATACTTTGAGTGAATTGTCATATCATGAGTGAAAAGAAGAGAGTATGTCTAGTGAGGAGGATGAAATCAACATAACATGTCATTGCTTGCTATTTTCGTTTCTTACTTGTTCATACTATGATACATGTCTATGACGCTTGGGATTATTGTGCTTACATTGAATGCTTAACTTGAAAGCTATGTGTTTAAAGATCCTGAGACAATTATTTAGGGGGCAGTAGTGTTGAGTCTTTTTGTTTGTTTTGCTAAGGGACTAGCAAAGGCTAAGTGTGGGGTAGTTGATAGGAGCATAAAATGCGACGTTCTTAATATGTTTTTACCCCCATTTATGCAATTCTTAACCCTTATTGTTGTAATATAGAGTCATTGAGTCATGTTGGAGTCTTTGGCAGAGTTGGTGTATAAATTGAGCTAAAAATGCAGAAATTGTCGGTATGTGAAGAGTTCTAGTTTGAGTAGGAGTCCTTGTTTGATTAGGAATCCTGTTTGGACTAGGAAACCTGTTTTGACTAGGAAACTTGTCGGAATAGAATTCTTTATTGTTCGTCATTTCTGAAACATATGTGGAAAATTTGGAATCCTGTTTGGATTAGGAATTGTCCTGTTTAGGAAAGTCCTACTTGAACTATAACTGTATATTTTGTGACTTTCCTATTTCGAATTTCCTGTTCTAGCAACTTTCTCAATCTAGTAAGTTCCTTGATTTGAATTGGAAACTTTTTTAATCTAATGATCTTATCTATTACATATATGTCTTTTTAAGACATCATTTGTCTAGATTAGGACAAGTTTAATACATGGACTAATTCTGTATTTCTTTTCTTTATTTTCAGATTTTATTGGGAGATAAAGGAGGAGATTTAATATCTTATTATTCAAGGAATTACTGCCGATTTACTATGGTAAAGGAGAGGAGTTATTTCGGCAAACCCTAGCTTGTTGCCGTGAGAGAGAAAAGAGGAAGAGTTGGAATGGAATTCTTCAAGGCCGGCCAAAGAGGGAGAGAATGGAGGAGAATGCTTAACCGAATGTGGACCAATTCATGCCTAGGTTCATTGATAATTGCTGAATTAATTCAAGATTAAATCAAAGGATATTGTGAAGATTTATTCAGCCATTATCCTAGGATTTTTGGAAAAGAAGAAAAGAGAAATGCAAGGGATGAATGTGGACTTAATGTGAAGCTTGGTTCAATTACTTGTTGCTGAAATTAATTGAAGAAAATTGAAGAGATATTATTGCACAATTCAGCCTTTGACCAAGAGATATTTCGGCTGAATTGAAGAGAGAAGAAGAAGTTACCGAACTCTATGTATGAAGTCTTGGACGGCAACAACCTTAGGGTTTTGCCGAAACCCTAGTGCTCCCCCTTGCCTCTATAAATAGCACCCCATAATTTCAGAAAAATCAGCTTCTCTTCCTCACTTAAACTAGCCAAAACTCTGCCGAATTGCTTCCAAGAATTCTCACCAAGAACATAGCCGAACCATACTCCACCACCTTTCATAAAATCATTCCAATCATCAACACCAATCCACTTGCCGAATTCTTCAACAAGGTTGTCACTTGGATTGTAATTTCAATGGCTTTTGTTTCTTTGTATTTATACATTAATTTGTCTATGAATTATGTATTGATTCTTGGATCTGATTTTGGTTTTGTTATTTATTCATGGGATTTCCGAATTCTTGTTATAATTGTTTGGTTTTCTTATGTTTAATTGCCGAATTATGCATGTTATGTAATTGAATATGGTATGATGGGCAGTAGGCTTTTGCATGTTTTCTTGATTTAATTAGGTTTATTTCCTTAATTCGTGTGCAACCGAAGGAGATGTCTAGATGCATTCGAAGGCCATGAGTGTTATATAGGTATTGAATTCACTTGCCGATTTAATACATGTTGGATCATACGCATAGTTGATTTTAATGTGTATTTATCTAAGGGCTAGAGTAATTCTGGAAATTTACATGTCGATGTGAGATGAGTGACGCCATACTTGCTAACATGTTCCAATTCGACATACTGTGCTTATGTGCTATTTGTGTTTAATTTCTACGCGTAGTGTTATTAAACCGATTAGTACCATGTTTAGGATTACACGCGTAGTTGATTCTAAATACTTGTGATGTTTTGAATAATTAGATATACCGCGTTGGCTCTAATTAAATTGGAACTTAATGGATCTTGAATTCGATATTTGCTTGCTGCCCCTATTACTTGTTTTAATTTCGTTGGATGTGTAATGAGTTTTGTGTCTTGTGATTGTGTGGAAGATGTTGATCAATTGTAAATAATAATTTAGGATTTAAATTTGTAAAAATCAGTAGGTAATTAGACATTAAAATTCGACAAACCCCCTTATGTGCAACACTTTGTGTGATTGAAAGCCCTTGATTTCCCCGGATAGAACGATCCCTACTTGTCCTAACTACAATTGACAAAAGAAGGGTATTATGTGTATGAAGTTGTTTTGCAGGTACTTTGTGCTTGGAGAACATCTCCATCACGGCATCACCTACCCAAAGACCTATCTCTTTGTTTATACTGGATCGCTTCTTTCCATTAGGCCAGTTTACTAAGTTGTCATTTTTCAACGAAGTATGGTTCGATAGTAGACTCATTATTCCACGTCCTCATGTACACTAGTGTAATGTTTTTGTAGAGATCTCTATACTTTAAGGAGTGGTTCTAACATTTGAGGCGTCCCCCAATGATAACCACAATCCATAAATATTCTCATGAGACGGATTTGAGTATCACTGATCAATAGATCTGGTTGTGCCAAACTTGTTTTCTTCCTTTACGCAAGTATGTATCGAACCTAAGGTGGCCTCCCCCTCTTCCTTGGAGAGTCACGGCCTGTGACACCATTTATGCCACTTATAGTGTCACCATACCACCATTCATGGTGGCAGTGCAATACCCAATTCTTCTTGGTTGGTACCACGTCCTTTTGATAAAACACAATCCTTACAGGTATATTGTGCAGCATGTTTATGTGATCTCGTCACTTTAATGTATAAGATATCTACACACCTTACTTTGTGTGATTTTTGGGGATCAAGATGAGACACAGTGGGGACAAACTACGACAATTCCCGTCGTTCCACATGAACATGCTTGTTCTTATCTCCCCCTAACGACGGGAAGACTGTCTCATCAAAGTGACACTCCGCTTGTCTAGCGGTAAAGAGATCGCCTGTCAAGGATTCAACTTAGCGGACTATTGTTGGAGGTTCGTATCCATCATGATTATTTATTCATCCTAAATGACCCATCATTGTGCGCTGTGGCGGCGCAATTTTGGTACATTAAAATATTTAATCGAGCTCAAGGATTGTAGATTCGTGTCAATCCAAAAGAGCTCAAGGATTACAAGTTCGTTTGATATCCTTTACAATCCTTACACATAGTGACTAACTATGGTGTAAATTGGTTCAATGATGATGGCCATAGATGAATAAGTAACGCTGCATGCAAAAATTGCATAACCTAAAACGGAAGTATTGGTGTGCTTTACCAATATTAAGACTATTACTGTAGTCGTTTTCCGTGCGACCAATTGGGTTTTTATATAGGAATATGATGTCCAATTGAGACTATTACTGTAGTCGTTGCATTTGAACATGCTTGTTCTTATCTCCCCCTAACGACGGGAAGACTGTCTCATCCAAGTGACACACCGCAAATCTAGCGGTGAGGAGATCGCCTGTCAAGGTTTCGACATAGCGGACTATAGCTGGAAGTTCATATCCAGCATAAATATTTATTCATCTCAAGTAACCCATCATTGTGCGCTGTGGCGGCGCAATTGTGGCACATAAAACATTTAATGGAGCTCAAGGATTGTAGATCCGTGGCAATCCAAAAGAGCTCAAGGATTACAAGTTCGTTTGAAATCCTTTAAAATCCTCACACATAGTCACTAGCTATGGTGTAAATTGGTTCAATGATGATGGTCATAGGTGAAAAAGTAACGCTGCATGCAAAAATTGCATAACCCAAAACGGAAATATTGGTGTGCTTTACCAATATCAAGACTATTACTGTAGTCGTTTTCCGTGAGACCAATTGAGTTTTTATATAAGAATATGATGCCCATTACAGATCTCATATAATAAGCTATAATATCATTACGCCTACAGAAATTAACCCGGCCTAGGTGCTTTGACTTTCTAGCATAAGCAGCATAAATTTTAATTGTGGATGGTGTCATGACATGTGACCAGCGTGTCGACACAACAACCAACACCATAAAATATATAAGGTGTCCGCAAGTTGGTTGAATCAGTCCACTGAATCATCTTTGGATTCAATATAAGAACATAATGAGAATACATGTTTCCTTTGCATATGATGGTGTCAATCATAATTTTACGAGTAGGCTTTGAATGATGTACTTTTATTCGTAAAATCACGATGGATGTCAGAAGCATAATAGGGTATAAGTGCATATACTTGTGCATCAAATATATTATAATACCACCTTAGGGGAGCGGTGGAATTTAGGGATTGAACACACGTCTTCAACCCTACATGGATTATGTCGAAACAATATTTGAGGATAAAATGTTCTTTGGTCATCCTCGGTTCCGTGTATGAACCATATTCTTCTGGTATTTGCTTCTATTCATCCAAAATATGGGTGTCCATAGTAATTTCTTTAATGTATGGATCACTCTATCAAAGCCAATCTATGTCAGAATTTCAAAAAGATCGTTTTCTTATGATTTTGGATTCAATTAGCGGTTACATATAACCCACTAAGCTGACATATAAACTTCTCTAATACTCGTTTACATCCGTAGTCATTAGAGGTAATGCAAAGGAGATCAAATGAATTCTCACTTGTGTCTTTTTACATCAACATCGTGGCATAAATTTCTTTAACGTGTGGAACAAATTCAATTTTCTCTTATCGTATAAATTGTCAATTTGACATATGCTCAATATATACATCGAAACGTAACTCAAGTTCTTTAGAGTAACTCGATGGGGATTGTAATAAAAACTATGGTAATCCCAGTTAGGCAGGTGCATTATGAATCCCAAAAGAACAGATATACCGATCCTTATCACTTTCATTATAGTACTACTGTTCTTTAGTACTATTGTGCTATTTTTATGATATATTAGTACCATTGTCCTACAGTACTATTATTCTAGGGATTACATGGTGCGTTTCTTTGCACACAGTTCTTTGTGTCATGCCCATATTATGATATGTTGCTTTACTTTATGCAATACTTTGCAAAGTTAGATGCAAAAAATTGAATCATGTATATCATGAATAAAATTTGAAAAATCTCAATTCCTTTAGAGAAAATTTAAAAATTAACATGCCAACGATTACATTTAGTCTTGTCCAATTTAGAGATAGAAACTTTAAGACCAAAATGTCTAATTTAGGCGTAATATAGCCTTTATAAGGATATCTTGAAAATTTTAAAAATAGACTAAACAAAGTCTATCTTGGATGGAGTCAAATTTTTTTTTGGCTCTTTTAATAGCTGTAATGATGAGATGTGTCATTGACATCTTCTTCCCATATGGTATGCATTTAGTTGTAAATTCATTTTCAATGTTCTTGTTGGATTGAAGATA